>JASPKZ010001213.1:612500-1821276 GCA_030220185.1 Diploptera punctata | reverse complement strand
GGCACCAGTTGCATTGAAGCGTTATCAGACAATACAGATAATGAATGGAATAAGTACACATATGCTGTTTTCACAGTTAATTTAAAAAACACTCTAGAATTATCTACCAACAATTAGTGCAACTCCTTATGAACAACAGATTGATATAGCATTTATCCAGAACCAGAGTTAATTAACAATAAATGGCATCTTCCTTTAAAATTTAGAATATTCACAGGTGGAAATCGGAGTAGAAGGGCGGCAATAGTTATTAATAATAAGAATATGGATGTTACCACTATTAGTCAAATTTCAGATGAAGATAGTGTTTGTCATTCACATTACGTATGGCAACAAAACATTCTTTGGTGTAAGTATGTACTTCGATGGACTGTGTGATAAAATGAAGATATACAAAAAATCGAAAAAATTATAGACCACACTAATGGCTATGGATTAATAATTTCAGTGGATAGCAATGCTAGAAATAAATTAGGTATGATAAAATTACTAACGAAAGAGGCAGATGCATGGAGGAATTTATTATAGTAAATAATCTACATATTGTAAATGAAAAAATAGTGTGCCAACCTTTGAAACGCAACAAGGAAGAAGTTGGGTAGACTTGACTATGTCAATAATAAACTGTTGAAAGATATAAAGGAATGGACCTGTGGAGAGGAAGAAAGTTGCTCTGATCATAAAATAATTTCGTTTAAGATAACTAATGTAATACAAAATCTAATTATACGTTTGAAGGAATACGATACATAACAAATGGTGGAAATTATGAACAATTTGGGCAACACTTTAGTGGAAAAATTTAAATTAAACTTTAATTGTATACACAGCCAGGAAAAATGGATGAAGAACTAGCTCATAAAGTAAGAAATCATTCAAATTTCAAACATATAATAGACATATATTATAATTGTATAAAGAAGCATGTAACGAAACATTTAAATAAACAGAGGAAATAAACGAAAGATTAGAGGGAAGTCTGTTCCATGGTGGACACCAGAACTAACTGTTATGAGGAAAAGGGTGAATGCATTAAGAAGACGTTATCAAAGAACTTATAACAATGAGCAACTGAGGGAAGTCAGAAGAAATCTATCATGGATGGCAACAAGCAGTATCAAACAAAAATAAATACTGAAAAACTAAAATCATGGAAAAATTTTGTAGCGCGACTGACGGATCAAATCCATGGGACAGCAGTATACAAGATTGTGGCTAGAAAACTGAAAGGAACAATACCCTCACTACACTAAGAAAGAAGATGGAACATACACCGTAGATACTTCTGACACATTGCAAATTATGTTAAAAAACACTTTTTTTCCCTCAAGACAGTTAGCAGGATGACACTGAGAGACACAACCGATTAATAAGACTTACAACAGAACCTATGAATACACCGGAGGACATAGAATTCACAACTGCAGAAATATTAAACATATTGCAGAATATTCAATCCGAGAAAATCGCCTGGAGAAGACGGAATAACTAGTGATATCTTATTGATTGCCTTCAAAATGTTCCCCTGCTTCTTCACTGCATTATACAATAAGTGTCTCAGTGATAGTATATTTCCTATAAGATGGAAGCGATCGGTGATAATTCCAATAATTAAGCATGGTAAAACAGAAAACTCACAGCGTTACAAAATATCGTCCAATAAGCTTGTTGAATATAAATGGAAAATCCTCGAGAAATTGATGATAAATAGGATTGAACATCACATAAATTCAAGAAAACTTTTTAATGTAAGACAGTTTTGGATTATGGCCCAAAAAGTACGGTGGATGCAGCTATGGAAATGAAAAGCTTTGTCAAACGTAATTTACCGCAATTTGGATACATCGTTCTAGTAAGCCTGGATGTTAAAGGTGCATTTGACGCTGCGTGGTGGCCTACCATTTTAAATAACCTAAGAGAAATGGAATGTCCAGTAACTTATATAGACTATGTCAGGATTATTTCAAAAATAGAACAGCAAGCCTATCGTCAAATGAATATCAAACAGAAAAACAAATTGAGAAGGGCTGTCCACAAGGATCTTGTTGCGGACCAGGTCTATGGAATGTTTTATATAATTCCATGCTTAACTTACAATTCACACAAAGAACAGAGGTAATTGCCTTTGCTGATGATATCCTCATCATGACAAAAGGGAAGAGTAAATCAGATGTAGGAAATTATTGTAATCAGGATTTAAAGAAAATTGAATTATGGGCTAATGAAAATAAAATAAACTTTAATGACTCCAAATCGAAAGTTCTGATGATAACCAGGAAAAAGAAAATAAACAATGAATCTATAAACATTTATCTTAATAACAAAACGCTAGAACAAGTAGATACACTAAAGTATCTTGGAATTTACGTTGATAAAAAATTTAGATTTGATCATCATATTAATCAAATCCATGATAAAGCAATAAGTATATTTCACACATTATCGAAAGCAGCAAAATTAAAGTGGGGTATTGGAAATAAAGCACTACATACAATTTATATGGGCGCTATACAACCGATTCTGACATACGGAGCTCCAGTGTGGGGAGACGCCTTACAAATTAAAACTAATTTAACAAAAATTCAGAGAGTTCAGAGATTATTCAACATAAAAATTACGAAGGCATACAGAACAATTTCATATGAAGCTTCTTGCGTTTTGGCTGGTATTCAGCCTATTGATATAACAATACAAGGATTAATCAAACAGTATGATTCTATACATGGAGATGTAAATTATGATGCACCCTTAACACCAAGTGATTGGATGCATCCTGCACAAATACCCCAAATACAAGAGGCTAAGGAAGGTACAAATTATTTTCTAAAAATTTACACAGATGGCAGTAAAAAGGAAGAAAATGTCGGAGCCGCAGCAGTGATATACAAATTTGACAATATTTTTTTAAATCTCAAATATAGACTTGGTGGAAATTGTTCAAATAATCAGGCCGAACAACTAGCTGTATTGAAAGCTCTACAAGAAATACAGAATATAAGTAACACTTCGGGTGAAGAGAAGACTGCAGCTATATATTCTGATAGTAAAGTTGCCTTAGCCCTTTTCCAGAAAAATAGCAAACATAATAGCATAGTTGAGGACATTCTAAAAACGATAAAAAATTTAGAACAGAAACAATGGACAATTCATTTTAAATGGGTGAAAGCACATATAGGTGATATTGGAAATGAGTATGCCGATGAGCTTGCAAAGGAGGCAGCAAAAGACCTAAATCTGCATGTAATATATAACAAGATTCCAAAATCACTAATAAAGTGTAGAATAAGAGAAAACGGACACCAGCTGTGGCAGAATAGGTGGAATGCAACAAATAAGGGTGCTCAATGCAGACTATTCTTCCCATATATCAAAGAAAGACTTAACATTAAAATTCCTATAACACCGCAGTTTACTGCATTGATATCAGGCCACGGTAAAACAAATGACTACTTACATAGATTCCATATTATAGATAACCCGGGATGTGCATGTGGCTGCCCGCGACAAACTGCGAATCATATGATTTACTTGTGTAAAGAATTTCGGCAGCAGAGAACTACCTTAATAGCAGACATATAAAAAATGGAGGGAACTGGCCGGTTACTAACACCGAATTAGTAACTAAACATCTAAAACAATTTTGTAAATTTATAAACTCTATGAACTTATAGTTAATAAGGTGTTGTAAAATAATGCATGTAATACTGCTCTGCAGTGGGGCATGTTGATTGATTTTCAATAAATTAAAAAAAAAAAAAAAAAAAACATACATACATACATACATACATACATACATACATACATACATACATACATACATACATACATACATACATACATACATACATACATACATACATACATACATACATACTACATACATACATACATACATACATACATACATACATACATACATACATACATCATACATACATACATACAATACATACATACATACATACATACATACATACATACATACATACATACATACATACATACATACTACTACATACATACATACATACATACATACATACATACATACATACATACATACATACATACATACATACATACATACATACATACATACATACATACATACATACATACATACATACATACATACATACATACATACATACATACATACATACATACATACATACATACATACATACATACATACATACATACATACATACATACATACATACATACATACATACATACATACATACATACATACATACATACATACATACATACATACATACTAGCTAATTTCCGGCATGCGCTGCTACGCCTAAATAAATGAAAATTAATGTGATTTTATGTTTAGTTGAATAAATTAAAGGAAAAACAATTATAAATATATATTTTTTAGATACCCCATGCTGATTACCCGGCGTTGCCCGGGAATCTACTTATCCCGATCTTCTTGACATAAATGAGCTGAAATACGAAAATTAATGTGTTTTATGTTTAGTTAAATAAGTATGGGGGAAAATTTATATCGTAATTATTTTAAGATTCCCCGTGCTGATTACCCGGTCTTGCCCGGGAATCTACTTATCTTGATCTTCTTGACATAAATGAGCTAAAAGACAAAATTCGTTATTGTGAGTTATCCGTAAAAGAATACCCGCCATGTGCTGCTATGCTTCAACAGGAATCTACGTGGTTCTACTTGTCTCGATCTTCTTGGCATCAATGAAAGACAAAAATGGTTATTGTGAGTTATCCGTAACAGATAAACATATGCTGTCGCGGACTTTTCTGTAGAGCTTTTTGAGATATTCAATTCTGTGTACATTAATTTTGTGTATTTGTTATGGTTTAGGCAGCGTAAGCCATTTAAGCGTCCAAAGAGCTACTTTTTTCACGTTTTCCATTGCAAAGGACGATTTTTAAGGGTGTAGGAGTTGAGTATCACAACTCTCTTATAGCTATGTTCATCCCGGGAATCTTCTGAGCATTTTGCAAAAATGTCCCATCACAATCGGATCAATGGTATGGCCGCGCATAAAGTATGAACAAACAAACAAACATTCATTTTTATATATAAGATATTTATGTAAGCCTTATAGGCCTATATTATCTTACGTTTGTTAATTATAATTAAATCATATGTATCAAGTTATGTTGCTAGAAAACAAGCATGGCGACCGCTACAGTGATTTTTAAATTACGGCTTTCAGGTAAATTTACATTCCTAATGATTAGATTTCCATGATTTTCTGGATAATACATTTCCCATTTTATTCCATTAGCATAATATACCGAGTTTCGTTGCGAAAACCCGAGAATTGCGGCCGCTAGAACTATTTTTTAAATTTCTGCTTTAGGTGATCCACCACACCTAATGATCCGATTTTGCTGATTAACGAACTCGAACTCCATCATCATCAGTTTCGTGAATTACCCGGCGTTGCCCAGTAATCTACTTATCCCCATCTTTTTTTTTGTCATAAATGAGCTGAAAGACGAAATTTAATGTGTTTTTTATGTCTAGCCTTCATAAGGCTTGATCTTGTCTCGTTCTTTAACTTATCTTCGGTCTTTCAACATCAGTTTTAGAATGCGGTCGCCTTTCGTTCTTTGTATATATTGCATCCAATGATATCTACCTTGTTTTATTCTGTTTATTAATTTAAAATTGTTTAGTTCCCTCTTTATATCTTCGCTTCTTTTTCTTATCCATTAAGGTAACATCCCGCAATAAATGTAAAAAATCTCATTTCCGCTACTTCAATTATCTTTTCTTCTTTTCTTGTCAGTACCCAAAACTCTGAACGATAAAGCGGGCTCGGCCTTACTTTTTTATTTCATTGCTATATGCCGAATTTATTTCGTAAAACAATACAGCCGCTATAGCATTAATAGACACTCCACACACATAGAACCATATATATATATATATATATATATATATATATATATATATAATTTGAAAACAGACATTAACGCCTGAAATGGGATTTGAACCCGAAACATCTAGCTTTAAACTCTAGTGCGCTACCACCTACGCTATTCAGGTTATCAAAGCAACTATAAATGTGTCTTTCCTTATATACATCTCTCTATCGTATCGCTGCCTCTCGCAGTAAATAATTGTACATGAGCAAGGAAAATTTATGGATGAATTGGGAGCCTGAATAACAACTAGCATTATAAAGCTAGAGGTATTATGTTCAAATACCTGTTTAAGCGTTAATTTTACTTTTCAAATAATATTTGGCCTTCATTGCTAAATGTCAAAATTTAAATTAAAACCTCGAAATATATATGTCTTGGTCATTTTCAGTGTCTACTAAGTAGGAGCGATGAAGATTTATAAAATATTTGCATGAAACAACCTTAATAAGTACATTCCTTCGGAATTCGCTAAAAATGGGAAGAAGACTATTAATGTGTGTTTTTGAAAATTATTTTAATAATTTATTTCATACATATGTTAGGCATACACTTTGTGTATGACATCTTCAATAGATATCAGCGAAAAGTATAACTATTTTTACAGCTTTATGCAAGTGCTCCCAAAGCCTACCGAACGGCACTTTGACTCTGGATTCTTCCACTTTTTAAGGTGTAGAGTTTGCTGAAAATACATCAGAACTTATATACACATATCCGTACCTTCCTACCTCTCTTTTAGTGCCGTTTTCATCAACAGATGTTACAAAAACACTAACATCTTGCTTGCTAACATTATGCTAAAATTTTAGTTTCATTCTACAAAATGTCCGTTAATATCTTTCTAAATATATCGAGTGGACACAAATCTAAAATATTCGGATGGGGTGGCACATTCGTTAGGATTCCAACACACTGTGAAGTATTTTTTTTTCAAATGAAGTAACAGTAATGAGCGGATGATTGTATTGCCAATTTTTTTTTCATGTTCCTCAAAATTGTGAACAATTTCCAAATTATGAGTTTTTTTGCCAAGCTATGGTTACAGTAATTTTGATTCTACGCATTTGTTTGTCTCGGATTCTGTATGTTGACATATGTGGTGTAATTGTGGTCGTATCAATTTATGCCTTTCGTATGCATTTGGGTTAGTAAGGGACATGAGTATACGTGTGTCTGTGTAAGGGGAGATTACGAAGTAAAGTTTCAATTTAGTACTCTTTTCGAAAAACATAATGGGCATCTATAGGCTTAGATCTAATAACATTGGTCTACAAAAATAAACTTGTTTTTTCTTCCACAAGAATAAAAATAATAGATTCTATAAGTATTTCCATGTTGAATTCAAATACAATTTCAGTTTTCCCTATCAGGCAGGAGTTTGTGTGATATTAATTTGATTTTTTATAATTTCTAATATAATCAGTAACTAGACGTCAAACTATAAATGATATACTACTCATTCTGACTTACCTAGAAAATGGTAGATAGTGATTTTCAAGCATATTTTGCATCTGGAACATCTCGTCCAACTGTAGTCAACCAGCATATTAGAACTCCACTTGCTTGGTACCTGATTTTTATTGTTGACATTTGCTGATGAAAACGCTCACTGTGCTCATCGCTGACAGTCCCAGATTTTCCAGGAAGAAGCTTGAAAATCCAAGAAATGAATTTTTGAAGACATAGCTTTATGAGAAAGCAAAAAGTCAGCTACTAGGTAATGATAGTTTTTCTGCTTTATAGATTCCAGGGAAATTGCATCATTTGGTGCTTTTTCAAGTGGATTTAACAGTCCTTCAAAATTTTCATCAGTCATTAATGATCATATTTGTAGTCCTATATCAGTTTAGCTTCACTGACTTTAGGTAATTTAGATTTAAAGTACAAGAATCATCAGAAAGTTTAACCATAGTTTTGACCAAAGTTTTCATTACTCCTAATTAGATGGAGGTAAATATATTTTTTCAGGATTCACTAAAGGAATATGTGACACATTTTTCTGGCCAGGGATAAGAGATTCACGTTCAGGCCATGATCTTCTATCATAGTGAGATTGACACATCACAATGCCAAATTAGCAGGTTGAGCATGTCAAAATATAAATGAACCTGCACAGTCTTGTCTTTTGGTGCTTTAGCATGATATATATATATATATATATATATATATATATATATATATATATATATATAATTTTCTCAAATATAGCTTGAATAAAATCGCTACGTGTAAGGTAAAGGTTGCTATAACAGGTCAAAGAGAATGATAAAATCAGATTTTAAAAAGTAGCTGTCACAAAAAAAAAAACTTGAGCATGATGGAAAAATTCTGACTACATTTCTGAATTCCGTATGAAAAAATGCAGTAGATTTACTAATCAGATTTCTTGTGAAGAAAACTCAGTCGACCAGTATAATCCAATGAATAAACAGTACAATTTTTCTCGCAAAATAAAATTAAGTGTTTGGTGCTTTAATTGGATGATGTTGTGCATCAACCGGCTAATCGTCAGTTTTTTAAATTGATATTTTAATGTAATCTATTGCACTGCCCCATGAAGTAAGTATACGCACACTTTTAGCTCCAAGTCTTTAAATATAGCCTTATTATTAAAGAAAAATATAAACGCCATTAGTCCTATTATAGATTCTATGTTTTGCAACAAACGGCTATAAAACTAGATCTTCAAAAACGCTAATCTAAATTTTGCATCATGCAGCTAAGCACCAAATGTTCTCGCTCTTAGATTATAGATGCATAACAGTCAAACAAGGAAAATAACTTGCAATATCCAGTATTGTTAGTTTGGCGCTACAGTAAATAGTGAAGATTGACATAAGCTTTAAACTATTTTTCTCGAAACTTACATAATGGCGCATAGCCGGTTGATGCATAACCCCGTCCAGTTGTAAACAGGGATGTTTTGAAAGAAATTAACTCTGGAAGTGAATGTTGTTATGCATTATAGGGACTGTTATCATTCCAGCATCTGTAAAAAAAAGTTAAACTAAAAATATATAAAACTTTGATTCTGCCGGATGCATATAATCTATATTTTATGGGTGTTAAACATAGTCAATTTCCTTAAAAGAGGAATCCAAATTAGGAATATTTGAGAATAAATCGCTTAGGATCTTTTTGAGCCAAAGAGAGACTAGTGGACAGGTGAATGGAGAAAACTATTTTTATGGGTAGCGAGATGTAGGCCTAATAAGTCTCGTAGACTATGACAGGCAGAATGTGGTACGCATAGGGCATGAAAGAGGAGCATGGAGACTTCTTGTAGGAAAACCAGTAAATAGGCGCAAGAATGAGGTGAGAGAATAACATTCACTATGACAAATTATACAGGGAATGATTGAAGAACATAGCTAAGGAAAGGAATGTATGGGGAGTTTATTTTCGCGCGGCCATAAACCTACGGGTTAGATAGTGTCAGTGCATTGCATATTTGTACAGGAATGATCAACGTTTTCTATTTTTTCCAGGACAGTTAAATCTGGAGATATTTACAGTATAGCCAGAATTTGTCTTATTTTTTTATATTGCTAGAATTTTTTTTATTCAATGTCACCACGTTATCATATCGACATTCTGGTATTCTCTCTGGCATGACGTTATTGTAACCCACTTCTGAGATTGGGGTGCCTGGAAGGCGGAGTTACGCTGCCCCGATGATATATGATATGTGATGATGATGGTAATGATGGCCAGATGATGTTCGAGGACCATTTGGGTCATTAGTTTCCTGACATTTGTCTTACAGGTGAGGAAAACCCCGAAAAAATGTTAGGTTCCTGAAAACATTGAACAAGATTTGGTATAAAGAATTGAATTAGTCCGACTTCAGTACATTTGTTCGATTTTGCTTTCAAGTTGACACTTTAATTTAAAAACATGTTGTATGAACGTTTGATTTGGTTTAATTGTGAATTGTAAATATTGTTAATACTTGGAAAAGTGATAACATAACTTCCGGATGAAACAGGATTGTGTGGATACTACATCCGCCACGATATGGTTTACCTTGCGATTCAGCGCGCGCATTCGTCCAAGTGTCTGGTATTTTTTTTCAACACATTACATTGAAGATATCATCCACCTAATAAGAAACTCTAAACTCGAAAAGTGCACATGGCATTGGAATATACGTATTAAAATGTCGAGCGAGTTTGCTCAGATGATAGCTTCAGTAACTCGTGTTCAGGATATCCCATATTGAACCCCGGTGTTGACCAACCCGATAGAGGAGTTTTCCTGTTTTATCTCGGTCGTGAAAGCGAGGTCTGAGCTCGGATTTAAATACCAGAACTAATTTCATTATATTTATCATTCGATCATATAAATAGAAAAATTAAATCATACAATTTACGAAAAAAAAGACTGCACATAATATACACACGCTACTCGATACAATGAAACAATATGATTTTATATTATTAAGGTGTCTATAATGAAACAATAAGTAAAACATTTAAAATTACTGTAAATATTTTAAATACGGTAGTTGAATAAAGAGGCTACGAGTGTAGACAGTCAGTATAGTAGACCTAGTAATCGTAGTAGTAGTGTTATTATTATTATTATTATTATTATTATTATTATATTATTATTATTATTATCATTATCATTATTATTTTCATTATTATCATCACCAGCACCACCATTATACATCAATGCCATGTAATTCCGTCCGGCCTAATCATGTGAGATTGCTGAGAAAGATCTTTTTACATGGTGGGTTTCCTGCCCGACGCACATCCCCCAACCTGGAGGACCAGAGATTTTCTGTTGGGTTCCCTTCCCTTTAGAAGGTTGCCTTCTCCTGGGCTGACGATGTATAATCCTGGATGACGAAGATCGGTAGGGAGACCTAGAAAACGCTGGGCTTAACAGATGTAAGATCGGATCAGGCAAAGATCTAATCCGTGAAAGATTATTATTATTATTATTATTATTATTATTATTATTATTATTATTATTATTATTATTATTATTATTATTATTATTATTATTATTATTATTATTATTATTATTATTATCATTATTAATATTATTTGTTATTAATATTATTTCGAATATAAAGTATGATATTTTAAATACGTTATTGAGAGAAAAATGGGTACATTGCTTGCTGAGTTCACACCGGCTCGATATTGATCCGCAATAATTTCATGCTCTGTGAACTGCACCGAGCTGCAGCATCGCACTCTTGTGTTTATAAACTGTATAGAGGGCGGGGTTACACATCCGTGTTTAATTAATATTTATGAAATTTAGATTCGCGCTCTAGATTATCGTGATGTGTCAAAATTAGTTACCTTTCTTCAAAAATGTCGATAAACGACATCGTAAAATGGGTTGATTTAAAATCTAAAATAAAATCATTTATTTTTCCTTCTTCTGTTTATTATTATTATTATTATTATTATTATTATTATTATTATTATTACACTCCATGTAGATTTCGTGTTGGACGAAACGGGATAGGACGGGTTTTCTCCCGTTTTCCCTGCCACAATTTCATTCCATCACTTCTCCATACCCACCTCATCTATTTCGTTTCATTTCATTCATCTTCTCCTGTGATGGTGCGTCAGGCGTGGTCGGCCATTACCCTTGTCATTCACAGACCTATATATATATATATATATATATATATATTTGTTATAATTAAATGTTTAACATTGAGCAATGCAAGCTTAATATGGTATGATAAGAAAAAAATAAAATAAAAAATAAATGCCTGGACGGGATTCGAACTGAGGTACAGACTCAGAGATCCGGGTTCGAATCCTAATGGATATCACATTGAGGTACAGACTCAGATCCGGGTTCGAATCCCGTCCAGGCATTTATTTTTTTCTTATCATACCTATATATATATATATATATATATATATATATATATATATATATATACAGGGGTATAAATTAATTATACTGCATAAATTTAGCTACGTATAGAGGGGTATTATATAAGTATTTTGAGATAATGAAATAATGGTCTACGAATAAAAATGTCCAAGTTATGATTCAATTTGTAAAATGATTGGCACGCCTCTGATTGTTTCAAATTAAAATGGAAATAATATGATACAGAGACTGTAACTTGCAACAAGCATGCGCCTTTAGCTCAGTGGTTATAGCAGTCTAATACCGACGCAAACGTAAGATTTATGCATCACGTTCGAAACTACCTACAGTATGTGTACGCTTTTTCTTTCTTTCTTCCTTTATTAAGTACGTACTGTAAATTAGTTACGTGCATAGATTTACTTCTGGTTTAATTGTTTATTCATTATTTTACAGAATACGGTAATGGAATGTCGGCGCAGTACACGAGTTACAAAACTCTCTATGTACGTATTGTACAGACAATTGTTTGATAGGTTGTAATAATAATACGCATACTGTAGAGTGCAATAGGTTTCGCAAATAAAATGTGTAATTGCACTGTATAGTACTTTTGTACTTAGATAAATGATAGTGCAGTGATTAATAACATGAAGAGGTATAGTGTATATACACATGGCACACATAATGTTATTGGGAAATAAAAGTAATGCATTTGAGTAAACCAGAAAAAAAATTAAAACATCTGCAGACTCATTAAAGAAATTGTTCAAATTGGCGACCTCCATTCTCACAACATAGACGACATCGGTGACGAAAGGATTCTCGTACCCCGTTCAAGATACCAGGTGTCTAACGGATCACATCGCATGCTGCGATTATGCGTGCAATTAACAGTTCATCTGTATCAACAGGGGTCGCATACACCAGTGTTTTCAGGTGTCCCCACAAAAAATTAAGTGGACTGAGATCTGGAGAGCGAGGTGGCCACACTACAGTTGGACTACTTATTTATACCCAACGGCCACAATACACTCCAAATGATTTCGCACATTCCGGCAGAAATGGGGAGGAGCTCCATCGTGCTGAAACCACATGTTAATCCTGATGTGGAGAGGAACTTCTAAAAATATCTTATAAATGACACCATTTAATCTCTGGGGAAGAAGGTAGGGGCCAATGATGTAGTCAGAAATCTCTGCTGGTGACTCCTCTGGAAGATGGCATGAGGATTTTTATAATCCCACACATGACTGCTCTTCGAGTTCAGAATCAGCCTATCCCTATTAAATACTGCCTCATCAGTGAATAATACCGAGGAAAAGAAGTGCGGTGGCTGCAGCAAAGCCCAATTACAAAATTAGGCCCGTTGAGCGAAGTCTAGTGGCTGTAAGATTTGTACTTTTTGCAGATGAAAGGATAGAGCATGCAGGACTTTTCACTTCCCATACACTTTGATGGTTCGTACCCATTAACACATCCGATAGCACGAGTACTAGTAGAAGGGTCCTCCTTCACCCTATGAAGAAACATTTTCTTCAAAAATCTGCAGTGCGGCGCGTACGCCTTGCGGGGGGGGCCGGCGTCTACTCTGTTTTTTTATCTTCAACGTCCCATGCTCCCGCACAACCGCTATCAACAGACTCGAAGGTGTTCGGTGAGGATGGCGTCTATCCGGATACCGCTCCGCGTACATGGCAGCAGCTCTTACACCATTACCTTGTGCTGCAAACCATAAATCAGTCATGCATATCAGCAAGTTCAGCATAACTGTAAATATGTTCCATGATGTTTTCATGAATGCAACTGAACTGATACTGAAGTAACTTCTAATCAGATGTTAATGTAATCACAAATAGAAGAATAGGAATTTTGCGCATGCCCATACTAAACAAATTTCAGTATCAACATATCACAGTATACACGCAGTGACCAATAGGAGAATAGGAATTTTGTTCATGCCCATACTAAACAAATTTCAATATCAACATAACACAGTGAAGAAAGAACGAAAGAAAGATAAGAAAAAAAGTCGCCTTCCGTGATTTGAACCATCAGTGATCGAATTCATCACTTTGACCATTAAACCACAAGTAAACTACACAGATTCTTCATATTTCACTCTGTACTAAGGTTCACATTGTACCGATTCTACTGTAACCAGTGCAGTGGCGTGCAATCATCTGCTCAGATCGAAATTTTAAGGAATTTGATAACCCAATATTTCATAAACGTTGTTGATGAATTATTAGCAATCAGGATCTCCGAATTAATACTAAGATATGAAGTTATTCTAGTATATTTTTCTCTCCTAGTATGCTCTCCTGTTGATTTATCTGTATCAAATGTAGTTTAGATTCATTCTCTATTGCTCGCCCATTTTCCCTCGTAGACCATTAGTTCATTATCTCAAAATGCTTATATATACCCCTCTATACGTAGTTAAATTTATGCGGTATAATTCATTTAGACCCTGTGTATCTATTGTGCATTACAGAGACTCGTGACGTACCAACTCCTTTCAAAAAACGTTAAAATGAAAATATATAGAACTATTATTCTACCAGATATATTATATGGATGAGAAACATGGACTCTTACTTTAAAGGAGGAAAGGAGATTAAGAGTATTTGAGAATAAAGTTCTTAGGAAAAAGTTTGGACCAAAGAGAGGTGAATAGACAGGTGAATGGAGAAGACTACATAACAGTGAACTACATGGTCTTTATAGGAAGCCAAATATAATAAGAACAGTTAAGTCTTGTAGACTGCAATGGGCAGGACATGTGGCACGAATGGGAATGAAAGACGAGCATGGAAACTTCTTGTAAGAAAATCAGAAGGAAAACGCCCAGTTGGTAGATCAATAATGAGGTGGAAGATTAACATTGACTATAATTTGATGGAAGTAGATTATGCAGATGGCGATTGGAAAACATTATCTCAGGATAGGGATGTATGGAGAGCTTATGTACTTGCGGCCATGAACCTACGGGTTCGATAGTGCCAGTGAGTTATACTCTCTCTCTCTCTCTCTCTCTCTCTCTATATATATATATATATATATATATATATATATATATGTATATATATAGTGCCAGTGAGTTATACTATATATATAGTATAACTAACTCACTGGCACTATCGAACCCGTAGGTTCATGGCCGCAAGTACATAAGCTCTCCATACACCCCTATCCTGAGCTAATGTTTTCCAATCACCATCTGCATAATCTACTTCCATCAAATCATAGTTAATGTTATTCTCCCACCTCATTTGGTCTACCAACTGGGCGTTTTCCTTCTGGTTTTCCTGCAAGAAGCTTCCATGCACGTCTTTCATTCCCCATTCGTGCCGCATGTCTTGCCCATCGCAATCTACGAGACTTAACTATATATATATATATATATATATATATATATGGGTTAATCTCATCTTATCCCTGAGTTGGACATGAGTTGAGAATATTTATTTTTAATATAGAGCGATTCCACGAAAATGTCATACCGAGGTGAAAATTTTGAAACTGACGCAGGAATAAATCTGTTGATGTAATATATATCTGTAAATATCAAATTTTATAATTCTATAAGAAAATGTTTCAAATGTGCATTATTTTAATCTAATAATAGCGGTAGAACTTGTCATATTCCAAACCTGAAAAAATACGCAAAATTTTGCAAATTTCTTGTTTAATGATTTGGTCGTAAGAATTCGTTTTATTTCACAAAATCTTTTGTTAAACCATACTTTGGTCCTCCTTGGTCGTAAATTAAACAATATTAATTGGATTCTAATATTCTATATACCTTAAATGTGTCCTATAGTTGTTAACTGTAAGTTATGGTCAGTCAGTCACAGAAAACGGATAAAAATTACTGTACACAACATAATAATTGATGGATTAAAATTTCCTCTTGGATTCTACGTTATCGGTACACAACTAACAAAAAAGTATAGATGACATTTTCTTGTAAAGTCATTATTTTTCCCGCTGGAGTCCCGTGACTGACTGACTTTTTGTCCCCTCACTTATATTGCTAATACGCATAACGCAGTAAGTTGCTTGCTGGACTCCGCTGTGTATTAACATAAACATGGTTTAGGAAATCTGGTAGACTTTCGGCTCAGCTGTTTCATTAAATAATTACTGGCCCTTCTTCTGTGACAAGTTGAGCTAAAAGGCAGCCAGCGGAAGGATTTAAATGTAGAGTAATTCCATGAAAATGTCATACCGATATGAAAATTTTGAAATTGGCGCAGGAGTATTTTTTTCGATGAGATATTTTTTTGCAGATGAAATTTTCCGATTATAGAAGTTAATGTTTGAAATACGGATTATACTTACTCACTTACTCACTGGCACTATCGAACCCGTAGGTTCATGGCCGCGCGGACATAAGCTCTTCATACATCCCTATCCTGAGTTAATGCTTTGCAATCATTCCCTGTATAATCTACTTCCCTCAAATCATAGTTAATGTTATTCTCCCACCTCATTCTTGGTCTACCAACTGGGCATTTTCCCTCTGGCTTTCCTACAAGAAGCCTCCATGAAAGTCTTTCATTCCCCATATGTGCAACATGTCCTGCCCATCGCAGTCTACGAGACTTAACTGTTCTTATTATATCTGGCTTCCTATAAATACCATGTAGTTCATTGTTATGTAGTCTTCTCCATTCACCTGTCTGTTCATCTCTCTTTGGTCCAAAAATGTTCCTAAGTACTTTGTTCTCAAATACTTGTAATCTCCTTTCCTCCCTTATCTAAATTAATAGTAGAACATGATATATTCCGAAACCTGAAAACACATGCAAAATTAAACGAAATTTTGTTTTACGATTTCACTGTATAAATTTGTTTTGTTTCACCGACTCTTTTGTTATACCATATTTCGGTCCTTCCTGATTATAAAAAATGTAATACTAATAATTGTATTATAATATTCTAGATAATTAAAATGCGCCCTATAATTATTAAGGGTAAGCTACAGTCAGTCACATAAAACATACAAAAATTATTGTACACAATACGGTAATTGATGGATCCAAATTTCCTCTGGGATTCTACGTTATCGACACATAACTAACAAAAAAGTATTAACGACATTTTCTTGTAAAGTAATTACGTTAATTATATTAATTACATTTTTATATTTTTATTAATGGCATTTAAATAATTTTTCATTATGCGATTCTTCAATATGTATGTTATTAAGTCAGTGGAATTAGAAGCAGGCGCGGTTCATATGTGTTTAGAAAATGTGTGTGTGGAAGGCCTTGAACCTGAAAGGTTCACGCATTAGTTTGACCTTTGACATGGCATGTGTGCCGTATTATCGGGTATTCACAGTGCGATGTTGCCACATTGAAACAGAGTCACGCTTGTTAATTGAATCGTTTATTTCAGAAACCAGTCAAACAACAAAAAATCCAAAATTGAGTTATTGGGCGATTACTGTTTTGTGAAGGTAAATACATCGTTTAATGCACAAAAAAGTCAAATGCTGTCCCCATGTGATAGTGAATCAAAGTCTGGAATTTCTTGTTTAGTGCAGAAAGAAGTCAAGTGACAGCGCTTGACTGGTTTCTGCTCTAAACTGCAGGATTTTTGGCGATGTGCTGGATCAATGATTTTGGCAACCGTGCTTGTGAATCACAGCTGTCTGACTTGCATTCTTCAGTAGTCATTTGGTGTGTGACAACATTGTTGTTCATGTGTATTACTTTACAGTGTCCAGTTTAATAACTGTTTCTTAGTAATGTTTATGCTGAATTTGTTAACGTTTTGTGGTGATTACATTGAAATAGTAATGATGTCTAGTTCCGATGAAGAACATGCTCCAAAGCGAAGACGTGAAGTTGTCAACAAAGAGACCTACAAATATAATGTTGTTAGAAACGCTAGGATTAAACGAGAAGGTTATGTTTCACACTCTTGTAAGCAAGTAGCTGAAGAAGCTAAGCCTAGCCTAGACAGTTTAGCCTGTAAGTGTAATGCTAAATGCTCAAAGCAAATTAAACGTCAAACAATAGATACAGCTTGGGATTACTTTTATTCCTTTGAAAATAAAAACTGTCAGGACACATATATTCAAACATTGATTGAAGTGAATGAAGTCAAACATAGAACTGAAAAGAAAACTCTAGAAGAAGAAACTGGCGAGGAAAACGAAGAAGACAGTTTTAAAAGAAATCATTCTTATAAATATCGCTTAGGGATTGGGGGAGATAGACAGGTCATTTCAATATTCACATTGTGACCACTCCAGATATTACATCTTTAAAAAATAGTGGCCTCGGTCATACAAAAAATGACAAATTCTGATGAAACCTCTGGTACAGCCTATACAAAGATCAAGAGGGAGACTTTTAAGATTTCAACTTACATACAAACACTTTGTTATAACAAGAACTTGCCATGGAAAGTAGTTGTGAAGCCATTTATAGATGGATATATATCATCAACATTCATGTTGCTAAAAACACATCCTCCTCCTGCCTTACCTACACAGATAGATGAGTAAAAAACAAAATACTTAATCAAAACATCATATTCTTTTAAATATTTTTATAGTGAGATGAATAAAATATTGTTGTGCTTAAAAATTAAAAAAAAAATGGTTTAATTTTTATTTTATGATGATCTAAAGTACATATTGTTTGTGCAGAATTTTTATTCTATAAATTTTCAGTTTGTGTTTATGGCTTATTTTACTCTGTGTAATACTAGGCCCTAATCTTTTTTTTGTGAATGTTGTAGATCCCAATAAATGTGAAAAAAATTACAAGATTTACAAGCTCTAAAACCATATTTGGTTGGATACGAGGAATTTTATGAGAATATTTTTCAGTTGCCTATAACGGAAGCAGAATGCGCTGTATAGCGAGTATATGATGACGAATAGTCATTCCCGGACAAATATGTATCAATAACAATTATATTAAACTCAAAAAGTTCATTTTTCATTTTACTTTTCAAGTCCCTAATGAAATTCGAATATTTCTTACAACATTTACAATAGTGATTGTTGTTTATTTCAGAAACCAGTCAAGTGCAAACTTATTATTATTATTATTATTATTATTATTTTCATTTGTCTATATAGATAACAAAGGTATTTTGTTTATCAAACAGTTACATAAATGGATAACTTTCATAAGAAAAAAATATGAATTTTCTAAAAATAAATTTGAAGTTGCTAGGGAGTTTTCTTTGATTTACTCAAAACCAACAATTTGTTGTTTAACTGGTTTCTGAAATAAACGATTCAATTGCAAAAACAGTTTTAATCATATGAAGTTTCTTGTATAAAAAAATACAATTGGCGTGGAGTATATGTGATTAAGTATGTATAACCTGTAGTGTAAAATAAAATTATTATTGGGTGTAACGTTATTGGGAACCAACAGTGAAAATACGTATGACAACACTGTACTATGTGCACCTGCTGCAAACAAACATAAAGTAAGATTTCGCGCGTTGTAAGAGATTTCTTTCGATTGTTTAGTTTAAAAATAGAACTCATGTCAGCAAAATAATTTGTAATCAGTTGCTTTGAAAGAATTATAACAGAATTTTCCATATTTAAATACAAATTTCAATAATTTGTATACTGTACTTTTTCGTTATTTTTTTTTTGTCTTTATAGTTGAGACGCGTGAAAGTTAATTTTAGTGATCTGGAACGAACAATGCAAATTCCATATCGGCATTTTTATTTATTTTAATGGTTCAATCCATTAACAGTATCTGATAAAATTTTAATCAGTTAATATGGTTGTAATAAAATTATACCCATATTAGGCACATTTAACTATAGAGAAGGCCCTACGTTGTTAAAAAGTTAATATTTTCTTTATTTTGTGAAATTTAAAATGATACTTGGTAACCAAGTTAAATAAATTACACTATTTATTTAATATTTTTACAGCTATCAAATTGTACATTTCCTATACATGATAAAAGGAGTGAAGTTCTTTATTCATCTCCATATTATCGCTTTTTATATATTACCCATCCATAGTAATTCTGTCCGAGGGCAGGTCTTTCACTGCAATCATAGCATTTTCACGCTATGCTTGGAGCTTTACCAGGGAACTGTAGATGTGGTAGCTTCCCGTTGCTTTCCACACCGGTGAAAGGATGATGATGATGATGATGATAAGGATGATGACGGCCATATGGTTTCGGGGACCGTTTGGGCCTTAAAGTTTTCTTGGCATTTATCTTACAGGTGAGGAAAAAACCCGATAAAAACCTCACCCAGAAAAACTGTCCCGACCGGGGATCGAACCCGGGCCCGCTGCGTGACAAGGCAGCACGCTACCTCGAGACCACAGCTGTGGACTATCTATTATAATTTCATATTATTTTTAATATTTGTATAACTTAATATTTGCAGCTCCAGAATACTAAAGTCAAAATAAAATTCAGATATGTCAGTCAGTCACAGAATGTAGTCAGTCAGTCACACATCATATATTAGGTTATAACTCTGGTCTTAGTTGCGATTTTTGTTTCTTTTTTATTGAGAATGTAACTTGAAATGTGTCCTCCAAACGGTATTTTGGAAAATTTAATTAGGAATCACACTTCAGAGCATGATTCAGATGAACATGTTAAGCTGCATGATGAGTTGACATTTATGTCAGTCAGTCACACATACTTTGATAGATAATAAATAGCACTGTTTTTCTTCAAAAGTTGTATATTTAAGTACAGTCTTAACCACACATTATTCCTCTATCATATCACGTAGATAACACCCCTAATTTCAATCAATTGTAATATTTATGTAACCATTTACTGCAAAAGTGTATTGTATATGTCAGTCAGTCACATATGGAATTACTCTATAATAATAATAATAATAATAATAATATTAGTAGTAGTAGTAGTGGTGGCGGTGGCGGTGGCGGTGGTGGTGGTGGTGGTGGTGGTGGCGGCGGCGGCGGCGGTGGCGGTGGTAGTGGTGGTATTAATTAATTAAACAAATACTCAAGTCTGGATCGCATGCTTTTGTGCACAACATGCGCACAAATTAATATATATCTTAATTTGTTTAACCTAGATTTGCAAATGTTAATATATCTTAAAACATGCTGTTACCATATCATGAGAACCCGTGGCAGCGTGAATGCAATGATTAACGATGCGTAACCAATGAGCCTAACTCCGGGCGAGAAAATTTCCGTAACTTCGCTGATGAGTGAAGAAATACTCCAATTCTGGCTGTCCAGAACATAACCCGACAGTTCAGTCGGATTTGTTAATACAATTCAAGCAATGTTGTTATTACGTTGATTAATCTAATATATAAAAATCAAAGTTTGTTTGTTTGTTGGTTTGTTTGTTCGTATTCTATGCTCGGCCATACCGTTGATCCGATTTTGATGGGGATTTTTGCAAAATTTTCAGGAGATTCCCGGGATGAACATAGGATATAACGGAGTTGTAATACTCAACCCCTTCGCCCATAAAAATCACCCTTTGTAGCGAAAAACGTGAAATAAAGTCCCTATTTTGACGCTTAAATGGCTTACGCTGCCTAAACCATAACAAATACACTAAAAAAGAAGTCCACGACAGCACATGTTTATCTTTTACGGATAACTCACAATAACCATTTTTGTATTTCATTGATTCCAAGAAGATCGGAATAATTAAATTCCCGGGCAAGCGTGCTCTGCCACACCGTTCATGTGATTGCGAGGGGGCTTTTTGAAAAATGTTCAGAAGATTCCGGGGATGAACATAGGCTATATAGGGTTGTAATACTCAACCCCTTCATCCCTAAACGTCACCCTTTATAGTTGAAAACGTGAAATAAAGTCCCTATTTTGACGCTTAAATGACTTACGCTGCCTAAACCATAACAAATACACCAAATTAATGTACACAGAAATTAATATCTCAAAAAACTCTACAAAAATGTCCACGACAGCATATGTTTATCTTCTACGGATAACTCACTATAACCATTTTTGTCTTTCATTGATTCCAAGAAGATCGGGATAAGTAGATTCCCGGGCAAGCGTAGCAGCGCTCGGCTGGTGTCAAAAACACATAAACATTTATTTAAGAGTAGCAGCGCACACCGGGTATTAGCTAATATATATATATAGTATAATGTCTGTCCTTTAGCGCTACCATATCGTTCATCCGATTGTGATGGTGCGTTTTGCAAAATGTTCAGGAGTTTCCCTGGAAGGTTATAGTCTATAAGCGAGTTGTAAACCCTTCACGCTTTGTAGAGAAAAAGTGTTTTTCGGGACTTTCTGGACTGTTAAATGGCTTAAGCTGTCTAAACCATAACATACACCAAATTAATGTACACAGAATTCAACATCTCAGAAATGTCTATAAAAAAGTCCGCAACAGCATATACTTATCTATCTTTTACGGATAACTCACAATAACCATTTTTATCTTTGAGCTCATTGATACCAAGAAGATCGGGATGACTAGACTCCCGGGCAAGCGTAGCAGCGCACAGCGGGTATTCTTTTACGGATAACTGTCAATAACCATTTTTATCTTTCAGCTCACTTACGCCAACAAATCGGGAAAATTAGATTCCCGGGCAACGCCGGGTAATCAGTACGGGGTACCTAAATTATTACGATATACATTTATAATTATTTTCCTTTTCACTTTGTTAACTAAACATAAATACATTTCATTTTTAGGTGTAACAACGCACGCCGGGTATTAACCAGTAACCTATAATAATCACCTATAATTTAAATTTTGTACAGATATATTTTAATACAGGGTTACGATACTTTTACGAGCCTGATAATCATCAGACTCAGTTCCCACAGCTTAACGTCCCTCCCGGAGGACTTCTCCCTTTGGATTTTCCCACCCTAAATAGCCTATCCAATGGCCCCGGCCAGATTTGAACCCAAGACCCTCGGGACTACAGGCAAATGTTCACGATATATACTACTCATTTCTTTAAAATAAATTAATCATGTCTTCAAAATAAGCTTTCCATTATAAATTTCGTGACAACAGGGCGTATGAGGACTTATACCCCTCTTGCATTATTCCTGGATTGTTGAGAATAGAAATTTTATTTGACACGTGGTGTATTTTATTGATATAATTTTTTGTTCCTAAGTTACAATAATTACAAACCACAGGACAGGAAATTAATTGTATTCTGATCCCAGTAAAACTGTTAATTTTATACGAAACTTATTGTCAGACAGTTGCTATGAAACTGAATCTTAAATTGAATATAGTTTATACATACTCTCTAAATTCTGTGTAAGTAAATTAAATCAAAAGGATTTAAATTGGCATATTCAACAGATTTAAGTTAATAATTATTATTATAACTTAGCATAGAGAAACATGAATCGAGAGTGTAAAATCTTACAATAAACATACTGTGGTTAATAATATAAAGCATTACAATTAGTTACGTAAAAAGTGAAAATTATCAACAAGAGAAAAAAGAATGAAAAAGTCTAGATGAATTAAATGGACGAAATCGGCAGCTATAAGTTGAAAATACTTTAATACAATAACTGAGAAAAAGAGTAAGCAATGTCTATTTACTTAATGAACGGAGTGTGGGTTTGAACTAATGCAATATACAAACTAATTTCTGCGTGCGGACAATAAAAAAAATGAAATTCCAATCAGCTACATTAAAAAGTGAACATCATCAACAAATCAAAAATGTGTTTTCTTATAGCGAGAACCTAAAAAGGAGACATTGAATTTAAAAAAACGTAAATCAATATTTTACCAAAAATGTCGCTCTAAATGCAACACACATGACTGTACAAAGAGTTCAGGAAATATGTAGAGAATATATTCAAAAATAATTTAGTTAATTCAGGAAAATAGCAATGCGGAGTAAAATGAAACATTTGGATTGTGTTAATATCCTCCTGTTTCATGAGGGAACAATTATAATTGAGATAAGAAACATAAAAGTCCGACAAAATGATATCCGACTTCCAAGAGAGCAACTGTAACCACATCGACATCCTCGAGTGGGAAGAGAATCGAACACATCTCAGAACATCTTAATATTGGGACCATCCAGTGGAAAAAGAGTCGAAAATGTAAGAGCAAATGGACTGCCGAGAGTCCCGAGGAAACAGTTTGATGAATATAGAAACCTCCAGCGAGAAAAGTAGATAAAACAATCCACAAATTTTTCCCCGACTTCCGAGGGAAAAATCTGAAGAATATCGGGATCCTCCAGTGGCAGAAGAGGAGAAAACGTCCCACAACATTTTCCCCGACTCCCGAGGGAAAAACCTGAAGAATATCGCTATCCTCCAGGGGGAGAAGAGAAGAAAACTTCCCACAACATGTTCCCCGACGTCTGAGGGAAAAACCTGAAGAATATCGGGATCCTCCAGGGGGAGAAGAGGAGAAAACGTCCCACAACATTTTCCCCGACTCCCGAGGGAAAGACCTGAAGAATATCGGGATCCTCCAGTGGGAGAAGAGGAGAAAACGTGCCACAACATATTCCCCGACTCCCGAGGCAAAATCCTTAAGAATATCGGGATCCTCCAGTGGGAGAAGAGGAGAAAAGTCCCACAACATTTTCCCCGACTCCCGAGGGAAAACCCTGAAGAATATCGGGATCCTCCAGTGGGAGAAGAGGAGAAAACGTCCCACAACATTTTCCCCGTCTCCCGAGGGAAAAACCTGAAGAATATCGGGATCCTCCAGGGGGAGAAGAGAAAAAAACATCCCACAACATGTTCCCCGACGTCTGAGGGAAAAACCTGAAGAATATCGGGATCCTCCAGGGGGAGAAGAGGAGAAAACGTCCCACAACATTTTCCCCGACTCCCGAGGGAAAGACCTGAAGAATATCGGGATCCTCCAGTGGGAGAAGAGGAGAAAACGTGCCACAACATATTCCCCGACTCCCGAAGCAACATCCTTAAGAATATCGGGATCCTCCAGTGGGAGAAGAGGAGAAAAGTCCCACAACATTTTCCCCGACTCCCGAGGGAAAAACCTGAAGAATATCGGGATCCTCCAGTGGGAGAAGAGGAGAAAACGTCCCACAACATTTTCCCCGTCTCCTGAGGGAAAAACCTGAAGAATATCGGGATCCTCCAGGGGGAGAAGAGAAGAAAAAATCCCACAACATGTTCCCCGACGTCTGAGGGAAGATCCTGATGAATATCGGGATCCTCCAGTGGGAGAAGAGGAGAAAACTTCCCACAACATTTTCTCCGATTCCCGAGGGAAAAACCTGAAGAATATCGGTATCCTCCAGTGGGAGAAGAGGAGAAAACGTTCCACAACATTTTCTCCGGCTCCCGAGGGAAACATCTGAAGAATATCGGGATCCTCCAGTGGGAGAAGTGGAGAAAACGTCCCACAACATTTTCCCCGTCTCCCGAGGGGAAAACGTGAAGAATATCGGTATCCTCCAGTGGGAGAAGCGGAGAAAACGTCCCACAACATTTTCCCCGACTACCGAGGGAAAAACCTGAAGAATATCGGGATCCTCCAGTGACAGAAGCGGAGAAAACGTCCCACAACATTTTCCCCGACTCCCGATGGAAAACCCTGAATCATATCGGGATCCTCCAGTGGGAGAAGAGGAGAAAACATCCCACAACATTTTCCCCGTCTCCCGAGGGAAAAACCTGAAGAATATCGGGATCCTCCAGGGGGAGAAGAGAAGAAAACGTCCCACAACATGTTCCCCGACGTCTGAGGGAATAACCTGAAGAATATCGGGATCCTCCAGTGGGAGAAGAGGAGAAAACGTCTCACAAAATTTATCCCGACTCCCGAGGGAAGAACCTGAAGAATATCGGGATCCTCCAGTGGGAAAAGAGGAGAAAAGTGCCACAACATATTCCCCGACTCCCGAGGGAAGAACCTGAAGAATATCGGGATCCTCCAGGGGGAGAAGAGGAGAAAACGTCCCACAACATATTCCCCGCCTCTAGAGGGAAAACCCTGAAGAATATCGGGATCCTCCAGTGGTAGAAGAGGAGAAAACGTTCCACATTTTCTCCGACTCCCGAGGGAAGAACCTGAAGAATATCGGGATTCTCTAGTGGGAGAAGAGGAGAAAACGTCCCACAACATTTACCCCGACTCCCGAGGGAAAAATCTTAGGAATATCGGGATAATCCAGTGGGAGAATAGGAGAAAACGTCCCACATCATTTTCCCCCACTCCCGAGGGAAAAATATGAAGAATATCGGGATCCTCCAGTGGGAGAAGAGGAGAAAACGTCCCACAACATTTTTCCTGCCTCCCGAGGGAAGAACCTGAAGAATATCGGGATCCTCCAGTGGCAGAAGAGGAGAAAACGTCGCACAACATTTTCCCCGACTCCTGAGGGAAAAGCTTGAAAAATATCGGGATCCTCCATCGGGAGAGAAGTCTCAGCGTATCACAGTATTTTCTCCCACACACGAGCGTTCTGACTGAACAATTCTGGACTCCTGCGGTCTAGAGGTTAAAATGTTACTAAAAACGCCTAACGCCTTCACAATAATCTGAATACTTTCACATCACCAGTGTACAGTATTCGCAATACCTGTGTTATATTCCTAATATTTTACATGTATCAACGTTATACATAATTTCTGCAACAGTTATGTTATGTTGACGTCAATTCATTCCTGTATCACAGTTACCAGTATTTTCACTATCATTAGGTCCGTGAATAATTTTAAGCAACGTCTTAGAATATGTAAATACATCTTATTTAGGTGAACTGTTACTAGTGTCTGCACTTAAACTTACTGTTAATAATTGTAATTAGTAATCTGACCTAATGTAAATATATATTAACGTAGTGTATAGTTTTATTTGTGTTACTGTATCGTAATTAATGTAGGAAAAGTAGATTAATTTTAATGTTACTTTAGCTCCTGTAATATATGAATTTTATAAAATAAATTTGTGTATCCTTTTTTGTTAAATATTTTAATTATCTGTAATGTTTAAGGATAGGAATGTATAATAGCCGAAATTTTCTCAAGGAATTTTACTGAATGGGATGTTTGTAGAATTTTACATGTTTATATGTTTAGGTACGGAAAATAATGATGTGAATGTATTTCTAAATTTTCAGAAGTGGATCTCTTTATTTACTCTGTAACTGTCGGCCATTTTGAATTTTCATAGCATAACTATATTGGAGAGGTAGTTATTTACGCAGTTAAACAAATTTAAATGCAATTATTCTTAGAATATTTCAATAAATTAATTTTTCTAATGATTAGTAGAATATAAAATAAGTTACAATTTAATGAAATGTCCACATAAACTGCAAAGGACATTTAAAAATACATTCACAATCATTATTTTAAGGGCCTAAATATTATTATTATAAAATTCTGCAAACATCCCATGCATTAATATCGTATTCAATTCTGTAACTAAATCTCGGCTATTTTACCCTCTCACCCTGTACTGTATATGACATCGTCATGTTCGGTGATACAGCCTATTGTAGGCCTTGACCGCCCCAACGATTTGCCTTCATCCATCCCTGTCCTCAGCCCTCCTCCTACATTCCTACACACCCATAACCTGCAGATCCCGTTTTAGAGTTGTAATACTCAACCCCTTCACTCTTATAAATCACCCTTTGAAGAGAAAAACTGTTTTTCGGAACTTTTTGCACATTTAAATGACACGCTCCCTAAATCATAATATGTGCACCAAATTAATGTACACAGAATTGAATATTTAAAAATCTACAAAAAAGAGTCGGGGACTGCATATGTCTTATCTTTTATGGATAACTCACAATATACATTTTGATCTTTCTCCTCATTGATGCCAAGAAGATCAGGATGACTAGATTCCCGGGCAAGCGTAGCAAGACACAGCGGGTATTCTTTTACGGATAACTCTCAATAACCATTTTTGTCTTTCAGCCCTTTTATGCCAAGAAGATCGGGATAAGTGGATTACCTGGCAACACCGGATAATCAGCACGGGGTATCTAAAAATAATTATGATATAAATTTATAATTATTTTTCCTTTTACTTATTCAACTAAATATATTATAATTTATTTAGGCGTAGCAGTGTACGTCGGGTATTAGCTAGTCTAATATATAAAAATCAATGTTTGTTTGTCTGTTTGTTCGTATTCTATGCGCGGCCATACCGTTGATCAGATTTTGATTGGGTTTTTTGCAAAAATGTTCAGGAGATTCCCGGGATGAACTTAGGCTATAAGAGAGTTGTGATATTCACCCCTAAAAATCACCCTTTGTAGTGAAAAACGTGAAATGAAGTCCCTATTTTGACGCTTAAATGGCTTACGCCGACTAAACCATAACAAATACACCAAATTAATGTACACAGAATTGAACATCTCAAAAAAACTGCTAAAAATTCAGCGACAGCATATGTGTACCCTCTACGGATAACTCAATAACTATTTTTGTCTTTCATTGATGAGAAGAAGATCGGGATAAGCAGATTCCCAGCAAGTATTTAGATTTATTTTTATTTATTTAGCCTGGTGGAGTTAAGACCATGTGGCCTTCTCTTCCACTCACCAGTATAACAGCGCACGGCTGGTGGTAAAAACACATTAACATTTATTTAGGAGTAGCAGCGCACGCCGGGTGTTAGCTAGTATGTAAATATAAAAGTGTTTGTACCTGGTTATCAGGTGTAGATGAAACACGAATAAATCGGATGACATTTACGTAACTGTAATTAGGCCAACATCGCGTTTCGGAGAACATGGCATTTTTCTGAAATCGAAGAATTTCGTGTTAATGTCACCTATTTACGAGAAACAGTATTAAATCAATACGTAATAGAAATCACGGGTCACAGAAATAATTGGAAGTAAATTAAAAATTATTGTCACAAGATTTTCTTGGAAATTGTTAATTTTAAATAACTGACATCTTTATTTACAACAGAGCTATTCAGTTAAGTAAAATGCAATGTAAAATACATGTGACTGGACTCACTTCAATTCTTTTTTCTGTCTCCTTTTTCTCATTCTTTTTTGTGTTTCTCCTTATCTCCATCTGTTTTTCTTCTTCTTCTTCCTCCTATCCTTTTCCTATTTCATTGCCCTCCTTTACTTCCTGTTTCTTCATCTATTCCTTTTTCTTCGCCTTCTCTTTAACTTATCGTTCTTATATTCTCCTCCTTTCATTCTTGTTCCACTTATATTTCTACTGCACACATTCTTCTTCTCATTCTGCTTCTCTTTCCTCCTTCTCCTCTTCTTCTTTTTTTCTAAATTCTAATATTTCTCTTCTTCATTTTGCTTCTTCTTCTTCTTCCAATACCTTGTATAATTTTCATTATTTCTATTAAATTAAATAGCTTTTACCGTATCGTAGTTTTCACTTACGTATATCCTCTTCCACAGGGGTTCATTTTTGATACCAAACAATTTCTCAGTCTTAAAAGGCAATCTCGGTTTTTGGCAAACATTTGACATTTCCCTACCACACCAATGACCAAGATTTGAAAACCTAACAATATTATGTTTTTCATTGCTAACTTATGGCACTGTAGAACTCGGAGGTTCATGGCCGTGCCGACATAATCTCTCCATACTTCCCTATTTTGAGCTAATGTTTTCAAATCACTCCCTGTATACTTTATCTCCCTCAAAACATTGGTTAATGTTAATATTTCTACTTATTCTTGGCCATACCTGGTGTATGGTTTCCCTCTTTCATTTCCTATTTGTGTCACATGTCCTGCCCATTACACTCTACGTGACTTAATTGTTATTATATCTGGTTTCTCAAAAAATCATATAGCTCACGGTTCTCCTTCGCCTGTATTTTCGTCTCTCTTTGACAAAAAAATCCTAAAGACTTTATTATCAAGATACCGCGTTTCAGATCTAAATAGTATAATTGGAAGAATAACTGTTTTGTGTATTTTTATTTTCACATTTTATAAGAAAGTTTGGGATAACAAAGAGTCTCTGTAATGCATAGGCCTAATATGTTTAATTTCAGTACCTCGTTCTTGTTTCTAATTTCCTATTCCTGGCTATTTTAATTCCGCCTTTTATTCAAAATTCCCCTCATTTGATGCTTCTCAATCTCATGATTTGAGGAGTAGTTTACTTACAAAACTCAATATCTCCATCTTTTGTGATTTTAAAGGAAATGTAAAAAAAAACTTGTATATTCCAGTGTTAATTATCTAATTATGCTCAAATGAAAGTGTGCATAAATGAATATAAACAAATATCAAATCGATGCACATTTTCATTTGAGCATAATTACATAATTAACACTGGAGATATAAATCTTTGATTAGAAAATGGGGATTTGTTAAGTTTTGAAAAAAAAGAATTTCAAAATATTTAATGTCAGTTCTAAAGAGTACACAGACGTCACCCAATGAGTAAAATCACATAAAACGGCAAATTAATAAAATTGATTAGGCTGTATTAAATTTTGAAAATTAAGTTTATTTACAACAATTTCAATTTAACAACCCATTTTAAACGGGATATATTATTTATTTTTCAGATATATCCCTAACAATATATTTGTTTCAGAAAAATAGTCTGGTTAATATATATATATATATATATGAAAAGAAAAATGAATGCTTGAGTCGGGATTTGAACCCGAGTCTCTAAACTCTGTACCTTTAGCTCTCTAGCGACCTGAGCTACCCAAGTATTCCAACACAAACATACATTTTTCTTATATATGTAGTATTCTCAATTCACACAAGAGGTAGCGGAAAATCGTTCCGACTGACATCTTGTGGCCAACATAACAGTTAAACAAATTTTTAAAGAGAATATTTACTTTATAGCAGTAACTCTTGTGTGTGTGTGTGTGTATATATATATATATATATATATAAGCGTTACTGCTATATATATTATATATATTTAAGATGTTGAGTTTTGAAAGTATGCTCTTCATTTGTTCTTACTCTCCCTTTATTAGATCCCTCTCTGACTCCAACTGCTAGAGTCACATCTTAAGAGTGTGAAATAAGCCTACCTTTGAAAATACATTATTTTGAGTATTAGTTTCCTTAACACTATGGCAGTCTGGGACGGCCGGGCGTAGACTCACATGTACGTCATGAGGGTGAAGGCGCAGTTCTACAGATTCAGTTCCTGCTGAATGAAGGTGCCCTCATCACCGCCACTACCGATGACAGCCTTCATCTCTGGAACTTCCGTCAGAAGAAACCAGAGGTTGTCCACAGTCTCAAGTTCCAAAGAGAAAGGTGAGTTCCTCTTTTAGTGCAGTAAAGTGTACTGATTTTTTTTTTGTGGTAATGCTGTTTTTTTTTAATACAAAGCCACCAGGCAAGTTGTCTTGTGACTTTATGGCATTCTCTCCTAGCATGACGGAATTGCAACCCAGTTCTGAGGTTTAGGCGCCTGGAAGGCGGAGTCAAGTTACCTTGTTCGCATGATGGGTGACATATGAAGCACCAGGAGAAACCATAAACCTAATTCATCCATCCATCCATCCATCCATCCATACATAGTAATTCTGCCCGACGGCAGATCTTTCACTTATGTCATATCATTTTCATGCTATGCTTTGCATCTTTACTAGGGGATTATAGGTGTAGTAGCTCCCCGTTGCTTTCTACACCGGTGAAAGATGATGATGATGGCAGGATGATTTTCGGGTCCGTTGGGCCCTACGTTTCCTGACATTTGTCTTACAGCAGCTTGTCCCGACCGGGAATCGAACCCGGGCCCACTGCATGACAAGGCAGCACACTGCCTCGAGACCACAGTGGTGGACTAAACTTAACCAAAATTCCAGACAGTGGGTGACCATACGTATAATTCCCTTAAGGGAAACATTCCTATAGGCTGTCTCTGTATGTCTCTCTCTCTTTTTTTCTCCAAAAAATGTAAATCATTTTGCTAATTGATGATCATCTAACACAAAGAAAATTACAACTCTCTACATCAGTCTCGAGGTAGCACGCTGTCTTATCACGCAGTGGGCCTGGGTTCGATTCCCGGTCGTGACAGGCTTTCTGGATGGAGTTTATAGCGGGGGTTTTCCGCACCTGTGAGACAAGGGCCCAACGGTCCCCGAAAATCATACTGCCATCATCATCATTCACCGGTGTGGAAAGCAATGGTAAGCTACCACACATGTAATTTCCTAGTAAAGCTGCAAAGCATAGCATTAAAATGCTATGATTGCATTGAAAGACCTGCCCTCGAGCAGAACATTATAGATAGACATCAGTTTTGGGCTGACGTAAAAATATCAAAATTTGAGGCCAAAGAACAAGTTTTACTTTCAAAATTAATGTTACTTTGTGCTAAAAAAGCCATTAAACAAAAAAATAAAATTGTAATTGTCATAATTCCACTTTAGAAATGAGGAGGATAAAAATGTTTGCTTGCTTTTCCAACATATAATATTAAATTTTACAATGATTTCGTTAACCCTGTAATTGAAGATTTTTCATGTTAATTTATTTGAATATGTTGGACAATGTAAAAAAGCTACTGGCAATTTATCATAAGTAATGCCACGAGTGATTTCCAAATTATCGATAAATTCACGACTCACGAAGTGAGGAGTGAATTTATCTAGATAATTTGGAAATCAAGAGTGGCATTTGTTAGGACTATTTAACGAATAAAATTAAGCTGTTTACTCACAAATCATTATTTAACTATAGTTATTTTAAAATATTTATATATTTAATGTAAACGGCGATGTTTACAAATGAGAAACGATAGGTACGCTTCTACTGCTTCTTTTGTTTATCACTGCAACCAGATCATACTATTTATTGCCAAAGGAACGCAATATTATTCTTTAATATGGTAATTATAACACTGATAAATATTTGGTGAAACACGACTCTGATTGGTTGTAAAACAGAAATCATTGAAACGTGATTGGTCATTGACTCCCATTTGGGGCATGAGTTAAATAGTCTAGAGAATTTGGAAATCAAGAGTGGCATTTGTTAGGACTATTTAACGAATAAAATTAAGCTGTTTACTCACAAATCATTATTTAACTATTTTAAAATATTTATATATTTAATGTAAACGGCGATCTTTGAAAACAAATGAGAAACGATTGTTACGCGTGATCTGCTTCCTTTGTTTATCACTGCAACCAGATCATACTATTTATTGCCAAAGTAACGCAATATTGTAAGAATGCTCTCTAGTGGAGAAAAAAATGAAACGCATCAAACTGTATGTTAATTCATTTCTGATGTCGTATGATGTAAATATGACAATTATATTTTTCTGCATTGTTACCTGGGAAAAAATACATTTAAGAAAGTGCAAACAGTGGTTTCTTTTCTTTCTTTTTTTTTGTGGTATAATCAATTGCTACAAATATTTTTATATTAACTCCTGCAAGCGCTATGTGTTGACATCCATGCACTAGGCCTATATATACAATCTGGTAGCAATATTCCTTATAGGATCTGTTACATCCATGCACTAGGCCTATATATACAATCTGGTAGCAATATTTCTTATAGGATCTGTTAGAATCGTATGGAACTCACAGATAATTATAACTCTTTGTTAAATAATAAACAAATAATTTGCAATAAAAATAATGCAACCATAAATTTGGTTATAAACAACCGTAGGTCTCAAGTTGGATCAAACAGCACGCAGTGTGCAAAATTTTATTAAAATCGGTTCAGTGGTTTAGGATTCCATTGCGGACAAACAACGTGACACGTAAGTTTTATATATATATATATATATATATATATATATATATATATGTGTGTGTGTGTGTGTGCGTGTGTGTGTGTGTGTGCGTGCGCGCGTGTGTGTGTGTGAGTGATCATCAACTGCGTATAAAAATGTTGTTTGTGGGCGGTGGTAAATGAATTTGACGGTATGTGAAATATCGTGTCGGTGAATTAATATGTGAACTGTTATAGAAATCAGAATCAATGTCAATTTTTTCATTTTGAAATAAGGGTGTATTATCATTTCTGTCTCTGCTGTAATTATGATTATTTTAATTAAAAGTATACATCATGCATGATATTTAAAAAAACTGTTTGCAGTATTTTGGTTACAACATAGGATTTAATAGATACTTTTTGCAATAAAACTCGCATATATGTAATTTCATCCGTGCGAGTTCATAATTGTTTTTAGAGATAGTATTCTAATTGCTTCCATTTGCATGAATGCATAAGTGAAATGTGGTAAATATTGCTTTAGAGATTGCGATCTTTTAAGTAAATTTGTATTCTCATATTGAACGTAAAATTAATTTTTAAGGAGAAAAGATTATGTCCATACTGGGATTTCAACCCAAAATCTCTAGTTCTGTGTATTATTACACTGACCGTTATGCAACCTGAGCATCACATTTTAGACGGAAATTCTTCTCTCTCGCAGCAGTGAATCCATCATTCACACTGCAAGATGGCTGCTTCTAATTCAAGAAGACATTGATAGGATTTAATACTATTGCTACAGCTGTAATGTTAATTTTTTGATATTTTATTATTTTTTAATCAGGTTACGATGTTTTCACATCTTCTGACAGCCAAATACCAATACAGTACAATCAGTCACATAACATCTAATATATAAAAATGAATGTTTGTTTGTTTCTTTGTTCGTTCGTACTTTATGCGCGGCCATACCGTTGATCCAATTGTGATGGGGCTTTTGCAAAATGTTCAGGAGATTCCCGGGATGAACATAGGCTATAAGAGAGTTGTGATACCTAACTCCTACACCCTTAAACATCGCCCTTTGTAGTGGAAAACGTGAAAAAGTAGCTCTTTGGACGCTTAAATGGCTTAGGCTGCCTAAACCATAACAAATACACAACATTAATGCACGGGACATTCCATACGAAATCGGCAAAAAAATTGTGAAAATTGTACTCACATCTTTAAAAGTTTACAAATTTTTTTACAGTGAAACTTTATGATATAGGCTACTGAATAACTGAACCGAATTTCAGGTCTTCGTTTGATGTAATTAAAGAGTAATAGAGCTGTCAATTTACCGTATTGTTTTAAATAGTCTCTTTTATGAAATAAATTTCTCGAAGTATAACTACTCCCTTAACTTGAAAAGATAGTCACATTATAGATGATTTTATGCTCTATCGCTTGAAAATTAGTATGTTAATATTTACGTTTTTCTGAAGGGCCTAAATGCAATTAATGTGCAATTGACCTTTCCTACCAAAATGTTTATAAAATAAAAAATACCACATTATTATCTGATGACCAGTTAATTGTTTGTAATTAGTATTAAAGTGCTGGGATGAAAGGAAAAAAAAGTTAGTTCTGTTGCTCTAAAAAATGTATTAATTGTTGTCTAATGAATCTGCATTATTGTTAATAGTTATTTCTCATACAATCATCTGTTATTGATTTTTCCCAAGCCCAAAGAGATTTAGCAGTAAAGATATGCTATTTATAACTATACAGCCGACTTAGAAATCGCCGGGAAATAAGATCAGAATACATAACCCCACATTTAGTAAATATTAAACATTATAATTATTTTTAGCTTCTGGCGTATTATTCGCTAAATAATCACTCCAATTCCAATGCGAGGTTGAGTTTATCATTAGACAAAATCAGAAAAAACACAACCTCTTGTTAGACTACTGTCGATAATGAGTTAATCTGTTAAATAGTGTCATGAAATAAAACACTAAACCTACATACTTATTTTAAATTTGGAATATGGAGATAGTATCAATTGTAAGAACCGTGAAGCAGAGTTGACTTGACCATATGAAATGGAAAAATTCTACAATAATTATTTTATATCTGTTCTATAGGGTTCTGCCTGAGGAAGGTCTTTTATTACAATCATAGCATTTTCATGCTATGCTTTGCAGCTTTACTAGGGAATTATAGGTTTTGATAGTTTCCCGTTGCTTTCCACACTGGTGAAGGATAATGATAATAATAATAAGGATGATAATGATGGTCGGATGATTTTTGGGGACCGTTGGGCACTAAGCTCCCTGATATTTGTCTTACAGGTGAGGAAAAACCCCCAAAATACTTCACCCAGGAGCCTGTCCTGACCGGGAATCGAACCCGAGTCCACTGTATGACAAGGTAGCACACTACCTAGAGATCACAGTGTTTTAAATATATAGAACTTGATGTGTGTATTGTATTCTCACATTTATTTCATTATATTTGTTTTAACTGGTTCTTATATGGAAGTGAATGTCTGTAGAGGGAGATTTGGGACTGGTACTGCACATAAAACAAATCAGCCTTCTACGAGATAGAAGTAGAGACAAAGCAGGTGTGAGAGCTGCGGGAGTCATAAAATGGAAAAGGCTGGCAGCACTTTTATGTACTTTTGTATCCCATCTTCTCCTTCAGTAAAAATACTCTCATGATATTGTAAACTTTTGGAATACTGTTTGACTTAATGCATGAATTCTGTTTGTTTCCTTGCTTGTCTACTTCTTTACTTTTTAATAAATGATTGTTTTCTCATTCAGCACAAAGTTTCTGTTTGTTTTGTTCAATTTCTGGACATTTCAGTATGTATTCACATTTATTATAAATGTGAAAGAGTTTCAGATGAAATTCTAAATTATTTTTATACAATACCTTAAATGAGGTGGTCAGAGGACAAGGGATGCAAGTGATAAAAAGTTAGTTTGTAGAAAATTAAGTTTAAAGATCAATGAGAATATAAAACTCCAGGAATATCTGACAAGTCTCATAAATTGTGTGAGTCCATTTATCTGCAAAATATAAACATATTCAATATAAACATTAGCCCATACTGTAACTTTTTTTTTTTTACATTAAGAATCACTTGTACCCCTTGTCTTCCAAGCAAAATTTTGAAATGAATTATCTAAGAAAAGTAGATTCATACCAAAGTTTTTATTATGATTGAAAATTCATACTTATCCAAAGAGTTACACATTATGACAAGATTAATTGACAAAATCGGTCTTAAAGTTCATTGCACTTAAACTTGCATTCATGGATACATTCTCTCACTCGTCTCTCCATATGAATGTTTCCTTTCCTGTCTGTATACTGTTTTCCTTCATTCCTTCCTCTTTTCGCTGTATTTTTGCCCAATTTTCTGGTTTACTAATTCTCTTTCTGCCAACGTGCAATATTAGAGATTGTTCTTCTTCTTCTTCTTCTTCGTCTTCTTCTTCTTCTTCTTCTTCTTCTTCTTCTTCTTCTTCTTCTTCTTCTTCTTCTTCTTCTTCTTCTTCTGTAGGTCCTGTAATGCCAAGTTCTTCAATGCCATCTTCATTGGAATCAGTCAAGAAAATAAAAACAACACCAATGATTAATATTCATATTTTAAAAAACGTGCCTTTATTATAAACATTATTAGATTGCAAATCCTGTAGATCTAAATCATATTACATCTTTAGATTGTTAAATAACTTCCAATTATCTTAAAATGTATTGCTAAAAAGTATTATTTTTTAATATACATTTGTGAAAATATAGATAAAGTAGTTAAAATATTTTACTTACCATGAAGGTTGAGGTTAAGTTCATGCTCATGTTCATCAGATTCTGATTCAGACATAATAATATTTGATAAATCAATAAACCTCAAATAATCACAGCATTATATTAAACATTAATAATATAATAATAATCTTCACGTAAAATTTGTTAGAAACATTAAAAAATACAATGCTCCAAGCTTGAGTCCACCTACATGTTGGAAGCCAAGGAGTACAACTACAGACGTACCCCTTGTCCTCCGAGTAGAAGAGCTGTTTTTCTGAGTGATTTTCTAAGACTCCACTATATGTCAAGAACCTGTCAAACTCACACATATACCTCTTGGGCACCAAACAGTTTGTCATATTAGCTAACCATTTCTGCACTTAACTCATTTAAAAAAAAAAAAATGTCACTTGTTCCCCTTGTCCTCTGACCACCTCAAATGAGGGGTTCAGAGCACAAGTAGTGTAACTCTACTTTTTCTGAAATTGGGGTTCTGTTATCATTTGAGATATGGACAATGGCAGGTGAAGCTAGTGAAGTGCCACTTCACCGCATGTTTTAATGCTATTTTTTTATTAAGGATTTTCTCTACATTACAGTAGTTATCCTTCAGCCCAAATGTATTTTGCATCACCACAGATTTCTATCCTCAGTATCTTCTTCTTTGAGGTCTCTGTTGATCATGTTTCTTCTCACTTCATCCATCCACTGTTCCCTGGATTTCCCCCTTCTTTTCCTGCCTTCATTCCAATCTAGCATCATTCTCCATTTCAATTTTCATTCTTCTAATAATTAAATAATAATTAAATTAATGTTTTTATTACCTCACCTCATATCCTTTTTCTTCTATACTGCAGTTTCGGAGCTTATCTCCATCGTCAGTAGCCTCTGGTCGACCGGTGTTATGTCGTTTCTTGGCGGTTTCCTTCTTACTTCTGTCGGTGGACCGATGAACCTCTGGATTAGGTCAAAATTTGAGGGAGTTTCAAAATTCATGAGTTTTTTCATTCTTCTATTACTTCTATAATATTATGTTTATCATCCATTATTTCTCTAATTTTCTAGTTCCGAATTTTCTCTTTTCTTGATTTTCTTGATGCCCTTCGCCAAAAATCCATCTCTGTTGTCAATAATTTTTTTTGCTTGCTGTCTACCTAAAGTCCAGGTCTCTGCACCATACAACGTAACACTTTGTACTAATGATTTAAATATCAATGTCTTGGCTTTTTTTTTTCTGACCGGTTTTCATTGATTTGGGCTTTTTAGCATTGCCTGATTTTTATATAAGATGGGGAGCTAGCCCATCGCTAGTGAACCCCCAACCTGGAGGACCAGGTTATTTGTTTTCGAAGTTTTCTTTCCCTAGCCTTTGATGAGCCAACGTCTACTTACAAGGCAGCAATGTCTGTTCCCTAGACAGGGTGCAAGAAAAACAAATTAAAGTGTGCAATATAAATTGTGTGAACAAAGCCACCTAGTTAACTTATTTTTATGACTATTTAACTCATGCCCCAAATGGGAGTCGATGACCAATCACATTTCAATGATTTTTTATGTACAACCAATCACAGTCGTGTTTTACCTAGAATTTACCAACTAAAGTTTATCATAATAAAGAAAGCACCTCCTTTTTAACATTCTGAATAGGTCATAGCATTATTCTGCATTGACTGACTCTCCAAGAAATATGGATACCAGATTGTATATATATATATATATATATATATATATATATATATAGTGCATGAATGTCAACACATAGCACATGTGGGAGTTAATATAAAAACTTTGTAGCAATTGATTATACCACCAAAAAAAGAAACCACTGTTTGCTCTTTCTTAAATATATTTTTTCCCAGGTAATAATATTCCAGACAAATATAATTGTTTTATTTACGTCATAGGACATCAGAAATGAATTAATATATAGTTTGATGTGTTTTATTTTTTCTCCACTAGAGTGCATTCTTACAATATTGCATTCCTTTGGCAATAAATAATATGATCTGGTTGCAGTGATGAACAAAAGAAGTAAATGAAGCATACCAGTTGTTTCTCATTTGTTTTCAAACATCACCATTTACATTAAATAAATAAATATTTTAAAATAACTATATTTAAATAATGATTTGTGAGTAAACAGCTTAATTTTATTTGTTAAATAGTCCTAACAAATGCCACTCTTGATTTCCAAATTCTCTAGATAAATTTACTCCTCACTTCGTGAGTCGTGAATTTATCGATAATTTGGAAATCACTCGTGGCATTACTTATAATTTTTCTTAGAGAAATGGAAAGTATATTAAAAGAGCTTCACTAACAATTTAGGTTATGAGCTGCCTCTGGATATAGAGGATTATAGTTTCAGAACTGTGAGTAACTCCAGCATTTAATATTTTACACAAATGGCAGCACTTTCTTTTAATTTGAATGTTTCACTCTTTTCATCAGATCACTAACTCAGCAAATACATTCTTAATTAATAGAGAGTTAGAATTTTCATGACTCACCTCATAGTTATAGATTTATTGAAGACCGGTTTTGATACGTTACACATCATTATCAATTCCTTCTAACTAATTCGTAGATTTTTTGAAGACTGGTTTTGATACATTACATATTGAAACTGGTCTTTAAGAAATCTACAAATATTAGATGAGTCGTGAAAATTCTAACTCTATTAATTAAAATAAACCTCATAGTGTCACTTCCTTTAAATAAATCCAAATCCATTCTTGGTAAAATCAAATGTTTCTTACCTCTCCTTTTACAAAACTTCTAACTAACATTTGATTTTACCATAAATTAAACCTCATAGTGATTAATTCCTGTAAAAGTTAAAAATCCATTCATGTTTCTGACTTGTTGGATGGACATTCATTTGGTGCTGGTAGTGTTAGTCATTTAAAATAATGTAGATGTTTAGGAGATATTTGTAGTTACAGAGTCAAGAGGAAGAAAGGTGCCTGAGAATAAAATAAGTAGCAAAGTTCAAGATCACATACAGTTATTTTCAGTGTATCAGAAAATGTATTTGTGGGATAAAAAACTAGGAGCAGCTGGAGTTCCCAGGATTTTGGATTGTGTGTTGAGAAACACTTGAAAGAAAATGCACAAAATTATAAAATTCTGATTTGTGTACTGGACAGAACAGAATTAATGTTTGTGTTTCCTTATTTAAGTTACTACATGATCCAAATATGAAAGTGGAAATAATATACCACAGATTCATGGTTCCAGATCACAAGTTTTATACCTAATGATGCAGCCTTCATCCTAATTGAATTCCATCCATCCAATGGCTGATTGGCTCAAATTCAAGCTTTGGCCTCCCTCAACTTCTGCCTCCAATCATTTCTATTTTGCGCTGCAAGCCTCCAGTTGCAACACCTAAGTAGGGTTTGCAGCATCTTCCTTAATACCATCCTCTTATCTTTTTTTCGGTTTTCCAACTTGTCTATTCCCCATAAAACTTGCTGTAAACACCTTTTTTGGTGCTTGGTCTGCTGTGAGCCTTTGTACATGGCCAGCCCATTCCAATTTCTTTAATTTAATAAAAAGTGACAAGGTCAGGTTCATGTTATCGGTCCAAATATTTTCCTGAGTACTTTTTTTTTCAAAATTATTTAGGGCTACCTCTGATTTTTTCATGCTTAATTGAATTAGCCAATGTAATTAGTTTCGACCTAATCCTCTGGTATTGATGTATCTTAATCATCATCATCATCTTCATTCATGGATTAGGTCTGTTGACCCGTTCCGACTTCAGCCCATCTCTTTCTAGGTCTGCCCACATCTCGGGTGCCTTTAGGTTTGTATTTTGTTATTTGTTTTGGATATCTATCTTCATTCATTCTGTCTATGTGTTGCTTCCATTTTTGTCTATATGTATCCATTTTATCAGTTATTGCAAATATTTCAAGTTCCTGTCTTATTTCTGTGTTCTTGATTCTGTCTTCCTTAGTGCACCCTTTAACAGATCTCAAAAATTTCATTTCTGCCGCCGTTATCCTACTTAGGTCTTGTTTTTTATGTATCCAGGCTTCTGAACCATAGAGCAGTACCGGTACTGCCAACATTTTATAAAATTTCAGTTGGGTCTCTCTTCTTGTTTTGTTATTTAGTGTTCGTTTTATCGTACCACATATTCCCTGGAATTTTGCTATTTTATTATTTATATCATTATCATAATTAAATGAAATGTCACATCCTAGATAATTGAGATGGTTCACCTGTTCTATGATTTTGTTTCCTATTACTATTTTCGATCTGATTTGATTTTTCCCTTGGAATGCCATTACCTTAGTTTTTCTATGGATATTTTGAGATTATATTGTTCACATATATTATGTAGTTTAAAAATATTCCTCTGAAGTTCGTCTTCTGTATTTGCTATTATTACCTGGTCATCAGCGTATAATAATGTTTTCAAGTAGTGTGTTTTATCTAATTTTATTCCTTTATTTGTTTCTTCGTTCCATTTTTTTATTATATCATTGATGTATAGGTTAAATAAAACTGGAGAGATACTGCATCCTTGTTTAACTCCTTGATTAGTATGAATTTTATTTTTACTTACTTCATTTCTAGTTTTTATAACAAAATTTGTGTTCCAGTACAAACTCTTTATAGCTGCTATTAAGTGTTTCGGAATTCCTTTTTCTTTTAAAATTGTCCAGAGTTTTCCTCTGTCTACTTTATCAAATGCCTTGACAAAATCAATAAAAGCTATGTGTGTTTCCATGTTATATTCTCTTCTTTTGTTTATAAATTCTTTTATCGTAAATATATTATCCATACATGAACGCCCTGGTCTGAATCCACTTTGTTCTTCTGTTAACATTACCTCTGTTATTTGTTTTAATCTAAATGTTAAGATTCTTGAGTATATTTTATAGCCTGCAGTTAAAATGCTTATTCCTCTGTAGTTGTTGCAGTCTTTACGTTCTCCTTTCTTAAAAATAGATTGTACTATTGCTGTTGTCCAGGTTTCTGGTATTGTTGCTTGTTTCCAACATAAATTTAAAAAATGTAATAATCTCAGTTTTAAAAAAATTCCTCCATATTTTATTAATTCCATATTAATTCCGTCTATTCCAGCTGCCTTTCTGTTCTTTGTTGTTTTCAGTACTTCTTCTAATTCTTCCATTGTTATCATATCTATTCCTATCTCACACTCATATATGTTATCTTTAGTTATTTTATTTTCATTATACCACAGTTTTTTATAATGTTCTTCCCATTGTTTCTCCTCAATTGCATTGATCTGTATTGTATCTTTTTCTGTTTATTTAGATGTTTCATTACTTTATAGGCTATTTTTTGCTGCCCATGTATATCGTATTCTAGTCTGCTTATATATCTATCCCAACTGACTTTGTGTGCTTTTTTAATTTCTCTTTTGGCTATTGCACTTTTATGTTTGTAATCAGCTCTTAATTCTGGTGTTCTATTCTGTAAATATTTGTGATAAGCCTCTTTTTTATCTTTTATTATCCTCTCTAATTCTTCATTCCATATTCTTAAACCCTTCTTGTTATATATTTTATATTTGTTCCTAATGCCTCATATGCTGCTTTATCAATGCTTTCTTTTATATTATCCCATTCTCGGTTTATTTCTTCGGAAGTAGGTTTTAATATTAATTGTTCATTTAGCCTATTCTGATACAGATTTTGTATACTTTTATCTTGTAATAAATGTACTTTGAATGTGGTCTCTTTATTTCTATATTTGTTTTTAGTTTTCTTCCATCTCGCTAATATATTTATTTTTGAGATTACTAAATAGTGATCTGAATAGATGTCACTTCCTCTAAATACTCTCGTATCTGTTAATAATGATGATGCTTTCTTATTGATTAACACATAATCTATCAGTGAACGAAAACCTCGTGCTGACCATGTGTATTTGTGAATATCTTTTTTCTTATAAAATGTATTTGTTATTTTAAAATCATTAAAAATTGCAAATTGTTTTTAATTCTTGTCCATTTTTATTTATAACATTTTCTCCATGGATCCCAATTACATTTGCCACTGGTTGATTCCCCACTCTAGCATTAAAGTCTCCTAATAATATTATTATGTCGTTCTTGTTTATCTTATTTATTTCCTTTTGTAGAGTAGTATAAAATGTTTTTGTTTCTTCATCTCTCCCTTCCTCCGGTGCATATATTGCTATAATTGTCATATGTCCTCTATTATGCTTAAATCGCATTGTCATTATTCTTTCGTTAATACAATTATACGTGTCTATTTTGGATCCCCATTTCTTATCCACAAATATCGCCACTCCTGCTTTCGCTCTTTCTTTCTGACTTACTCCACTGTAAAACATCATCATATCATTTATCATTTGTGATCCTTTCAATTTTTTCTTTGTTTCTGAGGCAGCTAATATATTTATACTTTTATTTTTCATTTCTTTTGTTAGTTCAAATTCTTTGCTTCCCAAGCCTCTGACATTCCAAGTCGCTATTTTAAGCTGGTCATGTATTCCAAAACTCTTTTTATACTTTTTCTTGCTGTGGTCGTCATAAGGTTTATCAATCCGGCTTTTCTTCTGCTGAAGTTTATGAGTAAGTTATTTTTTACTAGTAGAGGTTACCAGCCTCTAGCCAAACCCCTCTTCCTGGAGGGCAGGGAACTGGAATTTCGGAGTGTTCGTCTCCTAGAGAAGTTGCCTTCACTACGGCTTTGGGGACTTCTCTTCTCCCCACGTAACCCTGTGGACGGGGCCCTACCCAGGTACTACCCACTGGGCGAGTGGGACCTGGAGCTCACAAAAGGGCAGGGGCGCCTACTCCCTGGAGTGGACCTCTATCAAGGGTTCCACTCTGTTACCCTTGTGTATCTTAATAAAAACACAAATTAATAAGATTAAACTAATAATAGATATTATAAATAATTCCAATACTAACTGTAAAATAATCAGTTTATTTTAATTGTGCATTCTCTTCAAGTTTCATTTGTTAATCAAACCTTTTTAATAAAAAGAAATTTCCTCTTCTGGTACTTGGGTAGAAATTTCAAGTACAAAATATACTTGCCCATGTAATGAAGAGGGAAGAATTTATATGCACAAAGAAGGAGATACTAAACCATGTAATGGTTAGTGAATGGAGTTATTAATGGGCATAAGTTCAAATGTTTGAAAGTTAGATGGATACAGTTTGAGAAAACAAAACAATTTATCATAAAGTTCAAAGGGAAATTCAGTCAAAATGTGTCATCAGTAAAACAAGAGGGTCTTCACAAGATGGCAAGCAAGAGAAAGGGCCACATAAAATATTCTTCCTTATATTACTCCTCTATGTCATTTGTATTCTAAAAACCTGCCAGTATGTTCTTCTGGTTGTGTGTCAGCGCATTCAAAAGACCAAATTTCTGAAGATGAAACTGTTAAACATATGTTCTATTGATGTACTGCAAACACCATTACTGTAAATGATTTATTATGAAAGACTATTTCATATTTTTTTATCATTTATAATAATTAATGAACTCTGGATATAAAATTTATGCTAATATAGTTAAGAATAAATTGAGAAAAATTTATGAAAATATAATTGGAGAAGATCAGAATGGATTCAGAAAGGGTAGATCTTGTACAGATGGATTCTTCACTCAAAAACTACTATTAGAAAAGCACAAGGAATTCAATATAGAAACTCATATTGCCTTCGTTGACTTCATAAAGGCTTTTGACAAAGTAGACAGAAATATATTACTACAAATTTTAGCTGATGATAACGTTCCACAACAATATATTACTAATATCTTCAACATCTATAAAGATAATGAAATCTCTGTTAAATAAGATGGCAAATTATCTTCTTGGGAAAAGATCAACACTGGAGTAAGACAGGGATGTGGACTTTCATCTGTGCTTTTCATTATATATATGAATAAATTAATAAACAAATGGAGGAAAACACAACAAGGATATATACCCATCAATAGGAACCTCAAACTTGATGCTATTCTTTTTGCAAACGATTTAGCTCTTCTGGCACTTTTCAAAAATGATTTGCAATGATCAATTTATAATTTACAAAAAATAGGTGCCAAATTTAATATGGAAATATCAATTAACAAAACTAAAATTATGACATTTCATGGGAAGGAACCCATACAAAGTAAAAGCTGTCTCCAGAATAAAATTTTAGAGAGATCTAATCAATTTAAATTTCTTGGATATTATCTCTCTATCTGGGATGAAAAGGATATCCCTGAAAAAATTACTAGTTATAATAAAAGTTTAGGAATTATTAATCAAGTTATGAAACCATCCCTTGTACAAAAAAAAAACACCAGATTACATTTATATAACACTTTGGCTAGACCATTGTTGACCTATGGTAGTGAAGCATGGACACTAAAAAGACAACATGAAAGCAGAATAACGGCTTGTGAAATGAGATTCATGCGCAGAACAGCGGGTTACACCAGATGGGATCGGAAAAGGAACACCAATATCTTAAAAGAATTGAAGACTACGCCAATTTTGGAATATATTAAACAGTACCAACTAAATTGGAAACACTATCTTGAAAGAATGAGTTCAAATTGTATCCCCAAAGCTGTTTATAATTATATACCAAGAGGACGAAGATCACTGGGCCGTCCTATGAAACGCTGGAGGGAAAATTTTCTATAGGATCGTAACAGGCCTTGGCCTAATACTTGGAAGGAATCAACTCAGAGTCCTCAGAAATTTTGAAGTTCATAAGTTTTTCTTTCTTGTTTTTTTTTATGTGGATTTTTTTCCCAAACCCTAAGCTCTTTTTGTTTTTCTATTTGTTTAATTAAACTTGCTTTTGTATCAATTAGATGTTTTTCAGACCAAGCATGATATTGGCATGCTAATGCTTGGTCTGAAAAACATCTAATTGATACAAAAGCCAGTCTAATTAAACAAATAGAAAAGCAAAAAGAACTCATGGTTTGGAAAAAAAATCCGCATTAAAAAAAACAAGAAAGAAAAGCTTTTGAACGTCGAAATTCCCGCAGATTCTGATTGGATCCAGAGGTTTATCGGTCCACCAACAGAGGGAGGAAGAAGCAGTCTTTCTGATTGACATAACATCAGTCGACGAGAAATTACTGAACATGAAGCTGCCCAGGCTTCAAAACCTGTCTAGTTAGAAGACTGGATATGAGGTGAGGTATGAAACATTTTAATTTAATCTTTAATCTTTTAAGCTTGTTCAGCAGCAACACTATCATCGGTATTTCAAGGATTGATGCGCACAGTGTCCTATATATTTTGTATTGTAAGCCTATGTTTTTCCCTTTACAGAGATTTAGGCGCTCTCCCCCGATAGGGAAGAATTTGAACCATACTAATTTAGTTACACTTGTTTTCGTATAGATGTCTTTTTGAGTGGTCCATGGTCAGCGTTCCACCTCATACTGACATCTAGGAAACCAAGGTAGTACTAGGATGGTAAAATTCGGTAAATTTTGCTTAGAGGCCTTTTTATTCAGACTTAAGGATTTTTTACGAGCCTGAAAATCTTCAGCGGCCGACAGTGTCCTATGTAATAGTTTTAAATATCATGATGTTCAGCACTGTACTGGGAATAAAAGGGTTAAATCCAAAAGGTTTTATCTTATCCACTATGTCTTATAACACCAATGTATTGGATGCTATATTTAAGTAGTACAAGTTAGTGTCAATGCCCAGACCAGTTGAAAACACCAGTATCACCGAAGTTACATAACATTGGACATGGTCAGTACTTGAATGGGTGACTGTTTTAGGAACATCACATGCTGCTGGGAAATTAATTTTGCCCTAAAAAACCTTCTGCCAGCAGAAGGGGTCTGGAGTCAACTCAGCTTCTAATCAAATGAGTACTAGATGCTTGTTCTGGGGGTAAAAGTGGCCATCATGCATGACAGACAATTTGGCTGATACCTCGTGCCAATTGTTTTTAAAGATGGTTACTCCTACTACCCCTAGGGCCTCCTGAGGCCTGTAGTGAGATCACTTTATTCTATTCATTGATTATTTTTATAGTATTTAGTATAGGTTTTAATAGTGTTTTAAATTATGAGTTTATGCGTGTATTTTAGTGACTGGTATATATACAATTTAATTATCATAAGTAATGCCACGAGTGATTTCCAAATTATCGATAAATTCACATGTGAGGAGTGAATTTATCCAGAGAATTTGGAAATCAAGAGTGGCATTTGTTAGGACTATTTAACGAATAAAATTAAATTGTTTACTCACAAATCATTATTTAAATATAGTTATTTTAAAATATTTATTTATTTAATGTAAACGGCAATGTTTGAAAACAAATGAGAAACGATTGTTATGCTTGTTCATCACTGCAACCAGATCATATTATTTATTGCCAAAGGATCGCAATATTGTATGAATGCACCCTAGTGGAGAAATTTATAACCAACATTATAGGTATTAATTAATTTCTGATGTCCTATGGTGTAAATATGTCAATTATATTTTTCTGTGGCGTTATTTCCTGGGAAATAATTCATTTAAGAAAGTACAAAGAGTGTTTTTTTTTTGTGGTATAATCAATTGCTACAAATGTTTTATATTATCACCTGCAAGCACTGCCAGCTGACATTCGTACATTATATATACAATCTGGTAGCTGTATTTCTTGGAGAGTCAGACACTGCAAAATAATGCAATGACCTATTCAGAATGTTAAAAAGGGGGAGCTTTCTTTAATAACGTAAACTTGTTTGATAAATTTGAGGTGAAAAAGACTGTGATTGGTTGTAATTAAAAAATCATTGAAATGTGATTGGTCATTGAATCCCATTTGGGGCATGAGTTAAATAGTCAATAGAAAGACTTGTAGCTTCCCTGCTCTAGTGCTCTGTAAAAAACTTCACAAATTCAACTTACTTAAGAATTTGCATAATTTATTCACCTCCTATCTGATGTATGTTTTTTTTTAATTAACTGTTGCAAAATTATTTTATATGAAGAACTCAATGTCACTAGGATCTTTTTTAAACTTAGATACACATTTTTATTTGAATAGTGTGTATTTCTTGGTCTGAAGATATGTTTAACATCTAACTAAAAGTATCCATTTGATATACTAGTAATCGGTCCTGGTTATCTTGCTCACCTCTGATTCCAAGGACAGTGAGTTTAAACTCCACTGAGGTTGATGGATTTTCAGGCCTAAACAATCCTGAGTATGGATACATAAAAAATCTCAAGTCTGAAAAAAGGTTCTTCCTGGGTTTGGAATAATTTCCCATATTATTTGTCATGAAAGAGGGAAAAAGGAGACCTTCGGTAACTTAGGTATAATCTTTGCCTCTGAGCAAAATTTGTCAGCCCCTTTATGCCCACATTTCAATTGCAACATTAGATGTTAAAGAGCATAATTAAATAAAATAGTAACAAGTAACAAAGTGTGGTGTAGTTGTCTAATATATACTTTAAATGTCGTTCATATTTAATGGATCTTTAACATTTGAAGAAATTTGCAGGAAAAGAAAAAAGCATTCATATTGAAAGACTCTGAAATTTGCATTCTTGACTAATGATTTGTTTAAATTACAGTTATCAAAAATGGTAATATTAATATCAAATTGAAAAATAAAAATAATGTTTTCATGGCCGGTTGTACAGTGATGATTATTTTTTTGCATTATTAGGCCACAAGAGTGACATGACCAAGCCCTTATAGCCCACAAAATGTTAAAAACACAACAATTTCATTTTTCAAAAATCAATAATATGTAAAAATTAAAAAAAAATATATTGTCCTCTTATTAAAAAAAACAGTAAATGTTTATGAGACAGGAATTAACCATTTCATTTAACAACTAAAAGGTCATTAGTGTTGTAATTGAAATTTGGGCATAAAATATGAGACAGATGGGAGGGGAGCATCATTCCCTTTAGTAATGGTTGCAGGCATGAAGAGAGAAAAAATCCCTTTCAAATGATTTCCTTACTGAAATTGCATTTGATTTGTTACAGGATCACGTACATCCATTTACCGCTGCAGAGCAAATGGTTATATGTGGGTACTGAACGTGGCAACATTCATGTAGTGAATATTGAGTCCTTCGTGCTCTCAGGTTATGTTGTCAATGGAATAAGGCAATTGAGGTGTAAGTAATATATATAATATATTAACAATTTAGTACATATATTAATTAAAATTAATTTTTTTGTACTAAATTTGTGTGTGTGTTTTTTGTTATTTTTCACTATCATTGTTTAAAACCATAAACCTTATCTTTTTAAAGTCAAATCAATTGATTTCAATTCCTTTGGACTCATTAATTCACAGAAGAAACATTTTAAAAATTGCTTTCTATCTTGGTGTCAAGGCAAGTAATTATATTTTAACATTATAGATTCAAAACAAAATATGATATAATATTTATTTAAAATCATCACATCATCATCATCGTCCTTTCAAGTATTAGGCCCAGTGGCCCGTTACGTTCTCCCGCCATCTCCGAAAAGGTCGACCCACAGATCTTCTGCCTCGAGGAATTCTAACAATAATTAGGCCTTCTGGCCAGTTCTGCCTCAGATGAGCTGCTCTCCATCTCTTCTTTTCCCTTTCCAAGATCACTCCTTCCGTTGTGTCTGTAGGCAAACAGTTTTTGAGGTATTAATAATTGAGTGAATTTAATACCTTACCTCATAATTGTAAATTTTCTCGAAAAATGTACAATTATGAGGTGAGGTGTTAAATTGTAACCCAATTAATAATTACAATAAACCTCATAGTGACTAATTAACTAACTTACAGGCACTATCGAAACTGTAGGTTCATGGCCACGTGACGTAAGCTCTCCATACATCCCTATCCTGAGATAACATTTTCCAATCATCCCCTGTATAATCTACTTACCTCAAATTGTGGTTAATGTTATTCTCCCATCTCTTTCTTGGTCTACCAACTGGGCGTTTTCCCTCTGGTTTTCCTAGAAGAAGCTTCCATTCACCTCTTTCATTCCCCATTTGTGACACATATCCTGCCCATCGCAGTCTATGGGACTTAACTGTTCTTATTATATCAAGGCTTCCTATAAAGACCATGTAGTTCATTGTTATGTAGTCTTCTCCACTCACCTGTCTGTTCATCTCTGTTTGGTCCAGAAATTTTCCTAAGAACTTTATTCTCAAATACTTGTAATCTCCTTTCCTCCCTTAAAGTAAGAGTCCATGTTTTGCATCCATATAATATAACTGGGAGAATAGCAGTGTCACGTACTTTATATATTAATGAAAAAGTTTTTGAGGTGCCTGTCACTGGGCAGCCATGATATGTGATCACTGATCAGTAAACTCTTATGGTTCCAGTGATGGATCTGATATTTAATTCTTCTTGAATGTCAACAATCTTACAATCAAAAAGAAGTGTATCCCACTAGGACTCTTAGCAGCCTCATCTTAAGCTGCTTCTATCCTTTGGAGTTGATTTGATGTTAAGATCAAAATTTCTGATCCATATAACAAAGTTGGGACTGCCATTGTTTTATCTATGGTCTTACTTCCCTTAGTAATGTTGATTTTATTGTACGTATAAGTTACTGAATTTGACCAATTTTATTTCAGTATCTCTGGAGTTCATGTAGGAGAGATTACAACCAGGAACTGAATTCACTGAATTGTTCTACAAGGTGTATCAAAAAGGATGGTGCAAACTTACATGGTTGAAAGTACACGATAATAGAAGCAACAATGTCCCAGTAAACATGGGTCTGCAAACGAGCCGTTTGCGAGATAATTATGAATGTATGATTACAAGCCGCCACTGATGTCATTGTTTATAACATCGTACAGTTTACTCCTTGCGCACTTGAAGCCATCATAAGTTCTTTGTTTATAAAACTGAACATTGCCCAGAGGTGGAGTTGTAATCAAACCATACACGCAGAACATACAGGACAGATACAGTACACAGTCTCAAAAGGTATCAGTCTTGTCTGAGGAATGCCACTTGTGCTGTGTTGTAGTTACAATGGAACCTTACAGTAACGAAGAGTATGCGGATATGCATTTCATGTACGGTAGGGCTAATGGCAATGCACGGGAGGCTGCACGCTTGTACCAAGAAACACATCCTGATCGAAGACACCCCGAAAGTCGTACATTTACAAGGGTCCATCAGCGCCTGAGAGAAAATGGGGGTTATGCACATGGCAGAGCAGTAGGTAGGCCTGCTCGCATTACGCCTGAGGTTGAGGATATGGTGTTGGAAGCAGTACAGCTCTCTCCAGGAACCTCGACAAGAAGAATTGCCACACAAGTGCCTGTACTAAGCCACAGTAGTGTATAGATAATTTTACAGCGTAATTTACTGTACCCTTACCACCTCCAACGAGTTCAATATCTCAATGATGCGGACTTTGTTCCTAGAGTGATGTTTTGTCAGTGGATGCAACAACAGACTGTAGTCAACCCTCGTTTCGCATGTAGCATTTTATTTACAGACGAAGCAGGATTCACACGCGATAGTGTTTTTAATTATCATAAAACACATTTTTGGTGTGTATATAAACCCACATGCTGTTCATGAGTCACCACGTCAGCACCGTTTCTCACTGAATGTGTGGTTAGGGGTACTAAGGTGATCGTCTCATTGGGCCACACATTCTTCCACGAAAACTTAATGGACGGAGGTACCTTAGGTTTCTGCGGCGTCATCTTCTAGGATTGCTTGAGGATGTTCCCCTTCAGCAACGTCGGAGTTTGTGGTACATGCAAGATGGAACTCCAGCACATTTTGCTGCTGCTGTGAGACGGCATCTAACATGCAGATATGGCCAAAGATGGATGGGTCGAGGCGGATCTGTACCTTGGCCTCCAAGATCACCTGATCTAAATCCTTTGGATTTTTGTGTCTGAGGTCACACTTAAAAGCGAAGTGTACAGCACACCCGTTAACACGGTTGAAGAACTGGAACAGAGAGTTGTACGTGCTTGTCAAGAATTCATAAATGATCCAGGGGTTTTCGAAAGAATTCGACATTCATTGCAGAGATGAGCACAGTATTGCATCCAGATGCAAGGAAGACATTTCTAACACCTCCTTTATCAGGTAACCCACAAGTGAAGTGAACTGTGAAATGTGAACTAAATGAGATGAAAAATTAATACTAAAGTCTAAATTCAAATTAATTTGTACTAACTAGGACGATGTTTACAATGAAGTCAGTGGCGGCTTGTAACCATGCATTCGTAATTATCTCGCAAACGGCTCGTTTGCAGACCCATGTTTACTGGGACATTGTTGCTTCTATTATCGTGTACTTTGAACCATGTAAGTTTGCGCCATCCTATTTGATACACCCTCTATACACTTTATTTAAAGTAATGAAATTTAACATGGTATACACAATGTGCACAATATTCTTTCATAAACATCAAACTTAATAGCATTTCATTAAAAGGACAATACCACAAGAGCTTTCAAGAGGTTTCATCTTGTCTGAAGAGAAAAAATCTCGTGTGGAAATTTTTAAATTTTTAATGGAAATTTAATATTATTATATAAAACCAGTAAAGCTTTTTTCATTGTTTTTATTTTAAATTTAATATTTCTCACTAAATGACATCATATTTACTTAAAGAGAAAAAAAATACATCTAGACTGGGGTTTGAACACAAGGTATCTAGTTCTATACACTAGTGTTCTTGCCAACTAAGGTACCTAGGCTTCTTTCTTCTTCTTCCTTCCAAGTATTAGGCCAAGGCCTGTTACGATCGTATAGAAAATTTTCCCTCTAGCATTTCATAGGACGGCCCAGAGATCTTCGTCCTCTTGGTATATAATTATAAACAGCTTTGGGGATCCAATTTGAACTCATTCTTTCAAGATGGTGTTTCCAATTTAGTTGGTATTGTTTAATATATTCCAAAATTGGCGTAGTCTTCAATTCTTTTAAGATATCGGTGTTCCTTTTCCAATTCCATCTGGTGTTACCCGCTATTTTGAGCATGGATCTCATTTCACAAGCCATTATTCTGCTTTCATATTGTCTTTTTAGTGTCCATGCTTCACTACTATAGTTCAACACTGGTCTAGCCAAAGTGTTATATAAACGTAATCTGGTGTTTTTTTGTACAAGGGATGGTTTCATAACTTGATTAATAATTCCTAACTTTTATTATAATTAGTAACTTTTTCAGAGATATCCTTTTCATTTCAGATAGAGAGATAATATCAAGATATTTAAATTGATTAGATCTCTAAAATTTTATTCTGGAGACAGATTTTACTTTGTATGGGTGTCCTTCCCATGAAATGCCATAATTTTAGTTTTGTTAATTAATATTTCCATATTAAATTTGGCAGCTATTTTTTGTAAATTATATAAATTGATCATTGCAAATCATTTTCGGAAAGTGCCAGAAGAGCTAAATCGTCTGCAAAAAGAATAGCATTGCATTTGAGGTTCCTATTGATGGGTAAAGGTACCTACGCTTTCAATCTAAATGCAAATTTTTCTGTTATTTTATTCTGCAAGAAAAATTAACTTGGGATTTAATTTATATCTCTCTATTAAAAACATTTTAAAATCATTACAATTGATTTTTTTTTTTTTTCAGTTCAAGAAAAACTCATCCAGGACCAGTGGTACATCTGAGTGACAATCCTTTGGATGCCAGCAAGGTAAGCCTGTTTTTCCAGTGCTACTAATTTTTAAATTATAAAATAAATAACATAGATATCATTATTAAATATATGTAGGAAATAACACTATGAGGTTTATTTTAATTATATTTGAGTTGTGAATTTTGACTCACCTCATATTTCTTGATATTTATGCAGACCTAGGTTTCGTCGCTAACTTCGCGACATTCTCAATGCCACACAACTGCCATCCTTGTGGTTGTCCCTCCTGCAATTTGATTTCTGCACCCTCTGTTGGCTGACCGATGAACTTCCAAGTTTTTTTTTTCACCAGGAATTTCGAAATGTATGGTTTTCTTTTTATTCTTGCATATATTAATTTTCTCCCAAATTGTGAGTTCCTTAGATTTTTCTAACTGTTTAAGTAATTTTTCTTTGGTTTCAATTCTGTGTTTTTCTGACCATGCATGTGTAGCTATTGCAGATTTTTCTATTTCTCCATTATTAACATTTCTAAGTCATTCTTTCAATCTTATAATAAAATTCCTGTTTGTTTTTCCTAGGCATATTTTTTCACAATCTTTACAATCAATTTGATAAATCCATGATTTGTTGCCGTTTTCAATCTTTTCATTTTTGTTGGTTTTGATTAATTTGATTCAAACTGTAATCATTTTTTCGTGCTAATTTAATGTTAAATTTGTTGAAATTTTTTTGAAAATTATTAAATACCAAAGGGTGGTATGTAAATTTCCTGAATTTTTTACCAATTTCTTTATATGTCTGAAGAGTACTTTCATTTTTCACTTTTTTCTTGAATTTATTTTGTTTTCTCGTGAATCATATTTCCTTGAAAACCATTATCTTTTGCTATTTTTATAATGTGTTTTTTCTCTTTTTTAAAATTTTCTTTGCTCATGGGAACGTTCACAGGGCATCAAGAATGTCGCAAAGTTAGCGACGAAACCTAGGTTAGAAATTTCATTTACATTGAGAATCTTATTGTGCAGTTCAATATAACTTGATCTATTAAAAATCAAGAAATATGAGGTTAGTCAAATTCACAACTCAAATATAATAGATACCATTTTGAAGTATAAAACCCATTAGATAGTGTTATCTGATTTTATAAGTATTTTCCTGGGATATTAGCTCTTAAAACAAAATTATAAAATATCTGAATCTGTTGATATGATGAAAGTTAAAAATTAAATTGTACCTGTTGGTAGGTACCATCTTCCTTGACTTTGTTAAAATATTGTATATAAAATTAATTGGAGTGCTTATGGAAGTTATCTTCCATCTTCTGCAGGTTGAGCTTCCACTACTCGTTATTGTGTACGGTGATGTATACTCCAACTGTTTGTAGCAGCAACTGACTTGTTTTTTACGATCTCGTATAATGGGTTTGACTGGGGTGTTCTCATTAAGAAGTGAGGTGTTGTTTGTTTCCTTTATAATTTCAAAGTCTTCAAATATATTTATCCTAGCTGGAATGTAATTTTTTTTTAGAAAATATGTCTTCATCTTGCTTTTCTTCCTTCATGAGAAAACTTAATTTAGTTGGAAGAATTAGGAAAGCCAACAGATTAATAAACATAGAATATTAATTCAAAATTGAGAATTTGGATTACAAGGAAGACATAGAAGAAGAATGTAATCAATTAAAGGAAATAATACATTCGGCAGCAAAAGAAGCATTAGGCACAATAAATAAAAAACAAAATACACAAGATTGGTGGAATGATGATATTGAAGAATTAACCAAAAAGAAGAAAAAATGCTACTTAGAATGGTTGGCAAATAAAACAACAGAAAATTGGATAGAATACAAGAGACAAACGCCAAAGTTAAAAGGAAAGTGATAGAAGAAAAAAACAAATTATGGAAAAGCAAATGCCAAGAAATAGAAAGTTATATAGGAGGATCACAATCATCAGAAGTATGGAGATTTCTAAGAACACTGAAAACCAACCAAGGATCCAGCAAGATAAATTTGTTAGCAAAATCAGACGCAGAAAAACATTACAAAGCTTTACTGTCAGAAACTAGAAATGAGTTTATGGAAACAACAGAAAATTCCAACTATAGAAATGAACGCCCTGGAATTTGATACAATAGATATAGAATTAGAAATTCAAACCCTAAAGAATAAAAAGGCACGAGGGTCGGGAAACATACCCAATGAGTTAATTAAATATGGCCCAAAAAATTTAATAGGTAGATTGAGGGACTTGTTTAATAAGTGCATTGCAATACAGAAGATTCCTGATGAATGGAAAATAAGCTACATTGTACCAATATACAAGAAGGGCGATAGAAGAGACGCAAAAAACTACAGAGGACTAAGTATAAATAACACATTATATAGAATATTTACGAAGTTATTAAAAACAAAGTTACAAAAAGATGTTAAAGACAAATTAGGAGAAGATCAAAATGGATTCAGACCAGGAAGGTCATGTGTTGACAATATATTTGCAATACACAGTTAATTGAAAAATGGACTGCAGTTGGAGAAGAAACCCATTTGACAATGATAGATTTTAGAGAAAGCTTATGACTCAATTCCGAGGAACAAATTATGGGAAGTATTGGAGAAATACAATATTGACAGAAACCTAATAGAAATTATTAAACAAATCTATAAAGATAACTCCGCTTATGTTAAAATGGGAAATATAATGTCTAATCCTATAAAAACCTCAAAGGGATTGAAACAAGGGTGCAGTCTATCACCAATTTTATTTAATATTTATGTAGAATTTATATTAACGAAATGGAAACAAAGCTGCAAAGGTATGGGGATCCCAATAGGCAACAGATTTTTGCTGACATTACAATTTGCCGATGATCAACTGGTTTTAGCGCAAGACAAATTTGATATGGAATTCATGATAAAAAGGTTGAAAAACACATATGAATCATGGGGTCTCACAGTAAATCTACAAAAAACAGAATATCTGGCAATAAATAGCAATGAAAGAGAAAATTTAATATTGGAAGAAGGAATCCAAATAAAGCAAGTGAAAGAAACTAAATATTTGGGAATGATTATGGATAACATTGAAGGTATAGGAAAAGAGATCATAAAACATAGAATGGAATTGAGTAGCAAAATAATATCATCATTAAATTCCATATGGTGGGATAAGCATATTTGGAAAGACATAAAAAAATATATTGGTAAAACATTGGTGGAATCTGTTGCAATGTACGGAAGTGAGGTATGGACAATCAATAAGTACTACAAAAATAGACTAATAGCTCTAGAAATGGATTATTTACGAAGAAGTGCCAGAAAGTCTAAATTAGAACGTGTCACAAATAAGGAAATTAGAAACATAATGGAAGCAGAAGAAAGCATAATTGAAAGAATTGAGGAAAAGGAATTAAAGTGGTTAGGACATGTTTTAAGAATGGAAGATGAGCGATGGCCGAAGCAACTATATGAATGGCATCCAAACAGAAGGAAGAAAAGAGGAAGACCAAGGTTAACATGGAAGGAAAACATGAAGACAGTAATGCAAGCTAGAGGGCTAAGCATCGAAGATGCCCAAGACCGTAGGCTTTGGAGGTTTGGCACAGGAAGACGGCAGCAGCTGTAAAAACCCGAAGATAGATAGATAGATATTAATTCAACATGTTTTGTTTTCCACAAGTGAAAATATCTTCAAAATACCTTATGTTCTCCTTGACGGATATCTCAATGCAAAACCAAGAGCTAGATAACTGATTCCTAAAACCAACTTGGATGATCCCATAAATTCTATCACCTCTTCTGATCCTTCAGTTAATATAATTCCTATTAACTTGAGAAATAACATGTCAATGAAGTCAAGGCAAATATGTGAAGAACATCGAGGAGCAGCAGATAACTGGTGGGTATCCCAAACCCAAGTTAACATCACAATGAAAATAATCCCCCTTCAAAGATGACAGGGAATTCCAGAGAAATAGAAGGGTGAAAAATAGTAAGAATAAGGATATACATTTACAGAATTTTTCCATTATTGTAGAGTTTAAAAAAATAACAAACTCACAGCAAAATTATATGATTGGTAATATCTTTAGGTTCTATGATTTATTTATATATTTTTTTAAAATTGTGACAGTTGCTGATTGGATATGAGACCGGGCAGATTGTGCTGTGGGACCTGAGGACAAAAACAGCAGAATTACGATGTCAAACTGCAGAGCCATTGAAGTCAATCACATGGCATTTTGAGGGAAAGCAGTTCATGTGTAGCCATACAGATGGATCTCTCACAACATGGGGTGTGCGACAAGCCCCTAAACCCATCAATGTCTCACATCCTCACGGTATGTACTCTGATACAATATGTCATTTAATTTGCTAATTTAGTTATGAAGTTTTAATTGGATTCATATTGTAAACATAGCAAATGTGAAATTAATGTACTGTAAAGAGGGACATAGAAACTTCTTGTAGGAAAACCAGAGGAAAAGCGCCCTATAAGAAGGATAAGAATGAGATGAGAGAATAACATTAACCATGACTTGAGATAGGTAAATTATACAGAGAATTAAACTTTTATAGGAATAAATCACTATGAGGTTTAATTGAAGATAAATTAAAATATCTCATACCTCTCCTCATAACCAATCTTCTAATATTTAATTTTAGGAAGTGATATTTTGAGGTTATTTTAATTCAATTATTTTCAGTCTGATCATCTTACCTCAATATTAATGTTGATTTGTTCATGGACATGTTTCAAACAATTCTGTTTTATCGTCAGCTTGTCCAGACTGGTTAGATTTATGTTGCACACCCTGGATGTCGATGTCAGCTCCATCCTGTGATTGGCCAAAGAACCTCAAAACAAGGTCATGCTCCGTCAGTATTTCAAAATTCATAACTCTGTTTTTGTTCTTCTGAATATAGATTTTTTCCAAAATAGTCAGCTCTTTGTATTTTCTAACTGTTTTAATAATTTAGTGTCCAAATATATATTATGTATCCTGCAGTCACACTACTAGATCACAAAAAAAATGAAGATATCTTAGAAGAATTACACATGGAACCTTTAGAAAACAAAATTTCTAATTATAAGTCAAGATGGATGCAACATGCTCATCGAATGGAAGATCACAGGATACCCAAACAAATGTTAAGATATTAACCTGCAGGAAGAAGAAGGCCGGGATGTTCACTCAAAAGACTTCTGGATGGTCTCTCTCTTGAGGCCGAAACAGGTCAACAAATGACCTAAATTCGTGAATGTACTATGATGATGATGATGATTTATATTATGTTTTTCAGACCAAACATGAGCATCAACTGCAGATTTTTCTATTTCCTCATTTTTAGTATTTCTGATGTGTTCTTTGGTTCTAATTTTTAGGTTTCTTTTTGTTTTTTTTATATACTCGTATATATCTTTTCACAGCCGTGCATTCAATTTGATATAAAAAAAAGAGCTGACTATTTGGGAAAAAATCTATATTCAGAAGAACAAAAACAGAGTTTTGAATTTTGAAATACCGACGGAGCGTGACCTCATTTGGAGGTTCTTTGGCCAATCACAGGATGGAGCTGACATCGACATCCAGGCTGTGCAACATAAATCTAACCAGTCTGGACAAGCTGATGATAAAACAGAATTGTTTTGAAACATGTCCATGAACAAATCAACATTAATATTGAGGTAAGATGATCAGACTGAAAACAATCTTCTAAGTTGATCACGATTTCAAAGCCTTAGCGGCTTCATCTTCAGTGCCATCTTGACGACTGATGTTATTCGATCAGAAGACTCTCTTTCCATCAACATATGGTACTGAAAGATGAAGCTACTAAGGCTTTGAATTCGGGATCTACTTAGAAGATTGGTTGTGAGGAGAGGTATGAAACATTATAATTTATTGAACTTTTGTAAGAATAAATCACTATGAGGTTTAATTTAAGATAAAATCAAATGTTTCTTACCTCTCCTCATATCAATCTTTAGTAGATCGCGATTTCAAGACCATAGTGGTCCCATCTTCAGTGCCATATTGACAACTGATGTTATGTCAATTGGAAGAACTACTTCTTCTTCCCTCTGTTGGTGGACTAATAAACCTCTGGATCAGGTCAGAATTTGCAGGAATTTCGAAGTTCGTAAGTTCTTCTTTGTTTTTCTGAATGTGGACTTTTTCCCAAACTGTGAGTTCCTTTTGTTTATCTATTTGTTTAATTAGACTAGCTTTTGATTCAATTAGATGTTTTTCGGACCAAGCATGAGCAGCTACTACTGACTTTTCCACTTCTCCATTTTTGACATTTCTAAGATCTACTTAGAAGATTAATATGAGGAGAGGTATGAAACATTTGATTTTATCTTATTTTAATTTATCTTTATACAGAGGATGTTTAGAAAACATTAGCTCAGGATAGGGATGTATGGAGAACTTTTGTCTGTGCAGCCATGAACATATATATTTGGTAGTGTCAGTGAGTTGTTAGTTAAAAGTTTCTTTAATACCCGAATGAAGTAGACATATCAAATAAAATTATTAATTTGAAGAGAAAAATTTTCGCCTAGACCGGGACTCGAACCCGGGACCCTTGGCTTTCCGGGCCAAGTGCTCTACCAACTGAGCTACCGAGGCGAGTTACGATCTAGACGCAAATTTTTTCTCTTATGTACGTTCGAGTCCCGGTCTAGGCAAAAATTTTTCTCTTCAAATATAATTTATCCTTCAATGAGAAGTGTTAAATTAATAATAAAATCGTCAAAATTATTAATTTTAATAAAACCATCGGAATAATAAATTCAGTATGAACCTTCACTAGTCCAGAGAGATACCAGAGTATGGTTATACAAAACCTTAACAAGACATGCATTTTGCTACAGCAGTGTAGCATGGACTTTGAGGAAAGGAGAGGAGAGCAGGATAACTTCTAATGAAATGAGATTCATGAGATATACAGTTGATTATAAATGCAATGATAATGCCTTTAAGGAACTATACTTAGAACCAGTCATTAAGTGCATACAAGAATACCTACTCATGCATTGAAGTATACCCTTATACACTTAATTCATAATATGGCTATACTACTGTTCTTATCTATATTGCTATTCGTAAATTAATGAGTCATTTTTTTCACATCTTACCTCATATTTTATGTTTCTTTAAGCAAGGGAACTAGTTTTCAAGAAAGGATCTCTCTCATTTTCAACCGACATTATGACTACCGGATTTTCGTTGGAATTGTTGCAATCTCCATCAATAACGTTGCCATCTGGTGTTGATTTGATGAACTTTGAGATGAAGTCACGTTCATCAGGAATCTCGAAATTCATGGATCTAAATTTGTTCTTCTGAATATATATCTTCTCCCAAATTGTCAATTCTAAAGGTTTTCCCAAATGTTTTAAAAGGTGGGCTTCTCTTTCAATTTTATGATTCTCCAATAAATTATTTGCTGCAATAGCTGATTTTTCAATTTCACCATTTTTAATATTTCCAAAGTGTTCCTTAGTGCAAGTGTCCAAATGACTTTTTGTTTTTCCTGTGTATACTTTATTGCAGTCCTTACAATTAATTTGATAAATTCCAGATTTTTTGCTATCTGGGGTGTTCAATTTCTTATTAGTTATTAATAGATTACCAAGGCTAAATTTATTTATCGGTGCCAATGTAATATTGAATTTCTTGAAAATTTTTTGAAATTTGTTATGTATTTCAGGATGATAAGTAATTTTCCTAAATTGTTTTCCCTTCTTTGAATCAGATTGCAGGGTAGTGTATTCTTTTAATCTTTTTAGTTGTCTGAATTTCTTTAATTTATTTATAATTATTTCTTTTCCAAAACCATTTAAATTGGCTATGTTCAAAATGTGATTGTATTCTTTCTTAAAATCTTCTTCATTTAATGGAACATTTAATAATCTATATACAAACTGTTGAAAATTGCATGTTTATGCGCAATATGATTGGAACCTGAAGATTTTATATAATTGTCTGTATGGGTATCGTTCCTATATATATGGAATTCAATTTTTCCTTGTAGTTCATTCCTTATTAAGTAAAGGTCCAAAAATGGGATTGTTTATCCTTTTCCAATTCCATAGTAAATTTTACAGTTTCATCTTGAAGGTTGAGTAATTTCAATTCATCTTCAATATATTTAGAATTTATCACAGAAAAAATATCCACATGACTCATTAATTTATGAATTAAGAACCTCATAATGTTATTTCCCATATTTAACTATGAATATATTGCTATCGTTTATTGGTTTACTGATCCTTAATTTTGAATCTTTCTTTGCAGCAAAAACAAATAAAGATGGAAAATTGGAAACGTGTAAACCTATCCAGAAAGTGGAATGGAAGTCTTCAAAAACAGGGTATGTTTAAATTTGAATATTATATCATCGGTATTCAAGCAGAAGTCACTAAGTCCAAAATTGGCTGTTTTGAGATATGTACACTACTATATTACGAAAATGATTCTTTACATCTGGCAAAAGCCACTAAGTGCTATCCCTGTCCTTTTCTAATTTATAGACGCTTAATATTTTCTGGCGTAACAGACTTCTGATGTGTGATCAAATTTTAATATCGCTGTATCTCAAAAGAACAATTCTGGACCTAATGAAATCTGCCAGAATGTCGACGATGTGTTTTATTTAATTAATAAATATGGATTTTCATCAAGTAAACACCAACTCAATTGATTGTTTTATATTATATTGAATTTCATAAATATCATAAATTCCTAAGTAATATTAGTTCTTTATAATGAGGAACTGATTAGATTTTACTAGATTATATTAGATTGTATCATAAGTAATGTCAGTTTGTAATGTAATGTTATGTGCCCAGTGGAATTTTGAAGATATGATTACTGAAAGTTTGTTCCAAACGGGCGTGCAATCGATGTGGAACTTTATTCTTAAAAACTGGAATGAGTTCATGAAATTTTGAGATGGAGATATCCAGCATTAGTTAACTGAAATAGAAACCCCATATGACACAAACAACGATGACAAAAATTCAGGAATTGAGAGGAATCAAACTGCTACAACACTCAGCATATAGCCCTGACCTTGCATCTTCGAATTATCATCCATGGCTCATTTCTTCCATGAAATTTAAAAAATATTGAAGCTATTGATATCTGTCTCAACAAATCTTCACATCAAAAACCAGGGACTGGTACTGTAGTGGAATAATAAACCTCACTGAAAGATGATGGTCTTTACTTCGAAGAGTAGTTTAATTTCTTGTCAGAAAACATTCCAAATAAAATTTTGCTTAAAAAAAAACATTACTTATGAGACGTATCTGTAGTTTTCTTATTCTACATTTGAATAATGTTTGCATTTTATGTCTATTATTGCAATCCATGGCACAAGTGGTTAGATGCTCGCCTCTCACCACTGGAATCCCGAGATCAAGTCTCGGTCACTCCATGTGGGTTTCGTGGTGGACAAAACTGAGCTTGGGCAGGTTTTTCTCAGGGTTTCTCCAATTTTCCCCTGCCACAATTTCATTCCAGCATTTCTTCATATACTCATCCCATCCATTTAATTTCATTCATCTGCCCCTGTGATGGTGCGTTAGGCATGGTTGGCCAGCACCCTTGTCATTCACACCTATATATAGTAGGCTTCATCTCATCTCATCCCTCGACCCGTCCCCAAGTTGGACATGAGTTGAGGATATTTATTTATTTATTTATTTATATTCAAATAAAATGTTACATACATTTTATTCTCCCTTTTTACTGTAGAAAATTGAAGAAAAAAAAATCCCAGTCTATGAAATTCATTTTTCTTAATATTTTGTTAGGAATATGACCTCTTATTCATAGAAATAAATCCAAAATGTTGTAATTAATGGCAAATATGTATTAATCAATAAAAATAATTATTTTGAAGAAAATAAGAATATATAAAATCCATATTTTTTTAACTTAAATTGATAGAAAGCAAACTAATAAAATTTATATTAAAAATTATTATATTGAATTTAAACTCTCATATAGTATTCTATGAGTTCTAATAAAATATTTGAACAAGATTAGGCCTATATTAATTTTTTTAGTCATTCAATTATTATTTTTCATGTTTTTATTTTGAAATACCATCAATAATTTTACACTTTCTTCAGTTATTGTGAAGAAGAAAAAAAGGAGGGAGAGAGACTGGATTTTTATAAAAATATTTGTGTACACTTTTTAATGAGAGCATTCCTAAGAATTTTAAACTTGTAAGATTTTATTTACTTATATGAAAATGGCCTTGCATCAAGCTGATCAGAATGTCTTGATGGACCATTACTTGGATTGCAGACCAAGGGTTGTCTCCTCTGGTTTATTTCCTTATTATATACAATAGTTTGTATTTATAATTAACTAACACTTAGACTTTGAAACCCTCAAGTTCAGGCTACTTTTCCTAAATGATTCCATTGGTTCCTATCCACAATCAACTGAAACCAGTTCATATCCCAAAATCCAAATCTCTAAGATCCATCAGAATATTGATCTTCCACCTGTACATACACATAGAACTTCTTAATGTTTTCCAATAAAAATTTGAAAGCATTTCTTTTGTCATCATTCAAACGTTCTCAAACTACAGGATATTACAGGACCTCATTGACAAACTTATAGAAACACTAGTGATTAATGACATAGCCCATTATTGAGTCATAGTCTCTCCTTTATCAGGAGTTTATAGACAAAGTTTGTTTTTAGTTACCTTATTTGTCCAAAGATGGCATGAATGGCATGCAGTCAACACACTGACTCAATGAGACATCTAGCAGGCAACTAAGGTATTACTAGGATGTTTGAGATCAGTCAGTAAATTTTGCTTAGAGGCCTCTTTGTTCAGGCTTAAGGATCTTTTACAAGCCTAAAAATCTTCAGACTCGGACCCATGGCTTAAAGTCCCTCCCGGAGGACTTGCTCCTTGGATTCTTCCATCCTAAAAAAATCCATCAACCACGGCCAGGTTTGAACCTGCAACCCTCGGAACCAGAGCCAAGGAGCATAACCACTAGTCTACCATGGCTGACAGAAACATTAGGCGATACAGAAAAGATAATTTTTTGTTAAGGAACATATACTAGCAAACACATCGTTTATAAGTTCTGCACATTGTTCAAGGTGTTTGCCCATGAAGTTTGGATATTGAATAAAACTGATTGTATGTAAAAGACATTTTATTGAAAGGTATGTCTTGAGAGTTTACAATGTATGTTCAAACAATCGAGCAACAGTTCGTAGCATTTGGTGCTAGAAATTAACAATGTATAAGAGAAAAATTTTCAATTAGATTAGAATGCTCAGGTAACTCAGTTGGTAGAGCATTGGCATAGAAAGCCAAAGGCCCTGGGTTCGAACCCCTGTCTGAGCATATATTTTTCTCTTCAAATATGTTCCAATAGTCTGCCCTGTATGGTACCTCATTACTTGCATCATATTTTAACAGCATTAACTGTCCAGCTCTGTCAAGCATGGTCGGATTTTGTTTGATGTGGTGAAACATATAATTAATGTGACCAACTTCAGTTTCATATACCATACTTTTGACATGCCCCACAGAAAAAAAAATCAAAGGGCATCAAGTCAAGTTCCTGCTTGCTCAATCCCTCACAACCACAAACTGAAGTAGTAGTAAAGCAGAATGAAAGCATATAATGTAGAATAACAACTATTGTCTGTCCAATGGATCTGTGCCCCCATAAGATATGTGAACTAAAGCCTACTTCCTTTTCTGCCTCGGTAAATCATTTCCCTCCCTGCATTCCTATATCTCTCTCATTTCTATCTTCCCTTCCACTACTCACAATTTTTATCCTTCTTGTGGGAATTATTTGCACTTGCACTCCAGTGTTGTCAACTCAACTCCAATTTTGCATTATTCAATATTCAAGAGCCATGATACTGGGGGAAGTTTGGCAACATCCCTACTCGATAAGTCTGTGGCTGCTGTTTGACGTAGTGGGAGGGGAGTGCAGTGAAATGGTATGAGTATAGACATTTATTTTTCTAAGAATGATGTCAGCGCTATAGGGGCACAGATCCGTTGGTCCGAGTATAACTAGGTCTTGGTTGTGTGGCATAGCATGCATCATTAACTAATGTGCAGAATTCATAAACAATATGTATGGGAATATATGTTCTTTAACATTTTTCCTTAACAAAAAGTGATGCATTCCACAAACTTTGTTTGAGGTTGAGATCCTCTAACACTCTGAATTGTTGCTATGTAAAAGTAGTCTCTATAAATGCATGCATTCTCAAGATTAGCTGAAACTATTCCAATGTGAAATTGTGAATAACAGATTTTGTATAATAGTTTCTTCATTCAATTTAGATTGAAAAACTCTGAGAACTTATTTCACCATAGTCAGTTCATGTAAAATAATATATTGTGCTTAGATATTCTTATGATATTTCATATGTAAGAGTGTGAATTTTGTGCTTTTCAGGGAAACATATGTGATATTTTCTGGTGGCTTGACTTATGACAAAGCAGGTCGCACACCTAGCATTACAGTTATTCATGGCAAAACCACTACAGTATTGGAAATGGAACATAATGTAGTAGATTTCATCACATTATGTGAAAGTCCCTGGGCTAGTGGTGAGTAGCATCAGAGAACCTATATAACAAAAAAAAAACATAAAAATACAAGATTTTGAAAGTTGCGGATGATAATTTTAATTTACTTGCTTCTAGAAATGCAATATTACTTACATCTTTAAATTAAAATGTTTTATACCTCACCTCATATCCAGTCTTCTAATTAAATCGGTTTCAAAACTTAGGCAGTTTCATCATGATCGATATTCTGTCATCCAGAAGAACTGCTTCTTACTTCATCTCTTGGTGGACTAATGAACCTTTGAATCAAATCAAATTCCTTGGTAATTTCAAAATTCATTAGTTTTTCTCTCCTTTTTTTTTTTTTTAATGTGGATTTTTTCCCAAAACGTGAGGTCTTTTGGTTTTCTATTTGTTTAATTCAACTAGCCTTTCTTTCAGTTAGATGTTCTTTAGACCAAGCATGAGTAGCTACTGCTGATTTTTCCACTTCACCAATTTTGACATTCCTAAGATGTTCTTTCACCCTGGTTTTATTTTGTTTTTCTTTTTTTCCTTATATCAACGGTAGGCAATGAAAACCTCGTAACTCCATCAGTCATTCAAAACCACATAACTCCAGTAGTCAGCACAGAAATATGTGATGCATAATCTGTTGAGAACACAGACTTCAAATTTATTAATAACTTAACTTGTATTCTGTAGTAAAATATGTGGGAACTATAGTTGTATCAATTTTTTATAATTATTTCAAACAGTTATTTGTTTCTCCTGTAAAATTTACCAAAATGGAGTTACAAGGTTTTTATTGCCCACCATCAATATAAATTTTGTCGCAATCTCCGCATTTAATCTGTTAAATTTCCGATTTATCTTCCTTTTTGTGGTTTTAATTATTCTATTGAAGCTATATTCAGTTTAATTAGAAGATTGGATATGAGTTGAGGAATAAAGAATTTTAATTTATTTCTTAAATTAAACCTCAGTGATATTTCCTATAATTGTTCAATGACTTACATCATTAATCATCTTTGCATGTGGTTCTGAGATTTATGATTCCAACCAAACCAGAATAGATAGATTTTCATTCATAGTTAAATATGGGAAATAACATACGAGATTCTTAATTCGTAAGTTAATGAGTCATTTTTTCACATCTTACCTCATATTTTATGTTTTTTTAAACACGGGAACTAGTTTTCAAGAGAAAGATCTCTCTCATTTTCAACCGACATTATGACTTAGAGAGATCTTTCTCTTGAAAATTAGTTCCTGTGTTTAAAGAAACATAAAATATGAGGTAAGATGTGAAAAAATGACTCATTAATTTAGGAATAGATAGATTTTATCAGACATAAAAAATTCCAAATGTTGTTTCCTATAGAATGAAAGTAAATCCATGGATCATGCATCATACAATTACAGAACATGTAAGAACATTAACCCAAAATAAGAGTAAAATTATATCGGCCCTTTCACATCCAAATTTTAATGTGACACTAATGACCTAAGTTGTTAAAGAGGATCATTAAATAAATTACTCCCTAAATACCAGCCATGTTCATTTTCAAACATAAACTTCATACACAGATTGTCATTTTTTCAAGGAAACTATCTAACATCTGAATGCAATTTCCAATGACTGAGGCATTGTTTTTACAGTTTAGTTTGTACTTTTTGCAACATTCAAAGATACCAAGTAATACTGGTTGTTTTAATGCTAGCATATTGTTAACAAAACATGTTGTTAAGATGAAAATTAAACTTCCAGACTAGATATATGTTGACTATAATTAACATAACTTGCATCTGAGCCAAGTTAAAATCCTACATCTCTAGCTTTAAATGCAGATGTTGTAACAATGATCTATTTAGGCACATCTCATGGACCAAGTTCAAAATTCTATTCTTTCTTCTTTGTTTCTTTCTTTCCTTTTTCTTTCTTTCTTCCTTCCTTAAGTTATTTCAATTGCTTGATTGACTATTATAAAGCATTCTCCATCTATCTCTGTCTTCCTATGTTTTAGTTGTATGAATATCTGTCCATATCTGACCTCTAACTTCCTAACTTCTTCTAATCTGGTTTAATCATCTGACTCTTGGGACTTCCTCTTGGTTTCATCAGGAGATACCTTTTTTTTTGGTATTTATTCTTCTGTCATGTGCATAACGTGCCCTTACCATTTTAATCTAATTTCTTTCTATGCCGCCAAACAGTCAACCATTATGGTAATTGTTTGGATTTAAAGTTCAGTAATGATTGTGGAGATCCAAAGCTTCTAGATTTGTTGATTTCAATTTTTTGTTGAATTTAAATTTTTTATGTCATCAATATTTTTGTTATTGTTGTTGTTGTTCTTCTTCTTCTTCTTCTTCTTCTTCTTATTATTATTATTATTATTATTATTATTATTATTATTATTACTATTATTATCATTCATCCAGTATTCTTCTAAGTGTCAACAATCTTGGCTTCATTTCCCAACTTCCCAACTAGGAGATATTTTAATTTTAAATTAGACATTCATTGTGTTCATTGATTTACTTATTTCTATCATAGTAATAGCTTTAGCTTCTCAATATTAATTTAATAGACATTCATTCTTTAATCATTCTTCGAACATGTAGTTTCTGTTTGTTTCTGTAATTTTATATTTTTCCAAGAATGGGTTTCAAATTTTATTATTATTATTAAAACAAAAACTTATGTTAATGGAAATTATTTTCTTGAGGAGAAATAGACATACGAGAAAAAATGAATATTAAATATTCAATAGTAGATTATATAAGATACAAGCAATTAAATTTGTATGGACATGTATGATGAATGCAAGAAGAAAGGTTACCCAGAAAAACTTTGGAATAGTGTCCACCTGGAAGAAGAAAGAAAGGAAGACCTTGAAATTAATGGATGCAAGAACTAACTGGAATGAGAACAAGAGGACTAGAAGACATAGAGTGAATGGATAGAGACAAGTGGAGAAGGAAAATAAAACTTTAGGCACAGAAAGATGTGTAAACATTGAAAATCTGTATATAAATAAATTATTATTATTAATGCAACAGTCTGGTAATCCTTCATAGGACATTTAAAATGCTCAAATTCATCACAGTAAAGGGAAAATGGCTGGTTATAATGGTAAACAACCTGGTTAGATACAGAACTAGATGGTTTGAACATGTTAGAAGGATGGAAGATACCAGACTGCCAAAAATAGCTTATCAATATTATCCTAAAGGAAAAGAGATGTGGGAAGGCTGAGAAGGAGATGGAAGGAGACATTGTGATGACGGAACAGATAGTTAGCCTAATTCATGAAGTGGAGAAGATTATTATTATTATTATTATTATTATTATTATCATTATTATTATTATTATTATTATTATTATTATTATTATTATTATTATTATTATTATTATTATTATTATTATTATTATTATTATTATTATTATTATTATTATTATTATTATGGTTGGTTGGTATCTAATGTTGAGCACTTGATAATGAAATCATTCGCTCTCTTGCACTCCAATATTTAGCAGAAAGGCTGGTCTCTTCTACAAAAGCTGGACAACGGAGGAGATGGTTTCTTTCCATATCTTCATTTAAATTGCAAAAAGGGCATTTAGGTGAATCTGTTATGCCAATTCTGTGTAGGTGTTTATTCAAGCAGTCAGTCCTGTCCGTTAGCAGTCTGAATGTTGCTACTGCAGATTTTCTTTGTAATGTAGTAATGTCATAAGCTTGTAGATTTTCCCATTCCTTTCCAGATGTTTTTGGTGGTGTATTCTTCTCTAAGTTTATTGATGTATTTATTTGAGATAATTCTTTTGATAGAGTGAAAGGAAACTGGAGCAGAAGTTGGGTTTGAAACAATTTTGCTACCCTTCTTGGCTAGAAAATCGGCTATTTCATTGCCTGTCACTCCACAATGGGCCGGAATCCATTGAAGTACAACTTTTTTATGTAGACGGGATAAATGTTTTATCATTTTGTGACATTCGATAATTTTGATGCTTTTGGGTGTTGTGTGTCTCGTGTTATAGCAAGAATGGCTGCTTTGGAGTCACATAGAATTACAACTTGTGTAAATTTTTGGATGTGATATAAAAGATTTTGTAAACTTAAGAAAATTGCTAGAATTTCGCCATCAAAGTTTGTTGAATTTGTGTTTAGTTACGATAAAAGGAAAAAAGTGGACATACTGCACCAGCACCAGTGCCACCATCATTTTGTAGGCTGGAGCCATCTGTAAAAATATGTATCCATTCGGAGCTGGGTATCTTAGATTTATCATTTCCAGTGACATTTGTTTTAAAATATATGGAGGAGTTTCAGATTTCTTGATGTCTTCTGTTAAATGAAGGTTATATTCGATTTCCAAAAATTCTAGAGGGTTGTTTCTCATCTGCATATTTCTTTGAATGTGGAAGTTGCAATTTCTGTTTGATTTCTTGTACAATGCTTAGGAAGCTTTGCTGAGATTTTAAACATACTTGTGGTTTTCTTTGGGTCCAGTTATTATGGGGTAGCCTTAAAATTTTTCATACTGTGTGACTGCTGTTTTCTCAATTTCAGATGCTATGTTTGGGTTATTTGTTAAGATTTGCATGGCAGTGATTGGTGTTGTTTTAACGGCTCCTGTTATCAGACGGAGGAGGATTTGGTTCTGCAATTTATTAAGTTTTTTCCACTTTTGTAGTTACTAGGATTTCTTCACAATATTGAAGTACAGGTTTTATGTACACTTTGGTAGAAGGTGTTTAGGGTTTGTGTGTTGCAACCCCACTTTTTCCTGCTAATCGTTTTAATAATGGTAACCTTGTTTCTATCTTTGTACATATATTCTCCATGTGTTTCTTCCATGTTAATTTTGAGTCCAGAGTTATTCCTAAATATTTTGCTTCATGTGTTTGAGTTAATAATTCACCCTCCAATTTCAGAGTGATGGGTAGTGGTTTCTTTCTTAATGTAAATAGTTGATAATTTGTTTTTTGTATATTTATCTTCATTAATTTCTGGGATGTCCAATTCTCTAACTGTATTAGTGATTGTTGGGCTATGGTTATTAATTGTTGACTTGGTTTTTCGGTTTGGAGACCCATATTACAACATCATCAGCAAAAAGTAGGGTTTTCATTTCGAGCTTTTCTATATGCTTAGGTAGATCATTAATGTAGATATTGAAGAGAATGGTACTGAGTACAGAACCCTGTGGTAAACCTCGATGTGTTTGTTGGTATTTAGAGAGGTGATTATTATACTTTGTAGCGATGAACCGTTGGATGAGAAAATTGCTGATCCAAAGTAGCATATTCCCTTGAATGCCTAAAGTCTGCATTTTTTCTAATAATTATATCTCCAAATAGAGTCATATGCTCCTTGGAAATCAACAAACATTGCCAGAGTGTCTTCTTTTCTGTTGAAACTGTCTTTAATAGCTTGACTTAGGTGTACAATTTGTTGATTTGTTGATTGTAATTCTCTAAATCCAGCTTGATTGGGTGAAAGAATAAATTATGGTTTCTAAATACCAATTTAATCGATTTGAAATCATTTTTTCCATAGTTTTAACAATTACACTAGTTAGTGCTATTGGGCGATAATTTGAAAAAGTATTTGTTGATTTTTTTGTTTTCGAAATAGGTATTATAATAGCTTTTTCCAATCATCAGGAACTTTTGTGTTCCAAGAAAGATTATAAAGGGAGAGCAATTGAGTTTTGGCTTTATTGCCAAGGGTTTGAGAAATTCTGCATGTATATTATCTGCTCCTGGAGATTTGTTTGATTTTAAACTATTAATGGCTATGTTTAACTCTTAATGTTGAAATTCTTATTAAAGATATTATCTTTTGTACTGCTTGTTGATTTTATGTAATTTTTAGGTTCTCTTTTATTGTTTTTTGTTCTTTTTTGTTCTCTGAGGACAAAGTATAGGTGTTAGCGTAGTGTTTGTTGAATTTGTTGGCTATTCACTTCATTTGTAATCTGTTGTGTTGTTGTGGATAAATGGTGTTTTTTGCCGTTCTTTTTTATTTTGTATATTGTGTACAAATCTATATGCTTTCTGGCCATCTTTCCTATAATCCATTTTTTGGAGGAAGTTATTAAAATTTTCTCTTTTATTGCTGTTAATTTCTTTTTTGAGTTGTGCGCACAGTTTTCTCCAATTTGTACATCTTTTGGGTCTTTTTGTTTTTCTGCTTTATTTCTAGCGAGATCTCGGTCTATTTTCATTCTTTTAATTTGAATCCAGAAGGGTTTGTAGTTTTTAACTATTCCTCGTGGTATATATTTTTTTGCTGTTTTTAATATTATTTTGCATATAGATTTGTTAATTTGATCTGACTGAAGTGATACGTTTAAAGGATTTTCAAATTTGGTTTCCAGTTCGTCTGTGTACAGTTTCCAATTGGCTTTCTTGAAGTTCCACCTGGGTTTAAGATGCATTGGAAGTAAGTTGTTATTCCCCAGTTGAATAGTAGCAATGATGGCTCTATGTCCTGAGCCAGGATCTTCTACAATTGTTTTTTGGTTTTGGAGTATAAATTAGAAGATACAAAGAGTAAGTCAGGATTAGTTCCTGAACCAGAGTAATGTATATATGTTGGAGGATCCTCTTGTTGTGTATTATTTCTATGGGTGTTGAATTTAATAAGTCTTCTACAATTTTCCCTGCATTATTAGATTTGGTATAGCCCCATCGTCGTGAATGGGCATTAAAATCTCCCATTATAATTGTGTTGGGGTTTATTGTAATATGTTCAAGATTAGGGGAGTTATTTGGTGGATTATAAATTGAATATATATTGTACTGAGATTTATTTATCCATATGTTAATTTTAATTATTTCAATTTTGTCTACATTGTCCATTTCTTTGATAATTTGAACGGATGAAGTCATATGTGTTCGAATTCCAACTAAAATACCACTGCTTATTTGTCGTCCTTTAGGAAGTATGTGAACAGTAAAATCCTTGAAGTGGTATATTGTAACTGTTCCTGTGTGAGATTTGCTTCTGAATTGTGAATACATCAATTTGGTGGTCAGATAGCATTTTTGTAAGTTCAGTCTTTTTAGCTTGTGATAGTCCTCCAGTATTCCACTGGAGGATTTTGATCAAGTTTGGTTTGGTATATTTATTTCCTTGAAGAAAGGTCCCCATGCCGGAGATCCGAATTGTGGGACTATTTTACCTCCGGATTTGTATTTCTTTTTCCAAGGCTTCATGTTTGTATTGGAGTACAATAAACTAGTTGTAACCGTTTAGTAGTAGGCACCACATGTGGTGGTTACGTCACCCATTGAGAGAAAGTAGGTATAGGAAGGAAGGAGAAATGAACCCCTAGGCCTCGAGTACTCTAATACCATCAGGGTCGAAAGAAACAAGAGGTCAGTCAAGGGAGACTGGATAGAAAAGTTAAAAGAGGGAATTGGTATGGGGAGGAGAAGTAATACCAATTCGGTCAAAAAAGAAAAACTCACCAAGCTGACCAGTGCTTGTTGGTGAGTAGCCCTTCCCTTTCGTTCATCATGCATAAGCATGATTACTAACAGCTGCACCACGAGAAGGTGAGGGATTGGACACTAGGTTACTGTCCAGGTCGGTTCCTTTAAGCCTTTGATGGAAGGAATTAAAGGGTCTCCTCTCTGTTAAAAACAGTAGCCTTTCCGCAGCCTTATTATTATTATTATTATTATTATTATTATTATTATTATTATTACTACAGTGGACACTTTTTAATTCAAACTCAAGTGGATTTTTTAAAAATTTGAATTATCGAAATTTCAAATTAACAAAAGACACTTTATTTTACATAGTACTGTACCCTGAAATAAATTTATTTAGTTCAAATACTACAATTAACATGCTCTGTAACTCACCTTTTAATTTCCATATTTTGTCATAAAATGTGTTGTTCTAGTAGTTTGACACAAAGCACTTCAGTAGAAGACAGATTTATCAGTAGAAAAAACTACAGTATCACTAAAAAAACACACTGACAGTACGATACTGTTACATGATCATTATGCACATAAAAGTTCTCGCATAAAGAAATGAATGATCTTAGTTTGTTTAGATTTACTTAATTTAGCATGATAGATAAAATCTTCAATTTCATTTATCGATTGAAACAAATGATAGTTCACATTTGGTTGAGCCTCAATAAATATTCTTAAACATTCCATCATTTCTATTGCTTCAGAAGGTGATGGTACGGGCTCTTGTGTTGTGGGATCCCCGTCATTCTCATCGGACGAAATGTGATTTTTAGCCACTTCTTGTAGTATCTCCTCTTCAGTCAGCTCTCCACATACAGCAATCCCATCATAAAAATTTACATATGTTTCATAACTAACGTCAGACGCTATTTCCTGCCAATGCTCGGAGATAGGTTCATCTGGTGCTTCTGTTATGATTTCATTATTTACTTCTGGATTGTTGAAACCAGCCTTACGGAAACAGTTTACAATTGTTTGCACAGTAACTTGCTTCCAAGCTTTGTGTAACATTCTACTGTCATCCAGTAGATTGATTCTACACTTTACAACGTCTTCGTTCATGACCTTTAGAACCACTTGTCATCAGTACATGTGCTTTTGGTTATGTATAACCCCTTGGTCCATAGACTGCAGCACTGACGTCATGTTGGGTGGAAAGTACACTATTTTAATGTTCTTTAGTTTGGAAATTTTACTGTCGTCCGTGCAGTTATCAATAAACAATAAAATGTTCTTATTAGCCCTGTACATTTTTTTTCTAGTGACATGAGCCAATTTTCAAAAATTTAGTCAGTCATCCAGGCTTTTTTGTTAGCCTCATATTGTACAGGAAGACTTTTCACAGATTTAAAACATCTTTGTTTTTACAGCTTTCCCTATCATTCATTAGCAATGGCAACTTTTCAGATCCATCCATGTTAGCACCTGCTAGCACCATTACTCTTTCTTTGCTGTTTTTTCTGCCGCCGCTGCACTGCTCCCCCATAAATATGAATGTTTTGTTAGGCATACACATGAAGAAAAGTCCAGTTTCATCCACATTAAAGATATCTTTTGATTCATAATTCCTTGTGAATTCAGGTAATGCACTAATTCACTCATTTGTTGTTTCCTTATTGACTGAAGCACTCTCACCGCACATGTTTTTAAACGGAATGCCATTTATTCATAGTTAAATACGGGAAATAACATTATGATGTTCTTAATTTGTAAATTAATGAGTCATTTTTACATCTTGCCTTCATATTTCATGTTTCTTTAAACACGAGAACTAGTTTTCAAGAGAAACATGAAATATGAGATAAGATGTAAAAATGACTCATTAATTTAGGAATGCCATTTCTTTCCTGGAAACCACTAAACCAACCTCCACTTGCTTTAAAATTTTTAACGTCCAACTTTTCTGCAAACTCTTCACCATGGGCACGTACTAATGGGCCATTCAATGGTATGTTATGATCATGCGATTGTTTGAACCATTTGAACAAACACTCATCAACTTCAGGAAATTCACCTCCTTCGTTTCCTACTTCCACCACTTTGTATGTTCCAACTTTCCATTATTTTTTTTCTTTATTCGTTATGTAGGGGATAAAGTCGGCAGTATTCCATATTCCTTGGCAATATCACACTTCTTCTTTGTTCCTTTTTCTACTTCCCTAAGCACTTCAACTTTTTTTTGCTAATGTTAAACTGGTATACATTCCGCCTTTCGACATTGTGAATCAAGTCACTTAACACGTTCTTACTGACTGAAGTTTTTAACTGTACTGTATGTGTACATGTACTACCTGTACTGTAAAAGTAAGGAAGGATACATGCATTATTCTCAGTTTTTGGGCTATGAGTGAGGGGTGGGTGTCTGTGTACTGTACCCGGTGACACAAAGTGCTAGACAATATGGTCCAGTTCGCTTACCATCTAACGGGACTTTAACAATAAGCAACTAGGAATGCAGGCACTGAAAAATTCTTGGAATTTTTCAACCGTATTTCAACTTTTATAGAATTGAGATTACTTTTTTCATTATCAATAAATTGAATTGTGACTTTGAATTATCCAAATATTGCTTCAAAATGTCAAATTAAACATGGATTTTTAACATTATTTTAAATAGGAGTTTCAAGAGGATTGTACTTGTATTCAAATTACCCAATTATTCAAATTATCAAATGTTGAATTAACTGGTGTCCACTGTATCATTATTACAAAACAAATAAATGTTTCTCTATATTGCGCATGTTCAGTTAAGAAAAGTTGGGAATCCCTGGTTTAAATTAATAATTATTTGATGATGTGTTTCAGACATGCAGGATCCATATGCAATTGTTGTACTACTGCATAATGACTTAGTTGTGATAGACCTCCTTACTCCCGGATTCCCATGTTTTGAGAATCCTTATCCCATGGATCTCCACGAATCACCTGTTACTTGCTGCACTTACCTAGCCGACTGTCCCTCTGACCTAATTCCTGCATTTTACTCGGTTGGTTCCCGTGCCCAGAAGAGAAGTGCTTCAGTGAAAAAGAGTGGCCATTGTGTGGAGGGGAATGGAGTCCCACCTCATGTAGTTATAATGAAATTATTCTTACTGGGTAAGTGGCACTTAAATTTCATAAAGTTTATATTATAATACAGTGGAACATTGATCTAAACAAATTGAGACCAACTATTGTTTGGACCAGAAGATTGAATTGGTAATATACACCTCACTTCATATTTTTCTTTCACATAGATCATGCTTGGAGGATGAAACCAACTACTGAGTTTACTAGGAAAGTTTTGTATATTCGCTCCCTTTGGTGTTAGACAGATAAACTTCACAATTATAATTATTTATTTTAGGAAGTAATATTTTGAGGTTCTTTTTATCAAGTTTTTTGAAAACAAAAAGAAACCTGAAAATTAGAACCAAGGAACATATAAGAAATATTAAAAATGGGAAAATAGAAAAATCTGCAGTTGCTGCTCATGTTTGGGCCGAAAAACATATTGTAAATTCGAACACTAAATTATTAAAACAGTTAGAAAATACAAAGGAACTCACCATTTGGGGAAAAATTTACATTCAGAAGAACAAAAACAGAGTTATGAATTTCGAAATTCCTGCTGAATGTGACCTTGTATGGAGGTTCTTCAGCCAGCCGGAAGAGGGAGCTGATATCGACATCCAGGGTTCACAACATAAAACTCATAAGTCTAGTAAAGCTGACGATGATATAGAAGAATATATTGAAATATGTTCGAGAACAAACCAACATTAAATTGAGGTAAGATATCTCTAGACTCAAAAAAAATTCACAATTGTATCCTTTTCTCCGGAAACTTCAATATTCATTTAAAAAAAAAAAGAAAAATTTACTTCTGAATGGGGATTTGAACCCTAGACATCTAACTTTATACATTAGTATGCTATTCATGCATTTCAGTGTAACGCTAATTTTTCGTATACTAATTATTGTCTTCGTCCAAGGCAGATAGTCATTGCTTCTAAATCAAGAAAAATAATTAATGAGAATTTTTACATTAGCATTATAGCAGTAACATTTATATTTCAATATTTTTAATACAAAATTTAACATTTGCAATGAAGTACAATTGTTACTATGAATCTTCTTTATTTTGTCTCAATTTTATGGATTTAGATTTTTTTCCCAAACTGTGATTTTTTTTTTCAGCAATTTTGACTTCTCCAGCAATTTTTTTTTCTTCAATTCTGTTTTTCTTGTTGAATGCAGGCTTTCACAGCTGGTAATCATAATTTTAGGAGATTCCAGGCTATGTGACCATGGTCCATGACTGGTGTTTTTTCCAGATGTTTCTCCCTCAACTGCAGAGGGCATTTTCAGTGGCTTCTAGGTAGTATTTCCTGGTAGGGACAAACGTATGGAAGAAACACCATTCATGGACCGTGGCCACATAGTCTGGAATCTTTTAATATTAACTGTTTATCTGTCCACACAAAATTTCAAAATTGCTGAAACAACTGGAAAAGTCAACAAAACTCACAGTATGGGGGGAAAACTATTTCCAGAAAAATAGAAACACAATAAAGAACTTTGAAGTACCTGGGGAAAAAGATTTATTTGTAAGGTTAATTTGCCCAATACGAGGAGGGAGGGAATATACAAGACTTCCAAATTAATATAATAAATTTGGAATTTTTACATTATGAGGTTTTCTTAATAAGAATCAAATGAATCATGAATTCTTCTTACCTCATACTTTTATGTTTTTTAACACAGAACTGCAGTATCGGAAAAAAAAAATCTTTTCTATCTTCAGCTGTTTTCACGGCTGTCAATAGTGTGAAAACATTTGAAGATGTAAAAGATGTTTTTTTTCCAATACTGCAGTTCTGTATTAAAAAAACATAGAAGTATGAGGTAAGAAGAATTCGTGACTAATCGTGTGAAAACAGCTAAAGATGGAAAAGATGTTTTTTTCCGATACTGCAGCTCTGTGTTAAAAAAAACATAGAAGTATGAGGTTAGAAGAATTCACAATTCATTTGATTCTTATTAAGACTTGCAAACTTACAATGGTCAGTGTGTGATTGAAAATGGAGGAGATGTCCTTTGAAACATTTTCCAGGTGAGAGAGTAAAATAAGAAATAAATATAAAGATATAAACTAATGCCAGTTGCTACTATTTTCTTAAAACCCTGTTGTGTAATCAGGATATGCAGGTACTAATGAATAAAAAAATGTATAAAACATATTAATTGGATGACATTATGCATCAACCGGCTATGCGTCATTATGTAAGTTTCGAGAAAAATAATTTAAAAGTTAAGTCAATTTTCATTATTTATTGTATGCCAAACTAACAATACTGGATATTGCAATCTATTTTCCTTGTTTTACAGTTATGCATCAACAATATAAGTGCAGGAACATTTGACTCTTGGCTGAAGATGCAAAATTTAGATTAGAATTTATGAAGATCTGATTTCATAGCCTTTTGTTGAAAAACATTGAATCTCTGATAGGACTGATGACATTTACATTTTTATTTATTAATAGGGCTATATTTAAAGATTTGGCACTAAATGTATGCCTACACTTACTTCATAAGAATCTAAATCTCAATTTTTTTTTTTAAATGGTGCTTAGCTAGAGCTAAAAGGACAGTAACAAAGAAGAATTCAGGGAACAAAGATGAAGTTTTTAAGAAACATGCTTGGAAAAACCAGAAGAGACAGAATACAGACCACTAAAATAAGAGAAATTTGAAGTTTGATAAAATATAAGATGAGATGGAAGATAGTAAAATAATATGGTTTGGTCACATTAATTGAATGAAAACTAGAAGGATACTGAGACAAACATTAGAATTTAGATTAGGGGGGAAGAGACCAAGAGGTTGGCAGAGATAGATGGGAAGAAAAAGTTAGATGAATATAAGTGGAATGACCAAATAGATGGAGGCTCTTATCCAAAACTCAACTTCCGTAACAGAGGTATGAGACTAGATGAAGAAGGCTATCATATTGTAGTGGTTGAGGATAAAGATATGGTTGAATATAATTATTTCTTAGTTGTTTTTTTGACTCACCTCATATTTCTAGCTTCCATGCAAACCCTGGATGAATATGGATGAATATATCATATTTAAAGAGAAAAATTATACGCTCAGACCAGGACTTGAACCCGGGACCCTTGGTTTTCTAGTCCAAGTGCTCTACCATTTGAGCTACCTGAGCAAGTACCGATCTAAAACGGGAATTACGACGTATATAGAGAAAGATTTGCATTTAGATCGGTACTTGCTCAGGTAGCTCAAATGGTAGAGCACTTGGACTAGAAAACCAAGGGTCCCGGGTTCAAGTCCCGGTCTGAGCGTATAATTTTTCTCTTTAAATATGATTTATCCATCATTGAGATGTATGAAATTAATAATAAAAACATGGATGAATATAGTTTATCCTTTAATCAGATTTTCTCGTTTATAATTATTTTAATTTGGGATGGTCAAGTTTTGTTTATTTAAAAAATTGAATCAGTTATTTACAACTCACCTATAATCTGGGACATGTTTCAAAACACATTTCTTACATTTTCAGCCAATGTCCTTCGTAAAATGTCCAGGTGAGAGAGCAAAGCATGAAGTGAGGTGTAAATAACCAATTAAATTCCTTTGATAAAATAGTTCAAAGCGTTAGTAAATAAGTTTGTTCTGCCTTCATCTTACCTCATAATTAGTTGTTTCTTGTAAGATACATTTCAAAGCTTCTTAGCTTCATCTTCAGTTGGTACTGGTACAGATCAATCTTCTTTATATTGACGGTCCTGGATCTCGAACACAAACAAACTCACCATATGGAAAAAAATCTACATACAGAAGGACAAGGAAAGAATTATGAATTTTGAAATTCCCAGGGAGAGGAACTTATTAAACAAGTTCTTTGGACTACAAAAAAGGTAACATGAGTCGAGATCCAGGGCCAACAACTTATAGAAGATCAGTCTGTACCAATTGAAGATGAAACTATGAAGCTTTGAAATGCATCTTACATGAAACAACTAATTTATGAGGCGTAAGATGAAGGCAGACCTAACTTATTACTAAGTAGAACTTCATAATTTTGTTTCCTAATGTATTTTCATAAGCTCATAGTGTTATTTCCTATAAATTTTGTGACTTTATTTATTTTTACTTTTCCAGTCATGCAGATGGTAGCATAAAATTCTGGGATGCATCAGCTGGTACACTTCAGGTTTTGTACAAATTGAAAACTGCGAAAGTATTTGAGAAGCCCCGGTCAAGAAGCGTTGATGGTGCAGATGATGATCCTTTTGCTATACAACTGATATCTCTCTGTCCAGAGAGCAGAAAACTGTGTGTGGCAGGTGCAAGCAGTCATGTGATACTCTTTAAGTTTCGTAAGCTCGAGTCTGTTGCTGAAACTGCTGTAAGTAATTATTCAGTTAGTTACACTAATCCCCAGGTTTTTGGGCAATCTCCATTCTCCTACTTGTTTCCCAATATAATTATACAGGGTTCTTCATTATAACCTAACGGGCCTGTGCATGGTTGAGTGTGCCACAACCAGCTTTGCTCCTACATAAACTCTGCACTTAAAGCATGTATGAAAATCTTACCTTATAGATACTGGGTCACCTTGTTTTAAATAATGGTCAAATGTACGCTTATAAGATTTTAGTTTTAATAATTTAGTTGCTCTATGTGCAGAAGACTCTGAAATTCCCACCTGTTGTTCTAATTTTGGTATAGATTTTGTTGCTGTACGTTCAAAACTTGCACCTATTTCGTCTAACTTTTCCTCTGTTAAATCTGTACATTTCTCCGTCATCCTCATGAAATGATCATTTCTTCAGTAGTTGGAACAGATGATGATGACAATAATAATATAATAATAATATAATCATAACAATAATAATGTAATCATAAAAATAATAATAATCATAAAAAAATAATAAATTATATCAGCAATAAGTTAAATAACTTCACAAGAATAACAGGAGTATTAAACAATGTATTTAAATAACAAACAAAGTTAAAGAAAACAAGTATTAAAATATAAATATTATAATTGAGTTTGTATTTTTTTCATTCTTACCTCATATGATTGTTTAGTTGGACATATTTAAAATAAATATAAATATTATATTTGAAAAGAAAAATATACGCCTAGACTGGGGTTTGAACCCAGGACCTTTGACTCTCTATGTCAATGCTCTTCCATCTGAGCCACCTAGGCCTCCAATCTAAACGGGTATTTTTCTCTTACACATAGTAAATTCCCTAACCCCAAATGCTACGAGCCATTGCTACGATTTTTGCAAATGGCGGCTTCTTTATTAAGAAGACATTTTATTGGGAATTTAAACATTACTTATAAAGCCAGTAATGTTAATATTATTCGTTTTTAAATATCTTAATGATGGACAAATTATATTTGAAAAGAAAAATATATGCCTAGACTGGGGTTTGAACCCAGGACCTTTGACTTTCTATGTCAATGCTCTTCCATCTGAGCCACCTAGGCCTCCAATCTAAACGTGTATTTTTCTCTTACACATAGTTAATTCCCTAACCCCAAATGCTACAAGCTGTTGCTATGATTTTAGCAACCTTGGCAACTCATACTCTTCTATATATCATGGATTATCAAAGTACCTCAATTTTTATACATGCTTTATGCATGGAGTTTATGTAGGAGCAAAGCCGGCTGTGCACACCCAACCGCACTCAGGCAAAATGTTGTGTGCCCGTTTGGTTATAAATGAAGAACCCTGTATGAAGGATGAATTGCAGATCATTTTGTAAGATGATCTCTTCACACAACATACAAATTGAAGTTCTGTGTCTAACTTTCAAGATTAAAGTTATAAGATGGTAGAGAGCTGTAAAAGTCCTGCGCTGTAGCTGAGTAATTGAGTCATTGAAACTAGATAGATGGTCAGAATGCTAAACACACACATCAAACTTTAAGGAGACGGTGTTGGTATCCCAATGCAAATGCAAAATTTTCTTATTCATATACTATTCTCTTTTATGTCCGAGGCAGATAGTCATTGCTACCAGTGCCATCTAGATGATTTCTAAATCAAGAAGACATTAATTAATTATAATTAGAGTTTTTACATTACCACTATAGCCTAACCTAAGAGTATAAAAATTATGGCAAAAATGTTAGGACAACACTTCATTAGCCGTATCATATAAACAAATTACTTATTTAGGTTTTTTTTTAGATTAGGCATAAACCTTAATTACACATGTAATAATACTTATTATAATAAATCAGACATTAAAGTTGTAACAAATATTTCGTCTATTAATTTTGAGACTCTCACCGCTCGGGTCCGGAGATCAAGTCTCGGTCACTCCATGTGGGTTTCATGGTGAACGAAATGGAGCTTTGGCAGGTTTTCCTCCGGGTTTTCTCTTGTTTTTCTCTGCCACAATTTCATTCCACCATTTCTCCATATTCATCCATTTCATTTCATATCGTTCATCTGCTCCTGTGATGGTGTGTCAGGCGAGCTCTGCCAGCACCCTTGTCATTCACAGATATCTATATAAGGGGGTTTCATCTCATTTTATCCCTCGACCCGACCCTGAGTTGGACACAAGTTGAGCATATAAAAAAAAATTTGGTTGAGGATATGATATTATCTTCAAGAATATCTTTTGTAAAATTATTAAATATTATATTGTACAGGGTGTCCGCAAAGTCCTGCTATCAAAACAATGTAACTTAGCTCATAAACTATTTGAGATAGAGACATGCGGTTTTTTGCAACATATTCTACATCTCTCAAAGTTTTGTTTACATTTGTTGCAGATTGTGATTTAAATGACAATGACGACACCACAGGAAAAGGCCCAATGTGTTTGGTCGTATGCTGAGTCTGATAAATCACAAGTAACTGTTCAGCGAAATTTCTGCCAGCAATATGTAAGAGATCCTCCATACAAATCATCCATAATTAGATATATTAGTAAGCAGACTTGCTCCCTGTATTGATGACATTCTAGGAGATCATCAATGTGCATTTAGAAGAAACAGGTCTACAACAGATCAGATTTTTAGTATAAGACAGATTTTAGAAAAGAAATGGGAATATAATGGTACTGTACATCAACTATATGTAGACTTCAAAAAAGCATATGATTCAATTAAGAGGGAGAAGTTATATAGTATCCTGCTGGAGTTCGGAATTCCCAAAAAGTTAGTTAGACTTATACGAATGTGTCTAAATGGCTCAACGAGTAGGGTGCGTGTAGGCAAACAGTTTTCAGACACTTTTGAAATCCAGAATGGGTTGAAGCAAGGAGATGCACTATCTCCTCTACTATCTAATTTTGTACTAGAGCATGCCATTAAATCTTTAGAGAATAAGGAAGGCTTACAACTGAATGGTATTAATAAGCTGTTAGTTTATGCTGATGATGTGGTACTACTGGCCGATAGCGAGGAGATACTAAAGGCCAACACGCACACACTATTGAGTAACACTAAGAAATTAGGACTGGAAGTAAATATCAGTAAAACTAAATATATGGTCCAACGTAGAAATACATTATATAATGGAAATGGACAGCTAATGACAAATGAGGGAAATTTTGAGGAAGTGGCTGAATTCAAATACCTAGGAACAATAATCACAAATAGGAATGAGATGCACAAAGAAATTAAACATAGGCTTAATTCTGGAAATGCATGCTATTATGCATTGCAGAGACTTTTGATGTCCCAACTCCTTTCAAAAAACGCTAAGCTGAAAATATATAAAACTATTATTCTACCAGTTATATTATATGGGTGCGAAACATGGACTCTTACTTTAAGGAGGAAAGGAGATTACGAGTATTTGAGAATAAAGTTCTTAGGAAAGTTTTTGGACCAAAGAGAGATGAACAGACAGGTGAATGGAGAAGACTACATAACAGTGAACTACATGGTCTTTATAGGAAGCCAGATATAATAAGAACAGTTAAGTCCCGTAGACTGCGATGGGCAGGACATGTTGCGCGTATGGGGAATGAAAGACGTGCATGGAAACTTCTTGTAGGAAAGCCAGAAGAAAAACGCCCAGTTGGTAGACCAAGAATGAGGTGGGAGAACAACATTAACTATGATTTGAGGGAAGTAGATTATACAGGGAATGATTGGAAAGCATTAGCTCAGGATAGGGATGTATGGAGAGCTTATGTCCGCGCGGTCATGAACCTACGGGTTCGATAGTGCCAGTGAGTAAGTAAGTATGGAGTGGATGATCAGCTGTGAGCCAAGAAACTATTGATAATGGGCAACTTGCATTTCAACTCAGACCTCAAAAATTGGTTCATCATGCTTCACGGGAACTGCATTTACCAAAATCAACCATTCGTAAAGTCCTCAATAAGTGGTTGCAAATTACGCAAGCGTCGCTGCCAACTCACTTCCCTTGGCATGTGGAATTTGCTGATTCCATGCTGAATGCAATTGACAAAGACAATGAGTACCTGCAGAGGGTGATGTTCTCTGATGAAGCATATTTCTTTGTGTCTAGACATGTTAACTGCCATAACATTCGGATGTGGGGGTACTGGTGATTTACCAGACTCAGCATACCACCATACACATTGGGTATTTTTCTGTGGTGTCGTCGTAGAATACGTTGCAAAAAAATGCATGTGTCTATCTCAAATAGTTTACGAGCTAAGTTACATCATTTTGGTAGCAGGACTTTGTGGACATACTGTATATTCAAAAACTGTATATAGAAATATATATAAATATTTGTAGACCTATGTATTTAATGAGAGCATCAATATCCCATTAAAATGTACTCCTTTAAAACTGATTTTTTTTTTGCAAATGCCCCAGGTTGTCTTTCGACATTCCTGGTGTTCTCTCCTGGCATGGCGTACTTGTAACCTACTTCTGAGATTGGGGCGCCTGGAAGGTGGGGTTATGTTGCCCTGATGATATGATGGGTGATGATGATGATGATAGTGGTGTGCCAGGAGAGTCCCTAATCCTAAGCTTAATCTAAGATGAATATGAATGATGATGATGATTGCGATGGCCATATGATTTCGGGGACCATTTGGGTCTTAAAGTTTTCCTGATATTTGTCTTACAGGTGAGGAAAAACCCCGATAAAAACCTCACCCAGAAAAACTGTCCCAACCGGGAATCGAACCCAGGCCCGCTGCGTGACAAGGCAGTACGCTACCTTGAGACCACAGCGGTGGATTTTAAAATGGATATAAACTTAATAAAATGAGTCGTATCTTATCTTACCTCATATTTCATGTTTTTCTAACATGGGACTTGCAGTTGTCAAGAATCATCCCTCTCATCCTCAGCCAACATTATGACACTGAGTCATTAGAAAAACATGAAATATGAGGTAAGATAAGATGTGACTCATTTTATTAATCGAAGAACCTCATAATGTTATTTCCCATAATTAACTTATGGATATATACTTCTTTTTACATATTGTATTTTACTTTGTAATTATAGGCATTTCTTATTTTTAAAATGACTTGCATACATTTTATTTTGATAAATGACAAGATCGCCATTAAACAAATTTTCATATGGCAAAGTTCTTCTGCTAGCAAATATTGCTCACAGGTATGTTGGAAACAGGTTCTCTTTGGTCGGAAGTTATTAATTCTCTGAGAACTCTGGGAAATTTATTGCCAACATCATGAAATAAAACAAATGAAGACAAGATTCATGCTTCACTGTCGAGCTACTCTGCTAATTTAATTCTGAATGTTCCGTGCATAACTCATGCAAAACTCTTCTAACCAGAGTACGGAAAGGTTGAGAAAAGAGTAATGTTTATAAATACGGTTCTTAAATGAATGTATAGCTATTCTTGAATTTCAGATGTTGGAGATTCCTATCAACTGTGAGGTACCTGAGGAAGGGGAGTGTTCTCCTGAATATGAGTACCCACCACGTCCGAGTCTCAGCATGGCTTCCAAAACTGAGTCTGCTGATGGAGATAGCAAAAAGGTGAGCATGATACAACAATTTCATTACATGTAATCTTCTCCACATCTTCCATGAGCGAATGGAAATCTTTAATGAAAATTGTTTCTTGTTAAGTGGTTCATTTAATTTATGGACAACATAAATTTGGATTGTCAAGCCAAAATTATTGTGAAATATTTTTCTCTCCATTGTTTAATCAAAACATTCATGATTTTTAATTGAGCCTTAACTATTTAAACAGAATATTTTTATATTAAAATCCAGTGGCTTGCAGTGATACTTCTTAAGGGACGGCCATCAATAATGGAACTATCACTAGGGAGCAGATTTTTAGGTTCCAAAAGTTAAGATTGCAACATAGTAAAGTGATACAATTATTTTAATAAGTCTTTATATCCAATCAACAGAATTTTTTTAATATAACTTACAAAAACGTTTCTCAATAATTTTTGTATGGCATCTAGCAATATTACATTTATATTACTCATCATCATCATCATCCTTCACTTCAAAAGTGAAAGCCTTCTCAACAATCCTCCCCCATGCCAATCTGTCTCTTTGCCGTATTCAAATTAGTCACTTTCATTTTCTTTAGATCGTTCATTGTGTCATCCTTGCATCTGTTCTTCGATCTTCCAACTGCTCTGCCTCCTATAGGTTTCCATTTATAGAGCTTCTTGACCAGTCTCTGATCATCCATTTTTATTAAATGTCCCAACCAGCCAATTCTGAGTGATCTTACATGGTTCATTATATTCTGTTTTTTGATTAATTTGTTTCGTTCGTTATTTGTTTTGATTCTCCAACAGTTATCAGTTCCTCTATTTGGTCCAGATATTCTTAAAATTTTCCTTTAAAAAATTAATAATTTCTGTTTCTTTCAGGACTCAAGTTTCACTAGCATATGTAACTACTGGTCTAATGAGTGTTTTGTATAACCTTATTTTTGCTGTTTTTGATATTAATTTGGTTTTAAATAAGGTTATATTTGCAAAATAAGCTTTATTCTCATTTTGGTAAAATTTGATCACTCACCTCATATTTTTCTTCTTATTTTACTATAATCTATTTTCGGAACTTAGTTTCCGTTCCATTCTCAGTATCATTACGACCATTGTTCTGTCGTCTTAAAGAGCCATCCTTCGTTTCATCCATATGGAAGGAAACTAGTTTATAATAAATATTTAATTTTAGGAAGTGATATTTTGAGGTTATTTCATCATCATCATCATAGTACATTCACGAATTTAGGCCATTTGTTGACCTGTTTCGGCCTCAAGAGAAACACCATCCAGAAGTCTTTTGAGTGGACGTCCTGGTCTTCTTCTTCCTGCAGGTTGATATCTTAACATTAGTTTGGGTATTCTGTGATCTTCCATTCGATGAACATGTTGTATCCATCTTGACTTATAATCAGAAATTTTGTTTTCTAAAGATTCCATGTGTAATTCTTCTAAGATGTCTTCATTTTTTTTGTGATCTAGTAGTGTGTATCCTGCAGTCCTCCGAAGATATCTCATTTCAGCAGATCTAAGTCTCTGTATATCCTTCTGTTTCAACGTCCATACTTCGCTACCATACAAAAGAGTTGGAAGAGCCAGTGTTTTATACACTTTCAGTCTTGAATGCTTTTGGACTAACTGTGGCTTGAAGATAGAATTTATTAACCCTAAAATTCTTAAAAATTTAGATATTTTTGCATTTACATCCTTTTCTTCTTCATATGAGATATTGCATCCTAGATATGTAAAATTATTCACCTGCTCCAAAATTTTATTGTCCAGTACAATTTTACTTCTGACAGGATCTACACCTTGAAATGCCATAATTTTTGTTTTTTCTGTAGATATCTTTAATCCATATTCTTCTGTAATTTTGTTAAGTTCATACAGACCTTTCTGTAGATTATCTTCGGAATTTGCTATTATTATTTGGTCATCTGCAAACAATAGGGTGTTTAATTTTCTATTTTCTGATATTCTTATTCCAAATTTATATGTTTTGTTCCAGCAACATATTACTTCATTGATATAAATTGCAAAGAGTGTTGGGGATAGGGGGCAGCCTTGTCTCACACCACGATTTATAATTCCTTCTTCAGAAAATCTGTTATTTAATTTAATCTTTATGGTGTTGTCTTTGTAAATATTTTGTATGTTCTGCCGAAGTAAATTTGGTATATTTCTGTCTTCCATATATTTAAGAGTTTTGATCTCTTGACTGTGTCGAATGCTTTTTCAAAATCTATGAAAGCAAAATGTGTTTCTAAGTTGAATTCTCTTCTTTTTTCAAGCAATAGTTTAACAGAAAATGCTGAATCAATACAAGATCGTCCTTTCCTAAATCCATTTTGACATTCCATAAGGAATTTTTCACTGAAACTTTTCAATTTTCCATTTAAAATGTCTGCATAAATTTTGTAGCATGTGTTTAACAAACTGATTCCCCTATAGTTGTCCATTTTTCTCTTGTCTCCTTTCTTGAACAGGGGTATAACAATGCTTGTCTTCCATTCTTGTGGTATATCTGCATTTTTGAATACATTATTAAAGAAGGACAACAGTCTTTCATGGAACTGTTTGCCTGCATATTTGTACAATTCAGAATTCAAGCCATCTGTGCCAGTTGCCTTCCCATTTTTTAATTTCTTTAAACTATTGTTCAATTCTTCCAATGATATTATGGAATCTGTCTCATTATTATTTCGGAAAATTGTATCTTCATAGCTATTGTCAGTCCAAAGACTTTTATAATAATTGAAAAAATCTTCTTTTGTTACTCCGCAATTAATTTTGGTAGATTCTTTAATATCTTTATTCAAATGTTTTAATATTTTGAAGGCATTAGGTTGGAGCTTATGCAAATCTGATTCTAAATGTGTAACAAAATTTAACCATGTTTTCCTATGTCTCTTTCTTATTTCCCTCTTAACAATAGCTCTACAGCGTTTGAATTCTATTTCATTTTCTACTTTCTTTGTGTTCAAATATTTTTTATAAGCTGCATTTTTTTCTTCAATCAATTGTTTTATTTGATCATCCCAGATTTTTAGAGTTCTATTTCTTCTTTGCTGTATATTTACTTTTCCTAAAGTTTCATTAGCTGCATTTTTAATTATCATTTTAATGTGTTTCCATTCTTCTTCGACATCATTACTTTCTGGAGTTGTAGCCATATATTGCTGAATTCTTCTCGAATATAACCATTTAATGCTGTCATCGTAAAATAATTTTACCTTGTACTTTTGTTCTATGCTCTGTTGTTGTTTCTTCTTTTTTAACCATCTTGGTGGAAATCTTATTCTTGCTTCTACTAGGTAGTGATCTGAACCAATATCATATCCTCTGTAGGCTCTGACATCGAGAAAACAATTTAAAAATCTTATTATTTGCAATGAAATAATCAATGATTGATTTTGAGTCTTGACGATGCCAGGTATATTTATGTATGTTTCTATGATTGTAAAAGGTATTCGTTATTTTCAGTTCATTGTAGATAGCAAAATCTGTTAATCTTGTCCCATTCCTATTGCTGGTTGGTTCGCCAAATGTTCCAATATTATTGTTGACTTGAGCATTGCCCACTCTGGCATTTAAATCTCCTATTATGAGAATGTAATCATTTCTATTAATTTTGCTATAAATTTCTTGTAATATTTTATAAAATTCTTCATTGTCTTCTTCACGGCCTTCCTCTGGTGCATATACACCAAGAACTGTCAAATTACCTCTATTTATTTTCAGTCGAAGCTCTAATATTCTTTCATTCCAGTAAGTGTAGTGTTGAATTTTATTTCTTATGGTTTTATTAATCCAAATCATTACTCCAGCTTGTCCATGGGTTTTCCTGTCGACACCGCTATATATTTGTACATAATTTTGTGTTTCTTTCGTTCCTTTAAGTTTCTTCTTAGTCTCCGTAGTTACTGCAATATCAATGTTTCTATTTTTAAATATACTGTCTAGTTCCTCTTCTTTTTCATGGATGCTTCGGACATTCCAGGTTAATTATATTATTTTCAGTCTGATCATCTTACCTCGATATTAATGTTCTTGGACATGTTTCAAAACATTTCTGTTTTATCATCAGCTTGTCCAGACTGGTTTGATTTATGTTGCATTATGTTGCACACCCTGGATGTCGATGTCAGCTCCATCTTGTGGTTGGCCAAAGAACCTCCAAACAAGGTCACGTTCCGTCAGTATTTCAAAATTCATAACTCTGTTTTTGTTCTTCTGAATATAGATTTTTTCCCAAAGAGTCAGCTCTTTTGTATTTTCTAACTGTTTTAATAATTTAGTGTCCGAATTTATATTGTGTTTTTTCAGACCAAACATGAGCAGCAACTGCAGATTTTTCTATTTCCCCATTTTTAATATTTCTTATGTGTTCTTTGGTTCTAATTTTTAGGTTTCTTTTTTGTTTTTCCTATATATATCTTTTCACAACCCATGCATTCAATTTGATATATTCCTGATTTTTTATTTTTATCAGTTTTTTCATTTTTGTTGGTTTTTATTAGTTTATTTAAACTGTAGTTATTTTTCAGTGCTAATTTATTATTAAACTTCTCAAATATCTTTTGGAATTTATTATGTACCCAAGGGTACATCAAATTTACCAAAGAAATAGAAGAAAATAAACAAATACCTTTTTTGGATCTTAAATTGGTCAGAAACGAAGAAAAAGGAAAAATTGAATTTGTGATTCATAGGAAAGAACATATGCAAATGAAAATTGGACTCTTAACCGTTCAGACAGAAGGAAAATAGAAACTGCAGAAATGAAAGTTCCTACGTTCAGTAGCAGGTGTGACAATTTTGGACAAGAAAAGAAGTGAGGATATTAGGAAGGACTTAAATATTTTCAATTTAACAAATAGAATTGACAACATGAGAAACAACTGGTATGAACATGTCAAGAGAATGCCTACAGATAGAATCCCTCAGCTGTTACTAAAGTACAAACCAATAGGACATAGAAATGTTGGATGCCCATTTACTAGATGGGAGGATTCATTAAATCCCACTTGATGTGAAAACAGGTCAAAAGGCCTAATTTCATGAAGCAGAAGAAGAAGAAGAAGAAGAAGAAGAAGGAAAGAAACTCATATGGAAAATGTTATTAAATCAACAAGGTTCAATCCAATTGGACATAAATTAGCAGCCTTTAATAGTTTAACTCATAGATTGGTAAACTTACCCTTAAATGTAGAAGATTTCAAACAGGAGAAAAAACACATAATCAAAGTAGCAAGAGAAAACGGGTTTGATGAAAAAATGGTACACAAAAGGAAAGTTTAAAAAACAAAAAAATGATAAACAGAAGTACTCTTGAAAAAGAAGAACCACCTATGAAAAAAATATACGAAATTCACATATCACCCTTGGGTACACAATAAATTCCAAAAGATATTTGAGAAGTTTAATATTAAATTAGCACCGAAAAATAACTACAGTTTCAATAAACTAATAAAAACCAACAAAAATGAAAAAACTGATAAAAATAAAAAATCAGGAATATATCAAATTGAATGCATGGGTTGTGAAAAGATATATATAGGAAAAACAAAAAGAAATCTAAAAATTAGAACCAAAGAACACATAAGAAATATTAAAAATGGGGAAATAGAAAAATCTGCAGTTGCTGCTCATGTTTGGTCTGAAAAACACAATATAAATTCGGACACTAAATTATTAAAACAGTTAGAAAATACAAAAGAGCTGACTCTTTGGGAAAAAATCTATATTCAGAAGAACAAAAACAGAGTTATGAATTTTGAAATACTGACGGAACGTGACCTTGTTTGGAGGTTCTTTGGCCAACCACAAGATGGAGCTGACATCGACATCCAGGGTGTGCAACATAATGTAACATAAATCAAACCAGTCTGGACAAGCTGACGATAAAACAGAATTGTTTTGAAACATGTCCAAGAACAAATCAACATTAATATTGAGATAAGATGATCAGACTGAAAATAATGTAATTAAACTAGTTTATAGTAAAATAAGAAGAAAAATATGAGGTAAGTGATCAAATTTTACCTAAATGAGTATATCTCATAGTATGCATTCCTAAAATGAGTAATTTATTCCCATTTACCAATCTTTCCTTAATATCCTCTTCTAATGCATTATGCCTGTTATATTACACATCTTACATTTAAATTAAAAACAAATAATGTTCTATTTACATTACATTATTGATTTTTTCAGTCTTCATTGGAACTTACAACCCCATTGAGAGTGAGAACAGGACCACAGAAGAAGCCGCCAGGATTCCAAGCACACCTGGTGTGTCTCACACCATTTGTTAATGGAGAGCTACCTAGTCAGATTTCAGCTCTTAGTATTAATTCTTCCTATGGCCTGTAAGTATTTAATTCACCATAATGTAGACTTCAAGGAAGTTTCAAAAGTTGTTTCTTTTGCCATGTGGACTATGAATTTATTAGACCACTAAAACCTGAATGGCTGTGTTCAATTTGAGAATCAAAATATAGTATATACTAATACTATTTAATTAATTTGGGAAGTAAACATTATGAGGTATAATCATTAAAATTCATCGGAGAACATATTGTTTAAACAACTCACCTCATAGGATTCATGCTTCCATGATATCGCGATTTCAAACATAGTCATGTTCATCGTCAGCCATAATAATTTCGTCAGTCGGAGTTATGGCTGACGATGAACATGACTATGTTTGAAATCGCGATATCATGGAAGCATGAATCCTATGAGGTGAGTTGTTTAAACAATATGTTCTCCGATGAATTTTAATATACTAATACTATTCATGATAAAATTTTGTTGAGCTATTAGTCATGATGAGAATAGCTCTAAGTCATACTTAACGTGAAAAACTTTTTTAAAATTGTGTTGGCTTCTCAGAAACCATTCCAATCCTCATTAGAAGGTTGTTAGGTTTACAACGGAAACATTTTGTGAAAGGCTTATAGAATTTTAAAATGTTTTAATCAAGTTGAGGATGGCTTTACCTTACACATATTAATTTTTTTTTAATTTTAGCTGTGGTCTTGTTGAGGTTTTTTTTTTGTGGTTTTCCTCCATCTTTAAGACATGTCAGGAAGCTTAAGTCCCAACAGTCCCCGAAAATCATCCGGCTATCATCATCATTCATTGGCACGGAAAGCAACATGAAGCTACCACACCTATAATTCTGTAGTAAAGCTGCAAAGCATAGCATGAAAATGCTATAATTGCAGTCAAAGATCTGCCCTCAGACAGAACACTATAGATAGATAGATATTAAACATTTTTTATTTTTTTTTATTTTATTTTTTTTAACTTTTATAGGAATTAATCACTATGAGGTTTAATTTAGAGTCGCCAACAGTTCTTATGATGAGACAGTTATAATCTCGAAATCGCGATCAACTTAGAAAATTTATATGAGGAGAGGTAAAGAAACATTTAATTTCACCATAGATATTAAAAATTTTATATTTTGAGAAATACAGTAAAACCTCATTTTTAGCCAGACTAACTAATCCAGAAATCATCCAGATTATTGGAAAATCAAGATAATCTAGAAATAAAAATGTAAAATGCACGCAGCAAAACAAGTTAAACTTTTTCTTCATCTTTCCTCATGTCCCCTTTTGAGGGGTCAAATCTTAGACAAAAGCCTTCACCTATCTCAATCATTCTACATCTCTCTCTCCTCCACTTTAATCTCTTCTTCTTCTTTCAACATCTTTCATAACTTGTTCCTTCCATCTATATCTCTTCTCTTATGTTATAACAAAGGTGATCTTTTTCTTCTTCACATAGTCTTGTCAAGTTTTGGATAAAAGCCTACAGCTTAGTCATTCCATGCTCCCTCTTCCATCATTTCCATACAGTTTGACTTCTCTTTTGTTGATATTCTTCTTAATTTGTTCCTCCCATCTATATCTTGGCCGACCTCTTGGTCTCTTCCCTCCTAATTTAAATTCCAGTGTTTTTCTTGGCATCCTTTCAGTATTCATTCTTTTAATATAACAATTTCATCTTGTAATTTATGTAACTTCAAAATTTCCCTTACTTTATTTAGTATCCTGTATTCTATCTCTTCTAGTTTTTCCAAGCATGCTTCTTAAAAACTTTGTCTCTGATCCTTATATTCTACTTAAATAATTATTTTTATTACTGTATATGTTTAGCTCCATAAATTAATATAAGTTTAAATATGTTTCATACATTTTTTTTTTTACAATTTGATAGTATATTCTGATTCCATAACAGACTTTTAATTAAGTGGTAGCATTTTGGGATAATTTGTATCTCTCTGCTTATTTCTTTTTGAATTTTGCCTTCTTTATAAATATCACTTCCTAAAATACACACTCTTCACCTTCTTTAAGATAGTATATATATATTTATTTTCACCAGCAGTCTTAACTTTTACTGTATGATATCATTTGTTCCATTAGAATAGAGTGTATCAGTTTTGTGTAATATTTATGTTACAACACAAGTGCAAAGTGTTTCATTCAAAAACATTCTGCTGAAGTTGTTCGTATTCAATATTCCATGTAAGCTATGACTTTTTTAATCACTTGATTATGCACCCGATGACTATATTAAATTCTAAACTCCTCCACAGAACATGTAGTGAGAAGGCACGGTGATAGTGATTTTCCATCGCATGGTAATGTTAAGTCTGTTGGTTGTCCCATAGGTGCTTTTTGACAGGAGTAGGCTATGTGTCAGCATTGGGTTTCTTCTTCTCCCTTCTCTTCAGCATCATTCCTCATATAATATATATTTATACTACACACAAACACTTACATATCCTACACTCCTTTCTATACCTGTTACAAGTATGTAAAGTGGTCTGAATAAGTGTTGCATAAATTGAAAATAGACCACATTAACGTAATCTCTCTGGAATATGATTTTAACAACTGAATCATTCATTAATATGTAAAGGAAGTGACACTATGAGGTTTATTTTAATTAATAAATTGTTAGATTTTATGACTCGCTCATAATTGTAGATTTCTCGAAGATTAGTTTTGATACACTACATATCATTCTCAAGAAATAGATGGAATTGAGAATGATACGTATAGTTAAAATTCATCGGAGAACATATTGTTTAAACAACTCACTTCATAGGATTCATGCTTCCATGATATCGCGATTTCAAACATAATCATGTTCATCGTCAGCCATAACTCCGACTGATGAAATTCTTCGGCCGTCAACTATTCTATTGTTGCCATCTTCAGTGCTGCCATCTATGGTTGAATTTATGAACTTCGAAATCAATGTAATTTCGTTAGGGATATCAAAATTCATTGATCTATTTTTGTTTTTCTGAATGTATATTTTTTCCCAAATTGTCAATTCCAAAGGTTTCTCTACTTGTTTTAAAAGTTTAGCTTCTCTTCCAATTTTATGACGTTCCAACAAACTATGTGCAGCAATTGCAGATTTTTCAATTTCACAATTTTTAATATTTCTGAAATGTTCTTTTGTCCGAATTTCCAAATTCCTTTTTGTTTTTCCTATATAAACTTTATTGCAACCTTCACAATTTATTTGATAAATTCCAGATTTCTTACTGTCTGGAACATTGACTTTTTTATTGGTACTTAGAAGATTACCCAGACTAAATTTATTTATTGGTGCCAAAGAAATGTTGTATTTGTCAAAATTTTTTTTGAAATTTCCTATGCATTTCAAGATGGTAAGTAATTTTCTTGTATTTTTTCTTTTCTTTGCAATTTTGTAGAGTAGTATATTCATTAAGTCTTTTATTGTGTTTGAATTTCTTCAACTTATTTATAATTAATTCTTTATCAAAACCATTTAATCTAGCAGTGTTTAAGATATGTTTAAACTCTTTATTGAAATTTTCTTCGTTTAATGGTACATTTGTCAATCTGTAAATTAAGCTATTGAATATTGCATGCTTATGAGCAATGTGATTGAAGCCTGATGATTTAATGTAATTATCTGTATGAGTTCCTTTTCTAAATATATCAAATTCAATTTTCAGTGTTTGATCATTCCTAATTATACATAAATCCAAAAAAGGAATTTTGTTTTCTTTTTCTAATTCAACGGTAAACTTTACTGATTCATCCTGAAGGTTCAATAATTTAAGAGCATCTTCAATATCTTTAGAATTTATTATTGCAAAAATATCATCCACATATCTGTACCAAGTCTTAAACATCCATGGGTATGATGTTTTTATTATTAATTTAACATTTCTCAATGAAAGATAAATTAAATTTGAAGAGAAAAAAAAAAAATTTGCGTCTAGATCGTAACTCGCCTCGGTAGCTCAGTTGGTAGAGCACTTGGCCGGGAAAGCCAAGGGTCCCGGGTTCGAGTCCCGGTCTAGGCGAAAATTTTTCTCTTCAAATTTAATCCATGGGTATGCTTTAGTGATTTGACACTCCAAGTAACTCATGAACAAATCAGATAAAAATGGTGAGAGCGGATTACCCATTGACAAACCCGAAACCTGTTGGTAAAATTTTCCATTATAGGTAAAATAAGAATTTCTGACACATAGCTTAGTAAGAGTTATATATTCCTCTAAAATTTCATTTTTAATATTTAGAGAACTTAACCATTTCCTCAAAAAATTTAGCATTTTTTCAACTGGTATACTAGGAAACAATGAAATTACATCAAATGAAACCAATCTGTCATCATGTCCTAGACTCATATTTTTCAATTTGTCAACCAATTCCAAAGAGTTACTTTGAAACAAATAAAATATACTTTCACAAAACAAGAAAAATTTAAATTAAAAGTGTCCAATCCTTCGAATCCTAGAATGTACGGTCTACCAAAGATTCATAAAATTGGTAATAAGATGAGACCTATAGTCAACAACATTGGTTCACCATGCTATTATTTATCTAAATGGCTGGTACAAAAATTTAATGAGTTTCCCAAATTTGACACTAAAAGATTCAGAACTCTTTGGAATTGAATAATATGAAATAGATCAATGAATTTTGATATCCCTAACGAAATTACATTGATTTCGAAGTTCATAAATTCAACCATAGATGGCAGCACTGAAGATGGCGACAATAGAATAGTTGACGGCCGAAGAATTTCATCAGTCGGAGTTATGGCTGACGATGAACATGATTATGTTTGAAATCGCGATATCATGGAAGCATGAATCCTATGAGGTGAGTTGTTTAAACAATATGTTCTCCAATGAATTTTAATGATTATACTTCATAATGTTTACTTCCCAACATTAATTAAATATGATACGTATAGTATCGAAACTAGTCTTCAAGTAATCCACAATCATGAGGTGAGTCATAAAATCTAACTCAATTTATTAACCAAATCATTGTTTTAATCTCTATTTTCTGTGCTTATAACAGAAGGTATGATAGGTGGACTCTTCTTTTAAGGAATTAGAAAATAATACGAGTGAATGTGTCTAAATGGCACAAAGAGTAGGGTGCGTGTAGGCAAACAGTTTTCATACACTTTTGAAATCCAGAATGGGTTGAAGCAAGGAGATGCATTATCTCCTCTACTATCTAATTTTGTACTAGAGCATGCCATTAAATCTTCAGAGAATGAGGAAGGCTTACAACTCAATGGTATTAATAAGCTGTTAGTTTATGCTGATGATGTAGTATTGTTGGCCGATAGCGAGGAGATACTAAAGGACAACACGCACACACTATTGAGTAACACTAAGAAATTAGGACTTGAAGTAAATATCAATAAAACTAAATATATGGTCACACGTAGAAATTCATTATATAATGGAAATGGACAGCTAATGACAAATGATGGAAATTTTGAGGAAGTGGCTGAATTCAAATACCTAGGAACAATAATCACAAATAGGAATGAGATGCACAAAGAAATTAAACATAGCTCAATTCTGGAAATGCATGCTATTATGCATTGCAGAGACTCTTGATGTCCCAACTCCTTTCAAAAAACGTTAAACTGAAAATATATAAAACTATTATTCTACCAGTTATATTATATGGGTGCGAAACATGGACTCTTACTTTAAGGGAGGAAAGGAGATTACAGGTATTTGAGAATAAAGTACTTAGGAAAATTTTTGGACCAAAGAGAGATGAACAGACAGGTGAATGGAGAATACTACATAACAATGAACTACATGGTCTTTATAGGAAGCCAGATATAATAAGAACAGTTAAGTCTCGTAGACTGCGATGGGCAGGACATGTTGCACGTATGGTGAATGAAAGACTTGCGTGGAAGCTTCTTGTAGGAAAGCCAGAGGGAAAACACCCAGTTGGTAGACCAAGAAGTGGAAGAATAACATTAACTATGATTTGAGGGAAGTGGATTATACAGGGAATGATTGGAAAGCATTAGCTCAGGATAGGGATGTATGGAGAGCTTATGTCTGCACGGCCATGAACCTACGGGTTCAATAGTGCCAGTGAGTAAGTAAGTATTATAGAATAAAGTGCTTAGGAAAATTCTTGGACCAAAGAGAGGCGAACAGACAAGTGAATGGAGAAAATGTCATAACAAAGAGCTGTATGATCTTTATGGGAAACCAGATGTAATAAGTACAATTAATTATAAAATTACAATAGGAAGTAACATTATGAGGTTCTTCTTAATAAATAAGCTTAGCCTATTGTCATCTTACCTCATAGTAGTTGAGTTCTTTTAAGACATGTTTCAAAACAAATCTGTTTTATCATCAGCTTGTCCATATTGTTATCATCAACAAACCGGAAATCATTCCTCAAATGTCATGTAAAACTGCATTAGCAAAATTCAGATTTATCATAAAACAGACTGTTTGGCAAAACACTTAAATAAAGTTGGAGTGTATACCAATCTAAATTGTCCTCTATACAACAAAGGTGAAGGAATGACTGAAGAACAGCTTCAAACTTGCAAAATATTCAATCTTAGATATTTAATTTATCACTTCTCACCGAATGACAAATTTTATTTGAATAGAATAATATATTAAATTAATATTGAGAAGCTAAAGCTATTACTATGATAGAAATAAGTAAATTAATGAACACAATTAAATTATTGTAAATCAATGGTAAAGAGAAAAATGTTTGCCTGAACCGGGAATCAAACCCCGAACTTTTAGCTTTCTGTGCTAATGCTCTGTCCACTGAGCTAATTCAGGCTTCATTCCCACCAAGCAGAAATCCTTCCTTTACCTTACTCTACTGGTCCCACATTCAATTGCAATGAATCATCATTCACAAATACACAATGAATGGCTTCTACCTGAAGAAGACATGAAGGGACTCCACACAGCTGTAGCATTATTTATTAAATTAATATTGAGAAGCTAAAGCTATTACTATGATAGAAATAAGTAAATTAATGAACACAAATTATTGTAAATCAATGGTAGAGAGAAAAAATTTTGCCTGAACCGGGAATTGAACCCCGAACCTTTAGCTTTCCGTGCTAATGCTCTGTCCACTGAGCTAATTCAGGCTTCATTCCCATCCAAGCAGAAATCCTTCCTTTACCTTACTCTACTGGTCCCACATTCAATTGCGATGAATCATCATTCACAAATAATGCTATAGCTGTGTGGAGTCCCTTCATGTCTTCTTCAGGTAGAAGCCATTCATTGTGTATTTGTGAATGATGATTCATTGCAATTGAATGTGGGACCAGTAGAGTAAGGTAAAGGAAGGATTTCTGCTGGGATGGGAATGAAGCCTGAATTAGCTCAGTGGACAGAGCATTAGCACAGAAAGCTAAAGGTTCGGGGTTCGATTTCCGGTTCAGGTAAAAATTTTTCTCTTTATCATTGATTTACAATAGAATAATATATGTCTGAATCAGGATTTGAACCCGATTTCTCTGGTTCAAATTCCAATTCAGGCATATATTTTTCTTCATATATTTCCTTCATAGGATGTTCCTCTTGAAAACTGCAGTTCCCATGTTTAAGAAAACATAATCTATGAGGTAAGATAAGAAATGACTCATTCATTCATATATTTTTCTCTTCAAATTAAATTTGCAAAGCGTTACTTTTTTTAGGAATTCACACTATGAGGTATGTTTATTCAGCTTTACCTGCTGGTTCAATCATTGCCCTATGTTGTATTTAATATATTTCTATGGTATGTGATATGAGTTTATTGTTGCAGGATGGCATATGGCACAGAGTATGGTATTGTGATAGTGGATATAGTTCAGAAAGTTTGTATACTAAACATGTCTTCGCCCGACCTTTATGGTTCTGCAGACCCTTACCAGCGAGTCCCACGCTCACCGAAACGTGACAACAACTCTCGGGATCTGGATGAAAGGTGTCGCTCTCCCAGCACAGACCAGGTGACATATGTTTATTCATTAAGCTCATTTTTATTATTTTTTTTATTTTTAGTTTAAAATAAAGCTGAACAAGTGCACAAGTACTGAGTAGCATCTTTTCTTCTCGCTTTTTTTTTTACTTCACATATATCTGTCCTCCTTACTTTTCACTATTAATGAAGTGATTAAGAATGATAGGTACATGGTATTTTATGTAATGATTTTTAACTACTCAAGTCATTCAAAGCTGGGCACAAAAGAGTCTCTTATATTCTACAAAGACTGATGTCATCAGAGCCATTACACATATAAATAACATTAGACACCCTCAGGGGTCCCCATCTAGGGGATATGTTGATGGCGACCACAAGGTGCCAAGCTGAGCAAAACGTTGCTTCCACTTACTTGTGTTTTGCTCCTTATTTTCATCTTTAACCAATCTGGTGTTTCTTCATTTTCTAGTACCAGATCCCTCTTTGTACTCTCCTATCCAGTCTCCCTTGCCTGACCTCTTGTTTTCTTCGACCCTGATGATATTAGAGTATTCGAGGCCGAAGGGTTCATTTCTGTCTTTCCTATATCTCTTTCTTTTAACCTCGTGGACACTCACCTTGAAGCTGCATGTTCAAATGCAGTCCCATTGTAATTTATAGCAGAAGTATACAATGGATGTGTCATCAGCTACAGCTGGATACACATAATGAAGAAGAAGTATAAATAACATTAGATGTATATTTTTAATCAATAGTCTACTGTTATATTACTATTAATAATAATATTTTTCTAGCATTTAAATACAAACAATAAGAATGAACTACTGTCAACAGAAATCAACTTTTTAAGCAGATTGGCAAGACATTCCAAATTTTAAAAAATTGAAATGAAAATAATTAGACCAAAAATGGATTCAAAATTCTATGTTAGATTTTATGTTTGTAAACAAATATAATGGTTTGGACACATGAAAATAATGTTAAGGAAATAATTCCTAAGCTGGTGTTTGAATGGAAACGGGAAGGGAAAAGAAAAAGAGGGAAGACAGAAAAACATGAATGGGGGATGTTGCAGACGAGGAAATTAATAGTGAACAGAATGATTAACATAAATCAGATTTAATTTATATAAGTGATATTTTATTCGTACATAAGAAGAAATAATATATAACATTGTACAATAGTAGAAAATTTCCGGGCTGTTGGCCGTGGTCTTGAGGCTTGAATTTCCCCGACATTTTGCCAGAGTCTATGTCCAGCATCCTCAAGGGATTGGCTTTAGACTGGCAATTTTGTCAACTGTCTGCCTTATTTACACTGTTAACCGTGGTGACAGTCAACAAAATTGTCAGTCTTAAGCCAACCCTTGAGGATGCTGGATGCAGTCTAGGGTGAAACGTCAGGAAACTTTAAGCCTCAAGACCACAGCCAACAGCTCAGAAATCTTCTACAAGGTCATAATATGAACTCCGGTGTTGAAAGCTTAAGTCAATACATCAATAGTGAAATTGTTTTTGGTTTTCAAATAATTAATAATTAGGCTCAAATTAGTTATATTTAAGAGAAAAATTATATGCTCAGACCAGAGTTTGAACTCAGGACCTTTGGCTTTCTAGGCCAATCCTCTACTGCTGAGCTATGTTGGTTGTTTGTTTGCTTGCTAGTTATTTCTCAGGGTATTGATGTTAATTTTTTTTTCTCGCCTCTTAGTAAAGAGCGTGCAGACTTCTATTCTTCTGGTTATCAGTGTTGAGTTGAGAGCATACAAGTAGATGTTCTTTATTTAGGTTATTAATAGGCTCAAATTGAAATTCAGGAAGATTACAATGCAGAGAGTCAGAAAAAAAGTTTGTTCAAACATCAAATGATTGTAGCATAAATTTTGAAATTCAGTATTCCCCAATCATGATAAGTTAGAGATTAAAAACTTCAAAGGAAAATAAATTAAGAAAAACAGTAATATGTGAAGGAATGTAACTAAGTATCTGAGGTTGTTGCAAGTTGAAGCAGATTGCTCCTCAGAGCTGTCTAGGAACGTCCATGGAATAATTCTTGCAGCAGTCCCATATGGTCATCATGAGCGCTAGTACCACATCACTTACATTATGTACATCACTGCTTTTGATATCAGCTCTCAATGTACAGCCTTCGAAAAAAATTATTGCATAACTCTTGATGGTGGAAAGTTAAAAGTTTTGAAGAGTGATTCACACTAGTAAGTTGTTTTATGTGCTGTCTCTTTTGAGGTCAAATCCGGCAACATAAGGGACCAATCATAAATTTATACCAATCGTTACTGAAAGAATTTCAACAAATAAATTTATTAATTGAATTTCTAAGTTGAGAGAGTTATCAGATGACTGAAAGAGAGTAATGATCTCTTAAACCAATCAGTAGTAAATTAGTGCTTACTTCTGATGCAGTATTTGTATCGTTCACTTTAGTAGAGCAGTCGGTAAGATGCTTTCTTGCAACGACGCAGGCCCAGGTTCAATGCTGGTCAGGAATTTTTTTTAATAACATCTTTGTTTTGTATAATGCCTACACATTACCAGGCTACGTTATATAAATAAATTTGTATATATAGGGAAATTAATTAATTAAAGGAAACAGCTCATATATATATATATATAAAATGTCTTACTAATAAAAATCTCTAATACAGGCTTTCATCAGTTGTTTAATTATACAATATATAAGCCTTATGTAGATCATGTATAATTTCCTTACTAATAAACGTTGTGCCGGAGCTATATAACAAAACAGCAGTTATACACAATACGTCACATATTCGTCATCATAATGACTTCAGAACAATATTACTCGCAGTTTGTAACAGAAATAAAACAACATCAACTAGTGATTAATTGTGTAAGAAATGAATATGGATAAGAATTAATAGAGATTCCCTAATTGAGGAGGTACGGAAAAAATAAGTGTGTTTTAATTTATATACATTTCCCTTTACGCCATGTCAAATAAAACGTAGAATTGGTTTCACAGATAATGTGCTGCCATCTAACGTCAAGAATTTCGACCAATTCTTAGAAACTAATAAAAGCTTTCCCCATTACTTATGAATTATATGCAGTGTTTTAAGATGCGTTAGAAAACGTTCAAAATAGTAGGAAATGTTACCGACAACAAAATATAATTTCAAGCGAAAAAAAAAATCACTATAGTTTGACCGGGAATCGAACCTACGACCTCACGCATCACAGTCAAAAGCTCTAACCACGAGACTACCATGTTAACATGTAGCTTTTTGCAATAATAGTACCTCTATACTTAAATACATTTTTATATCGGTGTGTGTGTTATGTATTAAAGATGCAAGAAAGTTTTGTTAAAATAATATTATGAAGCATTTAAACTACATTCAGGTTAAATCTTGTTCTACAGCAATTATTGTAGAACATATCCTTTTGTGATTCAATGTTCAATTTTGAAATATTTTTAGGCCTAATCGCGAATGAGTGTAACGAAAGGCATTTTATGATGCCTTTATTTTCCTACCCAGAGCTTTATTAATATTATTTATGCCCTGTGCATCCATCAAACAGTCGTTAAAGTGTTGCATTTTGGGTTAAATTTAAGGAAACTTTCATCAATATCATAAGAAACAATCAGTTGATCTTGATGTCCGACATTTTGTCTAGTTATAGAATCCTTAAACAAGGCTGGAGGCATGTATAACGATTCCCATGTAAAGTTGTACACCTCTTCTACACTGAACAGCTAATACAGTGTTTATTAGTAAGAATTTTCAACCGAGATGTGTATAAACCTTGTATAAAAGTTATATATGGATTATTAGTAAGAGGGATAATGAATAACGATTGTAAAATCTCGTTACTTTGTTTAAAAAACACAAGGTATAACAAGATTGTTTATTTTCACTACCAATGTAAAATGCGTCTGATTAATTTAAATTAGTACAAGTTAATATATAATTTCATTATACAGGGCAAGTCAAAATGTTGTGCAGGTTTTCAGAAATTTATTATGTGAAATGTAATGAACATATAATATTGTGAGACATATTGTATGAAAGGTAAACTCTCAAAGTTTTTTTTTAAATATTCACAGATGTTCTATGTGAGCGCCTTTTGTTACACGACAGATGTCAAGCCGATATTCAATCTCCTGCCAAACTTTCTGTAGCAGTCCGCGGTCGATATCAGCAATGGCTGCTGTGATGCGGGCACGCAGTTCATGCAGTGTTGTTGGAAGTGGTGGTACGTAAACATGATCCTTTACAAGACCCCACATGAAGAAATCACACGGGGTTAGATCTGGTGAACGAGGTGGCCATGAATGAGTTGTTGATCACCCTGAGATGCACGGCCTATCCAGCGTTGTGGTAAAGCCGTATTCAAATGGTCTCGAACACTGCCATGGTAATGTGGAGGGGCACCATCCAACTGCAGAATGAAATCTGGACTATCCGCTTCAAGCTGCGGAAGGAGCCATTGTTGTAGCATATCAAGGAAAACATGTCCGTTCACAGTACGTTCATGAAAGAAAAAGGGCCCATAAACCTTTGCATGGGAAATGGCACAAAAGACATTCACTTTCGGAGAATCGCGTTGATGTTCCAGAGTTGCATGGGGGTTACCAGTTCCCCAAATCCTTACATTGTGTCTATTCACTTTTCCTGAAAGGTGGAAAGTCGCTTCATCACTGTAAACTACCCTCTCATGGAACTCATTCTCTTCCATTAATGCGAGAAAATCAACACAGAAGGACGCTCGCAAAGCATAATCGGCGGGTTGTTTTAAGGCTTGAACCAGTTGCAAGTGGTAGGGTTTCATCTGTAAACGTTTCCGGAGAATCCGCCATACAGTTTTTTGTGGTAGTTGAAGTTCTGTCGCTCCCCGGTAGGTGGATTTCTGTGGACTCCGCACGAAGCATGTGCGAACGCGTTCGACTGTCTCTTCACTCGTCGACGGACGGCCAGTCGATTTTCGTTTACAGATACAGCCTGAATCCCTAAATTGTGTGTACCACTTACGAATGGATCTCCCATCCGGCGGGTCTTTATCGTATCTGGTACGGAAATGTCGTTGAACACTAGTCACAGAGTTGTTTACATGGTAATCAAGCACACAGAAAGACTTCTGATCCCCAGTCAACGCCATTTTCCTTTACTGCTCTGCTGTTGACATCTTGCGGGTGAACGCGGAACTTTAGAAGTGGACAACTAAACTTTGAGAGTTTACCTTTCATACAATATGTCTCACGATATTATATGTTCATTACATTTCACATAATAAATTTCTGAAAACCTGCACAACATTTTGACTTGCCCTGTACAAGTATGTCCTGGAGTATTGCATCACCTCATACAGACAGTTTCTAGCAGGGAACAGTTGTGGTCTAGTGGAGGGAGCTTATATTTCGCATGCAGGAGGTTGCATGTTCGATCCTGCTGTCATGCTTTTTTTTTCTCTCTCGTCCTTATCTCAATTAATTTTCATTTTTTTTTTTTTTTGCTTTGTTTTATTTACAGCATTTACTGCACTACTTATATATGCGAAATTATTTTCCATTGCACATCACACAATGAAATAGAATGGATTTTAGTTTCTCAAATAGTCGTATACTTGTGAACCAAACAACTGACCCCTGGTCATGCGCAGTGGCTTCATTCTGGGACTCGAAAATTACCTATGCGCCAACAATTATTTCAAATGCTGTACAATTTTACAAATTTATTTATACAAGGTCAGTGATAGAAACAAACAAAAGAAGTCTCTCAGGATACAACTTAATATGTCCTAATTATTTCAGTTTATGTTAATAAATTACTCAGTTTATATATTTATATATTAAATTTGGGAATTTTTAACATTATGAGGTTCAATTAATAATAATTAAATGAATCGTGATTTCTTCTTACCTCATACTTCTATGTTTTTTTTAACACAGCACTGCAGTATCGGCGACACGTTGTCGTCATCATCAGCTGTTTTCACGACTGTCAATTTTTTTCCCTTTTGCCGGTAATTATCTAGACTGCCATCTGGTGTTCTTTTGAAGGAATTACTCTTCAAACTGCCACCTGGTGTTATTTTGAATGAATCACGATTCATTTAATTATTATTAATTGAACCTCATAATGTTAAAAATTCCCAAATTTAATATATAAATATAACAGACAAGTCAAGACACGGGAATAATCACGATTGCTCTAGGACGACAACATTCAAAATGGCGGACAAAAGTTCGTTAAATATAAATCCTTTTGAAAGCTTTAATAAACTTTTTTTGAGCAAAAGAAGAGCTTTAAAGAATTTTTGAAATTAAAAGAGAAAAAGAAAAAAACTCTAGCAGGCATCAGATTTATAAAGAAATGTTTAAAGAATAATATAATTCCAAAATTTGTTAGAAAAATAGTCAGGTTTAATAATAATAGTAAACAGCAAAAATTAGCCGAAAAGAAAGTTTTGGAAGACGAAGAGAATAAAGGATATGCCAAATTAAACATTTTAGACTTGGAAATTTATCATCTTCATTTGAAACTTTCAAAAATTTTAGGGTACATTTGGCTGGAAAATCTTTTGAATAATTGTTTTGAAAAAATAAATTTCGTAATAGGCAAGAAGATAAAAACTCAAAAGAAGAAATTCAATAACCTTATTCAGAAAAAAGATGCTTCTTGAAAAAATTACCAACCACAAAATTGGGAAATAGTAAATAAAAACCAAAAATCAGAATCACAAGGTAACACCAATGTAATTAATTTTTCAAAAGAGGTGTTAACCAAAGATGAAACTAAATTACTCAACAATGGTTTAAAAACATGCATAAACTTTTCAAATAATGTGGAAGATTATGTCGCGGATGTGGAAATAGCGATTTCGGAACTAAAAAATGAAGATAAAACTATAATCAGGAAAGAATGTGAAAAATTTTTAATAGATATAAAAAGCAATTCAAAAAATAAAGTCACATTGAAAAATATGAAAATTTTGAAGGGTATTAAAGATAGAAATGTTACTATTGCAAAAGCGGATAAAGGGGGAAAAAATTGTCATTTTAGATCAGGAGGATTACGTAGATAGAATGAACCATCTGTTAGACTCCAAAGAATATGAAGAAATTAAATCTAACCCTCTCCCAAAAACAATCAGGACTGTGGGAAACACATTAAAACATATAGAACATACAATGAAAGAACAGGAAAAATTCAAATTAAAAGTTTCAAACCCTTCTAATCCAAAATTATATGGTTTACCTAAGGTCCACAAGGATGGTAAAAAGATGAGGCCTATTGTCAATAGTATTGGCTTCCCATGTTACAATTTAGCTAAGTGGCTGGCCAAAAAGTTTAACCCGTTGGGTGGGCGTTACGTGAATATCCGTCTCAAGAAAGCCTTCACTCGGTGGGAGTTACGGATATATCCAACGAGATATATATTTTTTTTTTCTAAGTTATTTGGCGATAAAGGAACGCAAAAGTTTGAAGATCTGTTCTGTATGGGTATGACATCTAGTGTGATTTTTTTCAACCCCCTTTGACCGGTCTCTTAACAGTTTCTTATTACGAGAGTTAAAATCACATAGCATGTATGCGCGCAAGAACGGACTAACGTATATCGGTAACTGGCCAGCTATATAACATTCATGATAAAATATTATTCACTAGACGTGTTCAGAAAAAAAGACAAACACCATCTGTTTGCTCAACATAATATATCTCTCAACTCAGATTAGCCTTAAACCTTAATGCAAGAACGGTCTAAGTTAATGAAAAAATAATAACTCTGGTACAGTTTCTTGTAACTTCTCATTCACACGTTTAAATGAGAGGTCTGTCTTTTATCACATTAGAAAAATATTGCACAAACATTCAATTGGGGTTGCTAACTTTTACCCTCCATTCTCCAGTCTTGAAGTAGGCCTAACTAGTTCAAACGTCTTATTTCGCTTCTAGTTTTTTTTTCACTTCATCATATTTTTTTATAAGCTACTTACAATTTACTGAAAATATGAGTGTTTTCTAAAATGAAGTTATGTAGCATTCATAATACTAACAACAATAATAACCAGTGACTTCTCAACACACCAGTATTCAATAACGCCACTGATTATATCTGATGACGTCAATAATCACTATTACTACAATAAAAACTACTAATTGTACAGATATATATTTTTACGGTATATTAAAGTTCAAAAAATAAAAAAAATTGCGATTATTTGTAATAACTCAAAACTGACAGTATTTAGTAACGTCACTGGTCATATGTGTCGTAAAATTTTAATATTTACACAGCGTTAAAAGAGATTGTATATTTACATTATAAACTTCGGAGTAAATTGCCAATATAAATTAATTAATTAATTTATACATATATCCTAAATGCTTAGTTTATATCGATGTAAGACTTGAAATAACGCTACTGATGACAGACACCATATAAGGCCAGAGTTAACATTTATTGCATTTAAGAGATTTGCATACTTTTTAATATTCATTACATGTAATATAAATAATGTTTTCCAAATTACTTTTAAATTGAACACGAGAAGACACTTGTGCCGTTTTTGTACTAAAGTTGAAAAAAATAAAAATATGAAATTTCGATTAAAAAATATGACCATATGAAAGAGAATGGTTGTTTTGTATAATATTTGATGGATATGTTACAAATGTTTACTCCCTGTATTTTTATAATATTTTAAATTAAAGGAAGAAAAGGCTCCCCACAGAGCTGTAGAACTGCACTAGCTAGGTCCCCAGTTAAGGGGTTAATGAACTACCACAATTTGAAAATAAGACCATTGAAAATTCAATTAAATTGGTTGAAAAATTGAATAACATCACATTAGCTCAGAATGATAGACTTGTTTCTTTTGATGTGATCTCTTTGTTTCCTAGCATTCCTGTTAACAAATTGCTCACATTTTTGAGAAAATGGTTATATTCACAAAAATTAAAGGCAGAAATCATAGAAGAGTATCTAATACTAACCAAAATTTGTATCGATAATAACTTTTTCACATTCAATGGAAAATTTTATAGACAAATTTCAGGATTGGCAATGGGAAATCCACTTTCTCCATTTTTAGCCAATTTATTTATGGGGTATCTTGAATCACATATCACCAATGCTTATCCTTTGATTTTCAAGTGTTGGTATAGATATGTAGATGATATTATCACTGTAATTGATAAAAAATACATTCAAGATGCATTGAAATTGCTTAATCTTCAAGATGAGTCAGTGAAATTCACTATTGAAATAGAACAAAATAACAAGATCCCTTTTTTAGACTTATACTTAATAAGAAATGAACAACAGAAAAAAATTGAATTTAACGTTTACAGAAAAGACACACATACTGACAACTACATAAAATCTTCAGGTTTTAATCATTTGACACACAAACATGCAATTTTCAATAGTCTATTACACAGATTGTTAAATATTCCACTTAATGTAGAAGAATTTGACAAGGAATATAATCATATTGTTCATGTTGCTAAAATAAATGGTTTCGATGAAGACATTATAAAGAATAAATTAAAGAAATTCAAACAACAAAAAAGGTTACAGGAATACACCACCTTACATCATGGTCCCAAGAAAGATGTAAAATTCAAGAAATTTACTTACCATCCTGAAGTTCATAATAAGTTTTAAAAAATTTTCAGAAAATTTAATATAACATTAGCTCCAATTAACAAATTCAGCCTGGGTAATCTTCTGTTAACTAATAATAAATGTAATACCCCAGACAACAAAAAATCAGGAATTTATCAAATTAATTGCAAAGATTGCAACAAGATATATATAGGAAAAACAAAAAGGAACTTGGAAACTCGTAAAAAAGAGCACTTCAGAAACATAAAGAATGGAGAAATTGAAAAATCAGCTATAGCAGCACATAGTTTATTAGAGCATCATAGGATTGAAAAAGAAGCAAAACTTTTAAAACATCTATCTAAACCTTTGGATTTAACAGTTTGGGAAAAAATATATATTAAAAAAAAACCATACTAGAACTATGAACTTTGAGATTCCGGACAAACTGAGCTTGATTACAAAGTTCTTCAAAAATACAACAGATAGCAGTTTAGAAAATGATTCATTCAAAATAACACCAGATGGCAGTTTGAAGAGTAATTCCTTCAAAAGAACACCAGATGGCAGTCTAGATAATTACCGGCAAAAGGGAAAAAAATTGACAGTCGTGAAAACAGCTGATGATGACGACAACGTGTCGCCGATACTGCAGTGCTGTGTTTAAAAAAAACATAGAAGTATGAGGTAAGAAGAAATCACAATTCATTTAATTATTAGTTTATATATTCCTACATTAAAAATGAGATATAGAATCGAAACCATCTCCTCTGTTGTCCAGCTTTTGTAGAAGAGACCAACCATCCCATATATTGGTATTGATCTAGTTCAGTGGATTTAAGGGGGATTCACAATAGATAATACAACACTAAGATTTAAATTAAAATGCCTTATATATATCCAATCTTCCAATTATATTGGTTTCAAAGCTTAGGCACCATCATCTCCAGTATTTTCTTGTCGACTGATGTCAAGTAGATCAGGAGAACTGGTTCTTCCTCCCTCTGATAATTCTCCTTTCCTGATCTGTCATGTAACTCTGCTGTAGCCATGTGTACAACTTCTTACTGGTCATGACTATTTGGATAAACATCTATATATAATTGGCATCTAATCAACTCCAAATTATTATTGTGTTCTCAAGAAGAGGAAATGGATATGAACTATAATCCATTGTGTAACACTGTATCAAAATAAAGATATTACATTTAAACACTGGACAGCAAGAGAGAGAATAATTCCATTGTTAAATCAAGAGCATTAGATAGTTACCTACATTTTTTATAAGTTGTTTAATATTTAATTTTCAAAATGTTTTGTAAGATATTATGATGATGATGATGATGATGATGATGATGATGATGATGATGATGATGATGATTAGAAGTGCACTTGTTCAGCTCATATTGTGGCGCAGCAGTTAAAATGTAAGCATTATTTTTAATATAATAAATTTGTGAATTTTTAACATTATGAGGTTTTATTAATAAGAAACAAATGAATCGTGAATTCTTCTTACCTCATACTTGTATGTTTTTTTAAACACAGCACCACAGTATCGGCGAACATCTTCACCATCGTCAGCAGTTTTCACAACTATCCATTTTTTCTTTTGCCAGTAATTATCCAAACTGCCATCACCAGATGGCAGTTTAGAAAATTACTCCTTCAAAAGAACACCAGATGGCAGTTTGGATAATTACCAGCAAAAGAAAAAATTGACAGTCGTGAAAACAGCTAATGACGGTGAAGATGTTCACCAATACTACGGTGCTGTGTTTAAAAAACATAGAAGTTTGAGGTAAGAAGAATTCACGATTCATTCGATTCTTATGTAAGCATTAACTGATGGTCAGTTTATCATTGGGATGGATTGGGAAACAACAAGGTTTTCATTGAAAACTTTGCACACATATTGTTTTTTTTTCTGTGACTATCATTATTGTGTGTGTGTGTATGTGAGAGAGAGAGAGAGAGGCAGAGGAGGGATGATAAGTGTGAGTGAGAGTCCATCCATATGTATATCATAGTATTAATTTAGGCTTGTTTCTTTGTGTATTGTATCACATAGTCACTAATCAAGGAAATATTTTAGAAAATTTAGAAAAAAATATGAGGATAACAAAAATTAAATGCATTATTTTGATGCCAAAAATACATTTTTATAGAATTATTCATTCTAATAGACTATAAATTGATATATAAATTATGAAATGAGGAAAGTTATACAGATGATAATTGTAGCTTGTGTCGCTGTGATATTATTTCAGTTTCTTGTATGAATATACAATGTATTTCAAAACTTAATTTACAGCATGTAAAGGTTGATAGAGGAGGTCAAGGGAAATATTATTTTATGAGCCAGAAATCTTCTAAATCCATTAATTTTATCACTAGAGGCACTAATAAATGTATTGTATAGGAGACTTGGTTCACTAATTCTCAGTGCTGCAATCTTCTATTTTTATTCTGTTTACTTTGATGTATTGTCAGCAGTTGTCTCAATTCAAACATTCAACAACTTGTATTTCACAACAGGAGAATGGCAATAAGGGGAGAAACATAATGGTCATTCTGGACATTCTTATATCAATGTCTGTCAGCCACGGTGGACTAGTGGTTATGTTCCTTGCCTCTGGTTCTGAGGATCGCATGTTCAAACTCAGCTGCAGTCGATGGATTTTTTTAGGATGGAAAAATCCAAGGAACAAGTTCTCCAGAGGGACTTTAAGCTGTGAATCCCAAGTCTGAAGATTTTCAGGCTCGTAAAAGATCCTTAAGCCTGAATAAAAAGACTTCTAAACAAAATTTACCAATCTCAAACATCCTAGCAATACATTAGTTGCCTGCTAGATGTCTCATTGAGTCGATGTGTTGACTGCATGCCACACATGACATCTTTGGGCAAATAAGTAACTAAATGAATTTGGTCTATTATTTTTTTATTATTCATTTCATACATCTCAATGATGGATAAATTATATTTGAAGAGAAAAATATACACTCAGACTGAGGTTTGAACCCAGGACCTTTTGCTCTCTAGGTGAATGCTCTAAACTGAGCTACCTGTGAATATAAGAGAGAGATTTGCGTTTAGATTGGAGTTTATCAAGTAGCTCAGTTGGTAGATCATTTGCCTAGAGTGCGAAAGGTCCTAGGTTCAAACCTCAGTCTGAGCGTATATTTTTCTCTTCAAATATAATTGGTCTGTTTCCAAACAAAGGAGAGGCTATGGCTCAACACTGGGCTACGCCATTATAGATAGATACTTCCTTGATGAAATGTCCACAACTGTTGAATAATATTCTATACAAATAAAATAAGGATAAAATTTCATTGAGATATCAATCATAATATAAAATAATTAAAATGAAAGGTATCCACTGCAAGAATTGCTAGGAATTTTTACCGATGGCTATCTAATGATAAACGGAAGAGCAGATGGTGAGTCCACTCAACACTGTTTTCTCATTACATTAGAGTTGGCAAAAATAAAAAATAAATTTCGATGGAGATATCAAAGCCATCCACACCGGCCTACAACAACTAACTTACCGATCTTAAGCATTTAACAAGACAACCTTTCTGGCTCTACATCAGCAATAGAAGCAACAATATCCAATCAAACAACTATTAGAGATACATGCTAAATGATCAATGTACTCACTAAACTAAACAAAACAGTTCACTTTCATTGGATATCCTCATATGTCGGGTTGTGAGGAAACGAAATGGAAGATCTATTGGCAAAAAGGGAACCAACATTCAACACACTAGATCATCAACAAACCTACACAAAACCAAAACTCTGGTCAAAAAAAGAACCAACCAACACTTCCCCAAAGACAATCTTCTGATGACAAGTCATAAAATGTATAACATACAGGGCACCAACAAAAACAAACCAAGAAAATAATCAACAGCAATCTTCTGACTGAATACCAGCCAAGAATTCCTTGCAACCCACCTACACAAACTAAACATCTTTCAGAGCAACCACTGTGTAACATGTAACCAAACAACTACATTAATGAAAAAAGACTACTTACTCAAATGTGAAAAACTGAAGAATATCAACAACATAGTGTAATTTAATAAAATTAAAATGAGTTTTTCATCCCATCTCATACACTCCGTGTTCATCACAGCACAGGACCACAATTTCAGGAACAGTCGTTCTTATCATCTCTCATCTTTTTGACTGTTGAATTTTTGCCTTCACCATAGCTTCTAAACTGCCATTTAGGGTCGAATCTATGAATGCATTAGACCATAAAAGGCGTTTTCTGCTGAGAAAGTTGTATCCTAATACGATTTTGCTTACTCAGAAATCTATTCATGTGATAATAATTGTTGAAATTCGTAAGCTACCTGACGAGGTAACTTAAGATAGAAACTTATCGTGAGAATCCCGAAGGGAACCGATGGTAACCGATGTAGTTTGAAACCTTTCTGCTTTAACCAAGATGTCGGACCTTGAATACTTCGATCATGTTTTCGGTATATGCGGAGAAGAGGAATTTGATAGAGTCTACCAAAGAATTCAATTGGAAGAACAGGAGAATCGGCGTAATATTGCACGATGCAGACGTCGTTGTATACAGTATTATTTGCGGGACGCAAGCGTAAATGCATTCCTCTATAGCAGATGAAAATAACCGAAGTGTTTTATTGCTGGGAATTCTGGGTAATTTCTTGCCAATATTACAAAAACGACGACTTTCATGCATGACCAGTTAGTGGGTAGCTAATTCGATCTTTGCACTTGCTCACGGTGAGTCAGCTCACCAGTGATTGGAAGTAATTTGAGTAGAGACTAATGTATTTGCATGCGGCCCTAAGTGTTGATTTGATGAACTTTCAGATTAATTCATGCTTGCTGGGAATTTAAAAAAATTCATGGATCTAAATTTGTTCTCCTGAATGTATATCTTTTCCCAAATTGCTAATTCCAATGGCTTTGCCAATTGTTTCAAAAGTTTAGTATCTTTTTTTAATTTTATGATTCTCTACCAGACTATGAATTACAATTGCCAATTTCTCAATTTAACCATTTTTAATATTTCTAAAGTGTTCTTTTGTGCGAGTGTCCAAATTCCTTTTTGTTTTTCCTATATATTCTTCATTTCAGTCTTTGCAACTACTTTGATAAATTTGAGAGTTTTTATTGTCTTGGGTATTATCTTTTCTGGGCACGCTGTAGCATAGTGGTTAAGGCACTGCGCTACAAGCCAGAAGGTCGAGGGTTCAAATCCTGGTGGGGTCAGGATTTTTAAACTGACCCAAACCTTCTGGCGGCACTATGGCCCTGGGGTCGACTCAGCCTCTAATAGAAATGAGTACCAGACACTTGTTCTGGGGTAAAGGCGGCCGTCACGCAGGGCTGACAACCACGCTGACATCAACTGTCGATTGTCCAGAAAAAATGGTAGCCTTAACCTCCTACTACCCGAAGGGCCTCTTGAGGCCTGTAGTGGGATTACTTAATCTTAATTATCTTTTTTTTTTTTTAGTTATGAGAAGATTACCCAGGCTAAATTTATTTTATGTTATATTGAATTTTTTTAATTATTTATTAATTTTTTTTTAAATTATTGTGTGATTCAGAATGTATAATTTTCTTGAATTGTGTTTCTTTCGTGGAATCAGATTGTAGGGTGTTGTATTTATTTCATATTTTTTGTTGTTTGAATTTATTTAATTTATTAATTATTATCTCTTTTCCAAAGTTATTTAAACTAGCTAAAATTAAAATGTGATTATTGTATTCTTTCTTAAAATCCTGTTTATTAAGTAGAATATTTATTATTGTTTATATTAAACTGTTGAAAATTGCAAGTTTATGTGCAATATGATTAAAACCAGAAGTTTTTATGTAATTATCTGTATGAGTTTCTTCCTATAAATTTTGAATTCAGTTCTTTGTTGCTGTTCATTCCTGATTATGTATATGTCCAAAAATGACAATTGCAGCTCATAGTTTGCTAATGAATCATAAAATTGAAAAAGAAACTGAACTTTTGAAACATTTGGCGCAGCCATTGGAAAAAGATATATATATTCAGAACAACAAATTTAGATCCATGAATTTTGAAATTCTCAGCAAGCATGATTTAATCTCAAAGTTCATAAAATCAACATTAGATGCAGTTTAGAAGGTGTTGGTGAAGGCGAAAATTCAACAATCAAAAAGATGGCTGAAGATAGGAACAATGGTTCCTGAAACTGTGGTCCTGTGCTGTGAAGAACACGGAATGTTTGAGGTGAGATGGAAGACTCATTTTAATTTTATTAATTTGAAAGTCTCATAATGTTAATTCCCATCATAAGTTTTATAAAACATAGTGCAACTTTATTAGGATGCCAAGAGACAAATGAAGCAAATTTTCAGCGTCTGCCATTAGAAACAAACCAACTAACCAAAAATATACATTTCAAAAAATTAAAAAAGATTGGACTATAAATTTGTCTTGCTGAGGAATTCACTTAGTTTATGCAACTTCTGCATGGCAGAGTTTTTTTTTTATGGGGATAAATGAGGTGCTTGTATATGACCTCTGTTGATACTATAGAAGACTGGTTGTTCACGTTTTCATTATTAATTTAACACTTCTCACTGAAGGATAAATTAAATTTGAAGAGAAACATTTTTGTCCATACCGAGACTCAAACCCGGGATCTTTGGTTTTCCATACCAAATGCTCTACCAACTGAGCTACCAGGGCAAGTTCCAAACTAGATGCAAATTTTTCTCTTATATACATTGTAATTCCCGTGCACCAAATGCTTGCAACCATGGCTTCTATCTATGCAAATGGTGGCTTCTTAGTTAAGAAGACATTTATTGGGAATATAAACACTACTTTTAAAAGCCAGTATGGAAAACCAAAGGTTCTGGGTTCGAGCCTCGGTCTGGGCGAAAATTTTTCTCTTCAAATTTAGTTGTTCATGTTTCTACAGTTGAGTAATCATCATGACAACTCCTGGTCCCATTCAATGATGCATATGCAGTCTAATATTGAAGTCATTAACTTTTGCAAGTGAATATGTCATCTAACTTGTGAAGATATGCTTAGACAACATAATTTTTTTGTGAAGCAGCAAATTGATAGATTTTTGACACATAAATAGTTATTACTTCTGACTCCTCTATCATCCCTCAAGTCTTTAAACTGTCTTTTGAAACAATTTATATATAATTTAAATTTTGTTATTTTTTAATATCTGAGCAATAATTGTTAATTTATTTTGAATCTTATCATCTTCATAACTTGCTGATTGTGATTAAAATTATAAAATTTGATCAGAAAATACAGGCTGATTTCTCAAAAACTAATGCAATTTTATATAAATTGAACATTTTTACTTACTAATTTGAAAATGATAGAATTGATATTTGATCTATCATTTCATTGGCACTATTTTTAATCTTGATATCTATGTGAATTGTGAAAATCAGGTAAGTCAATATTCAATAGAAAATGAGTTATTTAGATAGACTGATCTATCATGTAGAAATTAAAAAAGTGCAGTCCGTGATTCGGGTATAATTCTTGACTGTAATAGTGCAGTTCAAGGTAAGTTTAAAGTTTTTTGTGAAATTTAATTTAGTTTGCATATTCAGGTTTCTCAAATTGTGTAGATAATTTGAATTTACCATGTTGATGTAAATATTTTCAACTTGGTGTTTCAGAAACAAGCCTAAGAAAAAATGCTAAGTTATATAATATTTTCATGTTTTATGCAGAACAAGGAATATTCAAATATAGTATAAATATATTTTTTAATGATATGTTTTGTGATAGTATTGTTAATCTTTACAATCTTGTTAGGAACAAATTTCAAATTACCAAACATATTAATAAAATATGGCAAATAATAAAACTTTAAAAATAATTTCATTGCACAGTATATGAAGCTTGGTAAGTTTTACTAACATAAAATCTAAGTCTGGTTATTCTATCATTATTAGTTTTGGAGATGTTCGGGTTGCATTGTGATAATGATTCTACAGGACACCCTATATAATAATCATTAAATGAATCAGATTTTCACCTCACCTCTTATTTTGTATCCTCTCCTTGAAACTAGTCCTGAAAAGGTTACAGAATTTGAGGTGAGGTGCACAATCTGAATCATTTAATGATTGTTAAATATAACCTCATATTGTGTTTTCCTAAAAATATCAATTAATAAACCAATAAATATAATGAAATATTAAAAATGAATCACCTCACCTCATATTTTGTCTTCTTTTTAGTCTGATTTCAGAATTATTCCATTTTCAGTATTTCCATAACCGTTGTTCTGTTGTGATGATATAAATATATTTTTATTTAAATGATTGAACCCAACTGCCAGCTGAATTTTGTAGCACAATGTTCATAAGCACTGTTTGAAGAAATTTAAATTAAAATGTTTTATACCTCATCTCATATCCAGTCTTCTAATTATACCGGTTTTGAAGTAATAATAATTATAATTAGATGACTGGATATGAAGTGAGGTTTAAAACATTTTAATTTACATCTTAAATGGAACCTCTATTGATTTTTTCTATAAAAGTTCAAAACCATTTGAAGAGTTCGACAACCACTAAAATACATATTAAGTGGGTATTTGTAAATAAAAAGGGCAAAAATTGCATGCTCATAGGGCCATACATGGCTCACAATCCATATTGTTGAACCATGACATCACTGTTAATACTCTAGATACCTGTTACCTTAATCCATTACATAGCCAAAGAGTGTTTCTATTTTTTTCATAACCTTCTTCTGTATCTCATGTATTACATAATTAAATTTATAATTTTTAATCTGGATATTAATTTTTACAATGTAATTCCAATTTGTTAATATCGATATAATTAGTTATTCTTTTCAAAGTAGAGAGTAAAACATTTTTATAAAAAATCTTCTTTTTCTTCTCAAGTCTTTTCCAATCTCTTGGATCGCCTGTTACAGGAAGTTCTCCAGCAATTTCTATCTTCCCATTTTTGGTTGAAATAGATCGACAGCTGATATCATTGTCACCTTACTTCTAAAACCTCATAAGTCTAATTTAACAAATTTTTCAGGAGAGCAATAAAAACATTTTTCTTCTTCTTCTCCTTCTTCCTTCCAAGTATTAGTCCAAGGCCTGTTATGATCCTATAGAAAATGTTCCCTCCAGTGTTTCATAGGACAGCCCAGAGATCTTCGTCCTCTTGGTATATAATTATAAACAGCTTTGGGGATCCGATTTGAACTCATTCTTTCAAGATGGTATTTTCAATTTAGTTGGTACTGTTTACTATAATCCAAAATTGGCGTAGTCTTCAATTCTTTTAAGATATCGGTGTTCCTTTTCCGATCCCATCTGGTGTAACCCGCTGTTCTGCACATATATCTCATTTTTGACATTGCTTAACATTTAGTAACTATGTTTTTAATGATATTTTATTTTAGGAAGTAATATTTTGAGGTTCTTATAATCAAGTTATTTTGAGTCTGTATTATCTTACTTCAATTGAGGTAAGATATTACAGACTCAAAATAACTTGATGTTTTTATTATTCTTTTCTTAGATATCAATGATGGATAAATTATATTTGAAGAGAAAAATTATAAGCTTAGACTGGGGTTTGAACCCAGGATCTTTCGCACTCTAGGTAAATACTCTACCAACTGAGTTATCTGAGAAACTCCATTTTAAACATAATTTTTTCTCTCATATACGCTGTCAATTCTGCACACCAAATACTATGAAGCGTTGCTTCTATCTTGCAAATGGTGGCTTCTTTATTAAGAAGACCTTTAATGGCGAATTTTACATTACATTATAAAGCCAGTACGGCTTCTTTTGGTGTTTTTATTATGCATTTCATACATCTCAGTGATGGATAAATAATTAACAGCATATATAAGAGAAAAAATTGCATCAGATAGCTCAGTTGGTAGAGCATTCAACTAGAGTGCGAAAGGTCCTGGGTTCAAACCCTAGTCTGAGCATGTAATTTTTCTCTTCAAATATAATGTTTTTAATGTCCATAAAGTATTAATAACATAGTTACAAAATAATAAGCAATGTCAAAAATGATTTCATTGCTCTCCTGAAAATTTTGTTAACTTAGACTTACAAGATTTTAGAAGCAAGGTGACGATATATTCATTGTGAGGACTTTGCTAAAGGGAAAAAAGTCAGCTTGGCAAGATGTACATATAGTATTTTTATTTGTTTTTAATATATATTTTTTACATGTAGTATCTCCTGTTCATGTTTGTCCTGTATCTTCAGTATTTTCCCTAATCTCTTTCTCCTTGGTTTCTTCCCATTTAGTTTCATCACAAACACCTTTTTTGTAATCCTTCTGCTGACACATGCATAATGTGTCCATAAAAATGTAATGCATAAAAATATATATTTAATAATTGATTTGAATATTCCTTGTATTTTATATAAGTAATATTTTATCATGTATAATAATTTTATCTATCTATTTTTAGTTCTGATGTACTAAATATAGGAATATGTTATTTCAAATACATAGATGTGTGAATATGAAATGAATGGTGATTAAGTGTAAATATATTGATAAAGGCATAGCATAATATGTGGAAAAATAAAAAAAATGTCTGAACAGTAGCATGATTATGGGTGTATTATGAAGGCTGTCAAAATGTTATAAATAGTAATAATTTACCTCACAATTGAGGATGCCTAAGAGACAGTGAATAATATACAATTCTGATTAGTCAATAACAGAAGTGATTTAAGTATGCATGGTTTAAATAGAGATTTGAAAGAACTAACGTACTGAAACTTAGAATAATTATTTTAAAACATTTTAAATATTTGAATTTCCATATACAAATGATTTTGATTGTTACAGTGGAATACTTAATTATCATTTGGACAATTTTTTTTGTATGTTTTTGCCAATCTTATACCTATTTTTCTAGTCGACAGAATTGTGTGTGATTATAGCCTTAAAACCTAAAAATGAACCTGTTAATGTGATTATAATCATTATTTATTTTTGGGTCTCTCATATATTATTAATATTAAAATATTTAAGTTATGTAGATAGGAAATAACACTATGAGGTTCTTAATATTGTTTATTTTTTATCATTTCACTCACCTCATACTTCATATGAAGTATGAGGTGAGTGAAATGATAAAAAATAAACAATTAAAATATTTATTTATTATTTATTTACAAATGCCAGATATTTGCATCAGATAATTAACTCACATAACAAACACAAACACGAAAAAACTTTCACTGGGCATGGTGTTCCATTTTCTTTCAGTTTCTCAATAGCTGTCATGATCTGTGGTAGTTTTCAGTGCTGGGCAAAGAAAAAGGTTTTTTTTGTCTATGACTTATTTCATACTACTGAGTGTACATTATGGATCTAGGAAGATACTGATACAGTGAAGATGTGCAGAGTAGTAAGCAGAACATGGCGACTGTAGCTTTTCTTGGCTAGTCAGGTGATTTTGTGGATGTCAGCTGTCCACTACTTGATAGATGTTCTGCTGCTGAAAAGTTTTAATGGTAAATGTCATTAGAGATTTGTTACATATGTAGAATGGTGGAGTGGAAGGATATTGCATTCGAGTTCTGTTGAATGATATTTGTGGTACTTTTTTAATCAATTGATCTGCCTTTCATTTCTGTAGATCCGGTAGTCAGGCTTCAATACCAGACTTGGAACTTGAGAGTATCAGTGTATTTTCAATCTTCTCATGTAGGTGGATGAACTGGTGCTATCTGGATTGCTCCTTTTTCACCATCGGATGCTATTCTACACTAGCCAATGGGGTTGTAAAATGAAAACAGATTGCTATATATTACTGCATCAGTGTTGTTGTTTTCCTTGACTTTGGAGACCCATTTATGTAAATATGTAGCCATGTGTCATACAGCTACACTTGATGTTGATGGTTTCTCATGCGAGCTGTCTGAGTTAGTTTCTTGAGGACTGTTTCTATTAAGTCAAGTGAGTGTTCTATAGGAGATATTAAAATGGAGTTTGGTTGGTAGAGTAGTAATTCAAGAATAATTGCAATAATTTGATAACTGGATTTGGCCTTCAGAGCTATATTATAAAACATGTTGAGTCTTTAGTCTATTTTCATTATTCTGATATGATTGTGAATTTGTCAACAGTCATCGAGGAGTCTTATTAATTTCTTGTAATTGTGATTGCTTTTTCTTCAATAATTATTAATATCGTCATCATCATCCATGCAAGTATTAGACCATGTGGCCTGTTACAGTCTCAAAGAGGAATTTTCCATCCAGTGCTGCTTTGGACGTCTATTGTTATTAATATAACAATATAAAATAATATTATTGATTATTGTATAGAATATAGAATGTGTTGCATTCATAACATAGTTCTTACTACTACAGGAATAAATAAATCATTAAGAAGAATTAACCAATTCAATAAATATGGATTACACATTGTCGAAAAAACCCAAATCACCAAACTAAAATGTTAAAAAGTGTTTCAATAGCTACACTAACATTATCAAGACTAATTATTGACTATATTAATAATTAGTCATGATAATTGAAATGTGTTGACTCTTTTAACATTTTAGTTTGGTGATTTGGGTTTTTATTGACAATGTGTAATACAATTTTTATCACCAAGAAGATCCTATTTATTAATATAGTAATTATGGAATTAAATAATTTCTTCTTATATCTCCTCATATCAATCTTCTCTCTTCTTTTACGTTCTACTGCACTCCAATTCTAATTCTATGCATCTCAAATTACATTATTACTTCATATAAATGCAAATTTTATTTACTTTGAGTTCCAGTGAGATTCAACCCTTTGTCTTCCTGATCTATACCACAATTACTTATTTTAGGAATTCACACTATGAGGTATATTCATTTAGGTAGAATTTTTTATCACTCACCTCATACTGTTCTTCTTTTGACTATAAACTAGTTTCGGAACATGGTTTCTGTTCCATTCTCAGTATCGTACCAACCGTTGTTCTGTCGTCTTGAAGAGCCGTCCTTCGCTCCTTCCATTGGCAGACTGAAAAACCTCAAAACCAGGTCATTCTCCCCAGGAATTTCAAAGTTCATCAATTTCTTCTTTTCACTCTTTTGAATGTGGATCTTTTCTCAAATAGTAAGTTCTTTTGGTTTTTTTTATTTTCTCTTATCGAGAGAAAAGCTAAATTATTGAAACAAATAAAAAACCAAAAGAACTTACTGTTTGGGAAAAGATCTACATTCAAAAGAGCAAAAAGAAGAAATTGATGAACTTTGAAATTCCCGGGGAGAATGACCTGGTTTCGAGGTTTTTCAGTCTGCCAATGGAAGGAGCGAAGGATGGCTCTTCAAGACAACAGAACAACGGTCGGTATGATACTGAGGATGGAACAGAAACCATTTTCTGAAACAAGTTTAGAGTCAAAAGAAGAACAATATGAAGTGAGTGATAAAAAATTCTACCTATACCACAATGCCTTAACATTCTTTGCTATTCAGCCACATTGGTAAATTAAGATTTTAATTAGCCTTATATGTTAATTGTTGAGTTTTTTTAAAATTTAAAATGAATTTAGATTTTTCATAATTTATAAATTATCTCTCATATTGATAATTAACGAAATAAGTTGTTTTTAGCTAAGAGAATCTCAAAATATAGGCACAAAATGGAAAATTATGTTAATGTTTTATGTATGGCGTAATTTGTATTGTTGGACCTTAACTTTCAAATATATTTAGACAGGAAACCACCAAGTTACTAAAGAGTAAAAAGAGGGAATATTTGAGAGAGAAGATTAATGATCTTGAATTGAACGCAAAAAATAGGAATTATATCAGGGAATTAGTATAGAGAAGAAAGGGTTTCAGGCTAGAACAAACATAATTCGGAATGAAAATGGGGATATGATTGCAGATTCCAGGACTATATTAAATAGATGGAAAAGTTACTTTAATCAGCTATTAAATGTACATACGGTACAGGACATTGAGGAGGATAATTTACAGACAGCAGAAATGCTAGTCGCAGAACCAAATGCATTAGAGGTTGAAATGGCGATTGAAAAATTGAAGATGTATAAAGCATCAGGTTCAGATGAGATCCCAGCAGAACTGATAAAATCAGGGGGAGATAAATTGATGGACAAAATACGCTGGTTGCTTAGTATGATTTGGGAAAAAGAAGCTCTTCCAGATGAATGGAAAGAATCAATTATCGTACCAATTTATAAGAAAGGAGATAAAACTGATTGCAACAACTACAGGGGCATCTCATTACTTTCAACTTCGTACAAAATGCTAACAAATATATATATAGTCAGCAGACTTACTCCCTATATTCATGACATTCTAGGAGACCATCAATGTGCATTTAGAAGAAACAGGTCTACAACAGATCAGATTTTTAGTATAAGACAGATTTTAGAAAAGAAATGGGAATATAATGGTACTGTACATCAACTATACGTAGACTTCAAAAAAGCATATGATTCTATTAAGAGGGAGAAGTTATATAGTATCCTGCTGGAGTTCGGAATTCCTAAAAAGTTAGTTAGACTTATACGAATGTGTCTAAATGGCACAAAGAGTAGGGTGTGTGTAGGCAAACAGTTTTCGGACACTTTTGAAATCCAGAATGGGTTGAAGCAAGGAGATGCACTATCTCCTCTACTATTTAATTTTGTACTAGAGCATGCCATTAAATCTTTAGAGAATGAGGAAGGCTTACAACTGAATGGTATTAATAAACTGTTAGTTTATGCTGATGATGTAGTATTGTTGGCCGATAGTGAGGAGATACTAAAGGACAATACGCACACACTATTGAGTAACACTAAGAACTTAGGACTGGAAGTAAATATCAATAAAACTAAATATATGGTCACACGTAGAAATACATTATATAATGGAAATGGACAGCTAATGACAAATGAGGGAAATTTTGAGGAAGTGGCTGAATTCAAATACCTAGGAACAATAATCACAAATATGAATGAGATGCACAAAGAAATTAAACATAGGCTCAATTCTGGAAATGCATGCTATTATGCATTGCAGAGACTCTTGATGTCCCAACTCCTTTCAAAAAACGTTAAACTTAAAATATATAAAACTATTATTCTACCAGTTATATTATATGGGTGCGAAACATGGACTCTTACTTTAAGGGAGGAAAGGAGATTACAGGTATTTGAGAATAAAGTACTTAGGATTATTTTTGGACCAAAGAGAGATGAACAGACAGGTGAATGGAGAATACTACATAACAATGAACTACATGGTCTTTATAGGAAGCCAGATATAATAAGAACAGTCAAGTCTCGTAGACTTCGATGGGCAGGACATGTTGCACGTATGGGGAATGAAGGACGTGCATGGAAGCTTCTTGTAGGAAAGCCAGAGGGAAAACGCCCAGTTGGTAGACCAAGAATGAGGTGGGAGAATAACATTAACTATGATTTGAGGGAAGTAGATTATACAGGGAATGATTGGAAAGGATTAGGTCAGGATAGGGATGTATGGAGAGCTTATGTCCGCGCGGCCATGAACCTACGGGTTCGATAGTGCCAGTGAGTAAGTAAGTAAGATATCTGAGCGATCTATTCCAATAAAAATTAGTAAGCATGAAAGCTGCAATGAAATTTAAAACAACTCTGTAAGCATTTTAGCGTTATTATTACTACCTTCACAACACAAGAATAACATTACTCATTTGTGTTACATTTTTAAGTTTAAATTGGGCAATATTAAAACCTAATCAAAATGTGACCTATCTAAATAATCTATGCTAGATAAAAAGTGGGCTCTTTTAAGTTTAAAAATATGAAGTAAAACTCAATATTGGTTATAAAAGATTCCGGGCTATGTGGCCGTGGTCTATAACTGGCGTTTCTTCCAGACGTTTCTCCCTCAACTGCGAATTCGCAGTCGAGTCTACGACAGGGAAACAACAGCTGTAAGCGCTCGCCACTGAAGATGCCCTCCGCAGTTGAGGGAGAAACGTCTGGAAGAAACGCCAGTTATAGACCACGGTCACATAGCCCGGAATCTTTTATAACCATGATTACCGGCCGTGAAAGCCTGCATTCCACTATAAAACTCAATATTATTTCTTACATGTTGAAATGGAATGATTTGTCCTACATATACGACATAGTGTACAGTATATGGTTCAAAATTAGGAGTTTCATGTTTAGGGAGTAGGCCTATTTGAGAATAAAGTTCTTAGGAACATTTTTGGACCAAAGAGAGTTGAACAGCCAGATGAATGGAGAAAACTACATAACAGTGAGTTATATGGTTTTTATAGGAAGTCAGATATAATAAGAACAGTTAAGTTTCATAGACTGTGATGGGCAGGACATGTGACATGATTGGGGAATGAAAGAGGTACATGGAAGTTTCTTGTAGGAAAACCAGAGGGAAAACACTCAATTGGTAGACCATGAATGAGGTGGGAGAGTAACATTAACCATGATTTGAGGGAAGTAGATTATACAGGGGATGATTGGAAAACATTAGCTCAGGATAGGGATATATGGAGAGCTTATGTCTGCATGACCATGAACCTAAGGGTTCAATAGAGCCAGTGAGTTAGTAATTTTAGGAAACATGAATGAAGGGAAGCTTCTTCTTCTTTAACCCCCAACTGGTCAAAAACCTGCAAAAAAGTGTGTAAATATTAAGTAAAATTCAAATATGTTTCAGCAGGTTACCACCATTTTGAAAATGACTCAATGACATTCATGTAAGTGAACTGATAGTTCAGTAATATGCTCTATATAGTAACTTTATTATTCAGTCTAATGCTCTAACTCAGGTAGTATGTCTGCTTCCTGTTTAGAGGGTCTGGGTTTGATACTTGACAAGGTTGGAAATTTCAATTATTAAATTTTCAATCTCGGGGCTAGGAGGCATGATGATCTGCAATTTTTTTACCGCTAGATTGTACACCAATTACCTGGATTAAATTCCAAACCCTTCCAAGTTCATATGTTGAGAAGGAGTATAGTTATGTTGATAAAAATTTGTCCTTTGGATGAGCCCATTAAGCCTGGCATCCACTTGGTGATATTTGACAGATATAGCTTTGTACTGGCGCCTTGATCCTGTCTCCTCATCATCCCTCACAAACACACATTACTAGAGATCCGTGAAAGTGGTTTTATTTTTGGGAAAAATTTGTTTTAAAATTTCAAGATTTCAATGTTATTGGGCATTTGGCGGTGTTATTCTAAAAGAAATGTAAATTTGAGTCTTTTTAATCCTAGTTTAGTATATTAAATCCAATAAGAATGATGTGTCCAGTAGTTTAAGATAAACTTTTAGCTTGTACAATTTGATATCAATTTTAATGTGCCAAAATGCATAAAATTTTAATCTTAGTCACTAATTTGTAAGCAAAATTTATGTTTTAAGAAAAAGCAACCATGGTGAGTATGTATTCTCAGGTTTCAATCTTCGCCACAACACATACTGAGATATTATGGTAAAATTAAATGTTTCTTTCCTCCCCTCATATAAATCTTCTAAGTAGATCGCGATTTCGAGACCATAACGGTCTCATCTTCAGTACTTTTTTGGCGACTGATGTTATGTCGATCGGAAGAAACTCTTCTTCTTCCGATCGACATAACATCAGTCGCCAAAAAAGTACTGAAGATGAGACTGTTATGGTCTCGAAATCGCGATCTACTTAGAAGATTTATATAAGGAAAGGTAAGAAACATTTAATTTTACCATAAATTAAACCTCATAGTGATTAATTCCTGTAAAAGTTTAAAAAAAACCATACTGAGAAATAGATCTTTTCTGAGTCCACATTTCAAGTTGGATACCAAATGGCTTCAAGTGATGTCTTGACAAACTCTGTATACTCTTTCCTCAAAGACCAAATCATTTTGCAAATGTCTACATGGAATTCATATTGGCCATAAAACTTAAAATCATGAGAATTTCAGAAAATATTACTTCTATGTTGTGAACTGTGTTTCAACCATTTCCCTTTGCAAGAGTGCATGGAGGAAGCAGATTTGGTGCCATCAGATACGGCAGTTAAAAAATATGGGATCCGAAAACAGTGTTTAAAAATGCATTATGAAAATTAAAAATGCATTATGAAAATTTCGCGAATAGAGCAAAAAAAGTCTGGAATTTGTCAAAAATTTTAAATTTCGGTGTTATTTCGCATTATTGTAGGATTTTGCGTTATTTCATGATTCATAAATGCTTTTCTGAGGTTGTGGGATATGGAGTTAAGAAATGATACAAGAAAATGACAAAATTAGAGTATTTCGCGTTATCGCGACTCGCGAATTTCATGGATCTCTACACATTACACAAAAACACTTAAAACATGTACATTACAAGTACACATCAGTTATTTTCCTTTCTCTTATACAATCCCATGGACTAAGGCCATGAATCTTCATTCTACATCCTCAATTTACTGCTTCTGTTCAAGAAGACTTTAATGGAATTTTAACTCTACTTTTAGAGCTAGTAAAGCTTCTGTTGTAATGATAAGCTTTATTAGCTATAATGGTAGCATTAAAACTCATTAAAGTCTTCTTGAATAAAAGCAATCAAATGGTGTTGTAGAACGAAGGTTCACAATCTCAGCCATGCAGGATTGTATAAGAGAAAGAAAAATTTCCGTTTAAAGTGTGATGCTCACTATATTAGCTATGTAAAGTGGTGTGTGATAATGGTGCGAAAATTGAAAATAGATCACATTTGCCCAGTGCAGAACCCAAAAAATGAAAATTGCAGTTGGTGGTCATGGAAAACACACAATTTGAACCTCTATATGGCATAAAATATTTTATGAATAATATAGTATTTATTATGAAATAACATCCATTACAATTAAATTTCTAAATAAAATGTAAGAATTTATGTTAAATTTTAGCAAAAGACTTTTATGTAATCATATGCATACTACAACAGTTTTTTCAATAATCCAACTACAAGGATACAATTTAAATGTAAAATTCCATTTTTGTATATTATTAATAGAGTGTTTAAATCCTAAGAATGTTTTTCCTTATAAGGTAGAATTTGCAAATATGTTTTGACAGCCTTTCATATTTTATGGACATTTCTGTTTTGTTTTCAGTTCTTGAAGTGATAAGGTTTGGTTTCTTTTTCAATTGTACTACATCATTCATAGACTTCATATGAAACAAAAATTTACTTAAAATCATTAATATGTTCATAGTTGAGTCATAATATCGGTTGAAAATGAGAGAGATGTTTTCTCTTGAAAACTTGTTCCTGTGTTTAAAGAAACAAAATATGAGGTAAGATGTAAAAAATTACTCATTAATTTATGAGTCATTAATATGTACTTGGTCTGTCCACTAGCTTCCCATTAAATTTGTTAATATATTTTATTAAGTAATCATAATATTTAAAAGTATAGTGAATTGGAAATATTAATAAAATACTAGGAATTTGTAATTAATTGACAGTTTCATCTGTTTGATCTAAAGGAAGGTCAAAACAAAAAATAGAAAAAAATATATTAAAAAATTAAAATTAATAATTGGAAAAGAGTAGCATAGAACAAGGCTATAGCGAATGGATTATTTTATGGCAGATGTGCCAGTGCTAATCATAAATTTTCATATTATTGCCAGATTTCTGCTAATCTCTACAGATTAACAAAGTAATATACAGACTTATTTGTTTTAATACCGTAGAAAATTTGTATGATTTCTTAATTTAAACATTCTTGTTCTGTGCTGTGTAACATGCATAATGCATTATAAAAGCCCATTTTTAATTTTTTAAAAATTGTAACATCTTGGGAACTATAGCATCTAAAAACAAGGTACTTTTATTGTAATGAAGCTAAAAATGAGTTTCACAAAATCAATATTACATTGGCTTTCAGAGAGCAAGGGAATAAATGTACAAGGCATGTTACAGGTCTCAAAAAGGCAACCTATGGGATGAAGAAGGCAAACGATTGTATTCTTCAACAGGCTCTGCTTATATGCCATGAAATAATCCACTCACTTTAGATGGAAGATAGTTATTGAGCTGACTAAGACACAGGCAGTTGTGCTGACATTTAAAAAAAAAAAAAGGAACAAATTGTGATAAGTTACATAATTTTTCTAAAGATAGGGCTTTGATATGTTAACACAAACTTTGAATTCAGTTTTGTGGATTTTGATTAGCATTACTCCGAACATAAATTATGACAAATATTTAATTATAGTATATTCCAGTGTTCTTACTGAAATCAAAGATGTCTTTCCTTTTTTCATTAAAAATAACTTGGATTTCTGAGTTTTTCTTATATGAAATCTAAATTCTGTTTTGAAGGCAAGATCTCTTATGAGCTAGATCTATTAAGAAAGAAAAGCACAAGAATATGGTTATATAAGACTTCAGCAAGACCTCTTATGAGTTGTGGCAATGGGGCATGGACTTTGAGACAAATGGAGGAAAACAGATTAACGACCAATGAAGTGAGATTTATGAGACACACTGCAGGATATACAAAATGGAACCATAAATGTATTGAGGAAATCATGAAAGAACTTGGTCTGGAACCAGTGCTCCATTTTATACAGAATTATCAAAACAACAGGATGAGCCACTTATGGTGGATGAGATCCTCTAGAATCCCAAAAGCAATACTTCACTACCAACAACATGGGAAGATATTTCTTTGGATGTCCCAAAAAGCAATGGAAGAAAAAAATCCTCTTTTATGAAATCATAACAAGCCATTTGGCCCAACAATTGTTAGGATGATAATGATCTATTAACCCATTTGTCTCAAAAGACGAGGTAGACTCGCCAGCAGTTAAATGGCCTTCAACTCAGAAAACAAGGAACACTCGCTGAACTCTGCTGTTATATATTGCAATATTTTGTACATCCCTTGGCAGAGTAATCTTTTGTTAACGTTTATGAATAGTAGAGGAATGTGTTTTGGCCTTCACCCTTATTATGATCTCAAGTACCGTTATATTTTCTTTGTTTTGAATGTTTGAAAATAGACAATACGGTAACTTAAATCCGGATTCTGGGGAAATGCATTGAGCATTTAAACCTGAAGTGAATGGGTTAATAAATATATTATTAAAATTCTATCTCTCACATGTTCATCCAATTTGGTCTGTATTGCATTTAAAGATTTTAAAGATGACAATGTGGAAGTTTAATCACACCATCTTCATGCATCTGTTGCTGTTTTAGACTACAAGAAAATAAACTTCCTACATATTTTTACAGCTAATTTAAGGTCTCATTGGTAGGTAGTATTTTCATTTAACAGCTCATGTCATTAGCATCACAATTCAAAGTTAGCTGTGAGAAGTTTTGCTCAGATGTCTGTTATTTCAGGTTTAAGGTTCTTTTACAATCTATAAATCTATGACAAAGCTTTACTTTCCTTTCAAAGGAACCATGCTCGGTATTCAATGTTTATTATTATTTTTAACACTACTTTTTTTAGCTAGTAAATCTTATTTTTTTATGTTTTAATTAAAAATTTTTCACAAACATTAACCTTTAATGTATGGGATTTTTAAATACTCTTCACTACCCAGTTGCTGGAATTCAAATGCCTTAACACCTTTATTTACTACCTGCAACATGTCAGATATTCTGCCTTTTGGAGGTAAAGGGGGATATACCTGCCATCACGTATATGTGACATTCATCCTTTAAAAGTTAAAGGACAAATTAATATTTCAAGAGAAAAATTAGCACCTAAACAAGGATTTGAACCCAGGATCTCTGGTTTTTCTTACCAGTACTCCATCCATTAAGCTATCTAGGCTTTTACTTCTATAATCCCATGTGCTTGAAGTCGAGAATCTTCATTCCACACACTTCCTAGCAACTTCTTATTCAAGAAGACATTTTAGTGGGATTATAACATTACTTTTATACTTAGTATAACTTTATTTTCAATTAAGTTATGTAGATAGGAAATAACACTATGAGGTTTTTTAATATTGTTTATTTTTTATTTCACTCACCTCATACTTCATAACTCCTAGCAAACCCAGGGTTTCGTCACATCCTTTGTGACATTCTCAATGCTGTGTCACATTCACAACTGACGTCCGACTGCCTTCTATCCTGCAGACTGACCTCCGCGCCATCTGATGGCTGACCGACGAACTTCTAAAATTGTTCTTTAATGTAAGTGACAAATTTCAAACTAAAACATCGAAAATATAAGCTTTACTAGTTAAAAAAATAGTGTTAAAAAGAATAATAACATTGAAAATAAATATTGTTTATTTTTTATTTCACTCACCTCATACTTCATAACTCCTAGCAAACCCAGGGTTTCGTCACATCCTTTGTGACATTCTCAATGCTGTGTCACATTCACAACTGACGTCCGACTGCCTTCTATCCTGCAGACTGACCTCCGCGCCATCTGATGGCTGACCGACGAACTTCTAAATTTCAAAATTCATAGTTGTATTTTGAAATACCCGGTTATAAGGAGAGAGGACTGATTTGGAAGTTCGTCGGTCAGCCATCAGATGGCGCGGAGGTCAGTCTGCAGGATAGAAGGCAGTCGGACGTCAGTTGTGAATGTGACACAGCATTGAGAATGTCACAAAGGATGTGACGAAACCCTGGGTTTGCTAGGAGTTATGAAGTATGAGGTGAGTGAAATAAAAAATAAACAATATTAAAAAACCTCATAGTGTTATTTCCTATCTACATAACTTAATTGAAAATAAAGTTATACTAAGTATAAAAGTAATGTTATAATCCCACTAAAATGTTTTCTTGAATAAGAAGTTGCTAGGAAGTGTGTGGAATGAAGATTCTCGACTTCAAGCACATGGGATTATAGAAGTTTATTATTCTTTTTAACACTATTTTTTTAACTAGTAAAGCTTATATTTTCGATGTTTTAGTTTGAAATTTGCCACTTACATTAAAGAACAATTTAATTTTTGTCTTAAAATATTAATTTGTCCTTTAATATGAGTGACAAATTTAAAATTAAAACATTGAAAATATGCTCAAGGTTTTTATTTCCTAAATAATCATTGATGCTGGTGGGTTTGAACTACAAATCTCGAAACCAGAGCTCAGCATGGTAACCACTAGTCCACTGGGACTAATAGCTCTCTTTGACGAAATAATTTTCTACTAATTAAATATATGGTGAATTAATTAATTATTTTATTATTAGTCCTTAACCCATTCACTTCAGGTTTAAATGCTCAATGCATTTCCTCAGAAACCGGATATTAAATCACCATGTTCTTGTTTTTAACTTTCAGACGTTCAAAACGAACAAAATATAATGGCACTTGAGATCACAATAAGGATGAAGGCCAAAACACATTCCTTTACTATTTATAAATGTTGACAAAAGATTACACTGTCAAGGGGTGTACAAAATATTGCAAAATGTATAACAGACAGAGTTAAGCGAGTGTACCTTGTCTTCTGAGGTAAATGTATTGTTTTACATTAGCCCTTAATGAAAAACTGGCATTATATTTTAATTTCATTAATATGTTTAAAGGACATTTTAACTATGTACAAAAGGTATTTTTCTGGCAAGTCAATTTGCTACTAGAGCAAGGAGCTCTAAAACTTCTCTTTCACAATTTGTGTTCAAATTAAATTATCTTTCAGTTCTACAGATCAAAGTTGATGAGTACAGCAAGTAAAAAATAAATTATTGAATACACAATTGTATCTGTTTTACCATTTGGACAACTATAATAGTGAATGATTAGATAAAGGATAAGGTGGAGATGTAATTATATTCATAACAAAAGTGTTAACTATTTATATTTAAATACTTATTTTTCTTACTTTTTTATTAATGTTAAAAATTACTCTCACTTTCTCTCATTAAGAATTTAAATAACTTGGCAGTTCTTAACTCTTATGATAACTTTTCACTTCACTAAGACATGAGTATACAATCTGTCAATATAAGAAATGCTATTCTTCCCACCATAAGGGATTTGTATGTTAAATACTGATGAAAGTTTTTAATGATATAATGATTGTAAATGATATACAAGATAAATTGATCACACTACAGGCTGTAGGAGGCACTAGATGTCAGCTGAGTTGTCAACCCTGCATGACTGCCACCTTTACCCTCACAACAAACTCGGGTATTCATTCTGTTAGAGGCTGAGTCGACCCCAGGGTCATGGTGTTGCCAGAAGGTTTAGGTCAATTTAAAAATCCTGACCCACCAGGATTATTTATTACCTTAATCAACTACACTATAACATGCCCTCAGATGTTATAAAATTTATTTTTAAATTATATATTTTCCGACTCCATCCTAATTTTCCTTATTACAGGCTTGAAACCACTATAAAAGTGTCTTATTATTCAGTTGCTGGCAGAAAGGTAGTATAACTAGTGGTGGGCTCACCTTTAGTCTCTGACAGGCTTTTATGTGGATTATTATTCTATCCACTCCAGAAGGAACAGATATACCACTATGACTTTCATAACCAGGTTTCATCACATAAAGGTGAGATTAGGGATGGATAGGACAGAAGGAATTAACTTCATTATCATTATGCAGACTGACTTTCAACATGAATAAATAGAATGGCATAGTGCACAATATCTGAACAAATTCTATGTTACATTCCCAGAGGGAAAAAAAATCTATTGCCTGACCCCCAGTAGATGGGAGGAGACCATAACAGGCCTAGATCTTTTACCTCAGAGGTTGATGATGATGATGACTGGAAAACATCTATCCCTTATATAGTCATTTTTACTTTGCCCTAGTAGCACCAAAGCATGAAAAGACTATAAGACCAGTACATGCCCTAATAATTAATGGTTTATTTTAGGATAAAATATTTAATACTAATATTTATCCAAATCTCGTAATATGTGAATGGTGTTGTGGAAAATGATTGGGGGGGTTGTGTTCATAATATTTAAAGCACAAGGAACTGACCTGGGTTATTGCCTAATACATTACAGTATTTGAAATAAAGCCAATTTGAAAGAGTGTATCTATCCAAAAAAAACACTAAAGGAACAAGAAAATAAGAGGCGAAGATATTTCAACCAAAAGGCAATGATATTAACCAACATTAAATTATTTTCCAAAATTAAAACAGGAATTATGGTTAATTGCTGGTACATCTCGAGCATAAGTTACCTATCCTTTATCTTATAACATTTGTAGGTTTCTCTGAATATTGTATTGCAGCTGAATGGCTAAGTCACATGTCTTTCCTATTCAAGCTTCTGTTTAGATATTTTTCTTTCCACATGATTATAGCAAGATGCTGATTGTTTGTTATAGCTATTATTTTCTAGGCAGAGGCAGAATGTTAGTTTATTTGTTTATTTATGTTTGTTGAGCTTTGACCATAATGTGATTTGTTGATTTTTGTTTTTTTATCCTTCCCTTGTAAATCCCTTTTGCATGTTTCCGCAGTTGGTGCCCTCTAGAGATGTACCTAGAGTACTTGAACCTCCTGTGGTTCCCCTAGATGCTGCCATTTCCCTTACCAGCCCCCTCTCTGATGTAGACTGTGAAGCAGATAAGAATACCCTTCAGCCATTAAAAGAATCTCTGACGGTGGGCAGTGATATGTCTGTCGTGTCATCTGAAGGTGCTTCCCCAGATGTAGAAGAAGTGGAAGAGGCGATCATAGCCCTGTCTGATCATTCACCAGCAGCATTAAAACCTGACAATCCTGAGACTGTAATAAAATCTCCTTCTGGGGATCCAGGCAAGCGGAGAAGTAGTCATTCATGGAAAGGTTTCAGTTTGAAAAAACAACTAAGTCGAGTGGATCAGAAATTTAAAAATACATTTTCTGCAAGCTCTCAACAAAGTTCTAGTCACAAACAAAAACAGCCTTCTGAAAATGCAAAGACTCCTCTTGCAGTGACTCCTATTGAAATAGATTCACCATCAGAATCTCTGCCAGAGGATAGCAGAGAAACTAGTCCTACCGATGATGTAGATATTGATTGTACAAGCAGTTTTGTCCTTTGCAATGCTTCTAGGAACAGTGTTCAGGACATAGAATATTCAGAGGAAGTGCCAAGACAGGAAAGTGTAGAAAATGAACCTAATGAACCTGTACAAAATGAATTGGATAAAATAACAGAAGAACCTGGTGAAATTACAACTAGCACAAAACTTCATAGGCCAGTTGATCTGCCACTCTTTGATGAGGATGGTCATCCAGTGAGACCACCTCGTAACGAATCAAAAAAGAAATCAATGGAGAAACCTGTGGCAAAAAGAGACATTCGTTTATTGTCTGTTCCAAATATAAAGTATAGTAAACATGAACACTTGCTACGAGATCTTCGAGGTAAAGATGCAGCTTCAACAAATCAACCTTCACTTGGGAATCTGATGCGCCGATTCAGTAAGTGCACGCATTGTAACCTTAACCCACTGTGTTCCTTGCTGCCATCAGCAAGCACCTGTAGTATTTTCAACTGGATGACTGAATGAATGATTGTAAATAATCTTTTTGAATGAAGTAGCATATTTAGTGTGGTTGAGTAGCATAGGAATGATTGTGGATTTGCTTACACTGATGAGTAAGAACAGGTTTTTAAATAGTGGTTAAAGGGAATGGTTAATAGCATCTCCCCTCTTGTTCCTTCAGTATCCTCATGCTATTCTTAATACTTTCAATTTCCTTCAATTTTATCTTGTTTTCAAAACTAAATTGATTAACTTGTTTTATGCTCCTTGTTTCTATTGAGTTGATGTCAATTTTGTTTATATCTCTATCTAACACAGTATATTAATATTGTCTTAGGAAGCTAATATACTAATGTCAGTTCACTTGCAGGTTTATTTATAAGATTTCACTTAGATATATGTGTTGCTTTTCACTCAATCGAGTCTGGCATTCCATTGCACTTTAAATCAGTTTATTTTACTTGATATTGTTATTTCTTTCCTTTAAAGGACTCAGATGGAGAGCATAGCTGCCTTAAATACCTTTTTGGTACTGATGTGTTGGTAACTACTAGATAGATGTAGCTAGCTGTGTAGGACAAAACAGCCACCTTTTATTTAACTTGAGTGTTACAGTAGAAGGCGTTATTCTCAAATATGGCTGTTATTTTGTGAAATGGAATGCAGATCGCAAGGTTGGGATTTATTTGTTAGCATATGTCTTCATTTATATTTACTGTATCTTTTATTTTAAGGTTAAACTAGTTGACTAATATGAATTTATTCGCACAATTATATATATGTATCATATATTTAAAAGACAAAAAGTAATGAGATGTTAACTAACAATTCTCACCAGTTTAAAGACTGGGTTCTATTATCTCATATAGTCAGATTTTGCTATGATGCAAATAGTCTTTTCTCAGCATAACCTATAACAATCATATTCATGTCCAAACTTTCATCTACTAAGAATTATTATTTTTTATTTGAAAATTTGCTTTGACAGTATTTATTGTTGCAATATTTTAAGGTTTCAGAATGAAACATGTTAAACAAGCTATGATTTTTGTATAATCTCTAGTTTGTCAATTTGATAAGGACTAACATAATAATAGCTAAAGATGGATCAAAATTTAAGGAAAGGAAATCAAAAATATTCACTTCCCATTTTATGCCATTTTTCCATCAGTCAACAGTGTACTTAATATTTATTGTATATTTTAATGTTATTTTTTTAAGAGAGATATTTGGAGGGAGTCCAAAACATACTAAGACTTAAAGTTCTTTATAACTATGTAAAAATATTTGAAATTAATAAAGTATTTTGGACTGACTGAGTTACATTTTGTGTTTTAAGTATATGATTTAGCATTTTGCTTGTTTTATGTGAAAAGTGTGCTCTCATTATGAATATTGGTTTTCCTAAGAGTAAAGATGAAGATAAATGCTAACAGCTGCTTTAACTAATCACAATGATGCAGGATGCCTGCTAACATCTGCACCCCCGATTTGTAGATAAACGGTGTGTGCGTGTCCCCGACTGCGGGCAAACAGAATGTAGGTGCTGGCAGCACTTGTTCCCCGCGCACCAGGCCTCCTGAGCCCGTGAGGCGCTCAAAGTCCCAAGGTACCCGGAAACTCCAGAAGTGTATGAGTACGGCTTCTTACTCGGAGCCAGAGGGGTCTATGGGTTCGGGGCCCTCGGCTTGGTCATTGTCATCGACAGGCATTGGTGGTGGTGGTGGTGGTGGTGGAGGTGGTGGTGGTGGCTTATTTACCCGCACTGGTGCGCCTACCAACAATCTTCTTGTTACTCGCCAATATTGCAGTTTTGGTAGTACAGTCACCTACTTGTTTATATTTTTTGTAGGTTTTGTAAGTAATATTATCCCATCCTATCATATAAGCTACTGGGAGTTACAGACATAGTTTTCTTAATCATATCTAGATTACCATAATTAAAATCATCTTGTCTTAGTTTCACCAAATTTTGTTAAATTCTTACTAACAGTATGGTTAACATTGTATTAAGTAGGTCTTTAAAGTTTAGTAAAAAAAGTGGGTGACATCTCGCTATAAGTAATTTATTTTTGTTTATACTGTTCAGCCCTCATATATAATTGAGATGCCAAGTGGAAAAGTGGCACATGCTACCTGACTAGTGATTTTGGTAGAGGGAGACATCAATATCTATTACCTGACAACTTGAAGTAAAACCTTGGCTTCAATCCATCAGCGCTGTGTGTCAAAAACTTTAGAGAGGGAGAGGGGGAAACATACTAATGCAGTGTAACCTTTATTGAATTACTCACAGATATCTATTGAATGAGCTCAAATGATTTCAGCATTGTAGATTTTCCTTACGTATTTACAAGGAGTTACATTGACACTTGTTAAACCTAATAAAAACAAAATTTGGTAGTTGACAAGTTTGCTCGAATGTTATTATTATGCATTGTCTCTTGAATGCATTCAACAAAAAAAAAAAGTAATGAAACCATTCTTATGACAATATTATTGACTGTGAAGGTACACATCCCTCAAAAGGATTGGTGCCTTACAGAGTGAAAGAGAGGAGATCAGTAGATTACATATTTTCTGGGGTTTTACTTGATGTTGTCAGGCTATAGTATTAACTCCTTGCAGAAAACACATTTTGTTGGCATATGTGCCTCTGTTCCCCTAAATTATTAAATGGTGTCACTATATTAAACCAAACAGAAAAATAATATAAATAGAGAAATGATATTTGAAGAGAAAAATTTATACCCAAACTGAGGTTTGAACTCAGGACCTGTAGTTTTATACACTAGCCTTTGTTCGTAGCCACTGGTGCTCTTGGGAATTGTATAAGAGAAAAATTTGTGTTTAGATTGGAGGCCTTAGGATAGCTCAATGGCAGAGCTCTAGTATATAAAACTAGAGATCCTGGGTTGAAATCCTAGTCTAGGCATAGATTTTTCTCTTCAAATATAATTTATCCTTCAGTGAGAAATGTTAAATTTATAATAAAAACATAGAGAAATGACATTTGTATGGCTCAACTAGGAAGCTTAAATCCAATAAAATAAATTGAATTTAATAGAAAATACAAAATATAGGACTATATTATTTTTGAAAATTTTTATTGTAATTAAATTATATAATTTTTTTTTTGTGGATCATATTCATAATTTTAAAGGCATTTACAATTGGTATATTCAATAAATTTGTCTCGGAGCCATTATTAAAATTCAACATAGTTAACAGGAGAATGTGATGTTTGGATGTTAACATTAACAGTTAGAGTTAATGCTCAAACATTATGTTAAACGTTTAACATTGTTTGGTGGAACTGAACACATTATAAACTTGCTAGAGGAGTAAAGCAGAGTGAAGCAGTAAAGACCACTTAAGTTAATGTCCTCTTGAGCTACAGTGCAGTAGTTGATGCAACTTTCCAAAATGTGCTTAAGTTATGTTGTATCCAATCTGTAGACTTCTCATATAGCACTTGTTTCTTTCTTCTTTCAGCATGAAGTAGAGAAATGGTGACGTACTATCCAAAACTTCAACTTGAGTCTTGTCACATTTGTAGATATCCCCATGCCCCTGATGGCACTAAATGTACACATGTCTCTTCTCAGCACATCTCATACTTCATTACAGTAGAATTTGTTTAATTAATCTCCATGGGTCAAATTAATTAATTCAGTATATAATTATAAATGAGTAAGGTCAACTGCAATGCTGCCAACATTAATAATAAAAATAGTATTTTATACAAGTGTGTAATTTGTTACTGTTGTTGATCATTGTTCTCCTTGTTTGGAGAACTTAATGCCTAACTTCCACATAATTTCCATCGATCTTCAATTATTTTTTTAGTTGGAATTGAAGCAAGACTCATTACAATAATTATAGATAAAACTATAATAAAATTGAGTTTTTTGTTATTCATATTTTTTTCATGAATTTTGATATTGTTACAAAATTTGGGGCAAATTTATCCTTGATTATTCAACCATCATTATCATCTAAAATTATTATCTGCATATACTGTTATAAAAACTAACTCACTGGCACTATTGAACTCACAGGTTCATGACTGCCTGGTCATAGCTCTCCATACATCTCTATCTTGAGTTAATGTTTTCCAATCATCCCCTGTAAAATTTACCTCCCTCAAATCACAGTTAATATTATTCTCTCATCTCATTCTTGGCCTACCGATAGGATACTTTCTCTCTGGTTTCCTACAAGCAGTTTCCATTCCACACTTTCATTCCCACATGTCTTCCCCATACGAGATTTCTCTGTTCTTATTACATTTGGCTTCCCATAAAGATCGCGTAATTCATCATTATGCAGTCTTCTCCATTCTCTTATCTGTTTGCCTCTCTTTGTTCCAAAAATGTTCCTAAGGAGTCTATTTTCAGATACTCATAATCCTTTCTCTTCCCATAAAGTAAGAGTCCTGTTTTGTATCCATATAATATAACTAAAAATAATTTTATATACTTTTAGTTTAGCGATTTGTGAGAGAAGGTAGGATGCCAAAAGTCCCTGTAATGCATAATAACATGAATTTCCAGAATTGAGCCTATGTTTAATTTCTTTCTGCACTTCATTCCTGTTTGTAATTATTGTTCTTAGGTATTTGAATTCAACCACTTTTTCTAGATTTTCCTCATTTGTCATTAACTATCCATTTCCATTACATAATGAAAGTGTAGCCATATATTTAATGTTATTGTTGTTTACTTCCAGCCCTAATTTCTTAATGTTACTCAATACAGTGTGTGTGTTTCCCATAGTATCTGTTCACTGTTGCCTAATAATATTACATTATCAGCATGTACTACCGGTAACAGTTTACTAATACCATTGAATTGTAGACAATCTTCTTTATCCTCTAAATATTTGATGGCATGCTCTTAATACAAAACTGAATAGAAGGAGAGATAGTGCATCTCCTTGCTTTTGAGTCATTGTGAATTTCAAAACTATCTGAAAACTATTTACATACCTGCATCATACTTTTTGTGCCATTTAGACACATACAAATAAATCTATAAAAACTTTGAGGAATTCTAAAGTTGAGCAGTATACTACACAACTTCTCCCTTTTGGTATGCCTTTTTTGAAGTCTACATGTAATTGGTGTTCTTTGCCAATAATGTATATTCCCATTTTTTAATCCATCTTATACTAAAAATCTGATCTATTGTAGACCTATTTCTTCTAAATGCACATTGGTGGTCACATATTATGTCAATATAGGTAGTAAGTTGGATACTAATATATTTGTCAGAATTTTGTACGAAATTAAAAGTAATGAGGTGTCCCTGTAGTTGTTGCAATCAGTTTTATCTCCTGTGTTACAGATCGGTATAGTAACCAATTATTTCTATTCAATTGGAAGAATTTTTTCCCAAATTATACTAAGCATGGATGTGTCTTGTCTACAATTTTTCTCCCTATGATTTTATCAGTTCTTCTGGAATCCCATCTAACCTGATGTTTTATACATCTTTAATTTTTCTATCACTCTTTCACCTCTTGAGACTAATATTTTTGCTGTCTGTAAGTCATTCTCTTCAATATCCTGTTCTGCACATACATTTAATATCTGAAAATTACTCCTGGAATCTGGAATCATATCCCCATTTTCATTCCTAAATATACTTGTTCTACATGAAACCATTTGCTTTGTATCCTAATTCCCTGATATAATTCTCTGATGTTCCTATTTTTTGCAGTCATTTGCAGATCATTGATCTTCTCTCTCAAATGTCCCCTCTTTTTATTCTTTAAAAATCTAATGTTTTCCCATCTTACGTAACCCAATTGTTCTAAATTTACTTAATTTGGCTTGTGTAAACAATTAATTTTTGTTAGCTTTCTTTCCTTTGCAATATCAGCACATAATCATCTTTAGCATTATTTATTCTCATAAGTGATTACCGTTCTGATTTTCACCTTGATCAGATGATGATGTGAATTGCAATCTGCCCCTCTAACTGATCTAACATCAGTAACAATAAGATTCTTTGATGTGGTAAAGGTGACTAATCTAAACCCATTGTCATTACTATCTTCACCTCATGAAGATTAAATTTGCCTATTGATGGTCTGAATATATCTTCCCATCCCACTTACTTACTTACTTACTCACTGGCACTATCGAACCCGTAGGTTCATGGCCGCGCGGACATAAGGTCTCCATACATCCCTATCCTTAGCTAATGCTTTCCAATCATTCCCTGTATAATCTACTTCCCTCAAATCATAGTTAATGTTGTTCTCCCACCTCATTCTTGGTCTACCAACTGGGCGTTTTCCCTCTGGCTTTCCTACAAGAAGCTTCCATGCACGTCCTTCATTCCCCATACGTGCAAGATGTCCTGCCCATCGCAGTCTACGAGACTTGACTGTTCTTATTATATCTGGCTTCCTATAAAGACCATGTAGTTCATTGTTATGTAGACTTCTCCATTCACCTGTCTGTTCATCTCTCTTTGATCCAAAAATTTTCCTAAGAACTTTATTCTCAAATACTCGTAATCTCCTTTCCTCCCATGTTTCGCACCCATATAATGTAACTGGTAGAATAATAGTTTTATATATTTTCAGCTTAACATTCCTTGAAAGGAGTTGGGACATCAAAAGTCTCTGCAATGCATAATAGCATGCATTTCCAGAATTGAGCCTATGTTTAATTTCTTTGTGCATCTCATTCCTACTTGTGATGATTGTTCCTAGGTATTTGAATTCAGCCACTTCCTCAAAATTTCCCTCATTTGTCATTAGCTGTCCATTTCCATTATATACTGAATTTCTACGTGTGACCATATATTTAGTTTTACTGATATTTACTTCCAGTCCCAATTTCTTAGTGTTACTCAATAGCTTGTGCGTGTTGTTCTTTAGTATCTCCTTGCTATCGGCCAGTAGTACTACATCATCAGCATAAACTAACAGCTTATTAATACCATTCAGTTGTAAGCCTTCCTCATTCTCTAAAGAGTTAATGGCATGCTCTAGTACAAAATTAAATAGTAGAGGAGATAGTGCATCTCCTTGCTTCAACCCATTCTGGATTTCAAAAGTGTCTGAAAACTGTTTGCCTACACACACCCTACTCTTTGAGCCATTTAGACACATTCGTATAATTCTAACTAACTTTTTAGGAATTCCAAACTCCAGCAGGATACTATATAACTTCTCCCTCTTAATTGAATCATATGCTTTTTTGAAGTCTACATATAGTTGATGTACAGTACCATTATATTCCCATTTCTTTTCTAAAATCTGTCTTATACTAAAAATCTGATCTGTTGTAGACCTGTTTCTTCTAAATGCACATTGATGATCTCCTAGAATGTCATCAATATAGGGAGTAAGTCTGCTTACTAATATATTTGTTAGAATTTTGTACGAAGTTGAAAGTAATGAGATGCCCCTGTAGTTGTTGCAATCAGTTTTATCTCCTTTCTTATAAATTGGTACGATAATTGATTCCTTCCCATCCCACTTTTTCATTAAAATATCCTAAGACAATTTTCATATGATATCATGAAAGACTATCAAATACACATTCTAATTCTTTGTAGAACTCATCCTTGATCTTGACATCCTTATCTTCTGTGGGACCATGTATACATAGTTATTTTTTATTAACAATTGCATGGATTTAAAAACTAAAAATACAATTGGTCATTTTTCCTATTATATCAATATGAATCATGAACTCTTACTTTAAGGGAGGAGAAAAGATTATGAGTATTTGAGATTAAATTTTTGGACCAATGAGAAATGAACAGACATGTGAATGGAGAAAACAACATAATAATGAGCTATAAGATCTTTATGGGAAACTAGTTGTAGTAAGAACAAATAAGTCTCATATACTGCAGCCAGGATATATGACACAAATGGGGAATAAAAGAAGGGCATGGAAACTTCTTGTAGGAAAATCAGAAGGAAAGTGCCCAGTAGGTAGGCCAAGAGTGAGATGAGGGAGGTGAATTATACACGGAAATGACTGGGAAATATTACCTCATATGTATGGAGAACATATGTCTGCATATCCATAAACATCTGGATTTGATAATACCAGTGAGTGAGTTATTTATGAGTTTAATGAAAATCAATAAAGCTCATCAAGAACTCCCAAAATAATGTTCTCATTGGTTTATAATATTACTTTGATTTATTTAACATGTCAAAATTTGTATGCATATATTATTTTATAGCTTTTGATAGAGAGGTTGTGATAATAATACAATCTATATATGTTTTACTACTGCAGAACCCATTAACTATATCTCTCTGAATTGACAAATGTCCATGTTACAGATAAATGAAGCCTCTCACTGGGTGATACTAAACAACAACTCCTATTAATTAAAGTAAACCTCGTGGTGTCACTTCCTTTAAATATTAAATTAAACATCAACTATGTTCTAATTGAATAATAGTACCTTGTCATACATTTATGCAATTGTGGACATGAATGCAAAAATGACATATTTCTCTAAAAACTGATTCAATCTCAGAATATGTATAAAAAAGCAATATGTCATATCAAATGTACAGTATATCCAACAGCCTTATAAAATATACTACACAATTATTTTAGCCGTAGTTGATGATATGGAATGTGCAACTTGTATTGATAGTTGAAGTTTCAAAATAATTAGAAGTTTACTTTCAGCAGACATGTTTTTAATTATATTGTTAATGTACCAGTATCTATCTTCCCCTATATTGTAGCAGTACAAATAATGAGAAATAATATTAGATATTGAAGATAAATTTAACCATTGATTAACACCATATTCTTCAATAATTAATTAATTAACATCTTAATTTAAAATATAACATCAAAGTAGTAGCTTTAATCACTTAAAAATTAATGTTTAAATTCTCAATAAAAAATACTTAGAAAAGAAGTCGTCAGATAGCATTGTTGATAGCAATGGCTATCGGTCTTCGGATGAAAGAAGAATTAATTGTATAAGTAGGAAGAAATTTGATGTTCCTATTGGAAGATTGAATGGCGTAACGGTTACCGCACTGACGTACAGAGTCAGAGGTCCAGGATTCAACTCCAGTTCAAACATAATTTTTCTTTCTAAAATAAAAAAATATAAATATCCAATTCTGGAACATGTTAATTTAAAATATAACATCAAAAAATTTATTAATCTTCAATATTTGTATTAAATATCGAAAAATACAACCAGTGTGAGAATATTTCAACATTAAAACCTGAACACATTGAATGATAGAACAGAAATATTACTGTATGATTTATAAAATAACCTCAAAACTCGCATGCAGTGTACCTTGCAGTTTATATTATGTGAAGATGATGAAATAAGGTTGTTTTAATATAAACAAGTATAGTTTTGCTAGTCATATCATCATTTCAAACTGTCTGATTGCACAAAGTTAGCTAAATGAAAGTAACAAAATTCATTTAACTACAATGAAACTTCATTCACTTGAAACAAATTAACCCAATGAATATAGATCAATTCCCATTTTAATTCATGAATAATGTTAAACTGAAAAATAATATAAATCATATAACTTGTTTTCTTCCTGTTTCTTTTATGGGGGGAATACTGTAAATGGATGAAGTAATTAAAATAACTGTAACAACCAGATTAATGCTTTTTCACTGAGATAATCTACAATTGTTCAAGATAAAGTTTCTTTATAGTTAATGTTAATTTTGTTTACTTTTATTTGTTACTTTATTTTTGAGCACTTGTTTGTCAGTTTATATAATCGCAAAGCAATCATGGATTGTTATTCTGCATAATACTTGATAATTTAATTTCTAATAACCATTTTCTTATTTCATATTGTAACATTTGCTTTTTTATTATTTAAGAAAATAATTGGTTAATTTTATGTACAATTAATTTATTTTATATAAAATTTTATGTTGAAATAGTCCTGTGATTTAAAATTATTCAAATTCTACTGTATTAAGCTGTGTGCCATCTCAGAAGATTAATTCTTCCCCTGTCCTCAGAAATGTGAAAGTAAAGATTCTTAATATCTGATATTAATTGGATTCATTATAATTAATTGGATAAATTATAAATATAAAAGCCACATCACCTTGGAGAATTTTTTTTTTGTTATTGGTATTCATTGAGCAGTATTTAGTTTCTGCTCAGTACTTAAATGTTCTTAATTTCTGAATTGTTTTAAGACATGATTATACTGTTGGACCTCGAACTGCCATGACTTTTTCACTCTTCTTCTATTTGATTGTAATTATATTTCCTTTCTCATGATTTCTTGCCAGCTTCTGCTTTATGCATGTTGCATGCCCATTACACTCAGCATGGCTGTGATTGATTTCTGCAGTGTTAGTGCCTATCAAGTCTACAACCCTAAGGATTTAATGCACAACTTTCACATTTTGGAATTTTTGTGTGTTGTTCACATTCTCAGATTCGGTGCCATCCACAATGACTTGTATAATTAAGTGTGCACTTGTCTAGGTAACGAAGAGGCTGACTCCAACCTGTCTCACTAAAGTACAAGAAATAAAAAAAGGACCAAAGGTATAAGTGTTTTATGAAAAAGTAAGATTGTAATATTGTAGGTCTAGAGGATTGTATAGCATTTTCTCTCTTTCTCTCTTACTCTTTTACTCTCTTTAACACAGGGTATTGATTTGAAAATACAATAGGAAGTAACATTATGAGGTTTTAATTAATAAGTTTGGTCTGTATTCTTCTTACCTCATATGGTTGTTTCTTTTAGACATACAGTATGTTTCAAAGCATGTTTGCTCCATCTTCAGTTGGTACAGACTGATCTTTCACAAGTTGTTGGCCCTGGTTCTTGACTTCTGCTCCCTCTTTGGACCACAGAAAGAGGGAGCAGGAGTCAAGATGTAGGGCTGACAACTTGTGAAAAATCAGTCTGTACCAACTGAAGATGGAGCAAACATGATTTGAAACATATGTCTAAAAGAAACAACTATATGAGATAAGAAGAATGCAGACCAAACTTATTTACAAATTTGAATTATGAAAATGTATAATAGTCAATAATGGACTTCACTCTTATTTTAATTTTATAACACACTTCGTCATAATTGTAACAGACATACAGTAAATATTGGTTAAAATTAATTTAAAATCTTAAAAATTACCACTTGTACAAAAAAGTAGTCTATATCATGAAAATAATTGTCTTTGAATCAACTAGAAATGCATCTTTCAAAGATAGGTTTACTTAAATTGAAAATGGAAGATGGCATAATGTAGCTATGTTAATTTATTTATTTACAAAATATGTATGATATTATTAACTCTAACATAATTTTGTTTCGAATAAATTATTATGATAGATGCTAAAGAATATATCCAATCATATAGTATATTATAAGAAGGTTATTATTCATATAATATATTAAAAACTCATTTAAACACATGCCAGAAATAGTATTTCCTATCAATTAAAAGCTACTGGTATCTGAGGTATGAATTTGTCATAATTTTTCTTGCTCTCTCTTGTAAAATGAAAATAAATAATATTATAATTATTTTCAATCACAATATATTTTCAAAATTAAAAGAACAAGCTAGTTTAATAACTTGTTTAGGCAAATTATATTTTTAATTCCTGATTAAATAAAATATCATTGACAATTGAAATGGAATACCATGGAATTTGTAACAGATGAGATGGATGCAAAATATCATTTATATTAAATGTGTGCAAACTCGATCACCTGACAACTTAAAGGACTTGCTTGGGACTTACAAGGGTTTTACAGTTTATAAATTCTAGTCCCTATAGAGATAAAATTTAATTTTGATGTTTAACGCACCCAAAAAGCATCACAATTGCATTGAATGTATATATATATATATCGGAACAGGCAACTCTTGCCTAAACCAGGAAGTGAAGAAGAAGAGTATATATATATATATATATAATCAATAAGTTGAACACTGCTGGGACAAAATGATCTGTTGTCTTAAATTCTTCGTAAGAGTTATATAGGCTATGTGTCATTAGTATCTTGGATTGTCTCCATGTTTAATAAATCTGAAAATTAAGAAATAAACTCAAGAGTAAATAATAACAATTAATTTGGCTTAGTTTTGAACAGTTACCATATATCATCTTTTCAATCAATCTACATAAATTTATTTAGAGAAATAAGATGAGCATTTCATATGAGATTTAGTTGTTAAATTAATACATTTTTAGAATTAATTTTTTTATGGATAGGAAAGTAGCATTTCAATATCTCTTAAATTAAAATTTACTATCCATAGTATAAATTTTATTATTAAATGATAAAGTGTTCAATGAGGAAATTTAAATAAATTGTAATTTGGCTTTACTTTTCTTGTGAAAGAAGGACTTTTATTTCTGAGAAAGATATGTTTGAATGCATGACTTGAAACCAAAATTAATATGATTACCAATCAGCTGGAATGAACCATCTAAAGAGTCTGTTAGATCCTAATTACAAATAATGGCTTAAATTTGAGAGTTTATAATCTTTTTTACTTATATTTTAATTTCATGAAGTATATTTATGTGTTAGGATTCTTCCTATTATATTATATGGATGTGAAACATTGTCTTTTACTTTAAGAGAAGAGAAAATATTATGAATATTTGAGAATAAAGTGCTTAGGAAACATTTTGGACCAAACTAAACAGACAGGTGAATGAAAGAAACTTCATAATTCTGAACAACTTGATCTTTATGGGAAACCAGGTATGATAATAACAGTAAATCTCATAGAATATTTAATTTTAGGAAGTTATATTTTGAGGTTATTTTAATTATATTATTTTTGGTCTGGACATCTTACCTCAATATTAATGTTGATTTGTTCTTGGACATGTTTCAAAACAATTCTGTTTTATCGTCAGCTTTCCCAGACTGGTTTTATTTATGTTGCATTATGTTGCACCACCTGGATGTCGATGTCAGCTCCATCCTGTGGTTGGCCAAAGAACCTCCAAACAAGGTCACCCTCCATCGGAATATCAAAATTCATAACTCTGTTTCTGTTCTTCTGAATATAAATTTGTTCCCAAATAGTCAGCTCTTTTGTATTTTCTAACTGTTTTAATAATTTAGTGTCTGAATTTATATTATGTTTTTCAGACCAAACATGAGCAGCAACTGCAGATTTTTCAATTTCCCCATTTTTAATATTTCTTATGTGTTCTTTGGTTCTAATTTTTAGGTTTCTTTTTGTTTTCCCTATATATATCTTTTCACAACCCATGCATTCAATTTGATATATTCCTGACTTTTTATTTTTATCAGTTTTTTCATTTTTGTTGGTTTTTATTAGTTTATTTAAACTGTAGTTAGTTTTTGGTGCTAATTTAATATTAAACTTCTCAAATATATTTTGAAATTTATTATGTACCCAGGGGTGATATGTGAATTTCCTATATTTTTTCATAGGTGGTTCTTCTTTTTCAAGATTACTTCTGTTTATCATTTTTTGTTTTTTATACTTTTCTATCCTTTTATGTACCATTTCTTCATCAAACCCATTTTCTCTTGCTACTTTGATTATGTGTTTTTCTCATGTTTGAAATCTTCTTCGTTTAAGGGTAAGTTTACCAATCTATGAGTTAAACTATTAAATGCTGCTAATTTATGTCCAATTGGATTGAACCCTGTTGATTTTATAAAATTTTCCGTATGAGTTTCTTTCCTATGAATCTTGAATTCAATTTTTCTTTTTTCTTCGTTTCTGACCAATTTAAGATCCAAAAAAGGTATTTGTTTATTGTCTTCTATTTCTTTGGTGATTTTAATGTTTGTACTCTGTAAATTTAATAGTTTTAGGGAATCTTCTACATGTTTTTCTTTAACAATACAAATTATATCATCAACATATCTACTCCAAAATTTAAACATTGTGGGATGTGCTTTAGTGATTTTACATTCAAAATCGCTCATGGGTACATAATAAATTTCAAAATATATTTGGGAAGTTTAATATTAAATTAGCACCAAAAACTAACTACAGTTTAAATAAACTAATAAAAACCAACAAAAATGAAAAAACTGATAAAAATAAAAAGTCAGGAATATATCAAATTGAATGCATGGGTTGTGAAAAGATATATATAGGGAAAACAAAAAGAAACCTAAAAATTAGAACCAAAGAACACATAAGAAATATTAAAAATGGGGAAATTGAAAAATCTGCAGTTGCTGCTCATGTTTGGTCTGAAAAACATAATATAAATTCTGACACTAAATTATTAAAACAGTTAGAAAATACAAAAGAGCTGACTATTTGGGAAAAAATTTATATTCAGAAGAACAGAAACAGAGTTATGAATTTTGATATTCCGATGGAGGGTGGCCTTGTTTGGAGGTTCTTTGGCCAACCACAGGATGGAGCTGACATCGACATCCAGGTGGTGCAACATAATGCAACATAAATAAAACCAGTCTGGGAAAGCTGACGATAAAACAGAATTGTTTTGAAACATGTCCAAGAACAAATCAACATTAATATTGAGGTAAGATGTCCAGACCAAAAATAATATAATTAAATCTCATAGACTCCAACAGGCAGGACATGTGACACCATTGTAAAATAAAAAAAGGGGGATAGAAACTTATTTAAGAAAAACTAGCGAAAAAGCACTCAGTTTGTAGGCTAAGAATGAGGTGGGAGAGATGGGAAATGAAAAAGGGGCATGAAAACTTCTTTTAGGAAAACCAGAGGAAAACATCCAGTTTGTGGGCTAAGAATGAGGTGGGAGAATAACAATACTGTGATTTGAGGGAGATGAATTATACAGAAAATTATTGGAAAATATTAGCTCAGAATAAGGATTTATGGAGAGCTTATACTGCATGGCCATGAATCTATGGGTACAATAATGCCAGTGAGTTTTATTTAAATGGTAGGCAACCTGGGATTAGAAAATAAACTGGGAATTAATCTCTTTCAACAAATAAATAAAAAGAGAATAAATAACAGATTTAAAATATTTGGAGGAATATGACTTCATCTAAGATAAAATTAAAATGTTTCACACCTCACCTCATATCCAGTCTTCTAATTAGACTGCAGTTTCAAAGCCTGGGCAGCTTCATCTTCAGTAATTTCTCGTCAACTGATGTTATGTCAGTCAGAAGAACTACTTATTCTTCTCTTTGTTGGTGGACCAATAAACCTCCAGATTCAATCAGAATCCACGGGAATTTCAAAGTTCATAAGTTTTTCTTTCTTGTTGTTTTTAATATGGATTTTTTCCCAAACCGTGAGTTCTTTTTGTTTTTCTATTTATTTAATTAGACTGGCATTTGATTCAATTAGATGTTTTTCAGTCCTAGCATGAGCAGCTACTGCTGACTTCTCCACTTTATGCTTGGTTTGAAAAACATCTAATTGAATCAAAAGCCAGTCTAATTAAATAAATTGAAAAACCAAAAGAACTCACAGTTTGGGAAAAAATCCACATTCAAAAAAACAAGAAAGAAAAACTTATGAACTTCAAAATTCCTGAGGATTCTGATTGGATCCGGAGGTTTATCGGTCCACGAACAGAGGGAAGAAGAAATAGTTCTTCTGATCAACATAACATCAGTCGACGAGAAATTACTGAAGATGAAGCTGCCCAGGCTTGGAAACCACGGTCTAATTAGAAGACTGGATATGAGGCGAGGTATGAAACATTTTATTTTAATCTTAAATTAAACCTCATAGTATTTTTTTTTCCTATAAAAGTTCAATATAACATTATCTAATAAGTTGTGATCAAATTCTCCAGTTAATTGGCATTATTAACAATTCAGTCAGAAATAATGAATTAAAAATATTGAATTGTGATAATAGTTAAAAGACTGATAACTGTACAGATATTAATCTTTATCAGAGTTATTGATTATAAGAATTTTTCCATTGAAGCCAAAAGTGTTCTTCTGTGATGTTGTCATGGAGAGATTGTTTTTGTATTCAAATGTGGAGTAATACCAGAAATCAGGGGACATGAGGGCAACAGCAGAACTTGGGAAAACACAATAATTTATCTATTAGATATTTCCAGAAAAAAAATTGTAACCATTATTAATTATCGGTATGTTAATATTGAATTTTAATTCAACTCTTTCTTTAATTTATTTATCTAACATTTTCTCTTAATACCACAAGGATCTTCTAAGGGATGTAGTGGAATCACTTTACTTTTTTGCTTTAATAACACGGTCCTGTTGCAACCAACATAACGAATACTAAGTTATTATATGTACAAATATTACAACTTTTACAAAATTAATTACTTATTGCAAACAGAAGATTTATATAAAAACTTCAAAATAGTCTTCTTCATTGTCTAATTGTCAGGAATTCTATGTGAACAATCTGATATATTTTGACACAGTCTTGGATTTTAGTACTTTGGCCATTGTATAGTTTTTGATAGTCATTATTCATTGGCATCTTTTTGTGTAGATCATTTGTTTTTTTGTCAAATAACATTTTTTTTTGTATAAACGAGACTGGCTTCAGCAGGTGAAAAGAACATAATGTACCAGAATATCCTGACAGGTGCTTCACTACATGCTTAATGGAAATAGACCTACTGGAAGACCCACAAGAGATGGTTTGGATACCATAACAGTTACTAAGCTAGGATGATGATGATGATGATGATATGATGATGATGACTTTTTCTTTTTGGGTAGTGTGGCATCATAAGCTTCTTTTCTAACCTAGAATATCTTCTTTTTTCTTCTTCTTCTTCTCTGTGAGTGAAGTTTTTTCAAACATGTAAGTTGCTCCTTCAGAATTGTTGGTGTAATTTGAAGCAACTGTTATACCAAGCACTCCCATGAAGTTTCCTAAAATCTCTTGAACTGGATGTGGTCAAGAACATAATTGTTTTGTCTTTATTGTTAACTTCAATTTGTTTTGATTGAGAAAAGTTGTTTGCTGATACTAGCAAGGGGTTGTAGGTCATTTATTTACATGTTGGAATTTATTTCTCCTTCTTCTCTTAAGAGGACATCTACATTGAATAGCTTATCTGTGATATCTTCATTGGATATGTCTATTGGGGATGTTGAGGTTTTGCTAGAGGCTGACATAGCAGACTTTAGATACATGGACTTCTTCTGTTCTGTCACATTATTTCCCAATGTTCTTTCAATTACAGGAAGTGAAGGAAATCTGAATTCTAGTATTTAAGCACTCTGTATCATACATATTTTTTTAATAACTATTTCCAGCACTTGTGACTATGGTGATCATTATGACTCACAGAGAGGAAACAATCAAATGTTAGAATCCTTCCACTGTTTGTAGTCTCTTTTATATCAGGTAATGCCAATTAGTCTCCTTTTGGTAAAGCTGTATTTTGTAGAGAGGACAGATGCATTTCTTTAAATATTACATTATTTAGAACTTCATAATTATCAAACTCTGAGTTAATCTTTTGCAGTTTGACTAAATGGCTACTCATCATTTAGAATATCAGATGATATATCTCCAGTAATTAGTATCCTCTTATTGTAAAAGGTAAAGTAATTCCACAATAGGCCTTAAGAGGACCTTTGTGTTGTAAGAAATTAAAGCTTCCACATTTCTAAACAATCAGTATGAGATGTCAGCCCTTGCATGATGCCACTTTTATCCCAGAACATCTGGTACTTATTTCTATTAGAAGATCTACGGACTCCCGAAAGTGCACAAAGAAGGGAAGAAAATGAGGCCGATAATTAACAACATAGGGTCTCCTACGTATCATTTATCTAAATGGTTATGTAAGGAATTTAATAAAATGAATGGATTTGAAAACTCTGCAATAGAAAACTCTTATGAATTGGTAGATAAACTAGAAAACATACAACTACAATCTTCAGACAGATTAGTTTCTTTTGATGTTGTTTCCTTATTTCCAAGCATTCCGAAAGACCAAACTATGGAAATTTTAGAGATTTGGCTGAACAAAAATAAAATTGAAAAAGGAAAGATAGTCGAATATAAATCTTTAACTAAATTATGTATCGATAATATGTTTTTCACCTACAATGGAAGATTTTATAAACAAAATTCAGGACTTTCGATGGGAAACCTTTTATCTCCATTCTTAGCTAATCTATTCATGGGGAATTTTGAACACAAGATAATTAATGGACATCGTTTAATTTTCAAGTTCTGGTGCAGATATGTGGATGACATAATTGCAATAGTTAATCATAAACAGATAGATGATGCATTAAAATTATTGAACATTCAAAGTCAAACTATAAATTTCACTATGGAAAAGGAAATCAATGGAGAAATACCATTTTTAGATCTCAACTTAAAAAAGGAATGAAGAAAATAAGATAGAATTTGGAATTTACAGAAAGAAGACACATATAGATAACTACATAAAAGCTTCAGGTTTCAATCACATAGCTCACAAAGAAGCAGTTTTCAATAGTTTGACATAGATTAGTGAACATACCAATGAACAAAGAAAATTATGAAAAAGAAAAGGAACACATAATCAACGTAGCAACGAAAAATGGTTTTGCAATAAAATTGATACCCAAGAAAATAAACAAGTCCAAAAGACAAAAATTTATTAATCAAAGCACTCTTCTAAAAGTAAAACACCACAAGTTTCAAAAAATTGTTAAAGATTAACATAAGGTTAGCACCCAAAAATGACTACAGCATCAGTAGACTGATTAGACCTAATAAGAATGAGAAAATTAAAAAAGAAAACAAATCAGGGATTTATCAAATTAAATGTGAAGAATGTGAGAAATTCTACATAGGAAAAACTAAGAAAAACTTGAAAACTAGAGTGAAAGAACATCTCAGGAATGTCAAGAAAGGGGAAGTAGAAAAATCTGCAGTTGCTGCCCATGCATGGTCTGAAAAACATCTTACCGAGAAAGAAGCTAAATTATTAAAACAAATAGAAAAACCAAAAGAACTTACTGTTTGGGAAAAGATCTACATTCAAAAGAGTGAAAAGAAGAAATTGATGAACTTTGAAATTCCCGGTGAGAATGACCTGGTTTCGAGGTTTTTCAGTCAGCCAATGGAAGGAGCGAAGGACAGCTCTTCAAGACGACAGAACAACGGTCGTGACGATACTGAGGACGGAACGGAAACTATGTTCCGAAACTAGTTTATAGTCAAATAAGAAGAACAATATGAGGTGAGTGATATAAATTCTACCTTAATAATATAGAGGATATGTTCTAAGGCTCCAAAATAAAATAAAAATTATCAAAATAAAATCAATTTAATGAAAGATTTTGAACAATTTCTATTACTAGAATTCCTTATTTTGTCTTTGGATTTTTTTATGAATCATACAGTAGATTCATTAACGTTGAAACAGTGTGATATGGATGGAAATACTCGCCAACGAGTAAAGGTCATGCATTTCTAATTTTACTTTCTGCAACAACACTACTTTTTTCCACTTTGGAACTAATTTTTCTTTCCTTTTACTCATCAATATAAATTGGGAACAAAGCAGAATATACATGTGTTATTCAATTTAAATTATTCCAACAAATGACAAGTTGAAACATAAAACACCGATTGTGGCGAAGATTGCATTTATCAAAGGACAGTGCCCAGCTTTTAGCAACAAACTTTAGGCTTAGTTACAATAAGGTTTGTTTTACTTTGATATTTATTTGTTCATTTGGTTTGAATCGCTCTTTGTAAAAGCCACCATGGCACATGCCTGCAGTAAAAAAAAGTTGCCAATGCATTAATAAAGGATATCAAATCCTAATATACCAACTGTTCCTGCAAATAAAGAAATTTTTATTCACGAATACAGGAAGGAACATTGTCGCAAATTTTTAATCAGGGAATAATGAAAACACGAATCACGGTACCATGAATAAGGCCTTTACTGTACTGTGTTAGTTATTTCTTTATTTTAATCTGTTTCACAGAGCATTAATTTCTCGTTCGATATTGTAGCATCATAATTATAGGAAGTAGTTACTTAATTTTTTTCTGCATCATTTATTGATTTTTTTAAGCTTCCAGCCTTGTAAAATTTAAATTTCATTAAGAGAAAACTAATGATGATGATGATGATGATAATAATAATAATAATAAATAGAGAGAAAAATCTCAAGAAGCAATATAGTAATAAATATATTCCTTATACAATCCAAATAATAAACAAAATTTCATCTACCAAAATTTAGTATCCAAGCAAGTAGAAGTTAAAGTATATGTTTATAATTATTTAGTTAGTGTATCCATCTTCCCCTATATTGTAATAGCCTAATAATAAAAATATTGAAGAATGATATTAGATAATGCAGATAAATTTAACCAGTGTTTAACATCATGTTCTTCAATATTATTCATTGAACTTTTATATTTATGTTAAATATTAAAAAATACAGCTGTTATGGGAATCTTTCTAAATGAAAACAAAACTTGAAAGTAGCAAATAACAGAAGAATTAATAAGTTACAATAGGAAGTAACATTATGAGGATCTTAATAAATAAGGTGAATCTGGAGTCGTCTTACCTCATAACTTGTTGTGTTCTATTTAAACTAGTTTTGGTATAGCATGTATACCATCGTCAGCTTTTCCAGACTGTTGAATTTTACGTTGTCGGCACTGGATGTTGGCTCCCACTTCATCTTTTGGCTGATCAAAGTACTTGCAAATCAAATCTTTTTCCCCGGGAATACAGAAGAACAAAAATAAGATTATGAATTTTGAAATTCCCAAGAAAAAAAGATTTGATTTACAAGTTCTTTGGTCAGTCAAAAGATGGAGTGGGAGCCTACATTCTGGGCAGACAACGTTAAATTCAACAGTCTGGAAAATCTGATGATGGTATACATGATATAGGGTAGTGTGGGGCTCTTTCACACATTTCAAATTAAAAGTTATATAACTTTCGGGAAAAAATGTTCAAGGAAAATAAAATATATATTTATTATTACTGAGATCAATAAATGTATACACAGTATTTAAAAACTCATAAGTGTTAACACTATTGAACAAGAAATATAAATCTGACGCATGACGTGGCTTAACATTGTGAACTTAAGCGGGGCTATTCTGTCCACATCTTAATATTACAAACATTTACTAAACGTGAATTGTTTCTTGCCAAAGGCACCAAGACACCTCATGAAACCATTTTAAACATTTCTGACATCTGATCCACTCTCCCATACATTTTGACATTTGTGTAAAATACCTTACACAACAAAAAAGAACACGGCACATGATCTTCCTCCACATTCACTGTTGGCTGAAGTGGAAGTGGATCCTCTTCATATGACTAGGAATGTGTGTTTCTTTTATTTGCATGTCTTCTTCAATCCACTTCTTGTAAGCCCTTTTAGATTTATATGTGCTCACCGTCTGTAACCTTTTAATAAATAACTTCTGATAGTTTACTCACATTTTTATGAAAGAATAATATCTTAAGAAGTGTATGGAATAGCCCCTGTTATTCTGTGTGAAATAGCCCCCATTTACTACATTATAATAAAGCCGTATAATTTCATAACCACTTATAATTTCTAAATTTAATTAACTGATCTGATAATTGCAAACATTTACTATAAATTGGTACAGTAATTATTGATTTACATCAATCTATATAAAAATTATAGCTTAAACAGTGAGATGTACAAACTATTCAAGCAGGTATATGACTGAAATAATACATACCATGGTTGACAAAAGCTTCTCTTACAGCAACACAGAAGACAAGGCCTTAAGGCCTTAACTCTGCCTGGTAAAATAAAGCTATTATTATTATTATTATTAATCTTTCTTTGAAACAAACAGATGATGACTGAATACCAGACAGGCAGGGGTTGAAAAGAAGTGGTCATTTGTCCTTGAAAATTTCAAAGGTTTCCAGGAAGACACAAAATATTTAAAGTGTGCAAAAAAAAAAACCCATGTGCGAAAAAGCCCCGCAGTACCCTATTGAAACTAGTTGAAATAGAACACAAGAAGTTATGAAGTAAGATGACTCCGGATTCACCTTGTTTAATAACAGAAGAATTATTACAAATAAATGAAATTTGTTATGTTAATTAACATTTACGGTAATTTTTTTTAAACATTTCATATGAATAGAGGTAAAACTACTGCATTCCACATGTTAAAATATTAATATTGTCACACTGTCAAACAATTATTTGGAAATCATAGTACTGTATTTTAAAATTAAGACACTATCTCTGTGCTTAGTATATTGAAGCTTGCAGCATTTAAATATAGTTGAACCACATTTGAATCCTTTATTAAAGTGAGTGGATTATTTCATGGCAGATAAGATAGAACTGTTAAAGAAGCACATAACAATAGCTCTCAGTTTCTCTACCCAGCAACATTGTCTAATTGAGACCTCGTAACATGCCACTGTGCATTTCATTTTTTATGGTAGGAAAATCCTAAATAAAGTTGATTGTCCAGATTATGTTCTACAGAAACAGCTGAATTTTACTTCATAATAGTGAAAGTCCCATGATTTTAGCTGCTATAGTTTCCGAGATTTTTAACTTTTTTTTTATTAGAAAGAGCTTTTGCAAATGAAATTTTGAATTTTATACAGTAAGAGAGTGAAACACTATCATATAAATTTACCATCAAATGAAGTTTTATTTAAAAATAGATAAGTATACATGTTAATATACTTAAGTCTAAATGTTAAACTATAAAGATAGGGAGTGGGAGAAGTGTTGCAATAGTGTGAATGTTAATAAATGGTATTAATGAATTGCCATGGAATAATCCATTCAGTATGTAAGTGATATCATTTGTAAAGTTACGTTACAGTAGGGATAATAAATTATTATTTTTCACACATAGTTATATACCATACACTGACCATATTTTAAATGTTACTAATTTCTACAGATGGAAATAACTTTTCGAGATGTTGGCTGGAGTGTTTTGTTCTAAGAAACCCATAGTCTCCAGTACTTTATTATATTATTTTATTGTAGTTTGATGACATCTTCCAGGCTGCTTGGCCATGATCATGAGGCTTGAAGTTCCCCAACGTTTCGCCAGAGTCTGCATCCAGCATCCCCACCTTGAGGCTGATTCTCTCATTTCTCAAACCAACCCTTTGCCTTTGTCAAAATGTCGGGGAATTTCAAGCCTTATATCCATGACCAACTAGGCCAGAAGATTTCGTCAAACTACAACACAACCCAGGCCATGAAAGCCAAGTCAGTATATTGTATTTTTTAGTTTTCTTTTCTAATATTATTTTATGAGGAAATTCTTTTACTTGTTATGATTTTGTACTTTTTAAATTCATAGTTGTTTTTTATACCATTGAGGTTATAACAATGTTAAAATTATAAAATTTTTTTGTACCTTGTATACTACTGTTGTCCTCAACTATATAATTGTATACAAGGTACAAAAAATGTTTATAATTTAAATTTAACATTGTCATGATTTACCATCAGTTAACATTAAATATATTTTTCACCTTTTTATAGCCATATATTATCTAGGATTTTTAGGTATATCAAATAGGCTGTGTGTTTCTACTGTTGTGTTTGTCATGAATTTTTTACTGAAGAAATTAACTGATTTACCTTAATTTTTTAATTATACTATGGCATTTAAATCCAGCATTTACCTTGACAATTGGAAAAACTGGGCTAAAACCTCTGTTAAATGCTGCTGACTAAGCTAAGTTACTGACTAAAAGTTTTGTGTTGTGCAGTAACCGTTGTTGTGGATGGTGTCCCCTTTTTCTCACCTGAGATTTTCTTTATTTTTTGTCAAGAACATGAGAATGTGCATTAAATCCATGAGTTAAACTAATTCTCTTCTGCAGAGTGATTCATATAATGTGATAATGTGTATAAGAAATTAAAATATTATTAACCTGTAATCTTTTGCATTAATGATTCAAAGCAATTTCAAATAGTTCAGTAAGGAAATAAGAATTAAAAAAAGGAGGAAACCTTTTTAAATCGGATATAAGACCAAGGGTCCATATAAAAAATTAACCTTCAAATTTCTTGTTTTTTTTAATAACAAGAAAAACACAAAAACAATCAAATCATGCTTAAACTAACCAGAAAAATAAATATAAAAACACTCTTTTATTCAGCCTGAATAATGTCATAGTCACTAATCGAATGTATTCTAACTTGCTCCTCACTTAAACAAAAAAATAAATTATGTAATAGATGTCACTTACATTTAAATTAAGCTGATGTGTATTGTAACTTGCCCCTTATCTAACCTAGCAAAATTATCTGTAAATTAAAAAGTAAACTGATGCCACTACAGACCTTAGGAGGCTCTTGACATGTAGGAGTTTCAGGCTCCTACTCTTCTAATCAATTGGTACTTGATGTCAGCTGATTTATCAGTCCTGCATGACAGCCATCTTAATCCCCAGAACAAGCATCTGATACTTTTTTAATTAGAGGATGAGTAAACCCCAGCACCATGATGCTGTTAGAAGGTTTGGCTCCATTTAAAAATTCTAACTCCACTGGGACTCGAACCCTCAACTTTCCACTTTGTAAGCTTATACAGTGTGCCCTTATATGTAAACTAATCAGATGTATTCTAACTTACCCCTCACCTTACCTAGTAAAATAAATCTGATGTATTCTAATTTGCCCCTCATAAATTATATAATAATTGTCACTCACCTGTAAACTAATCTGGTGTATTCAAATTTGCCCCTCACCTAACCTAGCAAAATAAGTTATATAATAGATGTGACTTGCCTGTAAACTAATCTGGTGTATTCAAATTTGCCCCTCACCTAACCTAGCAAAATAAGTTATATAATAGATGTGACTTGCCTGTAAACTAATCTGGTGTATTCAAATTTGCCCCTCATCTAACCTAGCAAAATAAGTTATATAATAGATGTGACTTGCCTGTAAACTAATCTGGTGTATTCTAATTTGCCCTTCACATAACCTAATGAAATAAATTGCATATTAGTTGTTATTCGCTTTTATCTTATTTATTCATGCAGAAAGAGTGTTACATTGTTGCCAACTTGTCGATGCTATGTGTAGAAACCTAATTGAGGCAGGGTAAGAATAGGAAACAGAGATTTATTATCTATTATTTTTTCTGGTTTGTTTTTATTATTAGACATTCCTAATATTTATTTTAACACCGCCCCTCCAAAAAGAAAGAAAACAACATTTGGATGTTCACTTTTTATACCCAAACTATAACTAAATTTCAAATACTGTATATTACTCCAACTATTGGGTATACTTGCAACTTAAGGTTTACTTTGAACATGTATGGTAGACATTAATGTCCTCTGTTTTATATTTGTTTTTCAATGTTTTAAAATGATTTGTGTTTATAAATTTGAAAATCTTGAAAAATGGAAGACATTGAAGTCTACCATATGTGTCTGAAGTACACCTAGTGGATGGTACTGTTTATGAATTACAGTTAAAAAATGGAATGGTCCCAAAGCTGTGATATACCGAATTATTTTTTTTTAATTCCATATTTGAAAAATAAATTAAAAGATAGTCTTAATGTGTAGGGCAATAAGAAAAAAATGAGTAGGAAAGCTAACTTCTATGACAGCTTATTTGACAATAACTTAACCTCCAGTGCTGTGGTATAAAAATTAAGAGTGTCTGGTTGTCATTAAGTGCACCTGGGTTAAATTTCCAACTGCACTAGAAATTTTTGTTTGAGCGTAAGATCTGAAACAGGGTTTATTTGGCCTTGAAAGAACAATGAGTAGTTGCCTAATATAAGTAGTGAATTTCAGTTAAGAAAATTGAAAATTTTATTGAGAGACTGCATCACTATACCCAATGACAGCAACCACTTCAGTCAGACTTGGCTCTTTGAAACTGTCATGCCACAGATTGATTTACTATGAGTCCAATTAAATGTTTTTTTTTTAAAAAATCCCACTACAGGCCTCGGGAGGCCCTTGGGGTTTTAGGAGGTTAAGGCTCCCACTTTTTCTAGACAATCGGCACTTGATGTCAGCCAGGTTGTCAGCCCTGTATGACGCCGCCTTTACCCCCAGAACAAGCATCTGGTACTCATTTCATTAGAGGCTGAGTCGACCCCAGGGCCATGTTGCCACCAGAAGTTAAGGGTCAGTTTAAAAATCCTGACCCCACTAGGACTTGAACCCTCGATCTTCCGGTTTGTAGCGCAGTGCCTTAACCACTACGCTACGGCGTGCCCCCCCAATTAAATGTTACTATTATGTATGTATATAGTGCTTGAGGTGGGGCAAGATGGCATCCCAGTTATCTTTTTAAATGGCTTAAAAGCATCCCATTACATCTTAACATCATTAACACCATTCTGAAATGTTTTCTTTGTATTATTAACTTTCAGTTTACAGATGTATTGATTTCAAATATTTTCTTTATTTCATACTAACACCTGGTTTGCACTGCTATGCTTAAATAAATGAAATATTAAGGGTTAATTAAATTGTATGGTATAAACTGCGATGAACCAAACATGGCGGTTGCTAGAGTCAATTTTTAATTTTGGATTTCAGATAAACCCCAAATTCTAATGGTCAGATTTTGCTGACTTTTTTAATAATACCTACCTTGGTTTATTTTAATAGGGTATACTGAGTTTCATTGTGAAACATTGAAAAATATGACCGCTAGAGCAATTTTTTTATTTTTGTTTTAGGTTAACTCCTACACCTAATGGTTTTAGAACACAATATATAGTGACTAAACACTCGCTGTACCTAAAAACCTGTATGTACAAATTTTCATGAAGATTGGTTGAACAGTTTAGAAGTCTATAAAGGACCAACATGTATTCATTTTTATATAGATTGCTCAAATGATATATAATCAGGTCATCTATTATCATAATCACTTTTACTGATAACTTTTGGTACTTATGTTGGAATGGTACAAGATTAATTTTCGTATTCTTAAGATCTGTATAAAATTTTTATTTACTCTCACATTTTACAATTTACTTGACATCTTCCTGTGCCCATTTCAAGATTCTACAATCAATCTCTATTCCTCTCTTAATAAATTTCTAATTATTTAAAATGGTTTGTCCATTTATCTTGTATCCCATCTCATCCCATTCCAATACAGCAGCAACAGTGGTCTGTCTCCAATCGACCAATTATTTATTTCTATTGTTAATGTTACATCTGAGTTGCACTTATTAAAAATTAATTTAGTGTTGAAATAACATATTCGGCAAACAAAACATACAGTTTATGTTGAGTATAGTCTGTATTGTCACATCCAGAAGTACTTGTAGAATGATGTGGTAACTCATCCCATTTAAGTGTCGGGTTAGTAGTCACAAAAATTGCTATTGTTGATGACTCATCCTAGCTATTTTGTTCTAGTACAATGGGAATTTGGCCAGAAATTTTTAGTTGGGGTATCTTTGGTTTGATATGTGCTTCAATAAATAATTGTGTGAAATGTTATTTTAGTCTATCATTAGTTTTAATTTACTTATGAAATGGATAATGCACGTGTGACTTTATTCTAATGCATGCTATTTTTAAACTACTATAATATGTTCACAGTTGAAACAAATATTTTTGTAATTTAGTCTATAAATTAAATGAGGAAAACCATCCCATTCTTTTTTCATTCCGCCTCAAGCACTATATGTATATACTATATATTTTAATGTAATTAGTCTCCTCTTACATTGATTTAAATTAGAATAACCTGGATTATTACATATTTAGGCAGCATCCGTGGCGCAAGCGCTGGGGTCCTGAGATCGAGTCTCAGTCATTCTATGTAGGTTTCGTGGTGGACAAAACGGAGCTTGGGCAGGTTTTTCTTGGGTTTCTCCTGTTTCCCTTGCCACAATTTCATTTTTCCAGTTTCTCCATACTCATCTCATCCATTTAATTTCATTCATCGGCCCCTGTGATGGTGTGTCAGGCTTGGTCGACCGGCACTCTTGTCATTCACAGACCTCTATACATAGGGGCTCATCTCATCCTGAGTTGGACACGAGTTGAGGATATTTATATATATTTTATTACATTTTTATAGATATTCAACAACATTTGAAATTTATAATTCTTATTAAGTAGCTTTAGTCTATCCAAAATAAGATCTGCTCTTGTTGTAAACATTAGCAAAAGTACAACACTCATTACTGGTAGGAAGGGAAGAAAGAGTTCATAAGGTTTAATTATTTTTTATGTAAACAATTTATTAGTTTCCCTGGTTTAACCTCTCGTTTCTAGTGCTCCATGCATCCTGGGCCTTATAGGAACTCGAGCTGTTAGGAGAAGATGAATCACATACATAATGTTTTAATCACACAAGGACATATAGGGCCTGTTCAGTTGAGTGAGTCCAACTTCTGAGAGAACACAAAGATTTTAAAAAAATATATAATTCACTCATACATTCAAGCTTAATAAGGTAAATGTGATAGTGATTATGATGACCAATTGGTGTTCAGGACCATAAAGCTTCCCAAATTATAATTTATAAAGTATTACTAAAAAAAGTAATGTGTATGTATGTATATATCACATACATTCCACATGGGGACATGGGGTGCTCTCTACCAGGAGTTTCCCTAACCAAGCATAATTTAGTTATGCTTATTTACCTACGGATGTCAAATAGTGACATGTGGTTAGCACGTGATCTCAACGAGACATCTAGAAGTCAGCAAAGGTATTACTTGGATGGATGAAGGTTGTAGTTAAATTTTGCAGAGGCCTGTTTTATTCAGGCTTGTGATTCTTTTATGAGCCTGAAAATCATCAGACTGAGGACTCATAGTTAAATGTCCCTCCTTGAGGACTTACCCCTTGAATTTTTCCATACTAAAGAAGTAATAAAAAATACAATTTCTATGCAGGTTGAAAAAACCTTTAAGAAAGCTTTACCCAGCTAAGGATCAAACTTGGACCTGCTGCATACAAGGTCATATTGGTGGATTATATGTCATTTATAAAGGAAACAAATGGCATAGCCTTATTCTTTATGAATGTGGAATGAAAGACGTGCATGGAAGCTTCTTGTAGGAAAACCAGAGGGAAAACTCCCAGTTGGTAGACCAAGAGTGAGGTGGGAGAATAACATTAACTATGGTTTGAGGGAAGTGATTATACAGGGGATGATTGGAAAGCATTGGGTCAGGATAGGGATGTATGGGGAACTTGTGTCTGTGCGGCCATGAACCTATGGGTTTGATAGTGCCAGTGAGTTAGTTAGTTAGTTAGTTAGTTATATGCAACAATATTAATTATTGATCTGAATGATGTTTTGAGTACTTATTTTCTGCTTATTAAGAAATAATACTTTGGCAAATATTATTATATTTGTGGAGTAAATTGATAAGAAAGTATAAACTTGTCTGATCTTGTTGTTAAAAAAATCCAAGTTTATGGAATTAATTCCAGTAATTTTAATGAATGATATTGTGAAAAAACTGCTAAATTCACTGGTGTTTTTTAATAGAATGTTAAAAATGCATACAAAGTATTTTTTAATGCCATTGTGTCATAAATAGATGTTGAGATATTTAAGTATCACTCATATATATTACACCATGTTAACAGCGGTGAATAAATGTGAAAAATAGATAAGTAAGCAAACTGGAACATAACAATAGGTTAGCGAAAGTGTTTTGAATGTTGAGTCAAATCATATTAAGTGCAGAAAGACAGATTTTACGGGAAGAATGAAAAATATTCTATGGCTATGTTAGCGTGAAAGAAAGTAAACAGGTTAATATCAAAGTTCAGACATTGAAACTTAATAAATCTAGGTATAAAGTTTACTTTTACTTACCTGATACATTTTCAAAGTCCTATAGAACAACAGTGCGCATGCGCCAGAGTTTATAGAGCCAGTGATACCCACCATTGAAGAACATATTGATTATTATCGTTGTTTCGATTATTATCGTTTTTTTTTGTTTTATTTATTTAGACACTTTTAAAATGTAATGAACCTAAAAGCTAACTAACTAACTAACTCATACTTAACCTAATTCAGTTACTCTAACCTAGGGTGGATCCCATGAAACAGCCTTTTTTTTCACTCCTTAATAATCGCAACCATCGATAACGCACTGGTTCCAACTATGTAATATACTCTCTGAAGAAAATAGCAAATCACCATCACAATATGTGTATTTGAAGAAATACTTAAAAATTCTAAAATATAGTTATAAACATTGTTTTAAATATTTTAAAATATTTTAAAATGTTACTAAATACAGAAGAAGAGTTATAATTCACAATAATAAACAGAAAAATCAAGGGCAAGTGTTTGTAAACTTGAGCTAAATCTAGTAACTGTTGTTAGCCTATTCTAATAAAATATCTAATGAATTGAAGTTTTTACTTACGTTTTCAACCATGGATTTAATATAATTTGCTGCAATACTCCACATATGCTTGGAATAAAACATTTTGTTTATGTTAAACACAGATCTTATTTTGGAAAGATAATGTCATTATTACTATGAAATGTTTTTAGGCATGAAAACCAAATGATCTATGCCATAATCCATTTAGTTAATTTTCTTCTTAAGAAATTGGAATGTCCTCATCTCTGGATATATCTTGGCATATTGTTATCATCTATTATCAGTACCAAAATACAAAAATTCAACAATGGGAAGATGTCCCATCTTTATATGAAAGAGAACCAACTAAAAGGATTAGTTAGTAAACCATGACTTTCAATCCTGAAAATATTTTACCTTAATTCATATAAAAGATTGCAGAAAAATAAGGAAGGTATGTTAACTGATACATAAATAGTACTATTCATTAAATTATATCATTTTAACATTAGTAAAAATTTGACGAGTCTAATTTAATAAATTATTCATATAACATACAATTTGCATGTTCACAAAAGAGAACTTTTGTTGATAGCTAACATTATGAAACTTATTAAGGTAGAATATTTTATCACTCACCTCATATTGTTCTTATTTGACTATAAACTAGTTTCGGAACATAGTTTCTGTTCCATCCTCAGTATCGTCACGACCGTTGTTCCGTCGTCTTGAAGAGCTGTCCTTCGCTCCTTCCATTGGCTGACTGAAAAACCTCGAAACCAGGTCATTCTCACCAGGAATTTCAAAGTTCATCAATTTATTCTTTTCGCTCTTTTGAATGTAGATCTTTTCCCAAACAGTAAGTTGTTTTGGTTTTTCTATTTGTTTTAATAATTTAGCTTCTTTCTCGATAAGATGTTTTTCAGACCATGCATGAGCAGCCACTACAGATTTTTTTACTTCCCCTTTCTTGACATTCCTGAGATGTTCTTCCACTCTAGTTTTCAAATTTCAAGAAAGGGGAAGTAGAAAAATATGCAGTGGCTGCCCATGCACGGTCTGAAAAACATCTTATCGAGAAAGAAGCTAAATTATGAAAACAAATAGAAAAACCAAAAGAACTTACTGTTTGGGAAAAGATCTACATTCAAAAGAGCAAAAAGAAGAAATTGGTGAACTTTGAATCCCGGTGAGAATGACCTGGTTTCGAGGTTTTTCAGTCAGCCAATAGAAGGAGCAAAGGACAGCTCTTCAAGACGACAGAACAACGGTTGTGACGATACTGAGGATGGAACAGAAACTATGTTCCGAAACTAGTTTATAGTCAAATAAGAAGAACAATATGAGGTGAGTGATAAAAAATTCTACCTTAATGAATGTACTTCATAGTGAGAATTCCTAAAATAAGTTATGAAACTTGCTTAATTGACTACTTTGTACTTAGTGTGATCAGCAAAAGTTCATTTTTAATTTAACTTAATGAATTTAGGTTGAACTTAGAAAGACAGCAAAAGATAATCATTTTGTTTTATATAAATCTTCCTTATGGGGGGAATAGTTATATAAAATTTATATTGCTTATTTAAACTTTAGATGTGAGGCTGGTAATTGAGTAAAATATGCCCGTGTTTTCAAACTGAAGTTAGAGAATGTGTTAGTTAATTTGTTTATGATCATAGTTTGATCTTAAATTACCAAAAATAATACTCCCTAACTTTGCACTATTCTTCTTTCCATTCCTGTATAAACTGTTAAAAATTGTTATCGGAGAGAAAAATTACATGTGAGTTACCAATGTATGCAATCACTGTTAAGCTAAGTTTTTGTTCCATCAATTTATTTATTTTTTTCAAATATTGAGTAAATATCATAATTTAGTAATGTGTACTGGTAACAGGTTTCCAAGTGTTTGCATGTATATTATACATTTTCAATACCATAATCACAGAAATGTGAGGTCTTTGACAATAAAAAAATATATATAATTATTGCTTCATATTATAAGACTCACTCTGCATATAAAACCAAGCTAAAAGACTTATATAGCATCTTGAATTAACTAATGTGTGCTTAATTTGATATAAGAAAGGAGGAGAAATGTTTGCAGTAAGTGTTCATTATTCTGTCTTTTAGTTGAACAGCCATTTTCATCTCAAACATGTGACTTCTAACCAGCACTGTTACATAAAATACTAATATAACTTTTAATTCATGCTTTAATTTATAATTGTAAATAATATACCTTTTAAAATGATAATAAGTCCAATTGGAAATGAAATTAAGGAAACATGAAAGAAGGCAATGTCTCATTTCATTTAATAGTGTGACATTTCTCAGTAAGTGAAAGAAATTTCTCATCTGTAAAGTTAAAAACAAAATTTTATTGATAGTTTTAGGTACAAGAACTGAACCACAGTGAAATGATTGTAATAAATTATAAAATGTAAACTAAATTAACTTCCAAGCTGGCTGCCAGCCTCATATCCACTTGTGTCAATTAGACAGATCAACTATGCAGCCAGTATAGGAGTGACATGTGATCTCCCTGTGGGATCTTCAAGCCACTAGGGACACTGTTCCCAAGCACTGACTGAAATTCCGCAAGAAAATATATTTTTCCAAGGGGACCTAATCATGTGCATCCCATATCTGTGCATGAAGGCAGGATGCTTTAGAGATAGTTCAATCTCAATGCAGGACTTATAAAATTTAACTAAATAAAATATCCTTTTGTTTGTGAATATAATTAATTTTAAAGAATATAATGACTTCTTGATTATGCATGATTATGTATAGAAGTGCAAAGTATATGAAATAGAAATTTTAACGAGTTTCTTTACTTTTTATGTTACAAAATAATTGTAAGTCAGGTAGCTTTTGGGGCAAGATTCTTAACTCTGGAATTGCATATAGCTTAAAATATATAATTCTGGAATCCTCGTTCAATACTGGAAAAGTTTATAGTGATTTGAATACGTAAAGTTCATTTTAATAATAACTTTTCTGTTAAAAATGTTCATATTTATTGACCTTCAAGTTTGACAGTACACTGGAATATAAATAGTACTGTATCTCTATTCCTCATGGACTACTATTATTCTAACACTTCCAGGAGAAATAAAAATGTGTAGACTTCAGCAATTTTATCTTCATTAGAGTGTTTGTTATCCAGAATTTTTAATTAATGTTTCCACTGTCAAATCATGGACTTCTTCAGAGCTGATCTGTTATTGGTGTTGAAGAAGGACATGGCATGATGGCAGAAATGTTAGTTAAAAGCTCTTAGATGTGGCAATACCTCAACAACAAACTTGAAGGATTATTTTTAATATCTATTTCAGCCATATATTTTACTCCCTTCAAATTTAAAATGCCATTTACTACAGCTTATATAGACCCAAAAGTTCCCAGTATTTTTACTACAGATGCCTTATTAATATAGATCTAATTATAATTTTCTTTATGTTATTTTTTTTCAACTATTAAAAATAAAGTCCTGCATAAAATGGATACTTGTCTACATATTGTCATCATGTTTGCCACGATATACTCAGATGCACTTCTTAGAATAAACAAAACAGATGTTCACAGAAAATTTCCAAATACACTTTATTTGCTTCACTAAATTTCATTTAACAAATACATTTTCTCACAATTTACTTATAACACAGTCTTCTACATTCGCTGACAGGTCCATATAAAACACTGTTTCTTGCCTTCACTCTTGATATTGCTTTACTGGTCTACACACGACTACTTGCCTCAACGCTCGCAACAATTTATATACGCGAGGGTATGAATATTTTGATCATCCAGCCGAGATTTTTTCCAGATTGGCAGTCTTGGGAATCAGATTTTTGTAGAAGGGAATAGTGCATGTGGAACATTCTATGCGGGCCTTCCAATTCATGAGTCGACATCACAAATCCTTTTCTACAAAAAAAGATGAGATACTGACTCTCACCACCATCTAGAAAATTCAAGATCTAGTCCAACAATGTGTCACAATATTTTAGTTCTTCGGCATGAAGTAAAATGACTAGCAATAATTAATCACTGTGTTGTTTTCATGCTTGTCAGGTACGAACACAAAATATTGTGTCATCCCTGCCTAACATCTGTTTTAAGATGTATTACTAATATTGACCCAGATGTGGTAGGTAGAAATGTTATGCAACCAAATAAACTTACATTGACAGAAAGAAAGAATGAAAGTTTGTTGCAGTTTTAAAGGAAATGAGTGTGTCTCATTCATGTTTCTGTCATAATTTTAGCTGTTGAATTTTTTTCTAACTAATAAACAAGTGGTAATGAAAACATGTCTAGAGTCTGTTGTGATTGGGTGGAATGCAAGGTGGAAGGAATAAGTGTTATGGTGTCAGTTGTATTTGGATAGCATTACAAAATTGCAATGCTCTACAACAGTAGCATACATTCTAAGCTAACTGGAAAGCCCGGAGACTAAAATAAGAAAAAACATACAGTTGAGATAATCCACAAATGATTTAAGTTCAATATAATAAAATAACAAAAGTGAGCATGTAATGTGAATTACAGGAGATATGGAACAAATAATAATTTATCATATAATGTCAAGTCGAGGTACATTTTTAGTAATAATCATATTTTCAGTTGCAGAAAATATTTAATAGTTATTGGTAACATGAAAGTAGATGGATGAATAATTATGATTAAAGAAGTATAACGGTATAGTTAAAATCTATTTTTAACTGTCATTCATTTAATCATAGTATTCTGTCCAAGAGCAGGTCCTTTACTTCAAACTTAGCATTCTCCATTAAAAATTGTCACTTTTTTTTTTAATTTTACTAGGAATATTTATAAATACAGTAGCTTCCCATTGCCTTCTGCAAACTACTCTATCTTCTGCATCATAATGATTCCAGGGTGGTCAATGTGAATATGAAAATAATAATTAATCATGTATAAGAGAAAAATTTGCGTTTAGATTGGAGGTCGAGATAGCTTGGTTAGAGCATTGGCATAGAGAGCCAAAGGTCCTGGGTTCAAACCCCGGTCTAGGTATAACATTTTTGTCTTCAAATATCAAAATAATAAATTTGATTCTGGACTTTGTTGAAACTCAGCACAAGAGTTAAATATCAGTTCCATCGGAATTTTTGACTCATCAGAAATACCCATTAACTTTTCCCCTCTATCCTCCCCATAATATATTTTAATAATTATAAGACATGGCTATTTTTCATATGTTATATCTATCTATAATGGCCTAGCCCATTTTCAGCCATAGCCTCTCCTTTGTAAGGAGTTAGATAAGTTTATTTTTTAGTTGCCGGTACCTTATTTGTTTATAGATGTCATGGATGGCTTGCAGTCAACACGCCGATCCAATGAGACATCTAACAGGCAACTAAGGTACTGCTAGGACGTTAATGTCGGTAAATTTTGCTTAGAGGCCTCTTTATTCAGGCTTAAGGATCTTTTACGAGCCTGAAAATCTTCAGACTCGGGACCCATGGCATCCCTTCCAGAGGACTTGCTCCTCAAATTTTTCTTTCATATGTTAGTCGATCCTTAAATCTTTATAAAACCTGTAAAAATGTAATATTGAAACAACTAGATTCAGAATTACTATCATAAATTAAATGTATAATTTTTTTTAAATTTTACTTGAAAGGCATTTCTGCCTATTAATTTTAAAATTTTATGTCATTCTTAATTACAACCATTACAAAATAATATTTGTAGTGGTTAGTGGAGTATTTAGGTTTATATGTAAATAAATCTCTTGAAGTCGGAACGGGCCAGAGGGCCTAAGCCTTGATGTTGATGATGATATAAATAATTAACCCTTTAGGTGTCATGAGCTGATTAGATCGGCTCTGATGCTTCTGTCCATTACCTGCTAGACAATATATTTAAACTACTTGTAAAGCCAATCACATCGGCAGATGCCAATTTATATCTCTGACACAAGAGATTTTACCAGTGGCAGGCAGAGGGTTAATAGGAAGTGACCCTATGGGGTAATGATTACAGAAACTGAATTGGACATACAAACTTTACGTCATAAAAAAAAAATGTCTCACCTGAACATTTTCACAAACCATTTTGAATTACTCCGAGTCTAGATGAGAATTGGGATGATGGTTTCCAAAATAAATCCAGGTGAGAAAATTCATCTTATGAGGTGAGACCATACCTATATTTCATATGCATTTTTAATAACTATTTAGGTGTTCGAATTAACATTGCATCCCATGATACACTTAATTCCTTCTACCTTGTTTCCTTGTATTTTAAAACTAGTTAATAGGACAATATCCTGCATTTATAATCTAAATTCATGAAAATACAAATTGTGATTTCTAATTCATTGAATAATAGTAATCTGTGTTTAAAATAATTAATATTTCAATTATAGAAGCATGCAATGAAATTGCATTGCAATGCAATATTACCAGTACGGTATATCTTATTCAGATTAATTTTGCTTACTGAAATCTTATAAAATATGTTTTACCTGAAACCTAACAGTTACACAATAAAAAAATATATAATTTAAAAATAAAAAACAAGAGACTGAAAGCTGAAACATTTATTGGAGCAATGATGTTAGATTCAAGAAAATAACTTAAAAATACTATTTATATAAAACATGAAAGTTTACTAAAACTACATAATAAATTCAGAAATTTCCTACATTATTATAAATGTTCATCATTGCTTTTTGACAGTGTTGTTCCACACAATTGTTGAATTCAGTGTTTTATGAAACACAGAAGTAACCCAATTAATTGCATGGCTCACAATCATTAAGATAAACTAATATGACAAAAAATATAATATTTCAAATAGCTGTTTTCCAGGAATAGTTTTGGATATGAAGTTGATACCTTTACTATTTACTAAATATTTTTACAGGTGATGAAGTAAAATATAGTGTTTAGAAATTGAAAATTTAAACTTGGATTCAATTTTATTCTCGCACAAATTTATCATCATTGCTTATTAATTTTGATATGCATTATTTACAGCTTGTTTAAATAAAAAAGCAACAGAATTTCAATTATTTGTAAATTTTGTTTCCCATGCTTCATTGTCATTCTGTTAAAATAAAAAGGAGACAAATTAAGTATTGAAATTTTTACTAGAAAATAAACATGTTAATTGCTGACAAAATATTTCGTATTATTCTCTTTTATAAATAGAAATGTTACTTCTGTGTATCATTATAATCACAAATCAAGTATACAGTATAGTTGACAAAAAAAATTTGTTTCTGGGCAAAGACTTCTACAGGTTTGCAATTTAAACACCAGTTTTCCATCAGTATGGGAATTCATAAAATGATATTTTTTACCGCTTTTATTCTTTATAGGAAGTGCATTCACAATATCTTAAAAGATATGGCAAGTTGTAGTCATATTGAACAGTCAAAAAAAAAAAAAGATTTCAGTTCCTGGTATAGCATTATTTTTTTCCTGACTTCAACATTATTCATTGTTGTCAACTTTTGGATTTTATCAATAAATAAATTTTGAATATTTATTTAAAAAGTAGGCAAAAATAGAAAATATTGAAAGTGACATTTCATTAATCAATCAAATTATAAGAAAAGAGCCTTGGTAATTAATTTACACAAAATATTGTTGATCATGTAGATAGAATGTATCTGATCGTCTGGTACTAGGGACTGACTAGAGAAGTAGAGATTCACGAAAGATAGAAGAACATACAATTAATAGTTTGCTATTGCTATTGTGTAACAGTTAGTGTGTCTAGCTGATATTGCAGAAGTCTGACTCGATTTCTGGCTATACCAGAACCATAGAAATTTTCCTTTGGGAATAGAATCTGGAACAGGATTAATGAGTCTTGTAGGAACAACTAAGTAGCTACCGGTACTTGATATGAAAAATAGAAAATCTAGTTAAAAAAACTGATGATACATTTGAGGCATTGCCTCATTCTGACCAAATGACTGTACATTTTCTTACTGTTGATTGATATTAATAGTGTCATCCATATTAATCTATGCTATTAAAATACATGATAAAATATATAATGAGCATTTGGATTGAGGAAGATGGTACGTGACAGTTATTGATTTTATATTTAGTCTACTTAATTGCTTATGGTTAAAAATCATAAATTTTATTTCCTATAAATGATAAAACCAGAAAAAAATGCAGTTAATTAAAAAATATGAATTTTTGTGATTTTATTATGGTATGTAATAAACAACATACTGGTAATTATGTTTTATTCTTCTTACTTGACTGAATAAGTCTGGTAGATGTAAGTAATAAGTTGGAAACACTTCCAAAATATAAAGTCTGGAGACCTGATTTTAGTTCTCTGCCCAGAAATAAGTTACTGTGAATAAAGTGTATTTATATTCACCAACATGAAGAAAATGAACACTTGAACTTTGTAATGAGTTGCAGCATGTACATTCAAGAGATTGAAGCAGAAGCACTGTTTTTATAAGTTACATGGGCAGCCATGAAAATCAATCTTTATTTTGTTTTTCAGAGCATGGTCCACTCTTTCAATTGTGCAAATATATTTTTGAAATTATTTTTTTCTGAATTAATAAATTGGCAGCATCAGTATAAAATGTTGAATGACAGCAACTTACAACATTGCTTTCTTTCTAAAGAGTTGCCTGCAAACATTTTAAAATAAGATGATTCAAATTTACATGCTAATTATTGGTTATATAAGGACCAACTGAATTTATATATTTTTTTTAGTTTTTTTTTTTCCAAACCTTAATTAACAGAGTTGTTTATGCTTGAAACTTGTAACTTTCTAAATAAACACACTCTTATCCCAGTCGTGAAGTATTGTATTTTATCACATTGAACAATGCATCATATTAACAATATTGTTATTACAAATGCTATTTATTTTAAAAATTATTCTTCCTGTTAATGAATTGCAAATTAAATATTATGAAAGTAATATTAACTTTACAACAAAGTTCATTTGTCTAAAGTAATGTATTTTAAATCCCATTGCACTCAATTCAACCTCATCTAAACAGTTGAAACCATTTAAAATATGGTCAGAGTAATATTTAAAAATCTCACCTCATAAGCCTCATGTTTTTCCATGAAACTGATTTTGTGGAAAAACACGAGATTTGTAAGGTGAGAATTTTGTGGAAAAACACAAGATTTGTGAGGTGAGATTTTTAAATATTACTCTGATTATATGTTAAATGAATATTACCTCATAATAATTAAATTAATGTTTTTATTATTTCACCTCATATCCTTTTTCTTCTAGACTGCAGTTTCGGAGCTTATCTCCATCATCAGTAGCCTCTGGTCGACTGGTGTTATGTCATTTCTTTGCTGTTTTCTTTTTACTTCTATTGGTGGATCGATGAACCTCTGGATCAGGTCAGAATTTGCGGGAGTTTCGAAATTCATGAGTTTATCTTTCTTGTTTTTTTGGATGTGGATTTTTTCCCAGACTGTGAGTTCTTTTCGTTTATCTGTGTGTTTGATTAGGCTAGCTTTTGTATTGATTAAATGTTTTTCAGACCAAGCATGGGCTGCTACAGCTGACTTGTCCACTTCACCTTTTTTTATATTTCTAAGGTGTTCTTTCAATCTAAAGAAATTTAAAAACTAGATTGAAAGAACACCTTAGAAATGTAAAAAAGGGTGAAGTGGACAAATCAGCTGTAGCAGGCCATGCTTGGTCTGAAAAACATTTAATCGATACAAAAGCTAGCCTAATCAAACACACAGATAAACAAAAAAACAAGAAAGATAAACTCATCAATTTTGAAGCTCCTGCAAATTTTGACCTGATCCAGAGGTTCATCGGTCCACCGATAGAATTAAGAAGAAAACTGCCAAGAAACGACGTAACACTGGTCGACCAGAGGCTACTGATGATGGAAATAAGCTCCGAAACTGCAATATAGAAAAAAAAAAAAGATATGAGGTGAGGTAATAAAAACATTAATTTAATTCTTAATTTAAATCTCATAGTGTTCTTTCCCTGTGAAAGTTAAATAAATTACCTCATAATGTTTACTTCCAACATTACTTTTATATTAGAAGTTGAAACCATGTTCCACTGATAAATATACCCTCAAACTTTTAACCCTGTCAAAATAAAATCACTAGTTTGCAATCCCTTGAAATTTAATGTTATTTGCATCCTTTCCGACCATTTATATACTTCCAAATATTTGAGAATTTTCTGCAGCCCTGAAATCTCATCTCTTGACTATTCAAACAATACTATTCATATTTCTAGAGAAAGTAATATTATGAGATTAATTTTAATAAATGTAATTGAGTCAGTTACATCTTATCTCAAAATTTGATAGAAATCTGTATGTTTGAATACTATAATGAGAACAAGCTGACGATAGTATGCAGTCATATTAAAACAGGTTCTCAAGAATTTGACCAAATTATGAGGTAAGATGTTACTGACTCAATTAAATTTATTAACAATTAATCCAATAAACTTATATTATATAATCACTGTATTTAGGAAGAAACAATATGAGGTTTTAATTAGCAATAATTAAATTAATCAGATTTTACACCTCACCTCATATTTTTGTAAAATTCTCGACCAGTTTCGAAGAGAATGCCAGTTGACAATAAAATTAATTTGCTTTTGAAACAGTCCTGAAGTTTACAAAAAAAAAAGATTAGTTGTAATAACTGATTCATTTAGTTATTAACATATTACACAAATGTTCCAGTACATGTGGTCATTTTGATATATTTATAAAAGGATAGTAGTGTTACTTAATATGATTACAGGATAATGCAATGAATGCTGGAGTGTTTTTCTTTCAGTTGCATGTGCTGCCATCAGTCATTGAATTGTCCTGTTATATACTGATGCTGCTATAAGATGTGTTTGTTTGTCCGTGGTCAATACTGCTTATCCCTGCTGTTTGATGCTCATGCTTGCAATGTTGTATGCAATCATTGTCCTACATACTGAGCTACATGTTTGGTATGATAATGCTCTATTATCATGATCATTATATAAAATAAATTTCATTTACTACTTTATGAATATCTGATTATTTTTTACAAATATTTGTAAAGAATAGATTAATATTTTCAACGAATTCCTTCTTACAATCCCATTTAATAATTTCTATAGCAGTGTTCAAATCATGATTTTTAAGATGTGCATCTATCACAATTCCTTAGTTGTTTTTCTAATGAATTATGTATTTAAGTGTTGTAGTTTTAACACTAAATAAATGAACAAAAACAAACTTATGAAGAAGTAAATTGTGTTCTTATAGAAAATCATCATTTTTTCTTGTATGTTTCAATGTTATTTCATAGCTAGAAAATTTATTCTTTCTTAAAATAGTTTTATAAATTACTCAATTTTTATATCAGTATAATTTAGAAGAAACTAACACTATGAGGTATAAATAATTTAAAAAGAAGACGAACTATGAGGTGAGGTAATTATTTTTAATATTAAATCAGTATAATTTTAACATTTTTTCCATATCCGTATCAATCTTACTTAATTTTGGTTATTGAAGTGAATTTTTACTGAAACTTATAATAATACTACTCAAAATTAATTGTAGCTAATTAATGAAAAATGAGTTATACATACATACACATCTTCAGATGCATAGGCATCTGTAGTTTTATCTAGAAACCACTAAACAATATTCCTGTGTTATTTATTGGTGAAGATTATTTTGATTTAATTTGCACCAAACATGCAGCTCAGTTTACAATTTATATTAAGATTTTTATGCTTAAATTAGTAATAATTACTATAATGGGTATTGCAAAATATACAGCATGTTTTAACAGTTGAATATATATATATATATATTATGCCAAACATGTTTCTACAATAATTTTGCCAGTTGCTATTAATAAATTTCTAATTTCTTACTGGTACTTAACATCATATTTCATTTACTATTTCTAGCATGTTGTGGATATATAATTCCTTCTTCATTACGTGTATCCAGCCTTAGCTGATGACACGAATCCATTGCATACTAATGCTATAAGTTGCAATAGGACTGCATTTGAACATGCAGCTTATGTGGGCATTCAAGGTGAGTGCCCACGAGGTTAAAAGAAAGAGATATAGGAAAGTCAGAAATGAACCCTTTGGCCTCGAATACTCTAATACTATTGGGGTCGAAGAAAACAGGTCAGGCAAGGGAGACTGGACAGGAAAGTATAAAAGAGGGATCTGGTACTATAAAAGGAAGAAATACCAGATCGGTAAAGATAAAAGTAAGGAGCAAAACACAAGTGGAAGCAATGTTTTGCTCAGCTTGGGAACCTTGTGGTCGCCATCCACATATCCCCTAGATGGGGACCCCTGAGGGTATGTGGATATATAAATTTTGCAGAATATTGAAATTAATTTTATTTTGCAAAAAAATTTAACCATTTTTGGATAACTTGTTTATAGAACATCTGTATATTATTTTCTTTCAATAACAAATATTCTATATCAGTAATAGATACAAAACCAAAGCATAAAATGAAATAAGGATACTTGAACTTGGAATATATTTTTGTAACTAGAATTTGAAAGTAATACTAATCCTAATGTTAAAAATGTTCCAAGTAAAGTTGTAAGTAAAAATATACCGAACTACTAGATTTGTGAATAACTCTCTTTTCTTTATTTTCGTTACAATATTTACAAAATTTTAAAATATGTATAACTCTTTTGAAACAATATTCATGACTGATATTTGCTCCTTACTTTTATCTTTAACTGATCTAGTATTTCTTCCTTTTCTAGTACCAGATCCCTCTTTTTACTTTCCTATCAGTCTCCTTTGCCTGACCTCTTGTTTTCTTCGACCCTGATGGTATTAGAGTATTTGAGGCCAAAGGGTTAATTTCGGCTTTCCTATATCTCTTTCTTTTAACCTCGTGGACACTCACCTTGAATGCCCACATAAGCTGCATGTTCAAGTGCAGCCCCATTGCAACTTATAGCATAAGTATGCAATGGATTAGTGTCATCATTTGCGGCTGGATACACGTAATGAAGATGAATTTAGAGATATTTAGAAAAATTAACTCTGTAATAAAAAAGTAATATAAAAAATACAACTTATTGTTTTACAATTTTTATATCTGCACTAGAGTCCATATCAGGCATGGGGAACTACACCAAAAGTGTGAAGTATGCTATCCCACCTCCTTTTCCTTTTAGTAGATGAACACATAAATACACAGATGCAAGGTGGAACACAATCTGCTAATGTTATTTTCCACTCTTTTCCACCTCAAGTCTGTGTATTTACATGTTCAGCAACTAAAAGGGAAAGGAGGGAGCACATTTCACACTTTCAGTATACTGTAACTTATGCCTGGTGAGAAAAATTAAATAGACACTGCCTCTCCCTGTCATTTGTTGTAAGTTTTTTTTTTATTCATAATGAAATAGGAGTTCTTAAGTTTTTTTTTTTCAGTTAATATTCTTTTAATTTTACTAAATAAATTACATCATTTCCTTAGCTTGAACATGGTATGGACTTTTGGCTTCATGGCACTTACCCTTCGAGTCTACCTTTAGCTTTTCCTTTATTAGGAGTTTCTTGATTAAGCTAATTTAGTTAATCTTGTTTCCCTTCAGATGTCATGAGTTACATGTGGTCAGCATGCTGACTAAATGAGACAATACAGTATAGGCAACTAAAGTACTACTGGGATATAGGAAGGTCAGTGAATTTTGCATAGAGGCTTCTTTTTTTTTTTCAGACTTGAGATTATTTTAAGAACCTGAAAATTAATTAAACAATTTAAAAAATAATTAAGTGTTGAGTCAATTTAGAATTTGATAACATTACAGATTTATTGGAGTGATATGCTTTTAAATTATTGTATCTATGATTTCTGCACTTATATAATCTGACTTAAAGCAATTCTGGCAAAATTATGGTAGAAATAAACAAATCACAATGAGAATTCACAGATTATGGGAACATGGTATTCTATATTATGCTATAAGATACTGATTTTTTAACAAACAATGTGTTTTAGTTAAGTTGTAAGTTACATTTTACATCACAAACAAAAAGCAAACAACAATAAAGAAAGGTAACTACTTGTGAATAATAACAATAAATAACATAAGCATGTAACATATATAAATTAGAGCATGAGGCTCAAAAATAAGACATTTTATATATATAATAATACATACATGCATGAATGCACTCACATTGCAGATGTCACACATCCATACATACACAAACACAGACTTATTCCAGACACATGGACAGTTAAGTAGATTCAAATTTTACTCTAAAATGCTTTTGTAATGTTTGAATGCATGATATTTCAATATAATGTTAATACAAAATAATTTTTATTATAAATAATTTTCATATTATGCATGATATTCTAAAAAATATTATTTATTTATTATATTAAATATAAAGACTAATACTACTCTTTCTTTCCCTTTTTTTTTAAACTTATTGATAGACAAACTTGACAGCTCATTTTCAAGGTCGAGGAGCTCGAGTATGTCCAGCTTGGAGAACATAAGTTCTGAAGCAATACAGTGCCTGGCTTTTGCTGATTCGTATACAAAAAAATCAGGTAAATTTATGATATGATATTTCAAATTACCTAGGCACTTATATTGATGCAAAAGAGCTGTTGTTTCCAATATCAGATCTTTCATTTAATCATTTAAACTTTTTTTTTTTAATTTGGTCTGTATTAATGTTTATGACATCCCATACCATAGCCGAGTGGTTAAGGCAAGAACCTTGGCACAGAGCTAGGGGACTTCCGCTGGTTCGAGTCTCCATGGTGGAAGACATTTTCTCATGGAATTTCAGCCTGTATGGGACCAGTGCCCACCCAGCATTGTGAGGAATTTGGATAGCTACAATAAGTATCGGCTCCAAGTTGTGAAAACCAGCTATATCAGCTGGGGACCCGACGTGCTGACAACATGTCACCCCTATACTGGCATTATGGTCATCTACCTCTGTGGTTAACATGTAGATGTTAGGCCAGCAGCAGCCCGGTAGGCCAAGGCCCTTCATCTCATGGAGTTTAGTTTTATGTTCAGGACACTTCTTCAGATGGTACTATCTTCTTCCTTACATATGGTGCATGGATGCATCTGGTTGTTTATCTTCTTTAGTTGAGAACTAAGAACAGAATGCCCTGTAACGTAATCACTCAGAGCAAGCTAGGGCAGAGGATAAAGAAAAATGTGTTGCAGGCAGTGGATTATTCGCATGCTGTGGCATCACTCCTACTGTAGCTCTTTGCTCTGTTCATGCTGCCTACACTTATTATTACATTATTCCATTTCACACTGAAGGATGTTATGTTAAGCAGTCCTATCTGGTGGTCAGTAGAAATATGGCTACCGATTCTTTACTTGGATTGGCTAACATTGTTGATCTTATAACACCATCCCCGGAACAGGTGTAACTTTTAGTTTGCTACAAATACAAGAACTTTTGTTTTCCTCCCCCCCTCCACCACCATCACAAGGAAAAAGTACCCGATTTAAATCCCTGAACAGAGTAATATTTAACAAAAATGTACAAATAACTGTATGCTTGATACTAAGAACATTTAATTGTTTATACAAATTTTCATGAATTTATGTAGATGTACTTTTAGTAACATTTATCAGTTAATACTTTTAATATTCGACCAGCCTCATGGGCTAGTCATCACCGTTTCAGACTATTATTCATGAGGTCCTGGGTTCAATTCCCGGTCAAATCATAGGAATTTTTCCTTAAAGGGAATCATTCCTGCGGTTGCCCATGGTCTGGAATTAAGGTTAAGAACTCTTCTGGTGCTTCATTATCATCACCCATCATATCATCAGGATACCATAATTCTGCTTTCTAGGCACTCCAACTTCAGAAGCAGGTTACAATTAAGCCATTGTCAGGAGAAAACACCAGAAATGTCAAAATGACAACCTGGGGCATTGAAAAAAAAAACTTTTAAAATTCATACTGAACCACCATTGAGGTTGTTTTGTAATAAGTTAAAATAATAAAATTAGTATCCTCAATATGATTTTTTTTTGTTTTTAAGTAAAGATTACCATCTGAACCAGAAATTGAATTTGTCCAGAACTAAAACATGTTCAACTAAATATAAGATAAAAAAATGAATTTTAATGTTGAGAACGACAGATATCTCAGGTATTAATTTTATTATTTTAACTTATTTATCACTCTTATGGAACCCAATATTTAGAAGTAAAATATGAAAATTGAATGAAGGATGGACAGAGAATATGATTGTTTCTGTCTGTATCCTCATTAAGATTACGGAAAGGGTAAGTACAAGATTCAGCTGTAACAATTCTACACAGAAAATTATGATATGTAAGTAATTTGATAGTTGCTAATGCAGATTTTTTGGGATTTCTGGTTCTAAATCTAGTTCCAGATGATAATTTCTTCTAACATTTCACTGTTGCTTGTTCAGTATTATAATTTTCAATTAATATGTTGTATGCTGAATTGTTACTTTTTCATAGAATTATAAGAGAGAATTTGGGATAATTTTTTGAACAGTTTTACTTATAAAAAATGAATGGGAAGTGACACTATGAGATAAATATCAGTAAAATATGAATACAAATCAGGAACTTCACCTTATAAAATATGACATGTCCAGACATGTTTCGGAGACTATCGCCCCCATTTTCATTTAAATTGTGACTGTTTGAAATGAGTAGTTAATACTAGAAGAAGAAGAGGAAGAAGATTAGGACATGAGGTAATAAAATTTTACTTAAATAAATAATACCTCATAGTTCCTAGTTAAATATGGGAAATAACATTATGAGGTTCTTAATTCGTAAATTAATGAGTCATTTTTTAACATCTTACCTCATATTTTATGTTTCTTCAAACACGGGAACAAGTTTTTGAGAGAAGGAGCTCTCTCATTTTCAACCGACATTATGACTACCGGATTTTCGTTGGAATCTCCATCAATAACATTGCCATCTGGTGTTGATTTGATGAACTTTGAGATGAGGTCACGTTCAGCACATAGTTTATTGGAGAATCATAAAATTGAAAAAGAAGCTCTACTTTTAAAACATTTGGAAAAACCTTTTGAATTGACAATTTGGGAGAAGATATATATTTAGAAGAACAAATTTAGATCCATGAATTTCAAGATTCCTGATAAACGTGACCTCATCTCAAAGTTCATCAAATCAACACCAGATGGCAATGTTATTGATGAAGATTCCAACGAAAATCCGGTAGTCATAATGTCGGTTGAAAATGAGAGAGATCCTTCTCTCGAAAACTAGTTCCCGTGTTTGAAGAAACATAAAATATGAGGTAAGATATTAAATTAAAAGATTCTTACCTCTCCTCACATTATTCTGTTAAGTAGATCGCGATTTCAGGCCTATAGCAGGCCCATCTTCAGTACACTGTTGTTGACCGGTGTTATGTCGCTCGGAAGAACCACTTCTTCTTCCCTCTGTTGGTGGACCGATGAACCTCTTGATAAGGTCAAAATTTGCGGGAACTTCGAAGTTCATAAGTTTTCCTTTGTTTTTCTGAATGTGGATCTTTTCCCAAACTGTAAGTTCCTTAGGTGTCTCTATTTGTTTAATTAGACTAGCTTTTGATTCAATTCGATGTTTTTCGTACCAAGCATGAGCAGCTACTGCTGACTTTTCCAATTCTCCATTTTTGACATTTCTAAGATGTTCCTTCACCCTTGTTTTCAAATTTCTTTTCGTTTTTCCTATATAAATTTTGTCACAATCTTTACATTTGATCTGATAAATTCCTGATTTATCAGGAATTTATCAGATCAAATGTAAAGATTGTGACAAAATTTATATAGGAAAAACGAAAAGAAATTTGAAAACAAGGGTGAAGGAACATCTTAGAAATGTCAAAAATGGAGAATTGGAAAAGTCAGCAGTAGCTGCTCATGCTTGGTACGAAAAACATCGAATTGAATCAAAAGCTAGTCTAATTAAACAAATAGAGACACCTAAGGAACTTACAGTTTGGGAAAAGATCCACATTCAGAAAAACAAAGGAAAACTTATGAACTTCGAAGTTCCCGCAAATTTTGACCTTATCAAGAGGTTCATCGGTCCACCAACAGAGGGAAGAAGAAGTGGTTCTTCCGAGCGACATAACACCGGTCAACAACAGTGTACTGAAGATGGGCCTGCTATAGGCCTGAAATCGCGATCTACTTAACAGAATAATGTGAGGAGAGGTAAGAATCTTTTAATTTAATATTGAATTGAACCTCACAGTGATAATTCCTATATAAAAAAAGGTTATGAGGTAAGATGTTAAAAAATGACTCATTCATTTACAAATACCTCATAGTGTTAATGCTTAGAAAAGTAAATTAATACCACCTTTTCTCCTGCCACCAGTGATAGGGAATGAATGAATTTTGAGATCAAATCTTGCTCACCGGGAACTTCAAAATTCTTGTTCATGTATTGTGAGTTTCTATATTTCCATATTGTCACTTCTGTTGGTCTTGAAAAGAAACATTCAATAGAACAATGAATTTTGAGGTACCCAGCTGAGATATGATTACAAAGTTCATTCAACCTCCATCAGGTGGTATGAGAAAAACTAGCATTAATTTCAAACAGTTAGAATTTATATTTGAAGAAAAAAATATACGCTCAGACCAGGGTTTGAGCCCAGGACCTTTCGCTTTCTATGTCTACCAACTGAGCCATCTGAGAAACTTCAATCTAAATGCAAATTTCTCTCTTATATACACTGAAATTAATAATAAAAACATATTTGAAGAGAAAAATACATTATATTTGAAGAGAAAAATTTTCGCCTAGACCGGGACTCGAACCCGGGACCCTTGGCTTTCCGGGCCAAGTGCTCTACCAACTGAGCTACCGAGGCGAGTTACGATCTAGACGCAAATTTTTCTCTTATGTACGTTGTCCCGGTCTAGGCGAAAATTTTTCTCTTCAAATATAATTTATCCTTCTATGAGAAGTGTTAAATTAATAATAAAAATCGTCAATAGAAGCCCTACTGGCTATAAAGTAGTGTTAAATTCCCAATAAATGTCTTCTTAACTAAGAAGCCGCCATTTGCAAAGATAGAAGCTATGGTTTCAAGCATTTGGCGCGAGGGAATTACAACGTACATAAGAGAAAAATTTGCGTCTAGATCGTAACTCGCCTCGGTAGCTCAGTTGGTAGAGCACTTGGCCCGGAAAGCCAAGGGTCCTGGGTTTGAGTCCCGGTCTAGGCGAAAATTTTTCTCTTCAAATATAATTTATCCTTCTATGAGAAGTGTTAAATTAATAATAAAAATCGTCAGAAAAATACATGTCTAGACTAGGGTTTGAACCCAGGATCTTTGGCTCACTGTGCCAATGCTCTAACCAATTGAGCTATTCGCCTACACCAAGGTTTGAACCCACGACCTTTGGCTCTCTATGCCAATGCTCTAACCAACTGAGAGGTTGCTCAGTTTGTAAGAGCATTGGCATAGAGAGCCAAGGGTCCTGGGTTCAAACCCCGGTCTAGGCATAAATTTTTCTCTTCAAATATAATTTGTCCTTCAGTGAGAAGTGTTAAATTAATAATAAAAACAAATGTTCATAGGTTCATACCCAGTCTGAGCATATAATTTTTCTTTTCAAATATAATAAAAACATAGTTAGAATTTAGTTGAGAATGGGGATGATGATCTCTGAAACATATCCACATGAGGGAATCATATTTTATGAGATGTGGTATAAAGATTTCAATTATTTTTATTCCAACAGTTTTATTGTCTTCCTTAGACAAGTTAGTTACTTGTTTCATTACTTCTCACTCCACAATGTGAGGGGATGCATTATAATGCATCTTGTTTATTTAATCTGGAAAGCTGTTTTAATATTTTACAACTTTCTAAGATACAAACAATTGCAGAAACAAAATCTAAAAAAACACAATTTTCCAAATTTCTTTTATCTCCATAATAACTAGAAAAAAAACTGAAAATCTATGTATTTTAATTGTTAATTGAAAGTACGATTTTAAAACTATTTCTGTGCATTTTCAGTTATTTTTCTAGTTATGAAAACAATAAAAAATTGTGAAACCGTGGTTGCAGTCTAGACTTTTTTTCCACAATCAGTTGAAATACTTTGAGGAGTTGTCAGAAGCTTTAGGTTGAATAGCTGCTTCAAAACCTGATGAGACTGCTGATTTTTTATGTTAAATTAATACAGTAAGGAATGTTTTTGTCAACAAACGGTAAAAAAACACTAACATCTTGCTTTTTAACAATATGCTAAAATTGTAACTATGTGTTTTAATATTTTTATTTCACCAACCATTTGCAAAATGTTAGTTAAATTTTTGTTAAATATAGTGGGTGCCACAAATGTAACAAATTCAGATGACGGTGGCACATTGCTTGGGATTTCAGGCACTCTGATGTGAATTTTTAAAATAACAGTAATGAATAGATAATGCCGGATCAATTCTTTTTCATGTTCATCAAAATAGTGATCTATTCCCAAAATATGAGATTTCTTTGCCAAGTTATAGTTAATTTAAATTTTAATTCTACCATTTTGTTTTCCTCAGGTTCTTATGGTCTATTTTCAATATATGCATTTTGTATTATTATATATTGCATATAGGAGGGATTTGAATGTATGTATTTTTGTGTTCTGTAGTTGTAAGGGGTGGTGACAAAGAGAAATTTTATTTTGGTACTCATTTCAAAAAACATAATGCATCTCTAGGCTTAATATCTCCTTGATACAACAATACTATATTTAAGATTTAAATTAAAATTCTTTATACCTCACCTCATATCCAATCTTCTAATTATACCAGTTTCAAAACCTAGGCGGCTTCATTTTCAGTAATATCTCACCGACTGATGATATATCGTTCAGGAGAACTGCTTCTCACTCCCTCCATTGATGGACCGATGAACTTCTGGATGGAATCAAAATCCCGGGAATTTCAAAATTCATAAGTTTTCCTTTATTATTTTTTTTTACTTATGAATAGGGTAAGGATTTTAATGCACAATAAAATGCATTATAAAAATGTAATAATGCACTGACAATTACAAAAAATGCAATATGATATTTATAAAATTCAGATCGCAGGTAAATACAAGGTGTTCACTTATTTAGTCCTGCATTGCAATGCACAACAAACAACTTCCGTAGATTGTCAAAAGAGAGAGATTGTCTCTTAACAATGACTTGTATATCAAGAAACTCCTTTCCACTTCTACCGATACTAAAGGTGAATATTTAAATTAAACTATATCACTGAATTTTCGTAGTATTTTTTCCCATGTAATTTTTTTTAGTGTAGAACAGTAGGGTATAACTTTTCCAGTATGTTTTTCTAGGAACTCTCAGAACTTTGGATTATTCACTTTCTTCAGTGGAATATCAGCAGAAACCAAAGATTCTAAGAGTTACACAAAAAAAAAGGAGAACCTGAAGGACATGGTTGACCAAGTAGCATTTGTTGAATCACATGTTTTTCACTTCAATTCATTATAGACCTCTTTTATGCTTCTCTCTAGTCACGTGTTGATCTACAGATTTTTTTTCTTTCAGTTCCAACTCTGATATCGCATATTTTGCAATACAATATTTCACCATTCGTGCTGAACAGTTTTTCCTCATACTGTGAAACATAATGTTTTAATTTAAATGTCTTATTATTTTTATATCACCATAGCTTCACTATACTACAGCTGCATGTTCTAACAAAATGTGCAACTACAATGAGCTGATGTTACGAGATCTGCCGTGATTGGTTATAATAATGAGTGCTCCAATTGACTAAAATAAAAAGTGCTCTGATTGGTCAGAATAACAAGTGCTACGATTGGAAAATGAAGTTCAAGTCAATTTTTGTAATGGTAGAGATAGTAAAAGTAAATTGTATTTAAAAATGTACATTTCCTCGCAAAAACACATAAAAATACCAAACAGGAGGTTTGAGTAGTTGAAATAAGCATTAATGTGCTAAAAAATCTCAAATAATGCATTATCCCAAAAAAATCAACAAAAAATGCAAATAAATGCAACCACAAAGTTGTCTGTTTAAGATCCTTCTCTGCCAAAATGCATTTATAACTAACTGAGCATAGAAAAAAATATATGTATATTTCCGGTTTTAACAATGTTATACTTTATCTGGCACCAATGATTGTCTTCAATTTCGCTTTATAATTTTCCTCCATTTGTCTCTATTATAACACATTTCTTTCCTCTATTTCCCAGTCCTTCAAAGTTTCTCTATTCCCTTGGATCCACGTTAGATTTGGTCATCCTTTCCTTGTCGTTCCTGATGATGTCCATTCCATTATTTTCTCCAGTAATCTTTCATCCTCCATTTGTCTAATTTGCCCGTACCATTTTAGTTGATTTTCTTGGATAAATTCTAAAATTGAGTTTTGTACATTTGTGTTCTCTTTTATAACTTCATTTCTAATTTTGTCTCTCCTTGATATCCTAGCAGATCTTCTCCAATAGTCCATTAATTTTCTTTTCATCTGATAATTTATAGTCCAAACCTCTGATCCATAAGTCATAATATGTCTAACTATTGTTTAAAAATTGTAACTTTAGTTTCTTTTTTTGATATGTTTATCCCATAATATTCCATTCATATTACATATTTTCCTGAGTTTATCTTTGATCTTATTTCCTTTTCCTGCTTTCCACCTTCTGTAATTTTTACTCCCAAATATGCAAATGCATTAAAATCCTTGCCCTACTTATGAATTTTGAAATTCCCAGGGATTTTGATTTGATCTGGAGGGAATAAAAAGCAGTTCTCCTGAATGACATAACATCAGTCAACAAGTTATTAATTAAATAAAAATAAAACGTAGTTTTATTTGATTTTCATATTTATTATATAATTCAGTGACAGCTGTTTCGGTACACTGTACCTTCTTCAGACATGTTAATAAATTATGAATTGCGTTCCAACTGATCTAAGCAACAATACAACAATATTTATTTAAATTTTTTAATTTAACAAAGGGGATTCATTCAAATCAAGTTGAGAATTTAACAGTTTTTTACTACTTTTAAATTTATTAATTTCTACAGCCTCCAAAAGATCTAACTTCTTACTAAACATGAAGCCACTTAGATTTTGAAACCGGTATAATTATAAAACTGGATATGGCATTAGGCATAAAGTATTTTAATTTAGATCTTAAATTAAACCTCATAGTGATTTTTCCTATAAAAGTTCAATACTATATTTTTTCTCATAGAATAATATTAGTATTTGCTGCTTAATTTGATGATTATACATCATACATGCCACCTTACATAGCTTCAGATTAAAAAAAAAAATATCCATCCGGAATACAAACTTGAGTCTGTGAATTCAATAGGCAGACACTATCATCTGAGCACTCATGTTGCGGTCCAATCTAAATGTATGATATTATATAATATTATATTATATGGTGTTGAGCTGGTGACTGCATTAAATTTTTTTCCCCTGCAGTATATAAAAAATAATAGTCATACTTTTTAAAGAAAAGCGTAATTATACAATTGAAGGAAATCTGCTTTAGATACAAGATTTGTTGCAGCCATTTTCCAACCAACAACATTGTGTTAAACATTGAAAGAGGATGTTAATTTAGCATGTGATATACCTTATTGTTAAAAATAACACATATTGATGAAACAAAATTTTTGTTAAATTACATAATAAAACTATATAACAATTTTGTAAACCTTAACAATAATTAGTAAAACTGGACCTTGAATTTGTTAGCTTGAACCAGATAACTATAATTTCATTGTATATATATAAGTATTTATTTTATGTTGGGAATAAGTGTAATTTTTATTTTAATCGCAGCATCTATTATTTACGTATATTTATTTTTATGTACAGTGTGTCTCAAAGTATAAACTCTTTGAAATGCTATTTCTCAACAACAAAAGAGATAGAAATATAGGTTATGCAGTTTATGATTTAGAACCTAGAAACATGTTCATCTGTTCATAAACAAACATACAGTGTGGTTACCATTCAGTAAAAGTAAGTGGATAGTGAAAAGCTATTTGAAAATGAAGAATGTTGTTAAAGTTTAATGATATGAACTAATCACCGGCACTTTCGAACCTGTAGATTCATGGCCATGTGGGCATAAGCTCTCCACAAATCCCTATCCTGAACTAATGTTTTCTAATGATCCCCTGTATAATCTACTTGTCTGAAATCATGGTTATTATTATTCTTCCACCTCATTCTTAGTCTACTAATTGAGCATTTTCCCTCTGCATTTCCTACAAGAATCTTCCATGCCACTATTCCATTCCCATTCATGCTACATGTCCTACCCATTGCAGTCTACTAGACTTAACTGTGCTTATTATATCTGGTTTCCTATAACAATCATATAGCTCACAGTTATGTAGTTTCTTCCATTCACCTGTCTGTTCATCTCTCTTTGGTCCAAAATTTTTCCTTAGAACTTTATTCTCAATTACTTGTAATCTTTTCTCCTCCCTTAAAGTAAGAATGCAAGTTTTGCATCCATATAATATAACTTGGAGAATAACAGTTTTATGTATTTTCAGTTTAACATTTTTTGAGAGAAGTTGGGACAAATGTCCCTATAATGTGTAATAACATCCATTTCCAGAATTGAGCATATGTTTAATTTCTTTGTCCATCTCATTCCTATTTGAAATTATTGTTCTTAGGTATTTGAATTCAGCCACTTCTTCAAAATTTCCTTCATTTGTCATTAACTGTCCATTTCCATTATATAATGTATTTCTATGTGAGAACATATATTTAGTTTTATTGATGATATTGGAAAGTCGAATTTGGTACACTACCGCCAACAACAACGCTGTTAACAATTACAAGAATCCAAGACAAGTTTGAAGTTAGCAGAATGATGCAAGATGTGTTGAAAGGGTGGTGCAGAAGAAAAAGAAGCCCCCCCCCCTGATGAGAGTACTGACACAGTGGCGCAAGTTTTTCACAATCCCAAAGAAGTTAGTGAGTCAATATTCTTGTGAGATTGATATCTGTGAACCCAGTGTTCATAAAATGTTCTACATTGTTCATAAAATTTTGCAAGCTCAAAAATGAAAATCCTACATTCTGAGGCTTCTCCATGCACTAAATGAAGATAATCCAGATAGACAAATGCAGTGAGTGGTTCATAAACATGTAACAAAAGGGAAGATTTTCAGATTTAATTGTTTGGTTAATTGAAACCACAATTAATTTAATAGCATAATTAATCAACACAACTATTTACTGGAGCTAATGAAAACCTAGAAGTCTTTGAAAAAAAAAAGGGCATCAATAAACCAAGAGTACCTATGGTATGGTGTGTCTTCCATTCTTCTATGAAGTAAAAAAAGACAATGCTTCAATTCACTTTCATGAGGTGATTGGATGAAGAGAAACTACTAAGGACTTCTATTGAACTTTTGTACCTTGTCACGCAGCAGGCCCGGGTTCGATCCCTGGTCAGGGCATTTTTTCTGTGAGGTTTTTATCGGGGTTTTTCCTCACCTATAAGACAAATATCAGGAAAACTTTAAGGCCCAAACAGTCCCCGAAATCATATGGCCATCATCATCCTTCACCGGTGTGGAAAGCAACGGGAAGCTACCACACCTACAATTCCCTAGTAAAGCTGCAAGCATAGCATAAAAATGCTATGATTGCAGTGAAGGACCTGCCTTTGGGCAGAATCACTATGGATGGATATCCACTCTTCTAATTATACCGGTTTCAAAGCCTAGATGGCTTCATCTTCAGTAATTTCTTGTCGACTGATATTATATCATTCAGGAGAATTGCTTCTTACTGAAGATGAAGCCATCTAGACTTTGAAACTGGTATAATTAGAAGACTGTATATGAGGTGAGGTATAAAGAATTTTAATTTAAATCTTACTACAGACTTTTTGCCTTAATATCTTGACTTAGCCCCTCCAGACTTCTACCTATAGCGATCTTTAAAAAAATCACAGGTTACACAAAAACACTGGAGGAACTGAGAGTTCAGATTCAACATGTCTTTGATAATGTTCCATTAACAACAATCCTTCAATATTTTGTTCTATTCTATGCTGTAGTTGAGATTGCACTGTGATGGAAGGGGAACATTTTGAACTTTACAGGCTTAATGACTAGATTTAAATTTAAGAAAAAAAATGTATCGCATCACCTTATTTAGATCAGTGTCAGAACCACATTAGTTCCATATTTAGTATTTTCACGACCGTTGTTCTGTCGTATTGATGCACTTCTTTTTCTTCCTGTTGGTAGACCAATGAACCTCCAAGTTAAATCACATTCTAGGTGCACTGCTTCTTCCTACATCGGTCTATCAATGGATGGAGGAAGAAGCATTGCATCAATATGATAGAACAACGGTCATGAAAATTCTGAAGATGGAACCAATTCTAAATAGAAGACAGAGTATGAAGTGAGGTGATAAATCATCATGATCATCAACATTCACAGATTAAGCCCTTGTGACTTGTTCTGGTCTCATAGATTCTCATTCAAAAAGTTGAATCCATATTTTTTTTTTTTTTTCGATCTACCAACATTCCTGTTTCCTTTTGGTTTGTAATTGAGTATAATTATTGGTATTCATTCATCTTTCATTCTTTGGACATGTTCTTTTCAGTTTATTTTTCTAGATTGTTTTATTTTATCTAAAAGTTTAAAAATATTTAGTTCATTTCTAATATCTTCATTTCTTCTTTTATCTAGAAGTTTGCAGCCAGTTACACTTCTCAAAAATAATATTTTTCTTAATTTAAAATATACCTCATAGTTTTATTTCCTGTAAAGTCAAATTAATGACTATAACTAAATTGAGACTATTTAACAGCAATGTGAAAAATATATTTCTGTATGGATGTGAAACTTGGAAAGGAACATCTGCATTATATAAAAATAATGCAAGTACATGTAAACACACGAACTGTGAGATTTATTATGAGAATCTGGTGGCCAAAAACCATATCAAACAAAGAATTATGGAAGGAAACCTCACAAAATGAAATCTATGAGATTAATTATTGTAATGGATTGAACACATTCTCAGTAAAATACAAGACAGTGTACCAAAGAGACCTCTGAATGGAATCCAGAGGGAAGCCTTGAAAAAAATGGAAGACCAAAAATTACATGATGTAGCACAGTAATAACATAAATTATGCAGCAAGGGAAAAGCTGGAATGAAATCCAGAATTTAGCAAAGAATAGAGCCTGGTGGCATGCTTTCATTAAGACCCTATGCTTCTAAGAGAAGTGACAGGAACTACTACTACTATTGGCTTAATGAATACAAAGTATAAAACTGTAATAAATAAGTTTGGTCTGCCTTCATCTTACCTCGGTTTTTTCTTGTAAGACATGTTTCAAAACTTCTTAGTTTCATTTTCAGTTGGTACAGACTGATCTTCTTTAAGTTGTCAGTCCTGGATCTTTTTTATGTCCAAAGATGAAGGAAAACCAAACTTATTTACTAAGTAGAATCTCATAATATTACTTCCTATTGTATTTTCATTATAAAACTGTATTTCAGTCTCTTCTTGTTTGTTGCTGAGAAATAGTGTTTAAGAGTATGTTACATAAATTTTAGACACTCTGTATGTATATATACAAAGTGTACACACACACATATATATATATATATATTCTGGTATAATGCTTATTCCAAATAATTAAATTTTCTCTGTTACAATAATAGAAAATATCCTGAATATAGTATGATTTGACATGGTTGATTGTATTTGTTTGTGCAGATCCATCAATGTTTCCCACGCTGTGGATTGGAACCAGTCTAGGCTCTGTGCTGACTGTTATGATAAATGTTCCTCCAGCTGGTGAGAGTCGTCTACAGCAGCCTGTAATTGTATCACCTATAGGTAATTGTCAACAGCACTTGAAGTTCATTTTGCTTCATAATCTTAACTATTACCTATGATTTTGTCCACATTGAATTTCAAAAGAGAAAAATGGAATCATTTAAAATAACTCATGTATCATGACAAATGTCAATGTTTTGCAACATACTGAAGTGAAGATGTTGTAAACTGATTGAAAGCTGTTAAAGTTCATAATTGGAACAACAAGAGAAGTTTGATTGTACTGGCGTGACATATAAGGTGTTGATTTAGTAATTTAGACCGGGAAGGATGTGATACTACTCATGAGAATGAACAACTTTTTCCATGGGACATATAATTCTGAACAAAGTTTGTTTTTTTTTTTTTTTACTTTCCATACGAAAGTAATCATCTAAATAGGTGATTAATATGTAAATATAAATGTGAGGAACAAGAATTGTATAAGTGGAAGGTAATGTTCACGTTCAATGCTCAAATGGCATAATTGATATCGCACTGAAGTACAGAATCAGAAATCCAGGGTTCAAGCCCCAGTTTGAGCATTAATCTTTCTTTATTAAATTAAATTCTATCTAGGATTGGAAAATGTTAATTGAAATAAAAACATCGAAAGATGAAGCTTTACCACTGAAAAGTAATAAAATAAAAAAAACATCTGAATGGAAGGCATCAGTTGGCATCATAGTAGCGACAGCTAACAGCCTTCGGACGAAGGAGAATTGTATAAGTGGAAGGAAATGTTAACATTCTTATCAGTGCTTGAATGGCATAATTGATATTGCACTGATGTACAGAATCAGATATCCTCTTTATTATTTGTAGAAAACATAAGTTGAATAAACCTCATGGTCACTGTACCTCAGTGAATTTTTTTTTAAAGCATCCACATTTTGACATTGCTTCTATAACCAAATTACAACTTTTAAGGAGTGGTGCAATTAGTAATGAAAAAAATAATAATAAGGCCATTTTTTATACATCCTTATGTGCAATGGCTAAAAATGACTGGTATCTAAAGAAGCCTGACATGTTAAATTATTGATGTTTTTATTATTAATTTAATACTTCTCATTGAAAGATAAATTAAATTTTTCTCTTCAAATTTAATAATACATTATGTCTGTTATTAGGTTACATACAGTATTATTAAGGAAATGCAAATGGCTATATCGAAATAACATTGTGGTATAGTTTTTTTTCCTAATATTTATTGTTGAAATAAAGTTGTTTGTTTTCGATTAAAATTCATATGCCATGCACAAAGACTACATCAGTTGCTTTTATTTACTTAATTTTTAGCTACTGTTTTTAAATGACAAAACCCAAACTATAGATTTTTTAAGTCCTTGTACTATCTAATAATAGTCTGCATTTGACATTTTCAGATATAATTGAAACCTTCATAGATATTGTTTTATTCTCCTTCACTGATTATTATGTCTTTTTAAAGTTGCATGAGTTACTAAAATAAACACATCAATTTTAAATATAATATTAAAAACAGTACAAGTTATTAGTCACTTACCAGTCCATGTGGAGTTCATAGTGGACAAATATTGTAGTTATTCCCATTAAAAACTTAATTCCACCACTTCTCCAATCTCATTTTATCCATTTTTACCTGCCCTTGTGATGGCGCTACAGGCCTGATCAGCTAGCAACTAGCTAACAAAGACTTCAAAAATTGGGGCTTCATCCCATTCTTTGATCTGGCATTACACCAACATCAGTAGAAGTTGTACTGTACTAAAGTTTGATCTTTCTCAACGTTGCAGATTGAATATCTCTGGGTAGTTTTGAGAAAAATATACATACCAATTACTGTTATATTAAAGCTTCAAAAACATTAAATGTAGGACTTTGTTGCATTCACCTATAATATTCTTTTTGAAAAAATCCATAAAGATATTAAGGATTCTTGTAGTCATTTATTTTAGAGCTTAGTATAAAATTACATAGGAAGTAACATTATGAGGTTCTTCTTAATAAATAAGGGTGAGTCTATTGCATCTTATCTCATAAAAGTTGAGTTCTTTTAGGTCATATTTCAAAACACTTCTGTTTCATTGTCAACTTGTCCAGACTGTTGATTTTTAAGTAGTCGGCCCTGGATGTCGACTCTTACTCCATCTTTTTATGGTCCAAGAACTTGCATATCAAATGCCTCTCCTCAGGAATTTCAAAATTCATGATTCTACCCCTGTTCTTCTGGATGTAGATCTTCTCCCAAACGGTGAGTTCTTTAGTATTTTCTAAATGAAATTTTTAAAAATAAAATAAGTAAATATTAATAATGTAATTAAAAATTTATGTGAACACCAAATTATTAGTATAGTTAGAAATTACTGTAGCAGTTAGTTCATCTTCACATAGTTCATGTCATAGATAATCACACAAATTATCGTGTAATATTTCACTATAACTTATTTAATTCTACAAACTTTCAACAACAGTTCACTCACAATTTGCACTAATAATAATTAATCTTGATTTAAAGTTTATCTCATACACAATTATTTTACAGTCTCTGATGAATACACTCACTATCAATTTGTTCTTTCTTTGTCCACTCATTTATCGCTGTCAAGAACACAACTGACTTGCTTCCTGCCTTGCCACAGATTACATAGACAGGGAGGAACTTTCTAGGCTTATGGGCGGGACACTTCCAAACATGGAAGTTTCTAGCCACCAATCTTCCTGAAAGGGGAAGTAGAAGTATGTAGAGATCTCTGGAATGAGCAACCAGACATTTTGATGGTCTGTGCGGGTCTTTCAAATCTATTTATACCAATGCCAGATCACTATTCTCGCCTTCACCTGCAAAATTCATACGTATTTATTACGAAACATCACAATAATAAAGAACTCATCAATTGGGAGAATATCTGCATCCGAAAGAACAGGAATAGAATCATGAATTTTGAAATTCCTGGATCGTGAGTTTTGATATGCATGCTCTTTGGACCACCAAAAGATGGAATAGGAGTCGACATCGAGGGCTGACAACTTAAAAATCAACAATCTGGACAAGATGATGAATGAAACAGAAGTTTTTTTAAACATGTCCTAAAAGAACTCACCTTTTATGAGGTAAGATGTAACAGACTCACCTTATTTATTTAGAGTTTAGCGTTTGAGTGTGTTATATGTTGCCGAAAAATACAAGGATATGAGACTGGAATATTGGTTTGTATTGCAGGAACCATATTTCGTTTGAAAGGTTGTATTTTGACCATGTCGTTCCTGGACTGCAATGGTGCATTAATTCCATATTCCTATGAAGCGTGGAGAGATGAGAACAAAGAAGGAAGAGACAGAATAAGTAAGGATGCTGTAGCACAAAGTATGTATATTTTGCTTATTTTCTCCCCATCCTAAGGTATATTGTACACTTTTATGCAAAAATGATCAGCCATACCTCTTTTGCTTCATCTTGTTTCACTGTTAAAATAACTTTCTGAGTTTTAATCCCATTGAATTGTTTTATTCATTTTGCCCTTGAAGTAAGGTCTCTGAAAATTTTTACACTGGTTCCAGGATTCACGGGTTCATACCTTACTGATATTAATTTTTTGTTTGTTTTTTTTACCAATACCACCATGTTGTCTTTGACATTTTTTATGTTCTCTTCTTGCATTGGTGGAATTGTAACCCACTTTTTAATATAAAAAATGTGAGTATGGCCTCTAGCAGAAGGAAAGTAAATTTGTGTTATGTGAAAGAACTTCAACCCCAAGTACAAGTGCAGAAGATGGCATTAAAACACACAAAATAAAGTAATGTTGAAATTAATATACTCAGGCAAGCCATACACAAGCAATTGTTAACAAGTAGAGATATGAATTAATAGTGAGTGGAGATTTAAATTAATATTGGGAAGTAAACATTATGAGGTTATATCATTAATAGTGAGTGGAGAACATATTTTTAACGACTCAACTCATATAATTTCAAATTTTCTTTGATACTGGCGGTATCAGACTGAAGAGGGACAAGATATTGTCTGAAACCACCGGTATCAAAGAAATTTGAAATTATATGAGGTGAGTCATTAAAAATATGTTCTCCACTTACTATTAATGATATAATCTCATAATGTTTACTTCCCAATATTAATTTGAATAGAGATATGAATGTATTCACGTAGACTTTCACGGCCGGAGTTGCTATGATGATCTTGAAGAAGATTTTCGGGCTGTAGGCTGTGGTCGTGAGGCTTGTAGTTTCCCGACGTTTCGCCAGAGACTGCGTCTGGCATCCTCAAGGGTTGTCTTGAGACTGGCAATTCTGTCCGCTGTCTGTCTTATTTATACGTTCACCGCGATGTGTTCGTAAGTTGTATCTGCCTTCTGATTGGTCAGCGTTAGGGACTTCCATTGCTCCAATGAGATTGCTGTTTGATGGTCTAGTCGACTGTACGTTATATCTGTCTTCTGATTGGTCAGCGGTAGGGACTTCCATTGTTCCACTGAGATTGCTGTTTGATAGTCTAGTCGACTGTGCTTGTAGAGGTTTACATTTTGCGTTTTTTAGAACCGGTATCCATACTTTGTTGACTTTTAATGATTCTTCTTTTCTATTGAAACTGTTTTTATGTTTGAATATTTCGATGGCTTCTCGTTGTAGACGGGTAAATAGTGTGTGCAGTTAGATAATATGTCTGTATTCTGGTATTGTACCCTGTGGCCATCAAGTAAAGAGTGTTCTGCTACTGCCGACTTATCCATTTGTTTAAGACGACTGTATCTTTCATGCTCCTTAAGTCTGGTTGCGATGGTGCGTTTAGTGGTGCCTATATACACTTTTCCACAACTGCATGGAATCCTGTATATGCCTGCTGTCTGATGAGGATGGAGTTGATCCTTTATAGGTCTGAGAAGGTTCTTGATTTTCTTGGTAGGCCTGTATACTGTCTTTATGTCTTCTTTCTTTAGTAGTTTTCCAATGCGGTCCGTTACATTCTTGATGAACGGTAAAAATGCCCTGGTTGAAGTTTTTTCCTCTGATTCCTTGCTGCTGTTGCTGTTGTATCGTCTGGGATGATTGGCTCAGTTGATTTCTTTCCTGGTGTATCCATTGGCTGTGAATACCGTCTGGAGGTGTTGAAGTTCCGTTTTTAATAAATCCGGATGACAAAGTTTTTTGGCTCGATCTGTCAATGATTTGATGATTCCAAATTTTGCTTAGGGTGATGATTCGAGGTTTTATGAAGATACCTGTCCGTGTGGGTAGGTTTTCTGTAGATAGTGTGGTAAATGTTGCTGTCTTCTTCCCTTTTGATCAGGATGTCTAGGAATGCTATGCTGTTATCTGTTTCTTTTTCTATGGTGAATTGTATACTGGAGTTTATGTTGTTGATGTGTGTCAGAAATTCGTCTAATTTCTCTTCCCCGTGGTTCCAGATTACAAAGGTGTCGTCTACATAGCGAAGCCATATCTTGGGTTTGATAGGTGTCGTATCTAAGCATGTTTGCTCAAAGTTTTCCATGAAGAAATTGGCAACTACTGGGCTCAAGGGACTGCCCATAGCTACTCCATCTATTTGCTCGTAGAAGTCGTTGTTGAATAGAAAATAGCTGGTGGTTAAGCAGTGTTCGAAAAGTTTTGTGATGTCTTGAGGAAACTTGGCAGCCATGAGGTGAATAGTCTCATTTATTGGAACTTTGGTGAATAGTGAGATCACGTCGAAACTCACCATTATATCTTCGAGTTGCAATGTTATATCTTTTAGTTTTTCTAAGAAGTGCATTGAGTCCTTGACATAAGTGTCACTGTTGTTAGTATGTGGTTTCAATAAAGTAGAGAGATATCTAGCCAGGTTGTAAGTAGGTGATCCTATTTGGCTGACGATCGGTCTTAAAGGTGTACACCTTTTATTATCTAACTGCACACACTATTTTACCCGTCTACAACGAGAAGCCATCGAAATATTCAAACATAAAAACAGTTTCAACAGAAAAGAAGAATCATTAAAAGTCAACAAAGTATGGATGCCGGTTCTAAAAAACGCAAAATGTAAACCTCTAACCTCTACAAGCACAGTCGACTAGACTATCAAACAGCAATCTCAGTGGAACAATGGAAGTCCTTAACGCTGACCAATCAGAAGACAGATATAACGTACAGTCGACTAGACCATCAAACAGCAATCTCATTGGAGCAATGGAAGTCCCTAATGCTGACCAATCAGAAGGCAGATACAACTTACGAACACATCGCGGTGAACGTATAAATAAGACAGACAGCGGACAGAATTGCCAGTCTCAAGACAACCCTTGAGGATGCCAGACGCAGTCTCTGGCGAAACGTCGGGAAACTACAAGCCTCACGACCACGGCCTACAGCCCAAAAATCTTCTTCAAGATCATCATAGAGATATGAATGTTTGCCTGAACTGAGTTTTGAATCTGAGATCTCCAGCTTTACATGTTGGTGCATTTACTATTTGAGCTTCTGAGAGAACTTAGGAGCAGACTCCTTTTCTATCTTTAACCCATTTTCTTCAAGTTTAACGCTCAATGCATTTCCCCAGAAACCACATTTAAGTCACTGTAAATTATATTGTCTATTTTCAGACATTCAAAACAAACAAAAGAAAACTGTACTTGAGATCACAATAAGGATGAAGGTCAAAACACATTCCTCTACTATTCATAAATGTTACCCTGTCAAAGGATGTACAAAATATTGCATAAATATATAACAGCAGAGTTAAGCGAGTGTACGTTGTCTTCTGAGTTGAAGGTAATTTAACAGCCAACAAGTTTATGTAGTCTTCTGATACAAATGAGTTAAATCCTGTGTTTTGTGCAGATGGCTAGTCTGAGTATATTTATTTCAATGTTACTTTCTTATTTAGCCAAAATAGCACAGAATAAATGCCATCATAATGTCTTTTTGATAGAAGCAACCCTGTTGTGTGGATAGATATTCACTATATGGGTACAGGAGGATTTAAAGAGAGAAATGTTTGTCAGTTCCTGGATTGCTTGAGTAGCTCAAGTGGTAAGAGCACCAGCATATAAAGCTGGGTTCAAATCCTGATTTAGGCAAAAAAAAAATGTATCTATTATGTTCCATATTTGGTTCGTCTTCCGGGCTTATAGGCCGTGGTCTGGTTGTGTCTTCTTACTCGACGTTTCGTCTACTGCTGCGGTAGACCTCATCAGGAGATACTGCGTGCTCTCTGTGAACTCCTCAACAGTCGGCTGCAGACTGGCTGGTGGTTGGAAACTGTCTCTCTTTTTATAGCTAAACCCCGGGTGGTGGGGGGGGTTTTCTGCACGGACCAAATTTTTTGCTGTTGTGCCGATTGCAGAAGTCATAGGCTTCGTTGTCGTGTTATGCAGTGCTGGGATCCAAATTTTGTTTATCTTCATGGTTTCTTCTTTTTTGTTGAAGGAATTGTTATGTTTATATATTTCAATGGCTTCTCTGTATAGTCTGGTGTAGTAATGTGATGTTTGTGATAATACCTGAGTATCTTCGAATCTTATAATATGTTGTTGGTTGTTCATCAAGTGTTCCGCTACGGCCGATTTTTCATTTTGTTTTAGTCTGCAGTGTCTCATGTGTTCTTGTAATCTTGTGTTGATCATTCTTTTTGTCGTACCGATGTACACCTCTCCACAACTGCACGGGATACGATATATACCGGCATGACTTAAAGGATCTCTAGTGTCTTTGGCTGGGCGAAGTATATTGCTGATTTTTGTGTTGGTTTGTAGGTGTTGATATGTTGTATTTCTTTAATAGTCGTCCAATTTTCTCTGTTGTTGTTTTGATATAAGGTAGGTAGACCTTACCATTTGTCTCTTCCTTGTTTTCGTTTTCGGACCTATATTTCTTGGGATTTATGGCTCGACGAAAATCTGTTTTGCTGTATCCATTGGTTAGAAAAGCTGCATGGAGATGATTGATTTCCTCTTGCAGATACTGTGGTTCCGAAATCCTTTTGGCTCGTTCAACCAGGGTTTTTATTATCCCACGTTTTTGTCTCGGATGGTGGTTAGACTGTTTATGTAGGTATCTGTCTGTGTGTGTATTTCTCCTGTAAACCTTGTGTCCAAGTGTCATGTCTTGGTTTCGGATTACCAAAACATCCAAAAACGGTAGACTGTTGTTTTGTTCTCTTTCCAGGGTGAATTGGATGCTGGGACAAATTCCATTTATGTGTTTCTTGAAGTTATCTAGTTCCTCCTCACCGTGCTCCCAAATGACGAAGGTGTCATCCACATATCTCAGCCAAACTGTGGGTCTTAAGGTAGCATTCTCCAAAGCCTGTTTTTCAAATTTTTCCATGTAGAAATTTGCTATTATGGGACTTAATGGACTTCCCATGGCCACGCCATCTATTTGTTCGTAAAATACACCTCTCCATTGAAAATAAGATTCTGTGAGACATATGTTGTAGAGCGCTGTTATATCTGGAGGAAAGAGTTCTTGTAAGTATGTCATTGTATCCCCGATAGGTACCTTAGTGAATAATGGAACCACATCGAAGCTTATTATTATGTCATTCGGCTTGAGTTTCAGAGTGTCTATCTTTTCTATGAAGTGCGTGGAGTCTCTTACAAAAGTGTCGGTTTTACCAATATATGGTTTCAGCAGTGAGGCGAGATACTTGGCGAGTTCATATGTAGGTGAACCAGTGGCCGAAACAATAGGTCTGAGTGGTGAAAATACAGCAGCTTTTAGATCCAGGGACATACAAGATTCTTAAAAATGATCCCACAGCAAGAGTTCTACGTAAATCTAATAAACTTATCAAGAGTTCCTCACTGGATGAAGACATTAAACAAAGATTGTGCAAATCAGAAGCATTGCCACCTAGATTGTATGGGTTACCTAAGATACACAAGGAAGGAACACCACTCAGACCTATTGTTTCGGCCATTGGTTCACCTACATATGAACTCGCCAAGTATCTAGCCTCACTGCTGAAACCATATATTTGTAAAACCGACACTTTTGTAAGAGACTCCACGCACTTCATAGAAAAGATAGACACTCTGAAACTCAAGCCGAATGACATAATAATAAGCTTCGATGTGGTTCCATTATTCACTAAGGTACCTATCGGGGATACAATGACATACTTACAAGAACTCTTTCCTCCAGATATAACAGCGCTCTACAACATATGTCTCACAGAATCTTATTTTCAATGGAGAGGTGTATTTTACGAACAAATAGATGGCGTGGCCATGGGAAGTCCATTAAGTCCCATAATAGCAAATTTCTACATGGAAAAATTTGAAAAACAGGCTTTGGAGAATGCTACCTTAAGACCCACAGTTTGGCTGAGATATGTGGATGACACCTTCATCATTTGGGAGCACGGTGAGGAGGAACTAGATAACTTCAAGAAACACATAAATGGAATTTGTCCCAGCATCCAATTCACCCTGGAAATAGAACAAAACAACAGTCTACCGTTTTTGGATGTTTTGGTAATCCGAAACCAAGACATGACACTTGGACACAAGGTTTACAGGAGAAATACACACACAGACAGATACCTACATAAACAGTCTAACCACCATCCGAGACAAAAACGTGGGATAATAAAAACCCTGGTTGAACGAGCCAAAAGGATTTCGGAACCACAGTATCTGCAAGAGGAAATCAATCATCTCCATGCAGCTTTTCTAACCAATGGATACAGCAAAACAGATTTTCGTCGAGCCATAAATCCCAAGAAATATAGGTCCGAAAACGAAAACAAGGAAGAGACAAATGGTAAGGTCTACCTACCTTATATCAAAACAACAACAGAGAAAATTGGACGACTATTAAAGAAATACAACATATCAACAACCTACAAACCAACACAAAAAATCAGCAATATACTTCGCCCAGCCAAAGACACTAGAGATCCTTTAAGTCATGCCGGTATATATCGTATCCCGTGCAGTTGTGGAGAGGTGTACATCGGTACGACAAAAAGAATGATCAACACAAGATTACAAGAACACATGAGACACTGCAGACTAAAACAAAATGAAAAATCGGCCGTAGCGGAACACTTGATGAACAACCAACAACATATTATAAGATTCGAAGATACTCAGGTATTATCACAAACATCACATTACTACACCAGACTATACAGAGAAGCCATTGAAATATATAAACATAACAATTCCTTCAACAAAAAAGAAGAAACCATGAAGATAAACAAAATTTGGATCCCAGCACTGCATAACACGACAACGAAGCCTATGACTTCTGCAATCGGCACAACAGCAAAAAATTTGGTCCGTGCAGAAAACCCCCCCACCACCCGGGGTTTAGCTATAAAAAGAGAGACAGTTTCCAACCACCAGCCAGTCTGCAGCCGACTGTTGAGGAGTTCACAGAGAGCACGCAGTATCTCCTGATGAGGTCTACCGCAGCAGTAGACGAAACGTCGAGTAAGAAGACAACCAGACCACGGCCTATAAGCCCGGAAGACGAACCAAATATGGATCAAGACGCCGGCCATGAAAGCCTACAATTATATATCTATTATGTGCTTACAACAAAATATTTATTTTCACTCTGAATGAACTAGAATGCTATATAAGCATTCAATTTAGATAAGAGTTTGTTAATTTTAAGTTCTTGAAATTAAAAATACTTTAAGAATCATCCATATTGGATTTTAATTCAGTGTTAGAAATAACTGTAAGATATAAGTGGCCGCTCCTACCCTTATCAACTAGATAGAATGGATGATTTATTTATCTTGTCATTAATAACTTCGCTAAATTATAATTTTTCTATATAAAGAAATATGGAAAGAGCAGTGTTTCAGACAGTACTGATATAACAGCAGTGGAGGAAATTTAAAAATATAGATAATCAGAAACAAAGGTTGATCATATTTTTATAAAGAATGTACAATATCTGCTCCTTGAATGCAATTGTATAATTTATGTTGCAATAGTTGCTTAATTACACATTTACAATGCATAATTTTATATTTAGAGGATGCTTAATGGTATATTTATAATACTCATTTTTTGGATAGTGACTTTGATTTATCAATCATTAAAGGGAGCTGATGAGATTTGTTTATGTATTAATTTTAAAACTTGCTTTCACAAGAATAGCACAAATTGATGACTTTAGCAGTCAGCCAAAATTTTTTTATCACATAACTACATGTTAAAACCAGTTTACAATTATTGTATTATTATTGTTATTTTGAACTTTTATAGGAAAAAGTCACTATGAGGTTTAATTTAAGATTTAAATTAAAATGTTTTATTTCTCACCTCATATCCAGTCTTCTAATTATACCAGTTTTGAAGCTTGGGCAGCTTCATCTTCAGTAATTTCTTGTCGACTGATGTTTTGTCGTTCAGGAGAACTGCTTTGAACTGAACGACATAACATCAGTCAACAAGAAATTACTAAAGATAGAAGCTGTCCAAGCTTCAAAACAGGTAGAATTAGAAGACTGGATATGAGGTGAGATATAAAACATTTTAATTTAAATCTTATTTTTAATTATTATTGTTATTATTTTGGAGTCTGAATTATATATATATATATATATATTTATTTATTTATTCAATTGAGATATTAATAATAACATGCATCTATCTCTGGCCTCAGGAAATAATTATAAAATTGATATTAAAAAATTGAATTGGTTATTTATAATTCACCTCATATTTTGCTCTTTCATGTGAACATATTTCGAAAGAAATTTTCTTCCATCCTCAGTTAAAAATCAACTGCCTTGTATATCCTGTCCCTCTGGTGTTGACCAGATGAAACTCACAATTAAATCCTTTTCCCTGGTAAATTCAGAATTCATTATACTGTGGATTCCATTGGTTTTTCCAGTTGTTTTAACAATTTTGAAATCATATCATTCTCTATTTCACTTCATAATGATCCCAGGGAGCCATACTTCTATTCTATTCTATAGTATTCTGCCCTAGGGTAGGCTCTTCACTGCATTTTTATAATTTTCATGCCTGCTTAGCAGCTTTACTAGGTAATTATAGATGTGGTAGCTACCCGGTGCTTTCCACACTGGGGATGATGATGATGGCCAGATGATGTTTGGGGATGTTTTGGGCCTCAAAGCTACCTGACATTTGTCTTAAATGTGAGGAAAAAACCTCGCCCAGGAAGCTTGTCCCGACCAGGGATCGAATCAGGCTCACTGCTTGACAAGGGAACATGCTACCTCGAGACCACAGAGGTGGAGCCATACTTGTAGGAGAGATTTTGAATTTGACTAGATGGAGCTCTTTAGACTTCCACAAGTGTTTTTGACTCATCAGAGACCTAGAAATATCCATTAGTCAATATAATGCCTGAGAAAGAATGTGAAATTTTAAAATAAACATACTACATGTCAGAACCTATATTTTGTATAAAAAAAAGATAAATTCCTGATACACAAGAACACAATATCATTATACAATGATTAAAAAAAAAATATATATATATATATATATATATATATAGGGTGTAACAAAACTCAACGGCAAAATTTCAGGAATTAATTTCTCATATTAAGAGAAGAAAAAAAGTGTAGCACAACATGGGTCCAGAAATTTATAATTACAGAATTTTTCAAACTTTTATGAATGTTAATGAACCACTGAAAACTTACTTCTTCCCATCACATTGTACACCACTGGAAACAGACTTCAGACAAACTGATCAGATATGACTAATTAACATAATCATGATGGGCAGTCATTTGCAGGTGCTAACAAGTATTGAGATGGAAAACAATTTTATTTGCAACATGTTTCCTTATTTACAGTGTGATGGAAAGAAGAGTATGTTTTCAGTGGTTTACAGTGTGCTGAGAAGGTTATTATGTCTGTGTTCAGTGGTTTACTAACATTCATAAAAGTTTGAATAATTCTGTAATTATAAATTTCTGGACACACAGTAGAACTAGATTTTTTTTCTTCTCTCAATATCAGGAATTCATTCCTGAAATTTTGCCATTCAGTTTTGTTACACCCTATATATATATATATATGTTTTTTTTTTTTGGACAAAAATGTTAACCAAGTACCAGTCTTAGAACTAAAAAAGCAAATGTGATAACATCAAATGGATCATATCTAGCTGTAGTATTGTGCATGATTTTTTTCTTTATATTAATGGCTGCATAATTTTTCATTTTACATCTTAATTTATCCTTCAGTGAGAAGTGTTAAATTAATAATAAAAACATCAATAGAAGCCCTACTGATTTTTAAAAGTAGTATTTAAATTCCCAATAAATGTCTTAACTAAGAAGCCGCCATCTGCATAGATAGAAGCCAAGGCTTCAAGCATTTGGTGCGCAGGAATTACAACGTATATAAGAGAAAAATTTGCGTCTAGATTGGAACTCACCCCAGTAGTCAGTTGGTAGAGCATTTGGTATGGAAAACCAAAGGTCCAGGTTAGAGTCTCGGTCTGGGCAAAAAATTTTTCTCTTTAAATTTAATTTATCCTTCAGTGAGAAGTGTTGAATTAATAATGAAAATATCAATAGAAGTCCTACTGGCTTTTAAAAGTAGTGTTTAAATTCCCAATAAATGTCTTCTTAACTAAGAAGCCGCCATTTGCATAGATAGAAGCCAAGGCTTCAAGCATTTGGTGCGCGGGAATTACAACGTATATAAGAAAAAATGTATGTCTTGTCAAGTTTTTTTGAGTCTAGAAACATCTTACCTCAATTTAATGTTGATTTGTTGTCGAATATGTTATTATATTGAAACATGTTCAAGAACAAATCAACAATAAAATTGAGGTAAGCTGTTTCTAGACTCAAAAAAAACTTGATTAAAAGAACCTCAAAATATTACTTCCTAAAATAAACCATTTGTGTCTATATTGGAACTCGCCCCAGTAGCTCAGTTGGTAGAGCATTTGGTAGGGAAAACCAAAGATCCTGGGTTCGAGTCTCGGTCTGGGCAAAAATTTTTCTCATCAAATTTAATTACATCTTCATATTCAATTGTGTGAATATTAATAAATTGAGTTAGCTTTTATGACTCACCTCATAAGTGTAAATTTCATGAAGACTAGTTCTGATACACTACACATCATTATAAATTCCATTTAACCATATGAATATGATTATGTTGTTGTGAAATATATATATTTAAAGTGTGGCAGAACGGGTCTGCTAATTTTAGTGTTGTTTTTATTTCGTTTGTCTACTCGGAGGCAGGGGCAAACTATTACATGCAGATACAAAAGAACTAGTGTTTCATATCCATTAGTACTTTGAAAATGAATGTGAAGATGCTAAATATGGTAGGCCATTAATTTCCGTTACCAATGTGTAGAAAAGAACAACTAAAAGCCACTGGGTTTTCTAGGATTGTAGTAGGAAAGATTTTACGGATAAATGGAATCTTGAAATCTCTGCTTAGAAGAAACATCGTGAAAACAAATAGACAAATAAATATTGATAATCAAGATTTTTGAGTCTGTACTATCTTACCTTAAAACATTAACATAACATTAAATTGAGGTAAGATACTGGGTGAGGCAATGAAACGGCACGATTTGGACTCCGGCTGACGGGCGCAGTGGGGGGTTATGGGAGTGGGGGAAACGACCTTGAGCATCTAGACAAGTGGAAATTTCAGTAGCCATGGAGCGTTGGTCAAGCGTGCAACGTGCGTTTGCTGTAAAAGCATATTATAAAAACATGGATAGTGTGGTTGGTGCCCAACGTGCTTTCCGTCTTAAGTTTAATCTACCGCCACGGGCTCCCGTGCCATCGAGGAAAGCTATCCTCCTGTGGGTGAAAAACTTTGAAGCCACTGCAAGCACGACGAAGAAAATTGGTGGTAGTGAAAAAACAATCAGGACCCCAGAGAACATTGATCGTGTTCGCGATGCATTAACACGAAGTCCGCGAAAATCAGCAAGGCGGCACAGCGCTCAACTTGGTCTCAGCAATCGATCAGTGAGACGGATTTTGAAGAATGACCTACACTATCACCCATACAAAATGCAGATAGTGCAAGCCCTACAACCTAACGATTACAATCATCGCATACGCTTTTGCCAAGCGATGCTTAATGTTATCGGAACAAATGGAGAAAGAGTGCATAACTTATGGATGAGTGATGAAGCCCACTTTCACCTTAGTGGTTACGTTAACAAGCAGAACTTCCGGTATTGGTCCGCAAATAACCCACATGATCTTCATGAAAAACCTCTCCATTCTGAAAAAGTAACAGTTTGGTGTGCAGTATCTTCTCGTGGACCTCGTGGGACCCTATTTTTTTGAAGATGAACATGGTAACACAGTAACGGTGAACTCTGAACGTTATGCTAACATGTTAGTAACTTTTGGTCTGCCTGGGCATCGATCAGTATGATCCAGATGAAGAAACACTCTTCCAGCAAGATGGTGCAACAAGCCATACTGCTAATGTCTCAATGGGTTTGCTGAGACTCGCTTTTCCAGGACGGCTAATCAGCAAGAATGGTGATATCCCTTGGCCTCCCCGTTCGCCAGATTTGACCGCCCCAGACTTCTTTCTTTGGGGCTATCTTAAATGCAAAGTCTTCGAGGAAAATGCACCAAGAACAAAAGAAGATCTGAAGGAGAGAATCCGGCAGGAAATTAACAACATTCCTTTGCAGATGCTACAGAACGCCATGGGTGGATTTCATCTTAGACTCCAACAATGTGTGCAAAACCAAGGACGTCACCTTACTGGCACCATATTCAAAAAATGATTGTTTTTTAAGGTAAAACATTAATTTCCACTCATGTACTTAAGATTCATGTTCAAATAATTATACTCTTTTTGTAAATATATTATTGGTGATTTTTCAAAATCGTGCCGTTTCATTGCCTCACCCTGTAGTACAGACTCAAAAAACTCTGTTTGAAGAACCTCAAAATATTACTTCCTAAAATAAAACATTAAATATTGATAATTTTAAGTGTGAAACATTGCTTTGACTAGTGTTAAGTTTGTACAAGGAAGGGTTTATTCTTGATGCTGTGGAGAAGAATCTTGAGTAACTTAAACTTAATCGGAGGCCTCTTTGGAAAATTATGCATGACATAAGGTTTTGTTATAAAAAAAATGATAGAAAAATGTTAATGGAACAAACATATATAATAGCAAAGATAAATGAATACTTACATGTTATGAAAGGCATGAAAAACAGGAAGACATATAATTTCTCTAGATGAAACTTAGATCATTGTTAATCTCACAAGAGAAAAAATGTGGTTAACTGAAGATGACAATGAAGGATTTCGAACACCAATAGGAAATGGGTCTTGTATTATTGTTGTTCGTGTCAAAAACAAAGCAAGTTTTGTGAATGATACACTGCTGTTTCTATCAAAATTTAGAAAAGATTATCATGAGAAAATAGCAACAGATTCTAAAATGGTTCAAAGAACAGTTAATACCAAACATTCCACCTAATTCTTTTAATGTTATGAACAATGTTAGTTACTATTGTTTATTTATTTATTTATTTTCACTCACCTCATACTTCATAACTTCTTGCAGACCCAGGGTTTTGTCACATCATTTGTGACACAGCATTGAGAATGTCACAAATGATGTGATGAAACCCTGGGTCTGCGAGGAGTTATGAAGTATGAGGTGAGTGAAAGAAAAAATAAACAATATTAAAAAACCTCATAGTGTTATTTCTTATCTACATAACTTAATTTTAGTTACTATTTGTGTGTACTAAATAAAGTGCTTCAAATTCAAATATCTGTAAAGCATACATGCAGGAGTGGTTAAGGAAAATGGGTGTAGTATTTGAGGAGAGGATCTCAACTCCTGCTCCCTCTTTCTGTGGTCCAAAGAACTTGCTAATTAGGTTCCCGGGGAGAGACACCTAATGCAAGTTTTTTGGACCACAAAAAGTTGGAGCAGGAGTCCAGATCCAGGGCCAACAACTTGGGAAAAATCAGTCTGTGCCAACTGAAGATGGGGCTAACATGCTTTGAAACATATGTCTAAAAGAAAGGACTATATGAGGTAAGAAGAATACAGACCAAACATATTTATTAAGATACAGTATAGATAACATTTATTGTCATTACCAGTTATGTTTAATTGGCAAGTCAAATAAATTACTGGCTTTACTTCACATCATTAAACTTAGTGAAATTTTCCAATATATTAATTTAAATTAAATAAAAATAAAACATAGTTTTATTTGATTTTCATATTTATTATATAATTCAGTGACAGCTGTTTCGGTACACTGTACCTTCTTCAGACATGTTAACAAATTATGAATTGTGTTCCAACTGATCTAAGCAACAATACAACAATATTTATTTAAATTTTTTAATTTAACAAAGGGGATTCATTCAAATCAAGTTGAGAATTTAACAGTTTTTTACTACTTTTAAATTTATTAATTTCTACAGCCTCCAAAAGATCTAACGTCTTACCCTTATCACAAATATGTAAAATTTCAAAATTTGGATCGAAACAATGATTAAATTGGAATAGGTGGTTAGCATATTTTGAATTTTCTAAATTTCCATTATATGCTCTCATGTGTTCCTTTATCTGAGAGATAAAAGGTCTACCAGTTTGTCCTATATAGACATTGTCACATGTGCCAATTTATATACACCTGATAATTTTTCTTTTTTTGTTTTGGTTTTATTGTTTTTTTATTATATTTTGTAGAGTTTTATTAGTTTTAAATGCCACATTAATGTTCAACTTTTTAAAGTGTTTAGATATTTTATTTGAAAGTGGGCCTATGTATGACATTACAACATATTTCTTTATGTTTTCTTTGGGTAAAGGAAAAACTTTGTTAACTGCTTTTTTGTAATGAATCTTCTTAATTAAACATTCTATAATTTCAGGGTCGTAGCCATTATTAACAGCCAATAGTTTAATAATATTTAATAAATTGTACATAACTAAAGATGGTTTGATTATGGGTGATCCGTTGAGCCCTCTTTTGGCAGAGATTTTTATGGATGACTTAGAACAAACCATACATAAGAATGTATTAGCTAGAAATGTTCTATTTTGGTATCGTTATGTAGATGATGTCATAGCAGGCTTCACAGGAACCAAAAGACAATTGATTTCCTTTTTAAATTTTATTAATAACATTCACAGAAATATTAATTTCACAATGGAATTAGAAACAAATAATAGTATAAATTTCTTGGATTTATCAATAAAACACATTGATAATAAGTTTGAGTTTGGTATCTTTCACAAACCATCTCATACTGATACCACTATCCATAGTTCTTCTCTTCACCCATATACTCATAAGATGGCAGCCTTTAATAGTTACATTCATAGACTTTTAAATATCCCTCTTTCACCCTTGGAATATAATAATGAATTGAATATTATTAAACTATTGGCTGTTAATAATGGCTACGACCCTGAAATTATAGAATGTTTAATTAAGAAGGTTCATTACAAAAAAGCAGTTAACAAAGTTTTTCCTTTACCCAAAGAAAACATAAAGAAATATGTTGTAATGTCATACATAGGCCCACTTTCAAATAAAATATCTAAACACTTTAAAAAGTTGAACATTAATGTGGCATTTAAAACTAATAAAACTCTACAAAATAATAAAAAACAATAAAACCAAAACAAAAAAAGAAAAATTATCAGGTGTATATAAATTGGCACATGTGACAATGTCTATATAGGACAAACTGGTAGACCTTTTATCTCTCAGATAAAGGAACACATGAGAGCATATAACAGAAATTTAGAAAATTCAAAATATGCTAACCACCTATTCCAATTTAATCATTGTTTCGATCCAAATTTTGAAATTTTACATATTTGTGATAAGGGTAAGACGTTAGATCTTTTGGAGGCTGTAGAAATTAATAAATTTAAAAGTAGTAAAAAACTGTTAAATTCTCAACTTGATTTGAATGAATCCCCTTTGTTAAATTAAAAAATTTAAATAAATATTGTTGTATTGTTGCTTAGATCAGTTGGAACACAATTCATAATTTGTTAACATGTCTGAAGAAGGTACAGTGTACCGAAACAACTGTCACTGAATTATATAATAAATATGAAAATCAAATAAAACTATGTTTTATTTTTATTTAATTAACAAATATGGGTTTTCATCAAGTAAACACCAACTCAATTGATTATTAATTTAAATATTAACATTCACAATGATGACAATTACTATTTTGAAAGGAAAATTATAGCAATAGGCTGTTATATTCCCAACTAGATTTAAATTAATCGCCTCTTTTAAATTTATAATAGAAATTGTTTATTAAAAAAAATTGTTTGTTTACATTCAGTTGTTATGTACTGGAGTTTATATATATTACACATCCAAGTTAACTGTTCACGGGCAGAGGGGAAGAGTTTTAGCGCTAGTGTCGCCGATCTACTGAATCTGTGGAAGGGATGTAGGAGAAAACTGTACATCCGATCACGTATTGAAATTTTTCAACTTCAAATGTGGGGGGGGAGAATCTCTAAACATGTGTGAAAGATCTTAACATGGTTGTCAAATTAGTCATTTAAGCACGGAACGCTCAAGCGGTAGGGTCATTTAAAATCACAGTATTTGTCGTCTCTCTGTTACCAGCCTCACAATAAATCACAAGTGGCAACATGTAATGAGAAGGGCAAGGGAGGGACAGCTCATTCCTAGACGTAAACCCAAAAGTAACAGGGTTGTCAAGTTAGTCATTTTGCTACTGACCGCGCAGAACGACGGATCATTAAAATACATAGTATTTGTCAGCTCTCTACCTGCCAATCAAACATCATAATACAAAGGACAGGAAGTGGCAACATAGTAAGGAATAGAAAAAGAAAAACAGTTTGTTAGTTAACATATTTTCCGCCTGCACAAAACACTTGGATGGGTAATAATAACAAAATTCATTCATTTGTAATCATGTCTGAAGAAGGTACAAAGTTTATGTTGAGTTGCTTTTGACTCACCTCATACTTCTTAACTCCCTCGCACACTCAAATTTCTTCATTGCATTTGTGACATTCTCAATGCTGTATCACGTTCACAACTGACGTCCAATGGCATCCTCTCCTGCAGACTGACCTTCACGCCATCTGATGGCTGACCGATGAACTTCCAAGTCAATCCCCTCTCCTTATCACCAGGTATTTCAAAATTCAGGGTATTGATTTGGAAGTTCGTCGGTCAGCCATCAGATGGTGCGGAGGTCAGTCTGCAGGAGAGATCATTGGACGTCAGTTGTGAACGTAATACAGCATTGAGAATGTCACAAATGCAGTGAAGACACTCGAGTGTGCGAGAGAGTTAAGAAATATGAGGTGAGTCAAAAACAACTCAACATAAATTAAAATAAACCTCATAGTGCTATTTCCTACCTACATAACTTAATAAAGGTACAAAGTACTGAAACAGCTGTTACAAATTTATATTTTAATAAATATGAAAATCAAATAAAACTTTAAGTTTTATTTTTATTTTAATTAAATAAATATGGATTTTCATCAAGTAAATGCCAAATCAATTGATTGATTACTTAGAAAAATCAACGCCTGAATTGGTGAAATATACATATGATGTAATCATAATACAGAAAAATGAAGATGACTTACAGAAACCTATGCATGCATTAAATGAAATATGTAAATTATATGATCTAAAGATTTCTGTAAGGAAAACGAAGACCATGGCTTTTTAGAGGAAGAGATCCAGTGAGATCCAAAATTATTTTAGAAAATCAAAGTATAGAACAGGTCTCTAGTTTCAAATATTTGGGCTGTGATGTTGGCTACAATGTGGAAAGAGATATTGACTCCAAAATAAATAAATTTCAGACGGTGTGTGGAACAATATAGAGAACATTCAAAAATAAAATTAGAAAAGAAACAAAGATAAAAATGTATAATGTTATGGCGGTTCCCACAATATTGTATGGATGTGAAACTTGGGCTCCAATGAAAAAACAGAAGGATAGAATACAAATGGCGGAGATGAGGTTCCTAAGACAAGTTAAAGGATGTACAAGACTTGATAGAATAAGAAATGAGGATATAAGAGAAGAATTGAAAGTACAGCCTTTATTGGATAAGGTCACGAATTACAGACAGAAATGGATTGATCATATGGATGGAATGAGTAAGGAGAGATATCCATTGTTAGCAAGAAATTATCAAGCAAGAGGAAGACGTGATGTTGGAAGACTAGAAGACGTTGGGCTGATGCATTATGAAGTTGGAACGAGCAATTGCCTAATCCCTGGAGTGATGATGATGATTATACATATTTTTACTTGATAATGGTTAACTACTGTCCTTTTCTTCAAATATACCTTAAACCATTGTTATTTTATTGACTGAAACATAGACTCCAATAAAGAGAGCTTTGTGCAGGGAATGGAGAAGAAATGTTTAAGAAGTATAATAATAATTAAATTAATGTTTTTATTACCTCACCTCATATCCTTTTTCTTCTATACTGCAGTTTTGGAGCTTATCTCCATCGTCAGTAGCCTCTGGTCGACCGTGTTATGTCGTTTCTTGGCGGTTTCCTTCTTAAGTAAGAAGAAAATTAATTAAGAAGAAAAAGGATATGAGGCGAGGTAATAAAAACATTAATTTAATTATTAAATTAAACCTCATAGTGTTCTTTCCCTGTGAAAGTTAAATATTTAAGAAGTATGTTAGGAAAAATTTGAAAATACAAAATTTGGAACATACACATAAGAGAAACATTTAATCTGGACAGAGTACAGGATGAAATAGAAAATAGGCACTAGAATATAAAATACAAATAAAAAGACCAAGAAATCGGCTGAAATGTAGGTGAGAGGAACAAGTGAAAGAGGATGTTGAAAGAATAGGAGATTGGAGAAGAGAGAGATGTGGAATGATTTTGAAATAGATGGATGTTTTTGTCCAAGACTTGACACCCCAAAAGAGAAGCCTGGAAAAGGGTTGTGAGGGAAGCTGAGGTTGAAATTGAACTATTATGGTGATGATGATGATTTATCATAACCTGTTAAAAGTAAAGTGATTCCACTACAGGCCCTAACATATCTAGTTCATTTCCATTAGAGGCTGATCCCCAGTTCCATGATGTAGACCAGAGGCGCTCAAACCCAAGACCATCTGGCTTTTAGTATATTGCCTTAATGAACTACACTACAGCTTGCCCCTATCATAACCTGTTAGGAAAGATTAAATAATTTGTGAGGGATTTGATTGTAATGTTTAATTACATGTCGGTGTAAGGAAGAATATGTAGTTTATTTAATTTGCAGAAACACCGACAAAATCATCATCCAACAACAGAATGTCACCAACACTTAGCAGTCAGCAAGACCAGTATGGTGATCGTCAGTTTGTTGTTCTCACTTCTGAGAAACAAGCACGTGTTGTGGCCTTACCCTCTCACAATTGTGTCTACAGACAGCAGTTAGCAGATGCCGATTTTGTAGTAAAGGCTGAAATTATTTCATTAAAAGGTAAGTAGACCTATTGATTGGTTATAAATAGGGCCTGGATTTATATGTAAATAAATGTTTTTAATGTTTTTATTATTATTCATTTCATACATCTCAATGATGGATAAATTATATTTGAAGAGAAAAATTATAAGCTGAGACTGGGTATTGAACCCAGGACCTTTCGCACTCTAGGCAAATGCTCTACCAAGTGAACTATCTGAGGTACTCCAATCTATATGCAAATTTTTCTCTTATATACGCTGTTAATTCCCTCGCATCAAATGCTATGAAGCCTTTGCTTCTCTCTTGCAAACAGTGGCTTCTTTCTTAAGAAGACCTTTAATTGGGAATTTTACATTACATTATAAAGCCAGCATGGCTTCTTTTGATGTTTTCATTATTCATTTCATACATCTCAATGATGGATAAATTATATTTGAAGAGAAAAATTATATGCTCAGACTGGGATTTGAACCCAGGACCTCCCGCACTCTAGGTAAATGCTCTATCAAGTGAGCTATCTGAGAAACTCCAACTAAATGCAAATTTTTCTCTTATACACGCTGCTAATTCCCACACACCATCGAAAGAAGCTGGACCGGCTTTATAATGTAATGTAAAATTCCCAAATAAAAAGATCTTTTTAATAAAGAAGCCACCATTTGCAAGATAGAAGCAAAGACCTCATAGCATTTGGTGCGTGGGAATTAACATTGTATATAAGAGAAAAATTTTCATTTAAATTGGAGTTCTCAATAGTTCACTTGGTAGAGCATTTGCAAAAAGTCTTGGGTTCTAACCCCAGTCTGAGAGTATAATTTTTCTCTTCAAATATAAATGTTTTAAACCCTATTGAGGATTGTTTCCTACCTTCAGTGACAACATTTAAAACCCAGTACCACTGGAAAATCCATCCTGCCACCATATGGTGATCTTGAACTGGAAACTGTTGTCCAGCTTCTTAGTTTCAGAATACTTGCAGACATAGGGCCGCATGCGAATACATTAGTCTCTACTCAAATTACTTCCAATCACTGGTGAGCTGACTCGCCATGAGCAAGTGCAAAGATCGAATTAGCTACCCACTGGTCATGCATGAAAGTCATCATTTTCGTAATATTGGCAAGAAATTACCCAGAATTCTCAGTGATAAAACCACTTCCGTTATTTTCGTCTGCAATAGAGGAATGCATTTACGCTTGTGTCCCGCAAATAATACCGTATACAACGACGTCTGCATCGCGCAATATTACACCGATTCTCCTATTCTTCCAGTTGAATTCTTTGGTAGACTATCAAATTCCTCTTCTCTGCGTATACCGAAAACATGATCGAAGTCTTCAAGGTCCGACATCTTGAATAAAGCAGCAAGGTACACGGCAAGGTTTCGAACTACTGGTTACCATCGGTTCCCTTTGGGATTCTCACGATAAGTTTCTATCTTAAGTTACCTCGTCAGGTAGCTTACGAATTTCAACAATTATTATTGCATGAATAGATTTCTGAGTAAGCAAAATCGTATTAGGATAAAACTTTCTCAGCAGAGAACGCCTTTTACGGTCTAGTGCGTTCAAAGATTCGACCCATAATGTTTTTGTCAAGGCAGGACCACTCCTCCTTACTTGGTTTCCTATGCCCTTCAATTGAGCACATCCTCCTATTTTCAAGGGCTCTTTTTAAGAGACCTAATGCACAAAATTCCTTTAGAAGCATTGGGCGACTTGAAAGGAATTTTACTAAATAGCTTAACATATATTTCAGATTCTTTTTCCATTTCCTATTATATACTACTCAAAAAAATTAGAGGAACACATGTTTAAACCAAAACACGAGAATGAATATTGAAACAATTTAATGTTTGATATTTTGTAATTATAAATTGTAGATTTATGTAAAATTAGAATAGACATTCAAACAATATTTTCTTGTACAGTATTAGCAATACGAACAAGTTATCATTTGTAACAGAAAACAAAGTGGAAATTTGAGATTTACAATTTTTGGAATCAATGTTTCCATGGTTATTTCAATACTCAGTACTTGGTGTGTCCTCCGTGAGCCTGAATGACTGCATTACACCTACGAAGCATGCTTCACAGAAGCCTTCTTAGAGGAACTTGTGAGATTCTCTCCCATTTCTCAGTGAGTGCATGTGAAAGTTCTTCAATGTTCTGAGGTACAGCAGAACGCTTACGAACAAGTTTTTCCAACTTATCCCACATATGCTCGATCAGATTAAAGTCGGGACTGCATGCAGGCCAGTCCATCACCCGAATTTGACATTCTTGCAGGACATCTCTGGTAGCCTGTGCTGTATGACATCTAGCATTATCTTGCATTAGAAGAAAATTAGGGTCCATACCATAAGCAAAGAGTACAACATGTTGGAAGATAATGTCATTAATGTAAATATCAGCATTCATATGCTGTGGGACAACGACAACCTCTGTCCGAGACTCAATAGTAATCTCAGCCCAAACCATAACCGAACCACCTCCAAATCTGTCACCTTCAATAATTGTGGCTGGATCAAAACGTTCACCAGGACGTCTCCATACACGTGTACAACCATCAGAGCCTGTTAGACGAAATCTTGATTCGTCCGTGAATAAAACACCCTTCCATTGGGGGAGCTGCCAGTTGACATGATTCTGAGCAAATCGCAGCCGGGCTCCATTGTGCTGACATGTTAAACGAGGTGCTTTAAAGGGGATTCTAGACCTCAACCTTGCATTTCTCAGTCTATTTCTTACAGACTGATCAGAAATTATGCTGTGCATAAATGATTTTGTAGATCTCTGGCTGTAGATTTTCTTCTGCGCAAAGCTGATAAGACAAGAAATCTATCCTGTATGTCTGTAGTCTTCTTCTTACGACCTTACCTGGGTCTCCTCTTGTATCCATGTGTCTCTCTATATCGCCTCCACAGCCTATGGATGACGGAAGGGCTGACATCAAGAATCCTAGAGACATGGCGAATGGAACGACCATCTTCAATCAGTGCAACTGCTCGTGCAACTGATGTTTCATTCAGATGTCTCATTGCTCTGTATTAGCTTCAGAGAACACAAAAATAACAATTCCTTACCACAGATTATTCCTCAAACCTGTTTTTAAAAAGAATAAATCAATACGAACTCACTTTGGTTTCAGCAACTCTTGGAATTTCACTAACATATTCAGAGAAAAATTAATAAAACCCGGAAGATCTTCAATCTGATTTTAAACAATACTTGAACTCAAAACATCTGACTCTCAAAAATTAAATTGTTACAATATTAATTTTGTGGCTTTGGTTTAAACATGTGTTCATCTAATTTTTTTGAGTAGTGTATATAACACCAATCAAGTAGTGTAAATATGCAATGAAATCATGTCATCAGCTACAGCTGGAAACATGTAATGAAGATTCTTAATTTTGAGAAAAAACAGTGTTTTGTTAGTCAGTGTACAAAGAATCAGATTAGCTTAACCCATTTGCCTCAGAAGATGAATACACTCGCTTAATTCTGCTGTTATATATTTTGCAATATTCTATATATCCCTTGATGTATTTTGTTAACATTTATGAATAGTAGAGGAGTGTGTTTTGACCTTCACCCTTAATGCAATCTCAAGTACCGTTATCTTTTGTTTGTTTTGAATGTCTGAAAATAGACAATAAAATTTATAGTAACTTAAATCTGGTTTCTGGGGAAATGCATTGAACATTTAAAACTGAAGCGAATGGGTTAATATTGATAATTATGGAGATATTTATTGTCCTATGTGACGATAATTGTATTATTTTTTTTTCAATCTTCAGCATTTTGTTTTAATATTTAGCATGTAAAAATAAACAATTTAAGGTTTTTAATGCATAAAAATCTGGGCCCTAGCTATAATCAAGTTTTTTAACACTAATTCTGGCTTATGGGACCCATAGGTTCAAGGTCACAATCACACTCTCTGTTGGTCCCTATCCTCAACAACCTGACTCTGGTTCATAGTGCTGATGTTCAGTTCCTTAAGTTCCATCCAGACATTAACCTGCCTATTCCTAGTCTGTCTGTATATATCCTTACATCCAAGGGTTATCCCTAGCGAGAATTATATATCCAGCTACTTTAGTTATACGTATTTCCCTCAGATTACAGCATAACCTCAAAGAGATAAGGTATTACTTAGATAGGAAAGACTGATTCAATTTTGCTCTCAGAGGCCCTAATTTAGTCTTGAGGTTCTTTCATGAGCCCGAAAATCTTCAGGCTTGCAACTTACAAGGAAACTAGAAATGTACCTTGAAATTTCTCCCTATGAAATGTTGTAATGTACAAAGGCTGTGTATGTATAAAAATCTTTCATCTTCAGGTTGGTTTGAAACATTTGCCTTCACAAGACTTTCTCAATGCTGTGATTTGAACCATGAAAGCTTTCAATATTTTAAAAATATACTCATCTTTAAATAAATCATTAGGCTTAGTGTCTAAGAGTTAAGTTTCTTGTCTCGGGTTCACAGGACTACAGGTTCAAACCTGGCCTGGGTCATTGGATTTTTTAGGATGGAAAAATCTATGGGTTAAGTGAGTCCGGAGTCTGAAGATTTTTGGGTTCATAATAGTTAACCTCATGCTTAAATTATTAATAAATTATTCTTCTATTAATAAAGATAATTTCTCAATTATGCCGTATGTTCCCTCTTTAATTAGAGGTTTGAAGAAGATATTTAAGGGATTAGATACTAAATTAGTTTATACTTCCAGTTTGACATTAAATAGTATTCTTGGAAACCCCAAAGATAAAGTTGATTGTTTGAAAAAATCCAGTATTTATGAAATTGGATGTAACAACTGTGATAGGAAATATGTTGGACAAAGAAGAAGATCTATTTTAACCAGATTCAATGAACATATTGCAGATTTTAGATTCAATAGAATTGAAAAATCTGGAGTTGTTCAGCATATTTCTGATTACGGTCATGTTATCGATAAAAGTAATCTTAGGCTGGTTCATTCAGTAATTTCAAATTCCTTGAAATCCTTGAATCTTGAAATCTATAAAAATAAGGACAAAATTATGAATAAAGACAAGGGCCCTATTCCATACAGCACCCTCTTTTCTTTAATTGATAGAAGAGAGGATTAGTTTTGTTGTGTCATACAGTTTACATGTAATTGACTATGTCATGTGACGTAGTTTGTTTTTAATTGGATTCTGTTTATTCATTTACCATGTTTGTCTTTAATCAATATTTAGTCTTGAAAATGACAGCTTCGTTGTTGAAACATGTTGACTCTTTTAATTTTTAATTGGTGAAATGGATGCATTGACTACATGTTTTAAATTAGTTTGGTTAAATAGCTCCTGCAAAGTAGGCAAATGCCTCATCATAATACACATGAATGCATTAACGAGATTTCCTCTATCCCTATCCACTAACTAATTGTATTGTTATCTAATTGTAATATTATTTTTATTTACTTTATATTATTACCAAACATTATTTTATTGATATGGACTGTCAACAGCACATATGGCTTACTGCCCGTGCGACTCATATTTGTAAATAACATTGTATGTATCTTACTTTTAGTCTAATAAAGTTCTGCTACTGTTACTACTACTAATCTAATTGCCATCCCCTTGTGGTATGTGTGGGTATAAATTAATGAATGGTTTTCTAATTTTTCATAGCTGTATTTGAGAAATGTGGATTGGTATGTTGCAGACAGTGTATGCCTGGTATGTTACATTTCAAATGGACATGTCACTGCCTATAGTCTCCCCAGTCTTAGACCACTCATTGACATAGATTTTCTTCCACTAGCTGATCTCAGGTAAGTTCATAGTATAGTAGTTAGTATAATACAAACCTCCCTATGTCAAGGGTAGGTATCCACATTTCACAGAAAACTGAAGTTTATTATTCAAAATGAAAAATGTTTCAATTTTTGGACAAATATGTCTATGTATCATGAAAATAGATATTGTATTGAGCCAAAAAAATAAGCTGAACTTTACAATTTTATGGTGGAATACAATAATCAGAAATGCTGAGGAAAGAAAAATTACAGAATCTTTACTTCTAGTTCCAAATATTTCCATATTTTGGCTCCAAAAAATGTTCTGCTATTTATCTTTTTCTTTAAGCAACCCAATGTCTAACATTAGATTTGTCCAATCCCTATTGTTTCTTGCCTATCTCTTACTTGTAATATATAATACATAACTGCTAGTTTGAAACTTATATCAAAGCTGTACCAAATTCTAAAAGCTTTAGAGTGTTTTTTTATAGGATTATTTATTGGAAAATCATACACTACCATAATTTAAAAAAAGAACAGCAAATTACTATTGTATAATGTAATTTTAGTAACTGGTATGTGTGTACAAGACATGCATGGAAGCTTCTTGTAGGAAAACCAGAGGGAAAATGCCCAGTTGGTAGACCAAGAATGAGGTGGGGGAATAACATTAAATATGATTTGAGGGAAGTAGAATATACAGGGAATGATTGGAAAACATTAGCTCAGGATACGGATGTATGGAGAGCTTATGTTCATGTGGCTATGAACCTCTGGGTTCGATAGTGCCAGTGAGTTAGTTAGATATGTGTGTACATATATATATATATATGATATGATATGATATGAAAAGAAAAATGAATGCTTGAGTCGAGATTTGAACCTGAGTCTCTAAACAGTTTAGAGACTCAGGTTCAAATCTCGACTCAAGCATTCATTTTTCTTTTCATATCATATTTGCCTTCATTGTCAAATATCAAAAATATAGTTATAAAAAAAAATATATATATATATGTACATACTCTTTCTCTGTCGCTCTCACTCTTCTTTGTGTTTCACTCTTGAGCAGATGAATTTTCACTTGTAGGAGTGAAATGATGGCCAGTGCTCCCACCATGTAAAAATAATTCTGAAGCTAAAATAGTTTACCTATCCAGCGACAAAGTAATATTATGTATAAATATATGTTCAAGATGCCTTGGTGGATTTTTAATTATTTACTTTTTTTTTTTTAATTTGAGTTCGTCTATAAGCTTATAGGAGTGCACACCCATAACATTTCAGAAACCAGCCATTGCTGCCATCATCATCTTGTTGGTGAACCTCTTCTTTCAGCTGCCCACTGTCACTGCCATATGAATACAAATCTAAAATCTAATATATAAAAATGAATGTTTGTGTATTCATATTTTATTGTGCTGCCATACTGTTCATCTGATTGTGATGGTTTTTTGCAAAATGTTCAGGAGTTTCCCAGGAAGGCTATAAGAAAGTTGTAATACTCAACCCTTTACCCTTGAAAAAATCACCCTTTGTAATAAAAAATGTGAAAAAGTCACTTTTTGGACACTTAAATGGCTTTTGCTGCCTAACCATAACAAATACACAAAATTAATGCACCACAGAATTGAATATCTCAAAAACTCTACAAAAAAGTCTGTGACAGCATATGTTTATCTTTTTACAGATATTTCACAATAACCATTTCTTTCATTGCTACCAAGAAGATCGGGATAAATAGATTCCCGAGCAAGCATAGTAGCACACGGCAGGTATTCTTTTACGAATAACTCCCAATAACAAATTTTGCTTTTCAGCTCATTTATGCCAACAAGATTGGGATAAGTAGATTCCTGAGCAACAACGGGTAATCAGCACGGGGTATCTAAAAATAATTACGATATGAATTTTTCCTCTTACTTATTCAACTAAACATAAAAAACACATTAACTTTTATCTCACTTATGCCAAGAAAATCGGGATAAGTAGATTCCCGGGCAATGGCAGGCAATCAGCACGGGGTATCTAAAAATAATTACGATATAAATTTATAATAATTTTTCCTTTTACTTATTCAACTAGCACATTAATTTTCATTTATTTAGGCATAGCAGTGCATACTGGGTATTAGCTAGCATTTTTATAAAAAAATAACATCTAAATAATATTTTCCCTAATGTTTCATATGGAGCAATGCTCTCAACGTTCAATTCGTGTGAGACAAATGCTTCTCTGCCTCCTCACTATAATCTGTGCCTATAGTATAATGTATAAATTGTTTCTGAACTGTATGTCTACAAGTTTACAAAACATGAACTGAATCTTAATACTAAATCAATCTTTGCATTGGTGCAACATAGTATTTCCAATTACAGGCTCTACCCATTTCATTGCCAGTATTAAAAAAAAAGAGTAATAAATTATAAATTAATTATGGAAAATAACATTACGAGATTTTCAAGTTAATAAAAACTGAGTCATATCTCACCTCATATTGCATCTTCTTCAAGCATGGAACTGCAGTTTTTTTAGACATCCCTCCCATCTTCAGCCATAAACACAACTGTTGAACCCTGGTTTATATCTTCATGTTCAAAGCAGCTATCTGGTATTGATTTGATGAAATTTGAGATCAAATCTTGTTCTTGAAGAACAAATATAGATCCATGAATTTTGAAATTGCCAGCAAACAAGATTTGATTTCAAAGTTCATCAAATCAACACCAGATGGCAGGTTTGAAGATGAAGATGTAAACCAGGGTTCAACAGTCGTAGTTATGGGTGAAGATTAGAGGGATGGCTCCAGAAACCATGGTTCCATGCTTGAAGAACACGAAATATGAGGTGAGATAAGACTCATTTTCTATTAATTATTAGCATCCAGTATGATGACATAAAATATCCAAGTTAACAAATGTAGCTACAGCCTAACTTATTTTACAGTTGAAATTTGAATGAAAGTTCATCTTATTTGTGGGCCAAAACAGTTAATGATAAGCTCTAACTTGAAAGCACACTTATCAGTGGATACTTATCAGTGACTCAACTGTCATGTATTCAGAACTCATTGAGAACAATGTTCTAGTTTATGAATCCCCACACAACATTAATTACTGCTAATTTAATAATATACATATATTAAAACTTAATTATATTAAAAAACTTGACTAAACTTGGCTCAAATGCCTCTCTCTCCATCCTCGTAAGTTTGAATGTTTATATTTCGTAAAATCAGATCATAATATATCTTCATCTTATAATTCTAATAGAAATATACCTAGTTTTGATAATTAACTGATCATTTGAAAATATGACAGATTTTAATGTTTTTTTTTTATTATTATGCTGTACATCTTTGCTACTAAGAATATTTCCTGGTATCATACAGTCATTTCTATCACCATGCATCCACGTGGTGATAAATTAAATATAATAATAATAATTAGTAGTAGTAGTAGTCTAATGCCCATTAGCTTGGATGTGTTCCATTTGTTTTCTCGCTTCCCAATAGAGTCCAGTCAGAGTTCTTGTAGGTGACATCTTGAGAGCCTCACAGTAAGGAAGGTGGTCTTTGTCCATTATTGAGTTATTATCTTGACACAGTATACAATTTGGAGAGTTTAAGATTCCAATTTTGTATAGATGTGCTGCCAGATATTCATGGCCTGTTAACAATGTGGTAATAATAATTATTATAAAATTGAACAGTAGCATTTTCGTTAAGCTGAAAATATATAAAACTATTATTCTACCAGTTATATTATATGGGTGCGAAACATGGACTCTTACTTTAAGGGAGGAAAGGAGATTACGAGTATTTGAGAATAAAGTTCTTAGGAAAATTTTTGGACCAAAGAGAGATGAACAGACAGATGAATGGAGAAGACTACATAACAATGAACTACATGGTCTTTATAGGAAGTCAGATATAATAAGAACAATTAAGTCTCATAGACTGCGATGGGCAGGACATGTTGCACGTATGGGGAATGAAAGACGTGCATGGAAACTTCTTGTAGGAAAGCCAGAAGGAAAACGCCCAGTTGGTAGACCAAGAATGAGGTGGGAGAACAACATTAACTATGATTTGAGGGAAGTAGAATATACAGGGAATGATTGGAAAGTATTGGCTCAGGATAGGGATGTATGGAGAGCTTATGTCCGCGCGGCCATGAACCTACGGGTTCGATAGTGCCAGTGAGTAAGTAAGTAAGTAAGCATTTTCGTTATTTATTGAAGGGTCTTTCATTAGTAATGGTTGCAATGAATATGTATAGTCCACACAAGGTTACAACCCTGAAGAATGTACAAGTGCAGATGATGTCCCATCTAACTTCTGTTAGGCACCTGGCAACATGGACCAAATTATTGTTGGAATAAGCACTTTGAGCAACCAGCCAGCTATTTTTCTTCTTTAAATAAAGTTAAATGAATACATGGCATTTTGTTTGTCCTTAAAAGCCAACAATGCATGGTACATTAACTCACTAGATATACTATTATCATCATCATCCTCTTATCGTGTCCTCCTTTTGGAAGGTTGATTCCAAATATGCCTCCAACCATCTCTATCTTCCCATGTTTTCCTTCTTTTTAGTTCTCCCCAGTCACATCCTCTTTCTTATAAACTTTTCTTCACTTGGTTAATCCATCTTTCTCGTGGTCCACCTCTTGGTCATTTTCCTTGTATCTTGAGATTTAACAGCCTTTTTTGGTAATCTTTCCTTTTCCAATCATTTTAAATGCCCTAACAATTTTAGTCTATTTTTTCTATGTCCGTTGTTAATTTTTCTACATTTCATATTTGCTTTTGTCATTCCTTATTCTATCTCTCCTTGTTTTATGTTCTAATAATTTTTCTTCTTTCTCATTTCTATCACCAATTCCATGTGGACCAAGTACACTTTCATATCCATTTCTTGACTCTCCTACATGGGCATTAAAATCACCCATTAAGCATATGTTTTCTTCAAATGAATAATACTAATTATTACTTATTTTAGGAATTCTCACTATGAGGTATATTCATTAAGGTAGAATATTTTTTATCACATATGAGGTGAGTGATAAAAAATATTCTACCTTAATACTAATTATACCTATTGTGCAAGGTATCTACTTTTAAATATATAGACTCCATAACTATAAAGAATAACATTATTGTGGAGATGAAAAAAAATAGCAGCAGGCAATTGTCTCAGAGCCTTAGATAAACTAATGAAGGTCAGATATATCTCCAGAAAAATAAAAATTTATAAAACTATAATTAAACTTCTTGTTGTTTATGGAATTACTCTATCTGAACGAGTTACTGCAATGCTAAACACCCGGTAAAGGAAAATTTTAAGGAAAATGTATGGTCCCATTTGCGACCAGGGTTTATACCAAATGAGAACAAATGCAGAATTACAACTATTGTACACAGAGCATGACATTTTTATTAATATGAAACATAGAATATTGGAATGGCAAGAGTATGTTCTATGAATGGATAACATCAGATTCTCCAAAAGATGAGAAACCTAGTGGTAGAAGGAAGATTGACAGACCAGACTAAGATGTTTTGATGATGTCTTACAAAGGCAGGCATAAAAAAGATGGAGACTGAAGGCTTTGGATAAGAATGATTGGGCAGTTGTCATGAAGGAGGCTGAGACTAGACTTAAAGGGCCATAATGCTAATGATGATGATGATAATACCTATTAGTCCACCACTGAGGTCTCAGGTTAGTATTGTGTCCTCATATGCAGCAGGCCTGGGTTCAATCCCCAGACGGGAAAAGTTTCCTGGGTAAGGTTTTTTTTCAGGATTTTTCTTCGCCCATAAAACAAATATCAGGAACTTTTAAGGCCCTAATGTTCCCTGAACATCATCTGGTTATCATATATACATATCACCATGTTTAGTATGAATGTGTGATTGACTGTTGTGCTTTTGTCTTAAATGTTCATGTTGCCTCAGAGGAAGCGTGGGATTGAGCTGAACACCCACATGGGGAAGCCCTCTATGTCCTTGTATTCAAAAAAGTGTGTGTGATCCAAAGTTTAAAAAATCCTTCTTTTGACTGATCGTGGCACTATAAGATTAAGGTGCCATGAGGCACATAAAAGAGCCTATAAGGTAAGAGGTTAAACTGCAGTGGAGAAGAAAAAAATTGTGTACCCATTGCAGACATATAGAAAATTGGCAACCTCTAATAAACATATAGGAGATTGTACTGACTGTAAGGCAATAGGAAATATTCTTAATAGCAAAAACGTATAAAATATCTAACATTCATTAAAAATCTGTCAAATTTTTTAATGATCAGTTAATTAAGAAAGACCCAGTATATTTTATTTAACAATAACTAGATACTAATTAAGGCCAAAAACAATAACTTTTGTAGATTTAAGAGATAATTAAAAAGATTGAATGATTTCCATAAATAACTAGTCTAAATTTCCTTGCACTTGTCCTAACATTGAGGAAAATATATTCTTAACTAAAAATGAAATGAGCTAAGTAGGAATTGATCAGATCTTAGGGCAGTAACATTACTTTTATTAAGGGGAATCAACTGTAAAAAAGGATAAAAAGTAGTTTGTCATCAAAAAATGTATCTCTGTTTCTGATTACCTAACATTATTATAATTTGTAATGTTCACTTTTTAGCTGAATATATATAAATCATTCAATCTATATTAATTTTTCGATAACTGAATTTTGGCAATTGCAAACCTATATCGAAGTACAGTTTTCTCATCTCCTATAATAAATACAAACATGAAATTTTAAATACAAATAGTCATTATATATAAAAATGTACCTTAATATTTTCCATGTAGGATATGATTGAATTTTAACTCATAATTTTTTTCCCCTTATAAACTGTTTATAAAAATGTTATTTTTGAAGGACTATTTCACTGAATCTGCTAAAGGAGCTTTATCATATAGCGAGTAAAATATCTTGAAAATTTCATAGACTTCCTTCAAATAATTTCTGACAAAAGTGTATCAATAGTTTGAAAAACTATATATTTTTCAATTAATTAAAATTTAATTAATACTGAATGATTCAAGATATATATATAGTCCACCATTGTGGTCACGAGGTAGCATGCTGCCTAGTCACGCAGCTGGCCCGGGTTAGTTCCCGGTCAGGACAGGCTCCTGGGTGAAGCTTTTTTCCGGGGTTTTTCCTCACCTGTAAGACAAATGTCAGGAAGCTAGGGCCTAACAGTCCCCAAAAATCATCTGGCCATCATCACTCTTATCATTGTCATCATCATTATTTCACTGGTGTAGAAAACAATGGAAGCTACCACACCTAAAATTCCCTAGTAAAGCTGCAAAACATAGCATGAAAATGCTATGATTACAGTGAAATACCTACCCTCGGGTAAAACAGTATAGAATAGAATATATATATATATATATATATATATATATATATATATATATATAAATACACAGTAAAAGCTCCTTATTCATGAGGGATATGTTCCGCAAATATGCCACGAATACAGAAACCGCGAATATGGAATGGTAATTTTTATGGGTATGTAGGGGATATGTTCCAAGGTTCCAAAATCAAATAAACATCAAAATAAAATCAATTAATGAGAGAGTTTGAACAATTTCTATTAATTATTACTGTCAGCCTTAGGCAAGAGCTTAAAGAAGTTAGTAATTTTTTCTTGTTTTGCCGCTTTTATAAGGTCTTTCAATGCAGATTGATATTCAGCTGTGAATTCAGTGATAGAATTCCTTATTTTATCTTCGGATTTCTTGATGAATCGTACAGTTGATTCATTAACATTGAAACAGCGTGATATAGATCCAAAAGACTTGCCAACGCGTAAGTGGTCAAGCATTTCTGTTTTTACTTTAAGCGGCAACACTACTTTTTTCCACTTCAGAACTAATTTTCTTTCCTTTTACTCGACATTATAAATTGGCAACAAAGCAGAAGAGACACGTGTTATTCAATCAAAATTATTGCAACGAACGACAAGTTGAAACAATAAAACACCGATCGTGGCAAGGGTGGCATTTATCAACATACATAGCGGCATGTGAAATACGATGGAGGTGGCTTTTAACAATGACAATTTGGCTTTTTAACAATAAGGTTTGTTTTACTTTGATATTAATTTGCCCATTTGGTTTGAATTGCTCTTTATAAAAGTCAGCTTGCAGTAAAAAAAGTTGCTGATACATTAATAAAGGATACTAATCCTTTTAATATACTGACTGGACTGCAAATAAAGACATTTTTAGCTACGAATGCAGGAACTGTGTCGCAATTTTTTAACCTGCAAATAATGAAAATGTGAATAATGGAACTGCGAATAAGGAGTTTGTACTGTATATAATAAGCTAAATATACCTATACTTAATACAATAGATTGTTATAATGTCAGGTAATTAGAATCAAAGAATTATTTTTTTATTATGAGCTATTTTTAGCCTTTTTCACTGCGAACTCCCCTTAAATATTATAAAGTTCCTAGAAGTTGAAGTGTTTTGTTTATGGAATTTGAATATCATCTCTCTAAACAATGAAGATATCAACTTGAAAAATTCACAAATTTGCTGTTTATTATATTCAGTCTTTCTTTGACATGATGAAAGGAATTAGCAATATGAAAAATGTAGTAAAAAAATAATTAGTTTAATTTGTGAGTGTTTGAAATCTAATTCTGCTGTTAAATTTACATTAAATTATCTTTAGATATTATCTGCATTCCCATTATTAATCCTGTCATAAAAGGAGGTCCCAAGTTCAAACTCCATGACCAAATAATCTGACTTCTTTCTGTTTTTCTCAATATTCAAGACCAATATTGGATCTGAATTTCATTACCAGTATGAATTACATCATTTCATAATATCTTCAAAATTAAATTAGAAAACTTCTACAAAAATAGAACAACAATAGAATTATCCAGATTACTGAATACAACTCAAGATTCTATGACTTTAGATTGCCAAAGAATCTGTAAATAAAGTGAATAAAGAAAATGATAAAAATTTTCTCGAAATATCAAATATTAAAAAAAAAAAAAAAGATAATATTCTTTGTAATAGTTTTAATTCCAATGAATGATGGTCTCTTCGTGTCCGTGCTCTTATGTTACATACAGAGAGCAGAAAAATAAACTTATTTTTTATTAATTTAAAGAGGTGAAGTATTAAACAAGACAAATATTCTAGGATAAGGAACTATATGGTCTGCAAATGTATTACTTCTCTATTAGCCAAGATTTCTTGATTTTAATTATGTTGAGTTTCAGATGTGTAATGTTTAATGCAAAAAGTTATGTTTTCTATTATACACATCTCAGCACAAACTTTATAATACATGCACAGTTTTGCACAAGTTCACTTCAGTGCAATTCTAGAGATTTTCTTTTATGACATTAGCCTTCAAGAGTTTCTACATTAAATAAATATGAAATGTCTTAAAAAAACAACAGAAAGTAACATTAAGAGGTTTATTTAATAATTAAGATATTTGGTCTGTGTTCTTACCTCTTATGGTTGTTTTTTTTTAACATGTTTCAAGGTTGTGAGACCCATCTTCAGCTTTTACAGACTGATTTTTCTCAAGTTGTTGGCCCTGATTCTTGACTTCTGCTCCCTATTCCTGTGGTCCAATGAACTTGCTAATGAAGTTTATTTCTCCAGGAATTTCAAAATTCATAATTCTTTCCTTGTTCTTCTGTATATAGATTTTTTTCCCATATAGTGAATTCATTTGTGTTTTCTAACTGTTTTAATAATTTTGTGTTTACATCTATTTTGTGTTTTCCTGACCAAACATAAGCAGCTACTGCAGATTTTTCTACTTCTCCTTTTTTTACATTTCTTATGTGTTCTTTAGTTCTAATAGTTAAATTTCTTTTTGTTTTCCCTATGTATATCTTATCACAGTCTGCACATTTTTGTTGGTTTTTATTTTATTGATGGAAAAAAATTATGAGTTAGAGAAAAGACACATAATTGAGGTTGCAAAAGAAAATGGTTTCGAGGAAAAAATTATACACAAAAAAATTGAGAAATACAAGAAACAAAAATTTAGGAACGAAAGTTCTCTTCAGATAGAAAAACCAAAAGAAAAGAAATACAGAAAATTCACATATCACCCTTTGGTTACACAATAAATTTTCAAAAGATTTTTTAAAAATTTAATATCAGTTTCTATCCATCCATAGTAATTCTGCCCAAAGGCAGGTCCTTCACTGCAATCATAGTATTTTCATGTTATGCTTGCAGCTTTACTAGGGGATTGTAGGTGTGGTAGCTTCCCGTTGCTTTCCACAAATATCAGTTCAGCACCAAAGAATGATTATAGTTTAAATAAACTAATAAAAACCAACAAAAATGTGAAGATTGATGATAGTAAAAAATCAGGAATATATAAAATAAAATGTGCAGACTATGATAAGATATACATAGTGAAAACAAAAAGAAATTTAACCATTAGAACTAAGGAACACATAAGAAATGTAAAAAAAAGGGGGAAGTAGAAAAATCTGCAGTGGCTGCTCACATTTGGTCAGAAAAACACAAAATTATTAAAACAGTTAGAAAACACAAATGAACTCACCATACAGGGAAAAAATCTACATACAGAATAACAAGGAAATAATTATGAATTTTTAAATTCCCGGAGAAAGGAACCTCATTAGCAAGTTCATTGGACCAAAGGAAGAGGGAGCAGGAGTCAAGAATCAGGGCCGACAACTTGAGAAAAATCAGTCTGTAAAAGCTGAAGATGGGGCTTAACAAGCCTTGAAACATATGTTCAATAAAAACAATCATAAAAGGTAAAAATACACAGACCACATATCTGAATTATGAAATGTCTTACTGATTATTTTATTTATTGGACAATATCATGAATAAAATGAGGCAACTCACTCTAAAAAGATATTTCAAAAATGCTGTGTGTCTAAGCTTCATGGTCAAAATTATACAGATGTCAGAGGACTCTTGAGTATTTTAAGATTGGAACCAATGGTAAAAAATGCATATTGCAGGTTCAATGGGATCTTGAACTTATTAGAGACTGGATCTTTCAAGTTACAGAGATCTGGTCAGAGTGCTAAACAAATAACCATTCACACATCAGACGTAGAGGAGGTTGTGTATAAAATGTATGCTTTTTGCAAATTATTGATTGATGAAAATTTTCCTCCCACATATACTATGGGTACAATAGTGGGAATAAATGATTTTGAATCCACAGTTCAGTTGTGTCAATGATTTATCCAGTGCTATGTTATACTACCCAATTTGCTAAAGTATGTGTTGTTCATGGATGAGGCAAATTCTTTGTATGTTCATGATCTTGTAGCACAAGCAATACATTTCTCAAAATACTCATTTTACAATCCTTTATCATTTGTATAATTTTAATCATGAACATTGACATCCCCTGTATGTAAATATGGTATGATCTAGTCGAATCTGTTTCTCAAGCACTCACATACTTGAAAGAAGAAAAACAAAGAAGACTTTGTGAGGAATGTATTTGAGTATTTAAAATTAATTTTAATCAAATATTTTGTTACAGTATTATTAGTAGAGAATGAAGGTCTACAACTCATGGTATTAATAAGCTGTTAGTTTATGCTGATGATGTAATATTACTAGACGATAGCGAGGAGATACTAAGGGCCAACATGCACAGTAACACTAAGAAATAGGGGCTGAAAATAAGCATCAATAAAACTAAACATATGGTTACACATAGAAATACCTTATATAATGTAAATGGACCCCTCCATGGTATCTTTACCTTGTCGTGGTGGAGTGGCTTGTGTGCTTAAATGATCCTGAGAGCTATGCCGGCGGTAGCATTGCTGCCGATAGGGTTACCCATGCCGGACTGGTCGAAGGTGATAAGCCAGACGAAATAAGTACCTTGGTCGAAAGAGTGACGATCTTTCACCGTAAAAATACAACCGTCAAGAAATGCGGACATGGGTTCTACTGGGGTAAAATTTTCCGGAGGTCAAATAGTCCCCCATTCGGTTCTCCGGGCGGGGACTACTTCAGGGAACCCATGCCAAAGGCTCAAACACAGGGACATGTTCCTAGGAACATGGAATGTTAGGACTTTATACAATAGCGGGGCACTAGAGATATTAACGCGGGAATTGGATAAATCGCCCTTGGATATAGTCGCTTTACAGGAAGTTAGGTGGCCAGGAGAAGGTAGTCAGGAATCAGGAAGCTTTTCATTATACTATGGGGGGTGCAGAAAGACCTGCATTTGGAACGGGTTTTTAGTCAGGAGGAGGATCCTATCCGCTATCCGAGATATTAAGTTTGTTAGTGATAGGATATCATACATAATTCTAAAGGGTAAACGACATGATTTTATAATTGTAAATGTACATGCCCCCACAGAAGATAAAGATGACAAGATCAAGGATGAATTCTATGAAGAATTAGAATGCTTATTTGATAGCCTTTCACGATATCATATGAAAATTGTCTTAGGAGATTTTAATGCAAAAGTGGGGCGGGAAGATATATTCAAACCAACAATAGGCAAATTCAGTCTTCATGAAGATAGTAACGACAACGGGTTAGATTAGTCACATTTGCCACATCAAAGAATCTCGTTGTTAAGAGCACAACATTTCAGCATAAGGATATTCATAAATACACCTGGACGTCCCCAGATGAGAAACTCGGAACCAGATAGATCATGTATTAGTGGATAAACGCTGGCACAGTAGCATCATTGATGTTAGATCAGTTAGGGGACAGACTGCAATTCAGATCATCATCTGGTCAGGGTGAAAATCAGACAACGGCTATCGCTTATGAGAGGAACAAACGCTAAAGATGATTCTGTAAAATATGAATTAAAAAACTTGAAAAATGATGAAATGCGGCAAGAATACCAAATCAAAATTTCTAATAGATTTGAAGTACTGGAATCTTCAGATGACAATGTGGCAAACGAAGAAGAAAACTGATATAAATAAAGAATGGGAGGCTATAAGAGATACTATTAAATTGTCAGCATTAGAAAGCATTGTTGTTTAAAAAAGAGGCAAAACAAGAAATGGTTTGATGAGGAATGTGCCGACATTGTAAAGAAAAAAGCTAGCAAAAATGAAATGGTTACACGAGCCAAATGAGGTAAATTTAGAGCAATTGGGTAGTGTTAGACGGGAAACCACCAAGTTACTAAAGAGTAAAAAGAGGGAATATTTGAGAGGAGAAGATTAATGATCTTGAAATGAATGCAAAAAATAGGAACATTAGAGAATTATATCAGGGAATTAGTATAGAGAAAGAAAGGGTTTCAGGCTAGAACAAATATAATTCGGAAGAAAATGGGGATATGATTGCAGATTCTAGGAGTATATTAAATAGATGGAAATGTTACTTTAATCAGCTATTAAATGTACACACAGAACAGGACATTGAGGAGGATAAGTTACAGACAGCAGAAATGCTAGTCGCAGAGCCAAGTGCATTAGAGGTTGAAATGGCGATTGAAAAATTGAAGATGTATAAAGCATCAGGTCAGATGAGATCCCAGCAGAACTGATAAAATCAGGGGGAGAAAAATTGATGGGCAAGATACGCTGGTTGCTTAGTATGATTTGGGAAAAAGAAGCTCTTCCAGATGAATGGAAGAATCAATTATCATACCAATTTATAAGAAAGGAGATAAAACTGATTGCAACAACTATAGGGGCATTGCATTACTTTCAACTTCGTACAAAATTCTAACAAATATATTAGTAAGCAGACTTACTCCCTATATTGATGACATTCTAGGAGATCATCAATGTGCATTTAGAAGAAACAGGTCTACAACAGATCAGATTTTTAGTATAAGACAGATTTTAGAAAAGAAATGGGAATATAATGGTACTGTACATCAACTATATGTAGACTTCAAAAAAGGCATATGATTCAATTAAGAGGGAGAAGTTATATAGTATCCTGCTGGAGTTTGGAATTCCTAAAAAGTTAGTTAGACTTATACGAATGTGTCTAAATGGCTCAACGAGTAGGGTGCGTGTAGGCAAACAGTTTTCAGACACTTTTGAAATCCAGAATGGGTTAAAGCAAGGAGATGCACTATCTCCTCTACTATTTAATTTTGTACTAGAGCATGCCATTAAATCTTTGGAGAATGAGGAAGGCTTACAACTCAATGGTATTAATAAGCTGTTAGTTTATGCTGATGATGTAGTACTACTGGCCGATAGCGAGGAGATACTAAAGGCCAACACGCACACACTATTGAGTAACACTAAGAAATTAGGACTGGAAGTAAATATCATTAAAACTAAATATATGGTCACACGTAGAAATACATTATATAATGGAAATGGACAGCTAATGACAAATGAGGGAAATTTTGAGGAAGTGGCTGAATTCAAATACCTAGGAACAATAATCACAAATAGGAATGAGATGCACAAAGAAATTAAACATAGGCTCAATTCTGGAAATGCATGCTATTATGCATTGCAGAGACTTTTGATGTCCCACTCTTTCAAAAAACGTTAAGCTGAAAAATATATAAAACTATTGTTCTACCAGTTATATTATATGGGTGCGAAACATGGACTCTTACTTTAAGGGAGGAAAGGAGATTACGAGTATTTGAGAATAAAGTTCTTAGGAAAATTTTGGACCAAAGAGAGATGAACAGACAGGTGAATGGAGAAGACTACATAACAATGAACTACATGATCTTTATAGGAAGCCAGATATAATAAGAACAGTTAAGTCCCGTAGACTGCGATGGGCAGGACATGTTGCGCGTATGGGGAATGAAAGACGTGCATGGAAACTTCTTGTAGGAAAGCCAGAAGGAAAACGCCCAGTTGGTAGACCAAAAATGAGGTGGGAGAACAACATTAACTATGATTTGAGGGAAGTAGATTATACAGGGAATGATTGGAAAGCATTAGCTCAGGATAGGGATGTATGGAGAGCTTATGTCCGTGCGGCCATGAACCTACGGGTTCGATAGTGCCAGTGAGTAAGTAAGTAATGTAAATGGACAGTTAATGAAAATTGCAGGGAATTTTGAAAAAGTGGCTAAATTCCAATACCTAGAAACAATAATTACAAACAGGAATGAGGTGCACAAAGAAAGTAAACATAGACTCAATTCTGGAAATGCTTTCTATTATTCAATATAGTGATTCCTGTGTCCCACGCCATAGCCGAGTGGTTAAGGCAGGAAGCCTTGCCGCAGAGCTACAGGACTTGCACTGGTTCGAGTCTCCATGGGGAAGAAATTTTCTCATGGTATTTCAGCCAGTATGAGACCAGTGCCCACCCAGCATCGTGAGGATTTGGGTAGCTACAATAAGTAGTGGTTCCAGGTTAAAAAATCCAGCTATAACGGCTGGGGGACCAGACATGCTGACCACATGTTGCCCTACTGGCTAGATGATCATCTACCTCTATGATTGACACATATGGATGTGAGGCCAGCAGCCGACTTGTAGGCTAAGGGCCTTCTAGGCCTGTCACGCCCTGGAATTATAAGTGATTCTTGTCATCCCAACTTCTCTCAAAAAAACATTAAATTGAAAATAGGTAAAACTATTATTCTTCCAGTTATTTTATGTGGATGCAAAACATGGACTCTTACTTTAAGGAAAGAGAAAATATTACAAGTACTTGAAAATAAAGTTCTTAGGAAAAATTTTAGATTAAAGAGAGATAAACAGTCAGGTAAATGGAGAAGACTAGATTACAGTAACCTACATGATCTTTATGGGAAACCATATATAATAATAACAGTTAAGTCTCATAGATATGTGGCACGAATCACAATGAAAGAGGGGCATGGAAACTCCTTATAGGAAAACTAGAAGGAAAACGCCCCAGTAGGTAGGCCAATAATGAGGTGGAAGAATAACATGAACCATGATTTGAGAGAAGTATATTATACAGAGAATGATTGGAAAGCATTAGCTCAAGATATGGATGTATGGAGGGCTTATGTCCATGCAGCCTTGAACATACAGGCTCTCAGTGCCAATGAGTTAGTTATTAGTGATATATTAATGTTCTGCACCATTGACAAACACTCAAAGGCATCATGCTTTGGCATAGTACTATGGGGTGCATATTGGTTTGAGTCTCCATGGGGATAAAAATGTTTAATGGAATTTTGGCTAGTACATGAGATCGATGCTCCCAGCTCCATGAGAAATTTGGAAATCTACAATAAGTAAAAGTTCCAGGTATTTAGAAAACCAGTCATTCCAGATGAGTGACCACATATCACTCCTATATTAGCTGGATGATTGACCATGTGTATGTGAGGTCACCAGTTGGGTAGTTGGCAAGGGCCTTCTAGGCATGTCGTGCCATGGAGTTAGCAATAAATTAATAAAAGTTTATTTTGTTAATTATTAATAGGCCAATAGTTGTGGAAAATGTAGTCAATTTTACCACAATAATATTTATTTTTAAATATAAATATCAATTCTGATTAAATCTTTAATTTTAACATTACAATTACTAGTATTAAAGAAAGTATAATTAACATATTTTTGTAAAAATGTAAATCTGGACCACCATATTTATAGGTGGTTATTCTTTCTGTTAGTTTATCCAATGAGTATTTTCATATATCTTGTTGGTCAGTTTCAATTTGAACTTTATTTACATTTTCAAACCACAGTTTCTTATCAGAAAATTTGTTAAAGTAGATAGTTTTTTTTTTCTTTTTGCATTTAGTGTAATTATGAAAATAGTTAATTTTAGTTTGTATATTATTTATTGCTTAACAAATTTTAATATTTAACATAAAACAATTGTGAATATATTATAATTTTATGCAAACTCTGATTTGATATTTTAATTTTACTTTGAATTGCTTTATCCACTTGCAGTAAAGTTGTCGTTAACATTATTTTAGTAACCAACATGACTCAAGTTAAGTAAGATCATCTTCATGCATGTTAATTACACATAACAACCCTGGAATCTTTTCTTTCTTGTTTTCTTGCTCTTTAACAGTTTTCAGACAACCAAACAAGGCATTGTAGACCCTATGTTATCCATATGGGGCCAACAGATGTTTGTTAATGAAGACACTGATCAGTAAGTGGACACGGATACAATATATACTCTGTAAAGTGCTTGCACTGGAGGAGGCATCTAGTACACACCTTCATTCCAAGAAACAACTAATTTAAAATATTACATAAATATATAATTTTATTCTAATTTCTATAAAGATATTTTAACTATAAATTGTGTATCCGAAGTATCTTTTAACTGAAGTAATTTACATATATAATATTATGAGGAAATTTGGCAGTTTATCATATTTGTGGTTGTATTAGGTTAGGGCTGATTAATCTAACCTAACTCATCTGATCTTATGTAATAAAACTTAATCTAAGTATGCAGGCATATATGCTAAGAGCATCGTACAGTAAAATACCGGAAATAATATACAAGTTAGGATAAATTTTGAGAATGTGTTTATATAAACTTATAAAATTAAATATAAACTATTTCAAACTAAAATTGTAATTGAAAATTTGAATACAAAATTTTTATACACTTTCTGTTTCAGAAAGTGCATATAAAATAGATATTACTTTTAAAAGTAGGTTAAATATCATATATTTCTATTAGAACATTCAATATGTCATTTAGCAGCAAGATATCTATATAGACTCACATTGAAAATCAACACAATTTTGTGAAATACATGAATACCAAACTTGAAACTTAGTAAAAAAATGTAGCAGAAATGGTACAAAGCTTCTAAAATTCATTTTAAAGCACCGTTGAGGTTATGTAATAAAATATTAAAATATAAAATTAGTACCTGATAAATCAGTTATCTTCAACCAAAAAAATTCTGTTATAAAACTTCGTCAAATAGTTAAAACATGAAGACCTTTCAAAACAATGTTTCATCTTCTACATTTCAACTGGTACCAGTTGTCATGGTGGAGGGGCTCAGTACGTAATGACCCAGATGACTAGATAGGGAAGTCTGGTTTTTTAACTAGTTTGATATATAGTAAGTGAAGAAGGGAAGCAAACTAGCTGCAATGTGGGATACCTCAACGGCTTCAGAAGCAGAAGAAGAAACTTGTTCTTAATGGTAAAGAAGGCAGAAGAAGAAACCTGCAAGGCAAGGGGTAGATGGGACTCCAAAGCTTTTGTTAGCAACCCCTCTAGGAGAAGAAAACCCCAAAATAAATCCCTGATCCACTAGGGAATGTAGTTGTGTGTCTGGACTAGTAATCTGACCATGTAAACATGTCCAAACTCATTTCTCTCACAGTGTTCAGCCAGACGGATTTAATTGATGATGATAATAGAGATAAATGGTTTAGACATATAAAAAGAATGAATGTAACAAGATTACCAAAAGCAGCATTTACCTACAAGCCAAGAGGTTCAAGGAATGTAGGAAGGCCAGTGAAAAGATGGACAGAACAACTGTGAGGCCGAACAGGCAATTTGCCTAGCCCACGAAGTGAAGAAGAAAAATAAAAAAGAAAAAACCAAAAATATTTAAATATCTAGCCCACGAAGTGAAGAAGAATATTAATATTTTATCATTAAAACAAAATAAAGAGTAGACCTCGATTTTGTTTAAACTCTAAAAGATTTAGATTTAGACACTTAAAATAGCTTTAAAAACTCTAAAATATGTTCTAAAAATTATTTTAGGCTTCTAAAAATTTTTAATACCATTATCATAACAGTAAAAGGATAAAATAAATAAAACACCGAAGAACAAAGTAAATTTATTTGTTGACTGCAAAGTAAAACTATTGTCATCTTTACATTATTTTAATGCTTGATAAAATTCTCTGGAAATTTTCAGAGTTATTGTAATACTGAACTTGGATTAAGTATGTAAATTTAATTTTAAAATCCAATTTTAGGCACAGTAAAATTAAAATATGTATTATTAGGCTCAAAACACAAAATAGGCACTAATGGATAAAAATGTGGATTTTTAGGCACAGTTAAACTCTTCCAGATGGTATAACTTTACATGGATACTATAACTGTATCATTGCTTTTTATTTAATCCTTCAGGGGGGAAAAACAGGCAATACACCTAAAATCTAGGATATAATAATAATAATAATAATAAATCTCACATATACTACAACATACTGATTTAAAATACTGGTATATCAAGAGCCTTATAATAAACTTCATGGTATCAAAGCACATTTAAGGAGGTTGCACAAAATAACTTATAGTTATATTAAAATTATATACAAGTTAAAAGTTATAGAATTTAAGAGTTCTTTATTATTTCCTTGATACTAGACAACCATCCTTACAAGCTTCATACTTGGCCTGTTTAATGACTTGGTATTGCAATGTTTATGTTATTAATGATTGCTCAGCTTTTGCTATAGGAATGATGAAATGGTATGGACAATTTTTTTTTTTTGTTGAAAACCATTAATTAATCATCCTATATTTATCCTTCAAAACTCCTAAAGAAAGTTAGGTTGTGGTTTCAAGGATTAAATGAAAACTTGCAGATATATATCACCTTAAAATCCTCCTTATAATGTGGTTAAATACTTTCATTGTATAATGGTAGGGATTTGATACTGTCTGCAAAAATTGCATTGAGGCCAACGACAATTTTTTTATGTTACAATATCAACTCTAAAGTGTCAATACTCAATTTTTTTAATCCAAAAAATAATGTTTTCATGTTTTATATTTCTGTAAAAAGTGCAGTTGGTGGCAATGGAGTATAGATATTGTATATATTTGCATAAAATATAATTTTACCATGAAGAGTTTTAAATGTTCTTTAAAGAAATAAAAAATAAGAATAATAAAAGCTTATTTTGATATTATATATTTATTTTAACATGTTTTAAAATGTTCCAGTACTAAACAAACTTATTTTTAAGAAGAAAATTAAAGTTTGAACTGGGAATCGAACCAAGGACCTTCATAGAGGTCGCAGTTCAATTCCTGGTTCAAACTTAATTTTTCTTTTCAAAAAATAAAAGTTTGCTTTATTTAAAAGAAAATTTATGACATTTTAGAATTGAAAATGCAACTTATGACTTCAGTGTTGCCAATTCAGAGAATATTTTATTCCTATTTTTAATTAGATAAGGAATAATAACTGTATCTTAGGGTGGAAAAATTTATAAAACTCTTAATTTTGCTAACTGCATGAGCATGCTATTTTGGATATGTACTATTGCAAAAGCAGAGACTATTTTTAATTGGTTTATTTATTATAATTTAATTAATCAATAAGAATAAAATAAACAGAATATATATTAGATGCCATGAAGATATGGATAATGCCATCACATGTGGTGGCTCCTTTAAAATAAACACAATTAACTCTCTTACTCTCCAACTATTAAAGGAAATATCACTATGAGGTATAATTTATTTTCCTAAAGACTGTGCTGGTATAAAATGATAATCTTATAATGGCCAGCAAGTCTCTAACTATATAAAGTTTTTTTAACATTCATAGTTAAATATGGGAAATAACATTAGGTAGATCTTAATTCAATTAATAAATGAGTCACTTCTTATCTCACCTCATATTTCATGTTTTTTTTAAACATGGGAACTGCAGTTTTCGAGAGGAGTCCCTCTTATCTTCAGCTGACATTATGACTAATGTTGGCTGAAAATAAGAGGGACTCCTCTTGAAAACTGCAGTTACCGTGTTTAAAAAAAAACATGAAATATGAGGTAAGATAAGAAGTGACTCATTCATTCATTGAATTCATAAACATATTTCAATTTTATTCATTGAAGAATGATATTTGGAATTTCCTAATATTTTATAAAATGTAATAATTAAGTATTATTAATTATTTTAAAAATTGAACAATTACATTTTTCTTTTTGTTCGGTTATATATAGATAAGCTCCTGTTAAAATGTTATGAGAATCTAAACATAATCCTGAAGTAGGTAAGTTATTGGCAACACTGCCCTAATATAGCTTAAAATTAAAATGATAAACCAGTAGTGTGATAAAAACATGGCTTACCAACATACATATGTGAGGCTATGAAATTCTTGGAATGGGGGTGATTCGGGATTCCCACTTACCCTAAAAGCTTGTCAGTGTGATATATCTGTGCTTGTGTGTGTTTAAGATAGGAACTCATTGTTAAGAATGTGATACAGCCTTCCTCCAGTAAAAGCAATATTACATCATGTGAACAGTCATTACAGTCAATTATACACATTACGAAGTGAGGGACATTCTTCTCTTGATTGTATAATATATTCTTAATTTGCATGCATGCATGACACAAAATATATGTTATGTATTTAATTTTAGGAAGTTATATTTTGAGGTTATTTTAATTATATTATTTTTGGTCTGGACATCTTACCTCAATATTAATGTTGATTTGTTCTTGGACATGTTTCAAAACAATTCTCTGTTTTATCTTCAGCTTTCCCAGACTGGGAAAGCTGAAGATAAAACAGAGAATTGTTTTGAAACATGTCCAAGAACAAATCAACATTAATATTGAGGTAAGATGTCCAGACCAAAAATAATATAATTATATGTTATGTATTACAATAAGTAGTGTAGATAATTTAATTTTGCTTGCTTATTTCACAGCATCATTAATAAGAAGGTCATGTAATGAAATGATTGAGAAGCAATATTTGTTGAAAATTAAATTTAATATTTGAAAATACAATAGGAAGTAACATTAAAAGGTTTAGTTAATATAGTATATGAGGTAAGAAGAATACAGACCAAACTTATTTATTAAATTTAATATTTTAGTTCTCAATTTTTTGGGAGATTCTGTGTCCCAGATAATTAAAATAATTCAGAAAATAATTTTCATATCCACAAGCAGAGAAAGTGTGTCTAGGGTTCCTGTAGAGTATCTGATTTATTTTCTGAATTGTTACTTCATAGATTATACAGATTACTGTATGCTTCTCAATTCATTACATTAATGTTATATGGGTCATTTCAATGTAATGAACATCATATGTTATCTACATTTTTCATCTCTTCTGCTTTATAAATTCATGATTTAAGAATGAATTGAAATTTAAAAAATTGTTTACTTTTCTCACAGAAATGTCCATCCATATCCTGAAATCCAAATTTTTTTATCTTCTCTGCTATACATTATAAAATTTCAGAAATGTTGTGATAAACGAAATAATGTGTTACAGAACTTAAAAAATAACATACAGCAGAGAAGATAAACATTTTTAGATTTTGGGTTTTTCATGTGAAAAAAAAAAAACAGATTTTATTTAAATTCTGCATTTATAAAATTTAAAAGATTAAAAATATAGATTAAAATATAATGTTCATGGGATGACCCTTATGTAGATATCTCAAATAAGTATAATTTTACTCCTAATTATCTGAATGAATAGACATGAATAAAGGAGGCAAAGAAATAGTTGCTACTTGACAATATCATATTGATATTTCTATCTTTGACAGAATAACATGCTCATAGAACGGGATCCTGGAGAGGGAGAACAAATCTACATTTCCAATCATTTGATGTGAAGAAATTTTGTCATAATTTAAAAACAAACACTATTGTATTTTGACATAATTTAAAAAACAAACACTAAAATGTACTAGTGTCAATAGAAATATGTTATGCACATACTTTACTTAAAGTTAATTATATATTATTTTCAGAAAATTATGTGTGAATAGTAAAAATGATATACAAATTAAAACACAATTCATTAAATTCTTGAGAAGAAAAGAAAAGTTTTAGCAGTAAAAAAATAACTCCTATTTAAAAAAAAATGGAGCATGCCATAGCATAGTTAATTAAAGCAGTATCTTACAAACCAGAATGTCATGGTTTCAATTCTTGATGGGGTAAGGATTTTTAAATTGGCCTAAAACCTTCTAGCAGTACCTTGGCCTTGGGGTCGAGTCAGCCTACAGAAATGGGTACAAGATGATTGTTCAGGGATAAAGACAGGCATCACACAGGGCCTGACAATCTAGCTGACATCTCATGCCCGTTATCTACAAAAATGTAGGTATTATTCTCCTACTACCCCTGGGGCTCCTTAAGGCCTGTAGTGGGATCACACTTAAAAAAAAACATTTTAACACTACAGATTTTGCTATATGTCTGTATTTTCTTGGAAACAATTTCTTTGAACTAAATTTTATTTTTTTAATGTTTTTTAATATTGAGGTAAGATATAACAGACTCAAAATAATTTAATTAAATTTATTTTGTTGCCCCTTTAAAAGTAATGAAAATGGAAATATGAAGTTTTGAAATAAAATTTGTTTTTAAATACATAGCTCTATCCACAAGTGAGTGGAAAATCTGAAATAGAAAACTGTGCACAATAACATAAATAGTAAATTTCTAGTAATGAGATTTACTGTAATACTGTATATTATCATTATTTCTTTCACCATTTTAATGTATATATTTCATTATTTATGCAAATACATTAGTCTCTACTCAAATTACTTCCAATGACTGGTGAGCTGACTCACTGTGAGCAAGTGCAAAGATCGAATAGCTACCCACAAACTGGTCATGCATGAAAGTCGTCGTTTTCGTAATATTGGCAAGAAATTACCCAGAATTCTCAGCAATAAAACCACTTCCATTATTTTTGTCTGCTATAGAGGAACGCATTTACGCTTGCGTCCCGCAAATAATACCGTACACAATGACGTCTGCATCACGCAATATTATGCCGATTCTCCTGTTCTTCCAGTTGAATTCTTTGGTAGACTCTATCAAATTCCTCTTCTCCGCGTATACCGAAAACATGATCGAAGTCTTCAAGGTCCGACATCTTGGATAATGCAGCAAGGTACGCGGCAAGGTTTCAAACTACATCGGTTCCTTTCGGGATTCTCACAATAAGTTTCTATCTTAAGTTACCTCGTCAGGTAGCTTGCGAATTTCAACAATTATTATTGCATGAATAGATTTCTGTGTAAGCAAAATCGTATTAGGATAAAACTTTCTCAGCAGAGAACGCCTTTTACGGTCTAATACGTTCAAAGATTCTGCATGAATTCCATTTTAATGACAGAGCTGATTGAATGTCTGTTTTGATACTCCATTTATTCAGTGAATCTGACCTATTTCTCAAACTTACCACAAGAAACAATGAAATCAGTCATCAAAGTTAACTTACAGCAGAGCAAATTAATTAGTGGTAAATGACAGAAAAAAAAGTATATAAAATATTGCTAAACTAATTTTCACTATTTTTGTCAAAAAAAGAAAAACACTGTAAAAAATTTCATCAAATACTTTTTACCCTTTTTTTTTTAACTAAGATTACCTTAAGGTAGCTAAATGCCATTTTATCTAATTAGTGAAATGCATGAATGGATTAACAGGATTCCTTCTGTCATTATTGTGTATGATTTTCTGTTATAAAGGTGTATAAATTCTGAAATTAAAAACTGTATAAATGTCTGCAGTAAAGTATAAAGTCTCAAATGGGACACATTATGATATTTTCTTAGTTTATGTTTTAAATAGAACAACTTACGTTATGAATCATAGCTTTTACAGTCATTTCTGGCATAAACTAAGCATTGCCTCCAAAGTAAACTTACTTTTATCCAGTAAACAATTTTCTATGAAAAGTATGAAAATATATAAGTATATGCTATGAAAACCTTATATTACCGTTTTATGCATGCCAATGGTTGTCTTCAGTTTTGCCTATAGTGTAGTGACATTTATATAGAGTTGTACAAGTTACAATTTGATGAACATACACATAATATTCCATCACTGGAACCCCTCTTTTTACTATCTAAAATAAAGTACTGTGCATTCTTTTGGTAATCAAGTTATAAGCTCTAAGGCCAGTATTCGTGAACCAAGCTCTCTAGGCCATGCCATCTCCATCTTCCATAAGCAGAGGCTCTCATCTTTTAATTTTCCCCGGATTTTTTTTTAATAAATATCTTGTTAGCACATGATTTTGAATATAGTGAGCCTGTTAGAGTAAGTTCTGCATGACCCACATAATTAACCATGGAGAGACGGGCTGTTCGCCGAAAACTTAGTTCTTGAATACTGACCTAAATGGATTCTGATTGCAATTCCTTATGAAATATCATTTGTGATCTATTCTGATTCAGATATTAGTGAGTATACATTTTTCATCAAGATTATAGACCTATCTAAAATTTGTGGTAGGAAATAGAATAACAGAAATATGAGAGACAGGATATATATTCAAGACAGCATTCTTTGACATTGGTGGTATGCTTTCTTTTTATTGACAATGACATTATTGTATTCAGTTTATTTCATTCTTCTCATATTTTATAGTTTAAAAAAACACAAGAAAAAGAAGCATATGAAAATATGTAAACATATCTGAAGAGAGTAAGGTAAAGGGAAGATTTATGCTTGGATGGGAATATAGCCTGAATTAGCTCAGTGGTCAGAGCATCAGTATGAAAAGCTGAAGGTTCGGGGTTTGATTCCCGGTTCAGGCAAAAAATGTTCTATTTACTATTACAATAGTTTAGTTGTATACATTAATTTACTTATTTTAATCATAGTAATAGCTTTACCTTCGTAATATTAATTTAATATCTGAATGTATTTTCCAATATCTCATTTAATAGCAACATAAACTTAATTTGTTTATTTGCTCGTTCATTTCAATGGATACAGTAGGATTTTATATCTTGCATAACTTTTAACTACTACAAGGAAAGATTTTTCTAAATATATGTAGAACGCAACTATAATAGTACAATAGGTTGGATCAAGCTGCAGCATTTGAGACTCATATTCAGGAGATCTTCGGTCAAATTCCAGTGTCAATCAGAGTTTTTTTTTAGTTTTTTCATAGTTTTCTTCAAGGCAAATGCTGGTTTGCAATTTCAGCATAATCACCATTTCATCTTCTCTTCTTCTTCTTCTTCTTCTTCTTCTTCTTCTTCTTCTTCTTCTTGCAAGGATTAAAACTTTTTGGTTCATTCGAACTCCAAGTATTATAGCTGCTGTATCCATCACATTGATGGGCGTCCCCAATAATCACTATTTCATAGCATCATTAAGATTAAATTAGTGAACTTGAGTAAAACACATGACAATACAACAATAAAAACATGTAGTCTACTGATTATACCTGAACATTGTAGATGTGATATGATTTTAGATATTAAATCATCTCATCATCCATTCAAGTATTAGGCCATGTGGCCTGTTACGGTCTCAAATAGGAATTTTCCATCCAGCACTTTTTTGGACGTCCCATCGATCTTTTGCCTTGGGGGCAGTAACGAAGCATACCTTTTGGAATTCTGTGAGATGGCATTCATTGAAGATGGACTTTCTAATTGTTCTGGTAGTTTTGTATATGATGGAAAATGGGTTCTACATCCAACTCTTCCATAATTTCCTAATTTATTTTATGGTCCTACTTTGTATGGCCTGCTATACAGCGTATAAATCACATCTCATTTGCTGTTATTCGACATTTATCTCTTCTTCATATTATCCATGCTTCACTACTATATCTTAATACTGGTCTTGCGAGAACTTATAAAGCCGTAATCTTGTGTTCTTTTGTACTAAAGATGGTTTCATAATACTATTAATTATCTCCGTTTTTTTTTTGTGAAATTTGTAATTTTCTTTGCTATATCAGCTTCATCTTGAAATGTTAAATTATCATCATCAGCAGCATCAAGGTCTGTTCTGATCTCATGTTAAAATTGGTCTGTCCATCTTTTACTGGGTCTTTCAACATTTCTTCATCCTAGTGGTTTGTAATGAAGAATCTGTTTTGGAATTCTATTGTTATCCATTCTATTGATGTGGTCCATCCATTCATCTCTGTATTGTGTAATTCTATCTGATAGTTTGAATATATTCAGTTCTCTTCATATATCCTCACTTCGCCTTTGATCCATTATTGTATAGCCAGCTACACTCCTCAGAAACCTCATTTCTGATGTTTCTATTCTTCATTCCTGGTTTTTGGTTAAGACACAGTGTTCCGATCCATTTAGTAGTGTTGGAACCACCATTGTTTTATACAATTTTAAAAGTGTCTCCTTTCTAGTTCCTTGATACTTCATTTTATGGTACCACATATATAATTAAATTTATTTATTTTGTTTTCAATGTCTTCACTTTTTCTATATGATACATTGTATGATAGGTAATTAAATTTTAAAATTTTCTTCAACTAATTTCTTCGAAAACATGTTATGGGATATTAGAAGGATTACAAACATATTTCACAAAAATCAGCTGAAAATATTCTTATGTTTTAGTTGAATCATCTAAAAATAAGAATGAAGTAAAAAAAATATTATAAGTCTTCTGCTTAAAACTTTCAGCTGATCTGTGTGAAATATGTTTGTAATTCTTCTAACATCCCATAACATGTTTTCACAAAAATTAGTTGAAGAAAATTGTTAACAAAATTCTAGGAATGCAGAATTTTAGTTTAGTTCTGGAGATAACTTTTTTAGTTAGAGTTTTAACTGATAGATAATTTATTATTAAAAATAATCTTGAAATTGACAGTTGTGATCCTGTCTCTCTATCATTTCAGTAGAATTAAGTAAGTTAGTTGTTGAACTATTTCAGAAGGGTATCACTTTGATCATAGTTATTCAACTTTTGCAAAGGTTCTACAATTTCAGTTATTTTTTGTGTTTTAACAGGGTTTATCAGAATCAAAATGTTTAAAAAATGCCCAATGTATCCTCTGTTATGCTGAGTCTGAATCATTAATTACAGCTCGGTGTCATTTAATCCAGTTAAGGTTGATTTCCTAAAAAATCCTTCCAGTGTTTGCATGGACTCAATAGACTAGAAGGAATGATAGCATGAGAATGAAAACCATAAAGACCAAAAACTATTTTTTATTTTATTTTATAGGAGAGCTGAAAAATCTTAAGAGCATTTGTTATCCGTATCATATAAATGTAACAACCCATTTGAGCCAGGAGGCCTGTTTTGTAGTTTTCATTGTCAGACTCTCAGATATTAAAATCCTTTTTCTATGAATTAATTCAGATAAATTCTGTAATGTACATGAAAAAAATGTTGAGAATGTAGAATGCTTTACAAAAGACCTTAATGATCTACACCAGTAGCTGCAAAGTAATGGCCTTCAGAAAAGCCATGAGGTTTGATGGAAATGCTGTAGATTGCACATTTTATTTTGTTAATGTTAATTTATTTGCTATTTGTATATCTGTGATGCAATGAGGAATGCTATAATTTAAGTAAATTATTTCTTTAATTTGCATTTGAAAAAGCATTTGTGCATTGAAAAGTGATTTTAAAAAAACGTGAATTTGTTGATTTATTTTTGTTTTATAACTGCTTCTATGAATTGGCACAATATCCAAGCTTAATGGACCATGTGTAATTTTTTTTTATCTACGTTAATTGATATTAATCCTATTTTTGAAAATATATAGCCTCTTGGTAGTACATAAAAGACAGACAAGTTTTTTTTATCCTTAATAGGAGCCTATCTCCTCTTTTAAAACATAATTTCTCCCACTTTAAATAAATGTATTCAGACTTTATATTATCTTAATACTTTAAGTTATGGGCAATAATTCCTTCCATTTGTGAAGATTATTGTATATTTTATCCGTAATTCTATTTTATCCATTTGTTTTGTCATCATTTTCATCTGGGAACACTTTATTAGTAATGAGAAAGAAATTTGTCATCTCTCTCTCTCTCTCTCTCTCTCTCTCTCTCTCTCTAAATTTGCTATTCCATTAATTTGATTTTATTAGTGAGAATTTCAATGTTGGGATAACTCAAAAGAAATGTATTGTTTTAAATTTTTATAATTTCTAAGATTAATAAAAATGCAGTTTTAGTGATATTGTAATTTATAGACGAACTAAGATAGAATAGTTTTTTGGTAGTTTGACTAATATATTAATATAAAAAAAATTCATATCACCATTGATTTATTACATAAATAAATAAAATTATATTTTACTGTAAATAATTAGTTTGTCTTTTTTAACTCCAGTGTATTTTAATTCTTATGATGGATAAGTTATCTAAAAGGCCTTCAACAAATTAAATTATTTGAGTTAAAAAACATTGAATGAATTATTATATTTATGGTAAAATATAATTTTATTTAATTAATTAAATAAGGTAATATATTTTTTATAGATTTAATTCTCTGCATAAGGTGAACTGTTAAGTAGGCGATGTTTTAACATGACATATGCCCAAAAAAAACTTCAGAATTGCTTTAACTGACAGATTTGAACAAAAAACTACTTTTGCATTCAATAACTAAACATATTTCACAATTTTCTTTTAAATCTATCATATGATGTCATGAAAAATATAGCTTCATATTTATAACATTGAATATCTATGAAGAAAGAAGTTGTTATGCTGTAAAATTTGCTTTAAATTTAAATATAGTTGAATTTCAGTTTGGAAGGGAAGTAAAGTAATAAGTCCCATGCTATAAGTTGACAGTACATAAAATAAAATAATTTCAAGCCTGAAATAAGAGACTTCTGATCAAAATTTTTCAGCCCTTTCACATCAAAATTCAATTGTGATGCATTGATTTGTTAAAGAATGTCAATAAATAAAAAATGCTACTGCTACTTATGTATTAACCTGATCAAATATTGAATAGTGTAATTGTAAATATATTAATCAGCAAATTCAGGTTATGTAAGATTTATTTAAATTTTCTTCTTATCTGTCCTAGCTTATGTCTTTTATGCATCATTCAGGCATCTAATATTAAGTTACTAAGGAAATAAAGTGCACTTTGGACAGCATTTTGTCTGTTGGTGGGAACTTGCCATGCATTTTTGATTAGCGTTTTGTTTTCTCTGTTCTGTTGCATGTTTGCATTTATTTATTTGTGGAATCTTCAGTTGCATGTGTGGTACTTAAATCTTTGCTCAAGAGAATTTCATTGAGTTTTTGCAATGCTGAAAACTTGGACGAAGAAGCTTATTTTTAATAGAATTTTATAATAAATACTTTCTTATTATTCCTGAATCTCACAAAATTATTTTTTTAATGCTGCATTGTTAATGAATTTGCACAAAATATATTGTTTTGTGAATTGATGAGAGTAATTAAATCATTTGAATGGATGCTTTCCTTTTTTTCTTAAGTTTAATAGATAGTAATGTGTACGCACGTGCTATTTTTAAGATACATACTGTAGGTTTGCAGTGTTTGTGCAGTATAAAATATGAGAATATTGTCACTCTATAGTAAGAGATTTTGCCAATACAAATTTTATAAAGAATTCCATACTTTATAATTTTCTGCATTATTTAAGTTTGATGATTGAATTATAAATTTATAATGAAAATACATTAGGAAGTAACATTATGAGGTTTTACTTAATAAATAAGTTTGGTCTGCCTTCATCTTACTTCATAATTAGTAATTAATAATTATTATTATTATTAATTGTTATAATATAATATTATAATAATTATAATTAGTAAAATTAGTAGACATAATTAGTAATTAATAATTATGATACTTATTATTAATTGTTATAATATAATAATATTATAATAATTACTCATATTATAAATTATAAGTAATTAATTATAATTAGTGAAATTAGTAGACTAATTATGAGGTAAGATGAAAGCAGACCAAACTTATTTATAGATGTGTACTTTAATAAAAGAATGAGGTATCTGAGCTGACAAAAACATCTGAGACCTGATTTTGATCGTGAGAAGCAGAAAGAGGAAAATTTTTAACTTGCTCATTTGTAGATTGATTCTGGATCCATTCAGTCTTTGATAAACAGCTATGGTCACATATTTCTGGAATAATATTTTATATATATATATACTGTTCAATATAAAAATTAAGAATCATGTTTCTAAGCATTCTAATTTTTTCATGCCATAAAAAGATTTTCCCCACAGAATTTGTGAGTTTCCAGGAAGACAAATTGTAAGATTCTTCTCAACCCTATTGGTTACTGTCACAATATCCTTCCATTATATTCTATCCTTAGTTTTAATTTTCCAGTTGTTCAATTCTAAACTTGCAATGTCATTCCCAGTGTCATCCAGACTTGGCCATGTTTCTGTCTTTTCTCTCTATAGTGTTTTATCTTGGATTCTTACCATGTGACCAGGCACTTAATCTTATCAACTTCACAAAATTCACTATATTCATGTAACTCATAAATTCCTTATTTCATCTTATTCTCCACACATGGACTACATATTCTCCTGACAATTTTCCTTCCTAAAACATGGGAATAATTTTCATCTGCTATTTTTATTGTCCAAATTTCTGTATCTATGTAACAAATTAAGACCTTGTATGATTTTTCTTCTTTAGATAATATTTTATATTTCAACAAGTGAAAAAATTGTAAATAGGCTCTGTTTCTCATTATCATTTATTAAAGATTATTTAAAACCAATACAAGAAGTGAACAAAATTATTTTCAGTAATGTTGATGATTAGTTGTTTATATGGAGTGACAATTTAAAATACTTAGTGAGTCAATTGTTTTTACGCTTGTTATAAATTCATTTTATAAGTTATATCTATAATATTTTATTTTTCTCTAAGGACTTCGATATAAATATAGGCATGCCACTATAAAAACCAAAACACAAATATGCACAAACACAAAACACACACATATCATCATCATGTGACTCCTACAGTACTTTCTTCTTTCTGAACATTCAAAAATGGTTATCTAACTGTGTTCCTAAATCTTCACAAATAGAATAGACTGCTTTTTCAAGTAAACTAAAAAACAAAATAGTTTGTATCCAGAATTTGATTAAAAACAGCAATTTTATAACACTAATAGTGACAATTGAAAACAAGAATATTAAGTTACAGAATTCTTACATGATTGTACACTTTAAAATCATAAGCTGTGTGGAAGGGGTATACCTGGTGAATCTGTGTCTTATATACAACACAAATATCCTCTCTTAAATTTAACTTTTATAGGAATTAATCACTATGAGGTTTAATTTATGGTGAAATTAAATGCTTCTTACCTCTCCTCATATAAATTTACTAAGTTGATCGCGATTTCGAGACTATAACTGTCTCATCATCAGAACTTTGTTGGCGACTGGTGTTATGTCGATCGGAAGAAACTCTTCTTCTTCCCTCTGTTGGGGGACCGATGAACCTCTGGATCAGGTCAAAATTTGATCCAGAGGTTCATCGGTCCACCAACAGAGGGAAGAAGAAGAGTTTCTTCCGATCGACATAACACCAGTCGCCAACAAAGTTCTGATGATGAGACAGTTATAGTCTCGAAATCGCGATCAACTTAGTAAATTTATATGAGGAGAGGTAAGAAACATTTGATTTCACCATCCTCTCTTAAACCTAATTGTACTCCTCATAACACACAATGTATTGTTAACTGTGATATTGTAAATGTGTGTAACATTCATAATGTTTCTCTCATAAAATGTGACAATTCCTTGATTTGTAATAATTTGACAGATTGCAAGGAACAAAATTATGTCAAATATTGAATTGCAGTGTTTTTCATTTTGAAAATGCAATTTAAAAATCAGATACATTAAAAATTTAACAGTTTATCCACAAAGAGAAAACTTTATTAAATAAAGCTTTGGCTAGTAGATGTAATTCATAACAATGAACTACATGGCCTTTATAGGAAGCCAGATATAATAAGAACAGTTAAGTCTCGTAGACTGCGATGGGCAGGACATGTTGCGCATATGGAGAATGAAAGACGTGCATGGAAGCTTCTTGTAGGGAAGCCAGAGGGAAAATGCCCAGTTGGTAGACCAAGAATGAGATGGGAGAATAACATTAACTATGATTTGAGGGAAGTAGATTATACAGGGAATGATTGGAAAGCATTAGCTCAGGATAGGGATGTATGGAGAGCTTATGTCCGCGCGGCCATGAACCCTACGGGTTCGATACTGCCAGTGAGTAAGTAAGTAGATGTAGTTAACTTAGAGAAGAAAAGGGATAATTTGAATATCAAGTCATGAACCAAGCAACATGCAATATTTTTAATCCAACTCTAGAACACTAATGATCATCTTTGCAGATTAGTAAAAATAGTATTTTGCTTACAAAGAAACTGTCATCCATTGCATGCCGGAACCTACCTTGAAATTTCTCCCAGGAAAGTGTTGTGATGTACCAAGGCTCTATCCAAAAAAAAAATCTGTCTTTTTAACTGTAAGGCACAGAAATTGAAGCCACAATCCAGCGATGACAACCCACTGTGCAAAGCAGGTGGACTCCCTGCTTGAGTAAGAGCAGAGTGGAGTGAGATAGAATGCAGTGCGGACAGCAGGTAGTGAGAGTTATCAAATCTACCAACTCAGAAGTTGAATTATTTCCCTATAGTTTAAATGAGAGGTTTGGCACTGTGCCTTGCAGTTAAAAAGGCAGATTTTTTTGGAAATGTCCTTGGCACGTCAGTGTACTTCTCTGGAACAAATTTCAGCATGCAATGGTTAATAGTTCTCTTGTTAGTATAAGGAGAAATGTGATAAACGATTAGTTTACCCTCTCAGTACCTGTATTTGATGTCTGTCTGATTGGCAATTTAATGAATGATTTCAATCCTAAGGTTAGAACATATTTAAAGTGATTCTTTTTATCATCAGAACTGTAGAACTGTTCACTACTGTCTAGGTCTACAGGTAGGAATAACATGTAGTAATCCTGAATTTCTTGCTTAAGATTTTCTTATGGCTTTCCTCAACTAAGCCAAATGCCAGGAAATTTGAGATAAAACTTCCCTTGTGAATCATTTCCTTATAATCATTTATATTCATAAATAATTAAGACTTCAGAGCCATCTAGTTTACTGGATCATCATAATACTGAGATGTAGCATCTGACAAGTGAGAGGAGATACAAAACCAAATTTCAGACGGTGCAAGTGGAGTATGTGAAGAGAGCACCTCTCACTGATGTTAATGTCAGTTCTTCACATTTCTGTCAATCCACTAGTGTTTATAGGGCAAGAGAGAACTCTAAACTTAACAGAATAGTCAGATCAGAGACCGAGTAAAAACAAATGTTACGATATGACATTTATCGCTAAAGCAACTATTTATGACATAAAATTAAATAAATTATACGACTATCAGAATTAAGACATATAATGGACTTGTTGTCCCATGCCGTAGACGAATGGTTAAGATAGGGTGCCTTGAGCTGAACTACGTGACTTCCACTGGTTTGGGTCTCCAAGGGGGAAGAAATTTTCTCATGAAATTTCGGCCAGTTTGGGACCGTTGCCCACCCAGCATCATGAGACATTTGGGTAGTTCACAAAATCAAAAAGGGTTTGATTAGTTTCAGCTAAACAAGAGGTAAATCAGACAAAAGCTACAATAAGTAGTGGCTCCAGGTTGAGAAAACTAGCTATAATGGCAGGAGGACCCGACATGGTGACCACATGTCATCCTACACTGGCTGGATGATCGTCTACATCTGTGATGAACACATGTGGATGTGATGCCAGCAGCCAGCTGGTAACCAAAGTCCTTCTAGACCTGTTGTGCCTTGAAGTTAAAATGGACTTGTTATTTTTTATATTTTTTAGGAATTAATATTCTGAGGTATATTTTATACTGGTTATTTCGCATAATATTATTATTGATATTTGTTGGTATTTTAAAAACTGAGCTACAATATTTCTTTTTATGCACTTTCCACTTATGTTCTTTAGAACAAACTAGATTGTTATAGGAAAATTACAGAATTTATATTAAAAATTATTGGTTAATGTATCTGATATGGATTTCATTGCATTTTCTATAACTAACCAACTAACTAAAAAATGGTTATTCAAACATTGCAGATGCTTTTAATGACACTTTTCCATCTGTGATGCGTAGTTAATACTCTGAAGTAATTATGAATTAAAAATACTAACTTTATATCTAAATATCAGCTTCAACGAATATTAATTTTTTTTCTTACATACAGTGATTATTTAAAAAAATATTTTATGTTTATTATCTGATACCAGTAATGAAATTTATAATTTCAAAATAGCTTCAAACAGTGGTTCAGTTGGGGGAACAATATTGCCAAAACTATTTGTGCAGTGTTTTTTTTTGTCAAAATATATTAAAGAACCCTTGTTCTATGTACAATATGTAGTATATAATTTGTATGTACCACACTTTATAGAAGCTCCTATAAAGGTGAGTTCTCCCAAATATTTTTTTTCCAACTAGAGCACTGACTTCAAATCTCTAATTTAGCATCATAGATAAAAAAAATGCTTCATAAAATGTTGTCGCTAAGATGTATTTTGAAACAAAGCGGTGAAGGATGTTTATGTTGTGTAGGTTTACCCCTTGCAGGCAAGAGATTGACACAGGCTGGGAGCAATGTGCTTGCTTTATATCAACATGGTGGTTGCTTGAGTTTAATAATTTGTTCAGTTAGAATTAAGTAAGATTATTGTTTTTGTACACTTTGATTTTGGAATGCTTCCCTGTGTTTTTTTTATTTTATTTTACAGTAAATGTATTTGTTATTTGTTAGTATATAATTTAAATTGTAGTATTCTATGTTGTTTGCCATTGTTATATCTGTTATGTTTTATTTTGAATGAAAAGCCGTGATATGTGGAGTGTTTTTAAGATTAATGAATGATTGTATTACAGGATAGCGAGAACCTTCTGCTTTAGCAATCGTGGTCACGGCTTGTATTTATGCTCTCCTACAGAAGTACAAAAATTTACAGTATCTTCAGAATTTTGGTAAGAAATAAATATTTGCTTATTATAAATGTAATTTTAATATACACAGACAAGCCATTTTTATCCAAATAGTTTACACAATAATAGAGATCAAATTCTGCCTGAATTGAAATTTGAACCCATGGCTTCAACTTTCTCACAAATTCTTGCTTAGTCTTGAAGTTTCCTGAGTAGCTCAATGGTAGAGCATCAGTGCATAAAGTTGAAGATCTTGGGTTTAAATCCCTATTCAGGCAGAACAGTTTTTCTCTTTAGTTATGTTAAATGTGTATATGCTTACTTAGAAAATGCAAAAAAGCTGCTATAGATATATTTCCATTCAGCAGCTCTCAGATTGATTGCTGCTTCAATTAGAAACCACGTATCAATGTTATTCAATGACTAAATTATTATCAATATTTTAATTGACTTTTCTGCTTGGATAACACTACGACATAACACACGTACATTTTTTTTCTAGCAAATAAATGTGTATCACAATATGTCAAATTAAAACCTATTAATTAATTTGAAATTTCATTATTTTCAAATGTACCTGTAATAAAGGATATTTTAACTGACTTTTTTTTTTTTCAATATTAGAAATATTAGAGAATCTAGGTTAGTATGCAGATTTAATTATCCAAATTTGTCACTAAGAAAAATCTTCTTCTTCTTCTTCTTCCTTCCAAGTATTAGGCCAAGGCCTGTTACGATCCTATAGAAAATTTTCCCTCCCCGGGAAATTCTCGTATAAGACATTGAAAGCATAATAATAGTCCCTTCGATTGGTTGCTGGCCAAAGGAAGGCAAGACCAGTGATGGGGCTGCCATTTTATAGCCTCTGGTCAGGCTTTTCTGGAGAAGAAAAGAAAATAAAGGAAAGAACAAATGGAAGAAAGGAAAGACTCCCTAGCCCTCGGATGCCCTAATAGCGTCGGGGTCGAAAAAAACAAGAGTTAACCAAAGAGAGGTTAGATAGTAAAGTTAAACCTCATGATTTATCACAAATAAAATTTCTTATACATTTTGATAATAGCTTAATGCCACCAATAATTCTGAAATTTGGTTTATCATAAATTATATTGTTATTAGCAAATCAATTTAATCATTACACAAGTAGTAGTAGTATGCTCTGGAAAAAGTCCACTATTTGGTCTTTTTTGCATCTGAGGCCTATTTCCTTCATCCACTGCTGACTATTAAGCTATCAGGCATAAGTAGAATAGGCAATAGTAAAAAAGTACATATCTAAGATCAGTGATAAATTCTAATGGGAAAAATACAGATTAAAATTAGTAAAATAATAGAGAAAAGTTTATAATTTATCTGTCCCGCGCCGTAGCCGAGTGGTTAAGGCAGGAAGTTTTGGTGCATAGCTATGGGATTTGCGCTGGTTCGAGTCTCCATGGGGGAGAAATTTTCTCATGGTATTTCAGCCAGTATGGGACCGGTGCCCACCCAGCATCGTGAGGCATTTAGGTAGCTACAATAAGTAGCAGCTCCAGGTTGAGAAAACCAGCTATAACGGCTGGGGACTCAACATGCTGACCACATGTCACCCCTACACTGATGAGATGATCATCTACCTCTGTGATTGACACATGTGGTTGTGAGGCCAGCAGGTGGCTGGTAGGCTAAGGGCCTTTTAGGTCTGTTGCGCCAGGAGCTTATAATTTATCTAGACAATTTGTTGAGGATTAGGGAACTCAACTCTCTGACAATAAAAACAATAATGGACTGTAGATGAACAAATACATATGCAGGTACTCGTAATGGCTCCAAGAGCCAGTGATTTTTATAAATTAGAAACAAATAGAGTTCTGAAAATATTTATTTATTTTATAAATTACACAATTTGAATATACTTCACTGAGGCGAATTCAAAACAATTGACTTTGAAACTGACAATATTGTCAATGGTTTTAATGCAATTTAAACAGAACTTGACATTGATTACCTCACACTACTATAATCCATTGATCCTGAAAACAGTCATAAACGGATATATTTCTCTTCAAATTGCCCATTGATAAATTACAACTCAATGATTAATTGTGATACAGACCTACACTACCTGATTATCAAAATTCACAAGAATTTTTCAAAACATTAAGATCCATTGATCCATACTCTATTACTTGTAACAAACAAGAAAAATTAATGAAACCCAGAGCGACATGTCCACGCTATGGACTAGCTACTAGCCGAGTGATGCCAAGCCTAAAGCAATAAACCTGCGAACCAAAACTGCACCTGTCACAATACAGGGCTGAAACGTTTAAACAGTGTACAAAGAAACAGTGTTGCCACAATTATGCTGAGCTAAGTACAAACATGAAAATTACTGCACAGTAGAATGATTACACCACAATATGAATAAACTTCATAATACATAATGAAGAAATAAACACATCATCATAATCATGAACAAATCCATTTTAGGCCATGTGGCCTGTGATGGTAAATCTATCAAAGATGGTCTAGATCTTTCCACTGATGTTTTGGTCTTCCTTGGCCCCTATGTCCAGTTGGAGTATATTGGAATGCCAATTTTGGAAGTCTATTTCTATCCATTCTTCTCAGATAATTTTTCCATTCTTGTTGGTATCTTTCTATATCTTCATTTAAACTTGATACTCCAAGTTTTTCTCTGATAATAGTGTTCTTTTGGTGATCCAGTCTATTAACTCCTAACAGTGATCATAAGAAATGCATTTGGCTTCTCTAAATTTATGAGAATTTCTTTTATTTAAAATCCAAATTGCACTTCCGTATTTTAGAGCAATTTTTAAGTGATGTTATGTAATCTTAGTTTTGTAGCTGTTCTCATGTTTACCAAAATGAATACATAGTGTGATCCCACATAAAAAGCAAAAAAAAAAAATGCATCACAATATAATTAAGTTTGATTAGAAATGTACCTATCAAGAGTAAAGTGACAATGTATAAAACATATTTCAAACCAATTTTAATATGTACTGTTTATTTTTTATTATTTCACTCACCTCATACTTCATATGAGTGAAATAATAAAAAATAAACAATATTAAAGAACCTCATAGTGTTATTTCCTATCTACATAACTTAATAATTTAATATGTACGCTTGTGTCTTTAACATAAACAAAGAATGAATTATACAGAATCCAACCTAGAGAAATGAAATCCCTAGTATGGAATGACACATGAAATAAGAAGAGATAGAATATGAACTATTGAAATTAGTAGGTGAAATATATGATAAATAAACTAATGGAAGAATATAAAAAATGGGGACTGAATATAAATTTACAGAAAACAGAATATATGTGTTTGGGAAAGGATGTGGATGACCTCATACTTGAAACAGGGAAAATAAAAAAGTGTGAATTTTTTAAGTATCTTGAGTCAATAATTACAAGTTTTGGTACCTGTGAGAGAGATGTACAGACTAAAATTGCAATGGCAAAAAATGTAACTAAGACATTACATGGGATAATTTGGAATAAAAATATTACAAAGGAAACTAAAATGAAAATTTATAAGAGCATAATACAGAATATCTTGTCATATGGAAGTGAAACTTGGTCTTTGACGGAATTACAAAAGAACAAAATTAGAACAGTTGAATTTGATTATTTTAGAAGAAGCCTCCAAAAAACAAGACAGAATAAAATAAGAAATGAATTCCTTTGGAGAGAAATGAATGTCACCACATCTGTTGTTAAAAGGATTGAAAATCAAACACTTAAATGGTATGGCCATGTACAAAGAATGGAAAATGAAAGATGGCCAAAAAATATATACCATTGGTCACCCCCTGGAAGAAATAAACGTGGCAGACCAAGATGGAAATGGAAAACCTACGTCAGAACTATAATAATAATACTTTATTTATTCTAGCAGAGTTAAGGCCATAAGGCCCTCTCTTCCACTCAACCAGCACAAATACAAATAAATATTCGACAAATATAGATATACACTATACTAATTATAAACAGTTAAAGATACAATAAATGTAGCAATGTAAATGTCATGTACAAACAACATTTTATAGGGTAATAACAATAATGATACGATAATAATAATAATATAAATATGATACATTATACGGGAAACACCAATTAATATATATATCTTACACTGGATAATAATGAAGTCGAGTTTAGAGCAAATATAAATTTAGATTTCTTTTAAAAGATGCCAATGTCCGGCAGCCCCTTATTTCTTGTGGTAGGGAATTCCAGTTGCGAGAAGTGGATGGATGATCGGAATTTGGAAGAGGGAGATTGGAATGATAGAGATAAATGGAAACTGAAGACGGCAAACCTATAAGTGGGGGAAGAAAGAAGAAATTAGTAGGACATTAATGGTAGATATATTAACATAGAGAAAAATAGATTTAAACTGATTAGGACATCTGAAAAGAATGGCAAAGGGAAGAATACTACAGAGAATGTTTAATGTCAAGATACAGTAAAAATGATCAAATGGAAGACCATGGAAAGATGAATTAACCAAGAAAAGAACTTACAGGGAAGGTGTCACAAATAGGAAGAATTGAGAAAAAGAAAAGAATAGGAGGATAAAGATCAATAGAGACATGCTTTGAATGAACCTTCTGAAAGGAGGACACACTAACAAAATGAATAGTTACCCTATAAACAGATCTAACTCATAAACTGCTACCCATGAGTTGACTAACTTCATCAGCCATTTTGTTACATATACAGTGCGATCAGCATAGCACTGGACAGCAGATGCTGGGATTTCACTATACACTGCTGATGCACTCACTGCGGGGAACAGACAGCATAGGATCGTGGTGATACAACTACACACATTTTCGTAACTATTTTACAAACTGTCGTACTTACCAACTTTATTGAAGCAACTGCTAGAACTGTCCACCTTCGTTGACCATACATTTTGACACCTCTTTACAAAATTTCCCATAACTCTTCTATTGATGTTAATTTCGTCACGTCATTTCTTTCAGAGTGAGTGGGTTTTTCTTGTACAAGGCATTTTTCAATCTGCTCCAGAGATAAAAATCGCAGGGGGTTATATCGGGAGAACGAGCAGACCATAAATCCCTACTAATAATTATTTCATGGAACACACGGTGAATTTCGTGCATTGAAATATCAGTTGTATGAGCTGTAGCTAAATGTTGCTGGAAGAATGCGAAATCACGCTCCCTGTCGGTTTATTCCCTGAAGAAGGGTGTCAGAATGTCATTCACACATGTACGAGAATCGACTGAATTCCGAAAGAAAATGGGGCTTATGATTATTTTGCCACTAATGGCGCACCATACATCAATTTTCGCATCATGGAGGCGCACTTCATGTACAATATTAGGGTTCTCAGGACCTCAATGACGATTGTTTTGCGAACTCACGTAACCATGGAGATGGAACCACGCCTCATCCGAAAAATATATTAAATGTGGGTCTATTAGGCCATTATGAATATTATTTAGCATCCACTCACAAAATGTGCGCCTATGAATAGGGTCACCCGATTGAAGAGCATGTGTCTTGGTTATTTTATTTGGATGCAACTTTAACAAATGTAGTAGCTTTTTGTACAGAGCCATAAGATATTCCTACTTGTTGCGAAAGGCACCTAAGTGATTTTCTAGGAGACTGCTCCAATCAATAACTGATGTCATTTATTGTTTCTTCTGTGAGAATGCTACGTGGCTTGTGTGGCTTCTTAGGCTCGACACTTCTAGTTGCGTGAAATTTGTTGTAGAGATTATGAACTGTTGAATGTGATGGAATTTTTACACCCGGGAATCAAGTTTCAAAGAGTCTTCTTACTTGGCTGGCAGACTGAGTTAACAAATACTGATCATAAATAAATACATGTTGTTCAGTAGAAAAATAATTAGTCATTATACGGGATGAATCATAAATATGGCTATACGTTTGATTGCATTGTGTGATGAAAATATTACCATTACAGGAAATATGAAATTACTGTTGGAAAGGCAATTATTCAAATTACAACAATAGAATAAAACAAAACAGTGTAGAACTTACGTCATTAGTCAAAATGGCATTGAATATGCTACAGCAAATTACAATTGCTGCATGGGCAATAACGTATGCTAATGATCGTGAGGCCGCAAGACGGGCAAGACATGAGTTTAACGTAGCATTGCAGCCGTTGACTGTGGGGAAGTGGAGAAAACGACTGCTGGAAATGGGAAGGATGCAGAAAATCAAACCTCCTGGAAGGCCTCGCATTAGCACAGATGCAGAAACAACGAAGAGAATTGTGGAGGCATTCGACGCTGGTCCACAGAAATCAACCCGCCAAGCTGCATGTGAGCTTCATATCAGTCAATCGAGTGTTTATCGTGTTTTGAGGCGTGAGAAGTACCACCCCTTCAAACCAATTCATGTCTGCAAACTTAATGAAGACAACCCTGACAGGCGGATGGAATTTTGTGAATTTGTTATAAGGGAATCAGCAAACGACGAACATTGGTACAGAAAATTGCACTTTTCTGATGAAGCTGTTTTCCATGTGAACGGACGTGTTAATCGACACAATTGTCACTATTATGGTAAAGAGAATCCTAATGTTATTGAAGATGCATGTTTAAGATGCGGCAAAGTCAGTTTGGGCTATGATCGGATGGGTAAGACTATTAGGAATTTTGGATGAGACTGTTAATGGTGATCGGTATAGTGATATCCTTAGACAAATTGTCCAGCCGGTAACGCCAAGTGCTGAACATGAACAATGTTTTTTTCCAGCAGGATGGTGCACCTCCTCACTATGCAATTGCGGTGAGGAAAATTTTGGATGATCATTTGCAAAACAGGTGGGTGGGAAGAAGAGGCCCCATTGAATGGCCAGCCCATTCCCCTGACCTCACAGCATGTGACTATTGGTTGTGGGGTTATTTGAAGGAGAAGGTTTATGCCCGGAAACCTCAAGTTGTCAACATGCTGAAATTAGTGATTGAGGAAGAAATTAGAGCTATTCCTCTAAACATGTATCATAATGTAATGAATGACTTCCCAAAGCGTTGCAAATTATGCTTGGATGTAAACAGCAAACAGTTTGAAGCAATAAAGTGACTTGCTTAGTGTTGTTGTAAGTGATTTGTTTTGTTTTGTTCTATTGTTGTAATTTGAAGGATTCCCTTTCCAATGATAACATCATATTTCCTTTAATAATAATAATATTTTCATCACAAAATGTGATCAAACGTATATCCATATTTCTGAATCACACTGTACAGTTTACACTCATATACACGTCATTCAGTTTACATTATACACACGTCATTCAGTTCACAAGGAAAAGTGACTGAGCACCTTATCTACTCAAAGTACACTATCTGACTTTGACCGTGAATGCATGGGATGTATACTGCTGAGTCAGCGCACATTTCAAGTCCCATGCCCGCACATGTAAGCCTTCATTATCGCACAGCACAAACCCCGCGTCTGCATTCCACTATTATACTGATCTCACTGTAGATCACTATTAACTTGAATACCAACTTTTAAAAATAAATAAAACAGGTCTGGAAGAGAGCAGAGATAATTTTACATGCACCATGCCATAATATTCTCCAGATATATCACTAATTCACTGAAAACTCGACTTTCAAATTTTTATGGGTTTGAACTCTTTTCGGGGCAACTATTTGAATGATGAATAATTGTAGTATTAATATAATGGTTGGGGCACATTGATATCTTCATTTACATTCTAGCCTCCCAATAGAGCTGTACAATGTCCTTGGTAATTGTTGAGTCTCACATGCTAGGAGGTGTTCACCATTCATCATAATCTGGCTTCTCACATAAAATACACTCTCTGGATGTAAAAGGAGATGAACTTGAAAACAGTCATCACCAATAGTCACAGATTAGAGAATCTGGTTCTGATAGTCATTCAATAATATCAGGTTCCATGGTTTGTCTACTCTAGTGGATATATATGATTTTTCAATACTGGTTTTGAATTTCTGTTGTACTATTTGATTCATAAAATATAACAATTTTTTTTAATTGTCTGGGTTACTGTGGTATCTTTTTTTGGTTAATTGATTTGCCCTCTCATTAAAAAAATTATAAGAATGAGATGGTATCCATTGGATATTGGATTATTTTAATACAGTTTTTAATTTGTTTTAATTATCTTGTTTTGATTGATGTGGCTTTGATGGCAGATTTCAAAACAAACAGTATAACTGCTGTACATTGTTAACTCCCATGCACCAAATGCTATGAAGCCATTGCTTCTATCTTGCAAATGGTGGCTTCTTTATTAAGAAGACCTTTAATTGGGAATTTTACATTACATTGATGTTTTTATTATTAATTTAACACTTCTCATTGAAGGATAAATTAATAATAAAAACATCAATAGAAACCCTACTGACTTTTAAAAGTAGTGTTTAAATTGCCAGTAAATGTCTTCATAACAAAGAAGCCTCTATTTGCTTAGATAGAAGCCATGGCTTAAAGCATTTGGTGCGTGGGAATTACAACGTATATAAGAGAAAAATTTGCATCTAGATTGGAACTCGCCCTGGTAGCTCAGTTGATAGAGCATTGGTACAGAAAGCCAAAGGTCCTGGGTTTGAGTCTTGGTCTGGGCGAACATTTTTCTCTTCAAATGTAATTACATTACATTATAAAGGAAGTTACCACACCTAAAATTCCCTAGTAAAACTGCAAAGCATAGCTCTCAGGCAGAATTACTATGGATGGATGGACATCATAAAGCCAGTATGGCTTCTTTCAATGTTTTTATTATTTATTCCATGGTCCTGGGTTCAAACCCCAGTTTGAGCATATATTTTTCTCTTCGATTGTAATTTATCCATCATTGAGATGTATGAAATGAATAATAAAAGTATAACTGTTGTATTGAAACTGTTGGATCTTATTAATAATTAATGTCAACTGTTAATTGCTACTATTTCTCCATCAAAGTTACTTTGGTACTGTCCTATAGTTTTGTAGAAACTAAATAATGAGCTGTAGATATCTGCCCCTGTATTAGGTATTTCTCCATCATTATAGGTATGTATTCATTCTTCCTCAGGATTCAGAGTATATGCTTTTTGTAAGACTGCTGTTTTTAATTCTTTCCATTCTTGAACCAGTTTCAAAGGAACTTCTTCAATTCAGCCAACAACTGATTGTTGATACATTCATTTGAAGCTCTGTACATTCCTTCCCAACATTTGATTTTGCAGGAATACATGACATTTATCAGCAAGGTGCTTGCTTCTGATGTCACTTTAGCCCCCTCTATCATAAGTTTATTTTAGAGAATTTGGTAGTTCTGCTTTTTTTTTTAATAATGCTTTTCTAAATTTTGGTGACATAAATTAAGAAAGTGCCTATAGGACTGTCAGGCATCCACTTCACTGTTTAGTACTGACAAAATAAAACTTAATTCTAAAAATGTTTACGTTATAAAATTGATATCACCAAATTTTCTGTGCAGTATTTAATATTGAAGGCCAGTAGCCGATTGGTAGGCCAATGGCCTTATAGGCCTATCGCGCTTGGAGTTTTTTTAAAATTTAATATTGAAATTTTGATTTGAAATTGTTATACCAGCTTCGACAAACTCTGATGTTCATATTTGTAAGAAGATTGGATTGGAAATATACACTTCACCTCATTTTTTTTTTCTTACCTGGACATATTATGGTGAACAACTTTCCCATTCTCAACTAGATATTGACTGCTGTCTTGATTTGGTATTCTTGTATATTCTTTCCATCTCGTGGTGGGGGGATGAATCTCACAATTAAATTATTTTCTCCGGGAACTTCAGAATTCATTATTTTGTCTCTATTTTTCTAGATATAGATTTTTTTTCCATGCTGTGAGTTTTATTGATTGCTTCAGTTATTTCAGTAATTTTGATTTCCCTTCAATTCTATGATTTTAAGTTCCACACATGAGCAGCTACTGCTCACTTTTATATTTCTTCATATTTTATAAATCTTAGATATTCCTTCATTCTGATGTTCAGATTTATTTTAATTTTTCCTAAGTAGATTTTTTACACATTTCATGCATTTTATCTGATAAAATCCTGTTTTTATATCTTCATTTATTTTTCAGTTTTCTTTCATTTAATTAGTTTGCTATTACTGAAATTTTTTTGGTACAAGTCTGATATTGAATTTGTTGAGTTTTTTTTTAATTAGTTGTGTGTCAAGGATGATGTGTAAATTTGTTTTATTTTTCAGTTCAAGCCTAGCCGAAATGGTGGCAGAGCTATTTTTACCTCATGACATGCCAGAACCACCAAAAGAAAGTTTTTTCAAAGGTTTATTTGGAGGAGGTTCACGTTCATTGGACAGGGAAGAGCTGTGTAAGTTTATTGTGTATCTAATTCTGCTAAGTTCAATCCTTCATTTCTTGCCTCTGGATCAAATGTTTACAAATTCAAATCTAGCCAAGATCAGAATGTAAAACTCATGATGGCTTGGTTCAGAAAGAAATTAAAGACATTGCTTTTGTAGATTTTCGATGGGTAAAAGAACCTTACAGAGTTTCTGAGCAAAATTTATTGGTCATTTCATGCCTAACTTTATACCACAAATTAATTACCTGAAATGTTAAAAATAGTCCATCAAAGCAGAAACTGTGTAAACTAAGCAAAATCCTCAGCAAGTAAAATGTATTGTCTGATTATACTGGTTTATGGAATATATATATATATATTTGTTAATTAAATTATATGTATACAGTTACATTCTGAGAAAACAAACATGGTGGTTGCTAGCAATTTTTTAATTTTGGGTTTCAGGTAAACCCCCATTTCAAATAATCAGATTTATTTGATTTCTAGAGGATACCTTTCTCATTTTATTTCAATAGCATATACTAAGTTTTGTTATGAAACGTCTAAAATTGTGGCAACTAGAACAGTATTTAAATTTTTGCTTCAAGTTTATTCCCCACTCTCAATGATTCGATTTTGTTGGTTAACTAACTCAACCTTTTTTTTTTTATAAGAATTAAATAAATCGTGATTATTTCATACCTCATACTTCTATGTTCCTTTAAACACAGCACTGCAGTATCGGCGACTCCTTGTAACCATCGTCAGCTGTTTTCACAATTGTCAATTTTTTCTTTTGTTGATAATTATCCCCCTCCATGGTATCTTTACCTTGTCGTGGTGGAGTGGCTTGCGTGCTTAAATGATCCTGAGAGCTATGCCGGCAGTAGCATTGCTGCCTATAGGGTTACCCATGCCGGACTGGTCGAAGGTGATAAGCCAGACGAAAAAAGTACCTTGGTCGAAAGAGTGACGATCTTTCACCGTAAAAATACAACCGTCAAGAAATGTGGACATGGGTTCAACTGGGGTAAAATTTTCCGGAGGTCAAATAGTCCCCCATTCAGTTCTCTGGGCGGGGACTACTTCAGGGAACCCATGCCAAAGGCTCAAACATAGGGACATGTTCCTAGGAACATGGAATGTTAGGACTTTATACAATAGCGGGGCACTAGAGATATTAACGCGGGATTTAGATAAATCGCCCTTGGATATAGTCGCACAGGAAGTTAGGTGGCCAGGAGAAGGTAGTCAGGAATCAGGAAGCTTTGCATTATACTACGGGGGTGCAGAAAGACCTGCATTTGGAACGGGTTTTTTAGTCAGAAGGAGGATCCTATCCGCTATCCGAGATATTAAGTTTGTTAGTGATAGAATATCATACATAATTCTAAAGGGTAAACAACATGATTTTATAATTGTAAATGTACATGCTCCCACAGAAGATAAAGATGACAAGATCAAGGATGAGTTCTACGAAGAATTAGAATGCTTATTTGATAGCCTTTCACGATATCATATGAAAATTGTCTTAGGAGATTTTAATGCAAAAGTGGGGCGGGAAGATATATTCAAACCAACAATAGGCAAATTCAGTCTTCATGAAGATAGTAACAACAACGGGGTTAGATTAGTCACATTTGCCACATCAAAGAATCTCATTGTTAAGAGCACAACATTTCAGCGTAAGGATATTCATAAATACACCTGGACATCCCCAGATGGATAAACTCGGAACCAGATAGATCATGTATTAGTGGATAAACGCTGGCACAGTAACATCATCGATGTTAGATCAGTTAGAGGGACAGACTGCAATTCGGATCATCATCTGGTCAGAGTGAAATCAGACAATGGCTATCGCTTATGAGAGGAATAATTGCTTAAGATGATTCTGTAAAATTTGAATTAAAAAACTTGAAAAATGATGAAATGCGGCAAGAATACCAAATCAAAATTGCTAATAGATTTGAAGTACTGGGATCTTTAGTTGACAATGTGGCAAACAAAGAAGAAACTGATATAAATAAAGATTCGGAGGCTATAAGAGATACTATTAAATTGTCAGCATCAGAAAGCATTGGTTGTTTAAAAAAGAGGCAAAACAAGAAATGGTTTGATGAGGAATGTGCCGACATTGTGAAAGAAAGAAAGCTAGCAAAATTGAAATGGTTACACGAGCCAAATGAGGTAAATTTAGAGCAATTGGGTAGTATTAGACGGGAAACCACCAAGTTACTGAAGAGTAAAAAGAGGGAATATTTGAGAGAGAAGATTAATGATCTTGAAATGAATGCAAAAAATAGGAACATTAGAGAATTATATCAGGGAATTAGGATAGAGAAGAAAGGGTTTCAGGCTAGAACAAACATAATTCGGAATGAAAATGGGGATATTATTGCAGATTCCAGGAGTATATTAAATAGATGGAGAAGTTACTTTAATCAGCTATTAAATGTACATACAGAACAGGACATTGAGGAGGATAATTTACAGACAGCAGAAATGCTAGTCGCAGAACCAAGTACATTAGAGGTTGAAATGGCGATAGAAAAAATTGAAGATGTATAAAGCATCAGGTTCGGATGAGATACCAGCAGAACTGATAAAATCAGGGGGAGAAAAATTGATGGACAAGATACGCTGGTTGCTTAGTATGATTTGGGAAAAAGAAGCTCTTCCAGATGAATGGAAGGAATCAATCTTCTTCTTCTTCCTTCCAAGTATTAGGCCAAGGCCTGTTACGATCCTATAGAAAATTTTCCCTCCAGCGTTTCATAGGACGGCCCAGTGATCTTCGTCCTCTTGGTATAATCAATTATCGTACCAATTTATAAGAAAGGAGATAAAACTGATTGCAACAACTACAGGGGCATCTCATTACTTTCAACTTCGTACAAAATTCTAACAAATATATTAGTAAGCAGACTTACTCCCTATATTGATGACATTCTAGGAGATCATCAATGTGCATTTAGAAAAAACAGGTCTACAACAGATCAGATTTTTAGTATAAGACAGATTTTAGAAAAGAAATGGGAATATAATGGTACTGTACATCAACTATATGTAGACTTCAAAAAAGCATATGATTCAATTAAGAGGGAGAAGTTATATAGTATCGTGCTGGAGTTTGGAATTCCTAAAAAGTTAGTTAGACTTATACGAATGTGTCTAAATGGCACAAAGAGTAGGGTGCGTGTAGGCAAATAGTTTTCGGACACTTTTGAAATCCAGAATGGGTTGAAGCAAGGAGATGCACTATCTCCTCTACTATTTAATTTTGTACTAGAGCATGCAATTAAATCTTTAGAGAATGAGGAAGGCTTACAACTCAATGGTATTAATAAGCTGTTAGTTTATGCTGATGATGTAGTATTATTGGCCGATAGCGAGGAGATACTAAAGGACAACACGCACACACTATTGAGTAACACTAAGAAATTAGGACTGGAAGTAAATATCAATAAAACTAAATATATGGTCACATGTAGGAATTCACTATATAATGGAAATGGACAGCTAATGACAAATGAGGGAAATTTTGAGGAAGTGGCTGAATTCAAATACCTAGGAACAATAATCACAAATAGGAATGAGATGCACAAAGAAATTAAACATAGGCTCAATTCTGAAAATGCGTGCTATTATGCATTGCAGAGACTCTTGATGTCCAACTCCTTTGAAAAAATGTTAAACTGAAAATATATAAAACTATTATTCTACCAGTTATATTATATGGGTGCGAAACATGGACTCTTACTTTAAGGGAGGAAAGGAGATTACAAGTATTTGAGAATAAAGTACTTAGGAAAATTTTTTGACCAAAGAGAGATGAACAGACAGGAGAATGGAGAAGACTACATAACAATGAACTACATGGTCTTTATAGGAAGCCAGATATAATAAGAACAGTTAAGTCTCGTAGACTGCGATGGGCAGGACATGTTGCACGTATGGGGAATGAAAGACTTGCATGGAAGCTTCTTGTAGGAAAGCCAGAGGGAAAACGCCTAGTTGGTAGACCAAGAATGAGGTAGGAGAATAACATTAACTATGATTTGAGGGAAGTAGATTATACAGGGAATGATTGGAAAGTATTAGCTCAGGATAGGGATGTATGGAGAGCATATGTCCGCGCAGCCATGAACCTACGGGTTCGATAGTGCCAGTGAGTAAGTAAGTAAGTAAGTTGATAATTATCAAAACTGCCATCTGATGTTCTTTTTAATGAATTATTTTCTAAACTGCCATCTGGTGTTCTTTTTAATGAATAATTTTCTAAACTGCCATCTGTTGTATTTTTGAAGAACTTTGTAATCAAGCTCGGTTCATCTGGAATTTCGAAGTTCATGGTTCTAGTATGTTTTTTTTAAATATATATTCAAAAAATATATATATATAGTTCTAGTATGGTTTTTTTTAATATATATTCAAAATATAGAACCATACTAGAACCATGAACTTCGAAATTCCAGACAAATCGAGCTTGATTACAAAGTTCTTCAAAAATACAACAGATAGCAGTTTAGAAAATTATTCATTAAAAAGAACACCAGATGGCAGTTTAGAAAATAATTCATTAAAAAGAACATCAGATGGCAGTTTTGATAATTATCAACAAAAGAAAAAATTGACAATCGTGAAAACAGCTGACGATGGTGACAAGGAGTCGCCGATACTGCAGTGCTGTGTTTAAAGGAACATAGAAGTATGAGGTATGAAATAATCACAATTTATTTAATTCTCATGAATTGAACCTCATAATGTTAAAAATTCCCAAATTTAATATATAAAAATAACTCAACCTTACTTTTTTAATGTATTGCTATATGCCTAGTGTGATTTAAAAAAACAGAAAAAAACATTGCGGTTCCTAGAGCATTAACAGATATATATATATATATATATATATAATGTGTGTGTATATATATAATCTATACATTCAATTGGATAAATGTTTTTCCTTCTCACCTCATAAAGCTCTATTTTTTCAGCTGTTGAAATTCTGCCATTACCATCATCTTCCGAATTGCTATCTGGTACAGATTTTATTAACTTGGAGATTAAATTTTGCTCACCGAGATCTATAAAAAATTCTTGTGTGTCTATTTGTTCTTCTGAATGTATATCTTTTCTCGAACGGTCAAAATAAGTAGAAAAATTGTAAAAATGAGAGAGAAGAGGCAAGAAAAAAAGCTAAAATTAAAAAAAGACCAAGATAGTATGGAAAAAGAAAGCTGCAGTATTTAAGAAAACCTTGATAAATGCCAAAAGAACCACATATAATAATTTTGCTGAAAAACTAGATTATAGAAAATATGGCAATAAAGCTTATAAATTCATATCCTGAATACAGAAAGAAACTACTCTAAAACAACTGATGGAATATAAAAATAATAAAATAATTGATGAATCAGAGATAGCATCCAAATTTAATAGCAACTTTACATCTCACAAAATACCTAAAGAATACAAAAAGAGAGATAAGGTTAACAAAATAAAAATTAAGAAATCAAACAATCAGAATGAACATTCTCTTCCAACATCTGTTAAAAGATTATTTCATAACCCCTTTACACAAATAGACCTATAAAGCAATGAAAGGAATCCCTAACAAGAAAACTCCTGGCCCTGATAAAATTCATCCTGAATTTTTTTAACAATTAGGAACTAAAGCAAGAAAAGCACTATTGCAGTTTTATAACTTTACATGGCAAACTTCAGTCCTTGCAAATTGGAAAAAAGCTCTTATTATCCCAGTACTTAAACCTGGAAAATCTACAAACATTTTCTTCTTCTTCTTCTTCTTCTTCTTCCTTCCAAGTATTAAGCCAAGGCCTGTTACGATCCTATAGAAAATTTTCCCTCCAGTGTTTCATAGGACGGCCCAGTGATCTTCGTCCTCTTGGTATATAATTATAAATAGCTTTGGGGATCCGATTTGAACTCATTCTTTCAAGATGGTGTTTCCAATTTAGTTGGTACTGTTTAATATATTCCAAAATTGGTGTAGTCTTCAATTCTTTTAAGATATCGGTGTTCCTTTTCCGATCCCATCTGGTGTAACCCGCTGTTCTTGCGCATGAATCTCATTTCACAAGCCGTTATTCTGCTTTCATGTTGTTTTCTTAGTGTCCATGCTTCACTACCATAGGTCAACACTGGTCTAGCCAAAGTGTTATATAAACGTAATCTGGTGTTTTTTTGTACAAGGGATGGTTTCATAACTTGATTAATAATTCCTAAACTTTTATTAATAACTAGTAACTTTTTCAGGGATATCCTTTTCATCCCAGATAGAGAGATAATATCCAAGATATTTAAATTTATTAGATCTCTCTAAAATTTTATTCTGGAGACAGATTTTACTTTGTATGGGGTCCTTCCCATGAAATGCCATAATTTTAGTTTTGTTAATTGATATTTCCATATTAAATTTGGCACCTATTTTTTGTAAATTATAAATTGATCGTTGCAAATCATTTTCGGAAAGTGCCAGAAGAGCTAAATCGTCTGCAAAAAGAATAGCATCGAGTTTGAGGTTCCTATTGATGGGTATATATCCTCGTTGTGTTTTCCTCCATTCATTTATTAATTTATTCATGTATATAATGAAAAGCACTGGTGAAAGTCCACATCCCTGTCTTACTCCAGTGTTGATCTTTTCCCAAGAAGATAATTTGCCATCTTGTTTAACAGAGATTTCATTATCTTTATAGATGTTGAAGATATTAGTAATATATTGTTGTGGAACGTTATCATCAGCTAAAATTTGTAGTAATATATTTCTGTCTACTTTGTCAAAAGCCTTTATGAAGTCAACGAAGGCGATATGAGTTTCTATATTGAATTCCTTGTGCTTTTCTAATAGTAGTTTTAGAGTAAAGAATCCATCTGTACAAGATCTACCCTTTCTGAATCCATTCTGCTCTTCTCCAATTATATTTTCATAAATTTTTCCTCAATTTATTCTTAACTATATTAGCATAAATTTTATATCCAGAGTTCAACAAGCTAATTTCACGATAGTTATCTTTGATTTGGCGACTTCCTTTTTGAAGATTGGTATTACAATGGATTTGTTCCAGCTTTGTGGTGGTTCTTGTCCTTCCCATATCATATTAAGGAGAATAAGAAATCTGTCTAAAAAATTTTTAGTTGAAAATTTAAATAATTCTTGATTAATGTGGTCTTCTCCGGGAGCTTTGTTACTTTTTAATGATTTAACATCAGTTAATTCATCTATAGAAATTTGTTCCAAAGCAGTGTTATTAGAGATTGGTATTTGTAATAAATCATCCTTTTGTGTCCATAAATGATGAAAGTAGGTAAGCCAAGATTCTTTAGATATACAATTAAATGTGCATTTTCTCTTGAATCATTATTTAAATTTTTTAAAACTTTATATATTTTTGGTTGAGGCCTAGTGATATCATTTTCCAAAAATGAGACAAATTGTTCCCAGCTTTGTCTATGTTTTTTGCGAACTTCAATTTTAGCTATGGCTCTCTTCCTATGATACTCTACTTTATCTTCATCTTTTTTTATAGACAGAAATTTTTTGTATGCTTCACGTTTATCATCAATTACTTTTTTTATGTTTTCATCCCATATCCGTAGTCCTTTTTTTCGATTCCATTTGGTTTTGATACCCAGGCTTTCATTTGCTGCTTGTGTCAAAATACTTTGTAGAGCAATCAACAATTACAATTTCCTTAACTATGAAAATTATGGAAAAAATGGTTTCAGAAAGATTAAACTGGTATTTGGAAAAAAAAAAAATTATCATCATCATCTCAAGCAGGATTTAGAAGAAACCATTCTACAAATGAATAAGTGATCTTACTTAGCCAAGATATTAAAGAAGCATTCAACAACAAGAAAGATACAATAGCAGATTTTGTGGATCTAAAGTCGGCGTACAATAATGTTTGGAGAAGTAAATTAATTAGAAAACTTCAAAATCTTGGCATCAAAGGCAACTTGCTACGATGGATTTCTGAGTTTGTCAGACCGAGATATTGTGCTACTAAGTATGGATCAGCAACTTCTAAATATAAACAAAGTCACTTAGGAGTACCTCAAGGTGCTGTAAAGCACAACTTTGTTCAACACATATATAAATGATTTACCAAAACAACTACAAAAACTTGGGTTAAAGCCGCTCCTTTTGCTGATGACTTAGTCACATGTTATTCACAGAAAACTGGCAAACTACAAGATATGACAACTACTATCTGAAAAGCATTAAAAGAGCTCCTAACTATGGTGTAATAATAATTTAATGACAGTGAATATTACAAAAACTCAGTTTCAGCTTTTCACCTTAGCAAAAAATCAGTAGAAATTAATTTAATGTATGAAGATATTCAACTGCAGAAAACTGAAAATGCTAAATATTTAGGAGTGTATTTTGATAAGAGACTAACTTGGTGAAATCATATAGAGCATATAACTGACAAAGCTACTAAGAGATTTAAATTGTTAAAAAAGATTAGTGGGAACAAAATTTTGTAGTTCCAAAACTACCTTAAGTACTACTATAATACATATATAAAACCAGTCCTAACATATTGTGGAGAAATATTAATAACAGCAACACAATCAAACAAAACATATTTGGAACAAACACAAAATAAAGCTCTACACTTAATAAATAAATTAATGAGTCATTTCTACATCTTACCTCATATTTCATGTTTTATTAAACACGGTAACTATAGTTTTCAAATGATCTTGTCATTCATTTTCAACCGCCATTATGACTACCGGATATTCGTTGGAATCTCCCTCTATAACGTCATCTGGTGTTGATTTGATGAACTTCGAGATATCGTTGCCAACTGGTATTGATTTGATGAACTTCGAGATGAGGTCACGTTCATCCGGAATGTCGAAATTCATAGATTTAAATTTGTTCTTCTGAATAAATATTTTCTCCCAAACTGTCAAATCCAAAGGTTTTCCAAATGTTTTAGAAGTTTAGCTTCTTTTTCAATTTTATGACCTTCCAACAAACTATGTGCTGCAATAGCTGATTTTTCAATTTCACCATTTTTAATATTTCTAAAGTGTTCCTTTGTGCGAGTGTCCAAATTTCTTTTTGTTTTTCCTATGTATACTTTATTGCAATCTCCACAATCAACGTTATAGAGGGAGATTCCAACGAATATCCGGTAGTCATAATGGTGGTTGAAAATGAATGAGAAGATCATTTGAAAACTATAGTTACCGTGTTTAATAAAACATGAAATATGAGGTAAGATGTAAAAATGACTCATTAATTTATTAATTAAGAACCTCATAATGTGTTTCCCAATTTTAACTCTACACTTAATAACTGGAGCAACTAAAACTATACCAATTGAAGCTCTACATACTGTCCCTTCAAATAAACCAATTATAACAGGAACTTGAACAACAAGCAGTACTCCTTTATGAAAAACTAAAAAGACTCCCAGACTCAGATAAGTGGGGAAAAAATCAAAATTCAAATTCAGTTATGAAAACACAGATTGGGTTTATACAAGAATCAATACTAATAAAATTCATTGTTAAAACCGTTGAGGTAGAGAGTCATGAAATAAAATAAGTTAAAATATACCTTCATAGGTAAAATCCGTCGTCCTCAACTTATAAAACGTATAATCTTTATGCCTGTAGGCCTTTCAGGACATCCATCCCATCTTCAGCAGTTCATTCTTCTCTACAGCATCCAGTATGGTGTTTGATGCTGCTGGTCCTAATGTGGCAGCATCAAACACCATACTGGATGCTGTAGAGAAGAATGAACTGCTGAAGATGGGATGGATGTCCTGAAAGGCCTACAGGCATAAAGATTATACGTTTTATAAGTTGAGGACGACGGATTTTACCTATGAAGGTATATTTTAACTTATTTTATTTTATACAAGAAGTAATTAAAATAACTGAGAACTTAGAAATACCAAAAAATAAAGAGAATATACTATATGGTGTCAACCCAATTGATAATGTTGTCATTGAACACAATTTAAGCTTAAATATTTTCCTATTAATAAAAAAGATATATCCCCTGTTAGGCAAGGTTTTGGAATTAGAAACTATACACACAAATTACCCTTCTGAAAACTGGACACACATCTTACAGATGGATCTCTTTTAGATGAGAGTGGAGCAGGGGCAGGTAGAACATGCCAATTCCTCTCCTTTTATAAACAAGCTGGAAGAAATACTACTAATTCTGATGATGAAATTGAAGCTATTAATCTCTTGGGGCACGCCATAGCATAAAACACTGTGCCACAAGCCGGAAGGTCGAGGGTTTGAGTCCCGGTGGGGTCAGGTTTTTTAAACTGACCTAAACCTTCTGGTGGCACTATGACCCTGGGGTCGACTCAGCCTCTAATGTAAATGAGTACCAGACACTTGTTCTGGTGGTAAAGATGACCATCATGCAGGGCTGATAACCCGGCTGACATCAAGTGCCGATTGTCCAGAAAAGTGGGAGCCTTAACCTCCTACTACCCCAAGAGCCTCCTGAGGCCTGTAGTGGGATTCCTTTACTTTTTTTTATTAATCTCTTGCTTAAAAACATTTTTAATTGGCTACAACATTGCAAAAATATTATCATTCTATCAGATTCCAAAGCCGCGGTTCAGGCCATGGCATTAACCATGTATCCAAAAATGGGAAAAATATTAGAAATACAAAACATGATTCAGACTATTGAGAAATTTGGTAAACACATAGTCTTACAATGGATTCCAGCCCATTGTGGAATACAAAGAAATGAAAGAGTTGATATACTTGCAAAAAAAGGGTGTAAAATTAAGCAGAAAGTAAAAAATGCATTTTCTTATGAATCAGTTAAATTAATTATAAAGAAAAAATTTAATGATAATTACAATTACAATTTAATTGAAAAAGTAGGAAACAGAAATAGAAAATTCATTTATAATTCCGGAACTACCACAAAAATCTGAAGTTGCTATACTGAGGCTTACTACAGAACATGACTGCTTAGGAAAACATCTTCATAGAAGTGACGTATAAATGTCTCCTGAGTGTATATTTTGTTCTCAAGGTGTGGAAATGGACAGAGAACATTTAAATGTGTAGCTCATCAAAATTATCAAGATGTGACATCCAAGTATTGGGAAGCATGAAGGAGAATAACTAACTCCATAGCATTAGCTACATACATACATCTTTTCTCAAACTGTTAATTCCAAAGGCTTCTCTAAGGGTCGTATATATGAACGCATTAGACCATAAAAGTCGTTCTCTGCTAAGAAAGTTGCATCCAAAGATGTTTTTGCGTACTCAAAAATCTGTTCATGCAATAATAATTGTCGAAATTCCTAAGCTACCTGGCAAGGTAACTTTGCAGAGAACAAATCGTGAGCAACCCAATGAGAACCGATGGTAACCAATGTAGTTAGAAACCTTGCCACGTACCTTGCTGCTTTATCCAAGATGTCGAACCTTGAAGACTTCGATCATGTTTTCGGTATACGTGGAGAAGAGGAATTTGATAGAGTCTGCCAAAAAATTCAACTGGAAGAACAAGAGAATCGGCGTAATATCGCACGATGCAGATGTCATATACGGTATTATTTGCGGGATGCAAGCGTAAATGCATTCCTCTAGCAGACGAAAATAATGGAAGTGGTTTTATCGCTGAGAATTCTGGGTAATTTCTTGCCAATATTACGAAAACGACGACTTTCATGCATGACCAGTTAGTGGGTCGCTAATTCGATCTTTGCACTTGCTCACGGAAAGTCAGCTCACCGGTGATTGGAAGTAATTTGAGTAGAGACTAATGTATTTGCATGCGGCCCTAAATGTTACAAAAGTTTTGTTTCTCTTCCAATTATGTGATTCTGTAGGAAACTATGAGCTGCAATTCCACTTTAAAATGTGTAATAATGGCAGAAAATTTCTTACGGAATGGAGTGATTGCCGCAACAAAGGCTACATTTCTGAGGACAATTCATGAAATCTGGGAGGCCGGACATTGTAATATCTTTTATTTAGATGAGACCTGGGTAAACCAGAATCACACAAAACAGAGCTGATGGGTAATGAGTGATGGTTCTGGTGGTCTAAAAGTACCTACAGGTTAAGGAGGGCAGTTAATTATCTGTCATGCAGATTCAGCAGCTACTGGATTTATACCCGAGAGTAGTTAGTTTTTAGATGTAAGAAGAATAATGGCTCTGATTATTTATTATACAGAAATGAATCCAATAAGTTTGAGAAATGGTTTATTGAAGATTTTATACCTTATCTCTTGCCTGCTTCATACCTTATGGACAATGCCTACTATTACCCCAGACTAAGAGACAAGCCAACTACAATGGGTAGCAAGAATGCAGAAAAAATGATTTGGCTTTCTGATAAAAATATTAAATTTGACAAAAATGAAACCCATAATGAAATGTTGAAGAAAGCCAAAAGTAACAGGTCGGAAAAATGTATGAATTAGATTTGATTACCAGTGAAAAAGGACATGTGGTTATCCCCTATCATTGCAAATATAACCCTACAGAACTTATATGGGCAAGTAAAAGGATATGTGGCAGAAAGAAATGCAACATTTAAATTAGCAGAAAGCGAGAAGTTAGTCTAAGAGGCCACAGAAAACATTTCACTTTCTTCATGGGAAAATTGTGTTCATCATGCAGAAAATATTCAAGATGAAGATTATAACAAAGAGCTTTATGTAGATATTATCTTGGAGCCCATTGTTATCAACCTACAAGACAGCGACATGTCAGAATCCACGTATGAATGTGATAGCGATGGTCAGTGAAAGGTAATGTAAAATGAAAACATTATACTTCATAGCATTCAAAACTTGCACTAAACTTTCTCGTGAAATATTGCTAGTTCAATGTGTATGAATTCCTGGCAAATAATAAAAACAAATACTGTAACTTGTAATGCATTGGCTATTTATAAAGTAAATTTCAAGCAGTGATATGGCAACGTTGCATTTCCATATTGATCGATCAAAATCCTCTGTGATGTGCCAGACCCGCCTGAGCTATCTTCATTCCTGCCAAGAGCTGTAGATACATATAATTTAATTTAAAAAAGAAATATATATTCTGTAAATTAGATCATTAATTTAACTTGCTGAGGAATTCGCTTAGTGTACACAGTTCTGGTTTGATGAACTTTTTTCTTAAATTTTGTATAACTTGAATTGGTATGCATTTGTTTAAAAATTTCAGCAATTTATTTTTTAAAGTGATCCCACTACAGGCCTTAGGAGGCCCTTGGGGTAGTGGGAGGTTAAGGCTCCCACTTTTCTGGACAATCGGCACTTCATGTCAGCCCTGCGTGACGGCCGCCTTTATCCCCAGAACAAGCATCTGGTACTCAATTCCGTTAGAGGCTGAGTCGACCCCAGTGCCATAATGCCGCCAGAAGGTTTGGGTCAGTTTAAAAATCCTGACCCCACCGGGACTTGAACCCTCGACCTTCCGGCTTGTAGTGCAGTGTCTTAACCACTACACTACTGTAAAAAATATAAGAAATTTTTGGTTTCAGAATGTTTTTATTTAGTTAAAAAATAAGGATTTGTTTAATTTTAAATTAGCTTCAAATCCTGTTTTATAAAACATAAGAAGTGTAGGTTTATTGATAATTTTATCAAGTACGTCCTGTGATAATAACTAAAAAGTATCTATGGTCAAGTTTGAAAGATTATTGAGTTTGTATGTGAGTAATAAAAATAATTAATTCATTATCTCAGTTAAATATTCAATTTATTCAAGTTGACATTTCAATTTCCTTGTGTAAGATCATTTTCAAGACATTTGACGTTTTCAGTTATCCATTTTGTATGGTTGTCAAAATACACATAGAATTGACGTTACCATAGTTACATAGAATTGACAGACATGAAAAAAAAAACATCAGTACACCAGGTACAGAATTTTCAATAATTAGTGAACATAGATTTAATCAAAATCATGAAATGAAATGGGATGACATAAAAATTTTGCACAAAGAAAATAATTACCATATAAGATTGATAGCAGAAATGGCCTTTATAAAAAAAAGAACAAAATAAAGCATAGAATAAACAAAAAGATTTAAATGATTGGTGTGATACCTATGATTCCTTATTAAAATATTTTTAATCATAAAATTGAAAGTTTGAATTTGTTAAATTAAAATTGTAAAAAAAGACACAACATTGTCGTGGTAATGGTAACTATGGAGTATAAACAACCATACAAAATGGGTAACTGTAAATGTCAAATGTCTTGAAAATGATCTCACTCATAGAGATTGAAATGTCGACTTGAATAAATTGAATATTTGACTGAGATAACGAATTAATTATTGTCATTACTTCTATTATTAATAGGGCTTAGAAGTCGAAGGAAAATCCTTTTTTTTTTTATTTTATGTCTAAAAACAAGGCCAAACATAAAATATATACATTTTGGGTCATTGTAGGCCAGAAAATGTTGGGTTTTATTCACCCTTTTTGTCCTTTTTCAACTTTTTTGGTTTATTGGTCATTTTTTTAGGTCTTTATGGCTTTTTTTGTAAATCTGCCTTCTTTTGACTACATTTTTACCATTTGTATAATTCAAGAATCTGCAGAGTCTAGTCTTAATTCCAACTTCTTTTAAAAACACTCTCTAATTTTAATTTCCGAATACTTTTCACATTCTAAACACTTTTGTTCCATGAGAAACTATTGAACCCTCACAAAATATCCTGTTATTTTTAACTAGCCTACTGACTGCCTGAACTATTGTATTTCGACTTCAAATTTTCTAAAAAGTTGCCACTTTGTGACAATGAGATGACTGGATATAACTTTTGTGATATACTGTAATATCAATTGAGGCATTTTCTGAAGTTAAATTTATGTTATTCTAGTGTAGTTAAGTCAAATATACTTCTAGTTATACCAATTTAAATTTCTTTCTGCAGGATATCCATTCCGGGTTCGCTGAATTCATTCTATGTGGGAAAAATAATTAATTATAAATTTTCCAATAACTTTCCTTTTAATGAACACAGAATCCCATTTCAAACTATACTTACTTACTTACTTACTCACTGGCACTATCGAACCCGTAGGTTCATGGCCACACGGACATAAGCTCTCCATACATCCCTATCCTGAGCTAATGCTTTCCAATCATTCCCTGTATAATCTACTTCCCTCAAATCATAGTTTGTTGTTCTCCCACCTCATTCTTGGTCTACCAACTGGGTGTTTTCCCTCTGGCTTTCCTACAAGAAGCTTCCATGCACGTCTTTCATTTCCCATATGCGCAACATGTCCTGCCCATCGCAGTCTACGAGACTTAACTGTTCTTATTATATCTGGCTTCCTATAAAGACCATGGAGTTCATTGTTTAGTAGTCTTCTCCATTCACCTGTCTGTTCATCTCTCTTTGGTCCAAAAATTTTCCTAAGAACTTTATTCTCAAATACTCGTAATCTCCTTTCCTCCCTTAAAGTAAGAGTCCATGTTTCGCACCCATATAATATAACTGGTAGAATAATAGTTTTATATATTTTCAGTTTAACGTTTTTTTGAAAGGAGTTGGCATTTCAAACTATGTTAAATTAAAAACATATAAAGTATGAAGAAGCATTTTCAGTCTTTTTTTTTTTTTTGCAATGTGTGTTGCACTTCACTAGAATGTTGTACTTTTCAAACAAAATGTTATTATATTCATTAAAAATGCAGTTGAAACTAAAATTGCTAATTTGAATTGCTTTTTTTACGTCTTTTTATTTCTAGGTCTTTTATAGACATTTTATAGGTCCTCAACTTCCGAGCCCTAATTATTAGCTACTCTCAGGGGAATAATATTTAGACATATTCAATACTGAGTTTGTGTTATGATTGAATTGTAGTTGGAGAATCAAGTGGAAGAGCATCTCGTAGTGTAGCAAAGTTGATTCCTGGTCCATCTGCTAACATTGAAGCAATGGGACAGCGGGTGTCATCAGTGACAGGAGACATTGCAAGGACTCACCAGCTTGTTGTGGAGCGTGGTGAGAAACTGAGTCAGCTGGAGGAGCGCACACAACGTATGATGAACGAGGCAGATACCTTTCAGCACTCGGCCCACAGTCTGATGCTCAAATACAAGGACAAGAAGTGGTACCAACTGTGAGCCATGATTCTTCGTGGTGAGTGCGCGAGTGCTACGTCTGGGGCCAAAGACCACTGGAGCAAATCCATTTGGCCTGCTTGGTGTATATAATATAAAACAGTTGGGAGAAAAATATCCAGCATTTTATTCAGTGATAAATAATTTTATGTACTATAATGAAACAAATACATAAAAATGCATTATTAATAAAGATATATATATATATATATATACATAAAAACATTTTAGAAAATGTGATAAGGAATGTATTACCCTACATGTTAGAGCAGTCGCCCAACTTAGAAACTAAGAATTCTGTTCTGTTTTAACAGAATTCTTATATTAAACTTGGGTTGCCACCTATCCCAAATGTTGAAAGCATTTTGTGTGTTCCAAATTTTTGTAGATACAATGGGACATTTTTGTGATTTATTGCCTTTCTACTGCGCCTGAATTCTGCTGAATTATTTATATGTAAATAGAAAGATGTTAAAGAAAAATAATATTTTTGAGAGAAATTTATCTCTCTGTATTTGCTTAAGGCAAGTATGAAGTTGTATTAAAACATAATATTTTCTCTGATATTAATAATAATAATAAGATAAGAAAGCTTGGTTTATTATTTAAACCGAGTGGATTAGAATTGACCATTATTTATCTATTAATTTGTATTATTTACTTATATACAATTGATCTATGCATTAAAATTTATATAATATAATTATAATGTTTCATGAAATATTTTAAATGTCAAATCACCAATAGAAGATGAAAATTATGTCACTGAAGTATGACATGAGATACCAAAATTGATTAAAAATTATAATATAAACAAGATAGGCATCTGATATAACAATAAAATTTTATCTGAGGAAAAAAAAAGGTTTTATTCTTAAGAACAAATACATTCACATTTCAGGTTTTTGTTCTAATAGGACATGGAAAAGGTTATTGAAATATGTACTCTTTTGTACATTTTTCCCCTTAAATTTTGTTGATGTATCTTTATTCCTTAAGCAGCAAATAGATATTCTTAATCTGTGGTGAAATATTAAATGTCTTTTGAAAAGACACAATTTTCTGTAAATTAGCATGCAATAATTCAACAGTTTTTTTATTTCCAAAACATAATAATATATAAGAAACAAGCTTTAATTGTAATGAAATATAATAGATTCCACAATAATAATTATCAAAATAAAACTGATAAAGATTATAGTGAACATTGTTGAGGTTCTAAGCATTTTCATTAACAAATAGACCCATATAAAATATGAAACAAAACATGAAAATTAACCTAAATTTGGATTAAATATTTTTCTTTGATTAGTTAACTTCCATTACAATAGATAACTAGAATTAGAGCAGAATAGTTTGCTTTTTTTACTTGTTAAAAATAGGATTATTAAAAAAAAATTAAAAAATTGTTTCCTTATGATACAATTGTCCCTCTTTGGTAATAGACAAGGTGGCAACCCTGTATTAAACTGTCTAAAGAGGATCACAGGGCCAAAACCATTGATAAGTGATGGTTGAATAGTTTTAAAACATTTTCAATATAGATACCTCATGCTATAGAAAGGTACTTAGTTCACTGTTACATTGGACCATCAATTAAAAACAATGTTAACTATAAATATAAATTTTAATCTCTGAACTAGAAGATGAAATATTGCATTATAAGCAGTAGGCAAGGTTGAAATATGCACATAGAGATTGCAGACTGAGAAATCCTTTCAGATTAGCAATACAAACAAAATGCTAAATTTGATGGTCCAACACTCTTAATTAAGTTGTTGAAGATATGACTGGTTGTACAATATATTTTTATGGACTTGGTAGACAAACCTAAGAAACATTACATCTCAAACTCAACGTTCTGGTATTGTCTGCAGTCCCTCGCTACAATGGTGCTGATGTATTATTTCTTCATATAGGGGAAGAGGAAATAGAAAAGTTGTATATAACTTAGATTTAAAATTTAGGGAATTAGCGTGATAAACTTGCTGCCTTAAGTTGTATCTTATGTGGGATACAAATTTAAATGACAGCAGTATGTAGTCCATGTGATTGCTTTAGTTGGCAACCATCAAGATTTTAACATGCATGTTATACAACAAAATAAATTATAATTTTTCATCGAGTTGCTTCAAAGCATAAATTCATTGGTAAGTAAATTAATGGAATGATGGGTACATTTACCACATCAGTATTGTGCAGTTCAAAATTCCACTTCCTTCATTTTTAAAATTATATCAAAGAAACAAATATTTAATTGTTATATTTTAGTTCTCACATTAGTTAAGTACTGGAATATGTCCTCAGAATTGATAGGAAGTAACACAATGAGGTAATAAATATTAAATGAACTGGATTTTATACCTCACCTCATACATTTTGTATAAACCCAGTATCTGTTTCAAAAGATTTCCTTTTATTGTCAACTGGTATCTATCCATTGATTTGATGGTTGGCAATCCTGTAAGCCAATGTTGGTTGAACTTCCAAATCAAATCCTTTCCTCCAGGAATTTCAAAATTCATAATTTCGTCCTTGTGTTCCTGGATTCTCCCAGAATGTGAGTTATTAATGAATTCTGAAGGAATGAAGCTATTAAAGTTTTCTCAGGAACATATTTTGAATTTTTTTTATTTTTACAGATCTTCACTGATCCTATCTAGTAGACACCAAAAATGACCATGACCAAGATTTATATATACATGTATACATACACACATATTATCATCATCATCATTCTTTTATCATGTCCTCCTTTTGGGAGGTCGATTCCAAATATGTCTCCAACCTCTCTATCTTCCCATGCTTTCCTTGTTTTTAGTTCTCCCCAGTCGCATCCTCTTTCTTGTAAACTTTTCTTCACTTGGTTAATCCATCTTTCTCGTGGTCCACCTCTTGGCCATTTTCCTTGTATCTTGAGATTTAACAGTCTTTGTGGTAGTCTTTCCTTTTCCATTCTTTTTAAATGTCCAAATAATTTTAATTTATTTTTTCTAACTCTGTTGTTAATTTTTCTACATTTAATGTCTCCCTGATTTTGTCGTTCTTCTTATTTCTCTCCTTGTTTTATGTACCATCCAAGTAAGAATTTAATTTAGTAGCTTGGATTCTGCTCAATTCCTTGTTTGTATATGTCCAAGTCTCAGCTGCATATGTTAGAACTGCTTTGAAATAAGTTTTATACATTACCATTTTTCTCTTGATGGGTACATCTTTATTCTAAATTAATTGTGTACTTAAACTATAGACTATAGACACACACACACACACTTTCAGAGTAGGTCCCAATAACAACCTTTGAAGGATAAATTAAAGCTATTGAAGTGGCACCCAATAACCTTTTATTTCACCAGAAAATGTTTACAAAAGCATTTATCTTAGTAGACTCTAGAGCTTTAATCCAAGAAATCGCCTCCAACCAAACACCAGTGAATAAAACCTTCATGGAATGCCACAATCTGCTGAAGTTTTTAAAACAATAACCAAGACAATAGCCTTCCAATGGATTCCTTCACTAGTTGGATTATTTGGTAATGAAATGGCAGAAAAACTTGCAAAAAGAGGCAAATCACAATAAACACCAAACCATCACTCCACAGAAAGATTCAAGAAGTCAAGAAAATATTTCAAATGGAACACATGCAAGAGAAGTCTGAAGCAGCAAAGAAAAGCCTTGAGAAGAAATAGACAAGCTGGCAATGAGTAAACAAGAAATGTGCAAAAAAGGCAGTGGCAAAATTTAGACTGACAATGTCATGACTGTCTTGGTTATCATTTGGACATGACAGGCACATATCAATCCAACAGATGTGTTTTATCCAAAACCTGGACCACATTATGGACAAACAAGATCTTCTGTAGTGTCATCATTAAACACCACAGCACAACAATCCAAAGACTTCATCAGCTTGTACTGGGAAGCTCGAGAGAAAATGAGTTAAACAACAATTCTGGCCATTGGAAAAAAAAAAAAAATATATATATATATATATATATATATGCTCTAGCAGCTGCAATGTTTGTTTCATTGAAACCAAACTTGGCATATAGCAATTAATTAAGAAAGTAATGTTGACTTCGTTAACCAGCATAATCCAACTATTAGGTGTAGGAGTTTGTCTGAAATGAAATTTTAAAAATCCCTCTAGTGGTCGCAGTTTTTGATATTTCACAATGAAACTCAGTATATATTATTAAAATAAACTGAAGAAGATATTCAAAGTTAAAATTGGGAAACACATTATGAGGTTCTTAATTAATAAATTAATGAGTCATTTTAACATCTTACCTCATATTTCATGTTTTTCAAACACGGTTTGAAAAACATGAAATATGAGGTAAGATGTTAAAATGACTCATTAATTTATTTATTGAAGAAGATATTCTCCAAAAATCTTCAAAATCTGACCATTATAAGTGGGGGTTCACCTGAAAACCAAAATTAAAGATTGACTCTATCAAGTACCATGTTCAATTTGTTGTAATGTATACCATAGAGTTTAATTAACTCATAAATTGACGATATATTCTACAAGATACATTAGTTTAATTATTTAATATAGTAATAGAAATATGAATAGATAGATATTATTTAAATTGGTGTCAAATTATACAACAATATCCTAATATCTTTTTTACTTAATATTTAAAGGAAGTGACACTATGAGGTTTATTTTAATAAATAGGGGTTGCAATATTCACGACTCATCTCATATTATAGATTTCTTGAAGACCAAGGTTTTAATGCATTATGCATCATTGTTAATTCTTTCCAAACAAAATTATACAATCTAGATATATATCTAAGAAAATTAAAATAAGAATATATAAAACAATTACTAAACCTGTTGTAGTGTACGGCAGTGAATCCTGGACCATATCAGAAAGAACTGCTACAAGACTTGCCATCTGGGAGAGAAAGATCATAAGGAAACTATATGGTCCAATTAAGGATAAGGGTACCTGGAGAATAAGAACTAACCAGGAAATATATTACCTAAATAAAGATAATATAGTTATAGATATTAAAGTTAGACGTATCAAATGATAGAGCCTTATTTGCAGAATGAATTAAACACGTTTGCCCAGGATGATATCAAACGCTAAGCTGAATGGAAGGAGAAAAGTCGGGAGGTGTAGGTTACAATGGATGATCGATGTACAGGCAGAACTACAGAAGATTGGCATAACAAATTGGAGAAATAAAGCCACTGACCGAAAAGAATGGATAGTTGTTATGAGGGAGGCTAAGGTTGAACTAAAAGGACAGTCACGTCAATGATGATTAATTCTTTCCAACTCATTTAATTTTTGTTGCAGGTGAAAAAGCAAAATATAAGTACCGGTACTGATTCAATCTTTTCATTGGAATCTGGTGTGTGTCAAATGAGTAGAATGGGGTTCCATACAGAAAAATTCCGATTCCAATTGAGGGTCTTTCCACTTTACAGCGGTTGCCCTTTTTACCAGCCGGCCGCTGGCCCTTCACATCCACATGCATCAATCACAGAGGTAGATGATCAACAGCCAGTGTAGGGGTGACATGTGGTTAGCATGTCGAGTCCCCCAGCCGTTATAGCTGGTTCCTCAACCTGGAGCCGCTACTTATTGTAGCTACCCAATTGCCTCACGATGCTGGGTGGGCACCGGTCCCATACTGGCTGAAATACCATGAGAAAATTTCTTCCCCCATGGAGACTCAAACCAGCGCAAGTCCCGTAGCTCTGTGCCAAGGCTTCCTACCTTAACCGCTCGGCTACAGAAAAATAAAAGTATATATTTTCTGAAAAAGTGCAAAAAGTGAAGAATTATGGCTTAAATCTTAAGTTTCTCCAACAAGTAGTTACCAAGAAACGCAAGTTTGAAATTCAGGTTTTCAAATCAACACGTGCTGTATTTTGATTACAGCAGACAATCCTATATTACATCATAATTCACACATTCTAATGTTTACACACAGTGTTGATTCAGGTTTCATGTTCCAGATAATGTTACTTCTATATGTGCAAGTGATGAGTGATAATATATTAGTGAATAGGTTGTTCAAGAAATTCTAGTTTAATGCGAAATGTCTGATGGGAGGAGAAAACGGCAGTGGAAAAGCTTTTTGATACCTGGATGTTTATCCACAAACACTAAACACCCAAACAAAAGATTCATATGTCTTCCCAGGCAAAAGCACGAAGAAAAACTTGGCTTAAAACTACCTGCCGAAATCTTCATGACATTTCACACACATTGCAAATTGCAACTGTTTGTTTGTGAAGACCATTTTAATGTAAATAGTTGGGTTATGATTCATTATTTTGAATTGTAATACAATTGTTTTCACAATTACATAACTTCTAAATTATGTTTTTTATAAAAATTTATTCAGTTTTTTTATATAACTTCATACCATTTTTTTCATGTTTGGTGAAACGATTAATTAGTATTCATTGTTAACTTTGATTGCGCTGATCTATTGTTTCACACTTCTTCTTATGATTGATTTAATTAGGTTAACCCTTTTAGTGCCGTGATATGAGACAAAGTTTAGAGTGAAATTCATGCCATCAAATAAATTGCATATTCAAATATTTCAGAACCAAAAAAATTAAAATGTGAAAATACTAAATTTAATTCAATCTACATATAAAATATTATACTAATAATGGTTTTTTATCAGTTTTGCTTCTTTAATAATTTTTCATTTAAATATTTTTGTGAACATAACAAGTATGTAAGATACACTACAGAAGGAAAGAATGAATTGATGTTTGATTGATTAAAAATGTAATAGTTCTTGGATACATTAATAACAGAAATATGAACCATAAGGGATATGATTCATTATCTTAAGTATGTTTTGTTACTTTAAAAAGTTTGAGAGAGCATTGGTAGAGCTCTAAGAAAGAAAGAGAGAGATTCATCTTTCTAGTTAGAAGTTTGAAATATGAACACAACTTGAGGGCCAAGAACATTAAACTTAATAATAATATGAATTATGATTCAGATAAGCCACACTTCCAGATCTTTTCTTTTTAAGATTTTCATAAATAGCTACACAGGATATTTGAGTAAATATGGTATTATATTTTAATTGTAACTTTTGAATGAACAAATAACATTCTTCTTTTTAATCAAAATTAAAGTGGGAGGTAACACTATGAGGTATTTACATTAATGAATGAGTTGGAGAAAATTCTTTAACATCTCACCTCATAAAGTTGTGTGTCTTCACGATACCGGTTTCAAAAGTATAGTTTTACTTCCATCTTCAGTTGGAATTTGACTAAAGATGGAAGGAAGTAAAACTATACTTTTGAAACCGGTATCATGAAGACACACAACTTTATGAGGTGAGATGTTAAAGCATTTTCTCCAACTCACTCATTAACATTCTTCTTAATTAAGTGCTTGAATTGGAAATATACACTTGAACCCATATTTTGTTTTCTAGTTGGATTTGTTTTAGTGAAGTACCCTCATAGCCATTCTCAAATAAAATCCAACAGATTTTAGTTGAAAATGATGATAATCCAGGTGAAAAAACAAAATATCAGGTGAGATGTATATTTTCAATTCAAGCTCTTAAAAAAAAAAACTTACAGTATTACTTCATATCAGTTTTGATAACAGTTCTTCTCTATTTTTTTTCGTAATATTACAGTCAATTATTTATTGGATTAAAATGTTAAAAAATACATTAATGTATACAGCAAAACATTTTTAAAATAATTATACCACCTTTTACCTTTCTTATTATAACTTTATATTTCAATAAGTATCTTTAAATTTATTTTGCAGCAATGAATTCTGTCATAGACACAACAATATTCTGATCTTATGTTAGAGCAGAACATGGCAATAGACTTCAAACTTCACAAATTCAACCAATAGTAATTCAGAGTTAAAATTTTCACTGGAAACGCTTGAAATTCTTTAACGAGTTTATTGTAAATAATAAAATTTTAATTGAACTCATTTAAACACTAAAAATTCTGGAAATAAAATAGTTTTGTGGTAAGACAGTGCATGAGCATCCAGCCTAAATTGTCTTACTTAGCAGAGGACTGTTTCAGCTAAAAGTCTCACCCTCCAGTTATCATTTGTTGAGATGAGCAGATTTTTAATGCTTCAAAATGAAGATAATGTTGATTTATACAAAATATGTATATTCTTTATATCATTATGATCTTGCCATGTTTTCCAAAATATGGGCATGCAATACAACAACACAAATTTTCCTTAATAGTGAGTCGAGAACATATTTTTAACGACTCACCTCATAACATTTTCAAATTTCTTTGATATCGACGGTTTCAGACAAGAACCTCATAATGTATACTTCCCAACATTAATTTTAAATATGCAAATTTTCCTCTTTGTCACTAAATTAGAGTATAACTTAAGATGTTTTTTTATTAATTTAACACTTCTCATTGAAAGATAAATTAAATTTGAAGAGAAAAACAAAAGTAGTGTTTAAATTCCCAATAAAGTCTTCTTAACTAAGAAGCTGCCATTTGCAATGATAGAAGCAAAGGCTTCAAGCATTTGGTGCACGGGAATTACAACATATATAATTGAAAAATTTGCATCTAGATTGGAACTCGCCCCAGTAGCTCAGTTGGTAGAGCATTGGTATGGTAAACCAAAGGTCCTGGGTTCGGGTCCCGGTCTGGGCAAAAATTTTTCTCTTCAAATTTAAAATTAAATATAACTTAAGATGTTTATTTTTCTCATAGGAATAAATTCTTCTTCCTCCTCCTAACAACTATAAGGTCTGTCAGTTTGTTATGATGCCAACATTGAATTTTCAGTCCAATGTTTCATGGGGACCCAGAGATCTTTTACCATTAGAACACTAATCAAATGTGGTTTTAGGGTCAGAAGAAATTCTTTCAGAATTTAAACATGGAAAATGTGAATGAAGAATAACTGATAGGTTCCAAAAATAACTTCAGGAAAAGAGATTGTTTTATGTAAAAAATATAACAAATATGAACAATGGATATTTGTAGAGAAAAATATATTCAATGAATGAGTGAGCCATTTCTTATCTTATCTCATAGTTTATGTTTTCTTAAACACAGGAACTGCAGTTTTCAAGAGGAACATAAACTATGAGGTAAGATAAGAAATGACTCATTCATTCTTGAATTAAGAACCTCATAATCTATTTTCCATATTTAACTATGAAGAAAAATATATGCCTAGAATAGGATTTGAACCCAGGACCTTTAGCTTTATATGCTAATGCTCTGCCACTGAGCTATCCAAGGCCTCCAATCTAAATGCAAATTCCCGAGAGTGCCAAAGACTTGTGAACCGTTGCTTGACACACGAATTGGCAGCTTCTTATTTAAGAAGACTTTTAATGGGAATTTAACATTACTTTATAAAGCCAATAGAGCTTTTTTTAATGTTTTTATTATAAATTTAACATTTCTCATTGAAGGACAAATTATATTTGAAGAGAAAATATATGCCTAGACTTGGGTTTGAATCCAGGACCTTTAGCTTTATACACTAATGCTCTGCCACTGAGCTATCCAAGGCCTTCAATCTAAATGCAAATTTTTCTCTTATAAATTTAAATTCATTAGAGGGCCAAAGGCTTGCAATGGTGTTTTTTCATATAGACTTATATACAGTGTTGCGTTGTTAACCATTTCTGGTTTGGGTTTCTTCAAATTGGAATTATGAATATTTCTGTTTTAAAAAATGTAGAATGGCTAAGATAAATATTCTTTGTCATTTTCAGTTAGTATAATGTATCATACATTTAATCATTTAAAACTCGACTTAATGGGGGATATCTTGATTTACTCTTGAATTAAGTTTGAACATATGATCTTTATTTTTTTTAATAAAACACTACCTCTATGTCCATTCCATACAGAACAACAGTTAGTTATTCATATTGTTTCTATTTTTAGAAAACTTGCAAAGTTCTTAAAAATATAAATCATATCTCTTACAGGTGCCATGTCTGCAGTAAAATATATAAATAATATATCTCTTAAATTTTCACATATGACATCTCACCACCTTGCTACCCTTAGAGTGAGAGAATTTGCTGACAAGAACATGTTTTCAATGACTATTTAACTCATGCCCAAATGGGAGTCAATGACCAATCACATTACAATGATTTTTTATTTACAACCAATCACAGTCGTGTTTCGCCTAGAATTTACCAACTAAAGTTTATCATAATAAAGAAAGCACTTCCTTTTTAACATTCTGAATAGGTCATAGCATTATTTTGCAGTGACTGACTCACTAAGAAATACAGCTACCAGATTGTATATATAGTGCATGAATGTCAACACATGCCGCATGCGGGAGTTAATATAAAAACATTTGTAGCAATTGATTATACCACCAAAAAAAGAAACCACTGTATGCACTTTCTTAAATGTATTTTTTCCCAGAAAAATATATTTGTCATATTTACATCATAGGACATCAGAAATGAATTAATATACAGTTTGATGTGTTTCATTTTTTCTCCACTAGAGATCATTCTTACAATATTGCATTCCTTTGGCAATAAATAATGTGATCTGGTTGCAGTGACGAACAAAAGAAGCAAATGAAGCGTACCAATCGTTTCTCATTTGTTTTCAAACATCGCCATTTACATTAAATATATAAATATTTTAAAATAACTATATTTAAATAATGATTTGTGAGTAAACAGCTTAATTTTATTCTATAATCAATTGAGTTGGTGTTTACTTGATGAAAATCCATATTTATTAATTAAATAAAAATAAAACTACGTTTTATTTTTATTTAATTAATTCATTTTATTCGTTAAATAGTCCTAACAAATGCTACTCTTGACTTCCAAATTTATCAATAATTTGGAAATCACTCGTGGCATTACTTATGATAAATTATATTTCTCTTCCATCTCTGGTCAGTGCTGCAGTTTACTGATTTTTCTTCTTCATCACAATTATTAGAACTATCACCATCTCTCCATCCCCCATCTTTCTCTATTCTGGCACTCTTCAATATGTAAATTTCTTTTTTCATTCCCTCATCATCATCATCATCATCATCACTCCAGTTGCATTGTGGACGACCTCAATATCTTCATTGAGATGGCATCCACCTTAATACCTTATTATGGAGACTTTCTTGTTTCATTCCATTGACACGACAAAACCAAACCAACTGTCTCTTTTGAACATCATCAAGTATGTCACCCTCCATCTCTCTGGATTTTCCCATTTATTAAAATATTGTGAATAGCTTGTCGTTTGTTTGATTAAACTGTGAGTAAAAATAATCTCTTTACTTATGTCCGGCATAATACCAAGTAGATGAATTAATGGGGTGAAGCTCCTATTATTGATATAAAAGTAGTGATCCCATATGATCTTTAGAAGGCCCTTGGACTACTAGGCTTCCACATTCCTAGACAATTTACACAAGATGTCAGCTCTGCATGAGGCCACCTTTATTCCCAGAACACACATATGATACTCAAGGGAGGTATCTTCCAAAACATTCTGTAGACAATTTTACATTCATAAATATGAAATACAATAAAGCACATTTTTCTGACTTACAAATTATATTTCAAAATAGAGTAAGTATTTAATTTATTGAGAAATTTAAATGGAAACATTCACCTCTTTTTATGTATTTTTTTCTCACTGGGACATTTTCACAATTCTCAACTGTTATCTTGACCATTTGATGTATTGTATATTCTTTCCCTCTGGTGGTGGGTAGATGAACTTGAAGATTAAAAAAGCCGTACTGGCTGTAATGTATAATTCCCAAATATGTCTTCTTAATAAAGGAGCTGCCATTTGCAAGATAGAAGCATGGCTTCACAGCATTTGGTGGATGGGAATTACAATGTATATAGAGAAAGATTTGCGTTTAGATCGGTACTTGCTCAGGTAGCTCAGTTGGTAGAGCACTTGGTCTAGAGAACCAAGGGTCCCAGGTTCAAGTCCCGGTCTGAGCGTATAATTTTTCTCTTCAAATTTGAAGATTAAACTTTTTTTCTCATTTTCTATTCCAGAAAATAGAGAGAAAATAATGAATTTAGGATTTAATTGTGAGGTTCTTCTGCCCACCACCAGAGATAAAGACTTCCAATCGTCAATGCAACTGTTAGATTCTAGTTGAGAATGTTGAAGATGTTCATCGAAACATGTCCAGGCAAGAAAACAAAATATGAGGTAAGGTATATATTTCCAATTCAATCTCTTAATAAATAACCTTTTTAGTTACTTTTTAGGAATTCACACTATGAGGTATATTTATTTAGATACATTTTGTTATCACTCACCTTATATTCTTCTTCTTTTTTTAAACTAGTTTCGGAACTTTACACTTCAGTTCCATCTAGAGTAATTTCGTGACCGTTGTTCAGTCGTCTTGAACAGCCGCCTTTCGCTCCCTCTGTTGGTAGACTGAAAAACCTTGAAATCAGGTCTTTTCCCCAGGAATTTCAAAGTTCATTAATTTCTCCTTTTTGTTTTTTTGAATGTACATTTTTTCCGAAACAGTGAGTTCTTTTGGTTTTTTATTTGTTTTTAATTTAGCCTTCTTTTCAATAAAATGGGATTTATCAGATTAAATGTGAAGAATGTGAGAAAGTCTACATAGGAAAAACTAAGAGAAACTAAGAGAGTGAAAGAGCATTTCAGGAACGTCAAGAATTCGGAAGTAGAAATATCTGCAGTAGCTGCCCATGCATGGTCCGAAAAACATCTTATTGAAAAGAAGGCTAAATTATTAAAACAAATAGAAAAACCAAAATACCTCACTGTTTGGGGAAAAAATCTACATTAAAAAAAAAAAAAAGGAGAAATTAATGAACTTTGAAATTCCCGGGGAAAAGACCTGATTTCGAGGTTTTCAGTTTACCAACAGAGGGAGCGAGAGGCAGCTCTTCAAAACGACAGAACAACTGTCACGAAATTACTGAAGATGGAACTGAAGTGTAAAGTTCCAAAACTAGTTTAAAAAAGAAGAATATGAGGTAAGTGATAAAAATTTTACCCAAATACCTTATTAGGGTTACTTTCTATCATTGTTGATAATTATAATTTATTGTTGATTTTAAATTGCATAAACATAATATATGGTTGAGATAAGAATCACTATAAAAAGCAAACGCTTGCTCTCTAGCAAGAATGATCCAGTTATGTATAACTGCTGAGTATTGGTATAGTTATCCTTATTGAGAGTATGTCCATTCTTCATTCAGTTTTCAAATCTACCTTCTTAATATTGTAATGGCATCATTGCCAATTCCTCATTACACTTGGGACTACTTATCCACAGTACAAAGGTAGCATAATCATCATCATCATCAACAATCATGGATTAAGCCATGTGGCTTGTTCCAGTCTCATAGATTCTCATTCAAAAAGTTGAATCCTTCTCTTTTTCGGTCTACCAATACTCCTGTCTCCTCTTGGTTTGTAATTAAGTATAATTTTTTTGGAATCCAATCATCTTTCATTCTTTGAATATATTCTTTCCAGATTTTCTAGATTCTTTTATTTTATCTAAAAGTTTAAAAATATTTATCTCATATCTAATATCTTCACTTCTTCTTTTATCTAGAAGTTTGCAGCCAGCCACACTTCTCAGAAATCTCATTTCAGCTGCTTTCTATGATCTTCTCTTCTCTTTTAGTTAAAACCCAAAATTCACTACCATACAATAGTAAAGGGACTGCCACTGCTTTATGAAATTTTAGTTTTGTTTCCATTCTTGTGTTTTTAAATATTCTTGTAATTGTGCCACATATATAATTAAATTTATTAAGTTTATTAAACAGATCTTCATTTTTAAAATAGAAGATTTCATAACCCAGGTATTTAAAATGGTTCACTTGTTGAATGGGTTTCCCCCCCAGAATTATTGTAGCTCTCACTATATCTAATCCCTTAAAAGCTAAGATTTTTGTTTTACTTACTGATATTTTCAAATTATAATTCTGTATAATGTTATTTAATTAAAAGAGTGATTTCTGTAGACCATCTTCTGAGCTAGCATAATCATTAGTCTTTTAATTGGAAGCTGGAATGAAAGGTGGGATGAAATAAATACTGTCTTATTTTGATATAATTGAATTTAATTATAAACCAAATTCTTGATGATGCTGAGAGGTTACTGATCCCATACACTATTGAAATTTCAAGAGAAAATGTCTTCCCTCACACAGATTTAAACCAGAAAGAATCCCGTAGCCCTGCTGTAAGCCAGGATACCATATACAGCTCAGAGGGACATTTGGTATATATACACATATTTGGATAATATCTTTTATGAGAAAGATCTCAAAAATAATTTTCTTAAGTTTGAATATTTCCTTATGAATTATCTTGTGTTTTTGTTTTTAATTTATTGTTTTAATTCTTACCCAAGATTATAATATTATTTTGTTTCAATAATTCAAGTGGTCTGATCTTTCCCTTTTATATTTGTAGCAATAATTTGGTAGACTGGGTGAATCGTTTGTAATAAGTAGACCTCAGATTTGTAGACTGTAAAAAAAATATATATATATATTTTTTTTTTCTAAATGCCCCGAGGTTGTCATTTCGACATTTCTGGTATTCTCTCCTGGCGTGGCATACTTGTAACCCACTTCTGAGGTTGGGGCACCTGGAAGGTGGGGTTACACTGCTCCAACGATATAAGAGTTGATGACGATGGTAATGATGTGCCAGGAGAAGCCTTAAACTAAACTTAAGCTAATTGGGTGAATATGATATTGATGATAATGATGGCCAGATGGTGTTCGGGGACCGTTTGGGCCTTAAAGTTTCCTGACATTTATTTTATAGGTGAGGAAAAAGCCCCAAAAAAACTCACCCAGAAAACTTGTCCCAACTAGGGATAAAACCTGGGCCCGCTGCGTGACAAGGCGTTGGTTAGACTGTAAAAATATAGATGTGGGCATCTAAAATAGACTTTAAAAACTAAAATGGATTAAAAAATACAATTTTTACGATTTTAAAATGTCATCATCATCTTCCAGGGTTTAAGCCTGTTGGCTCGTTCCAGTTTCATGAAAGCTAGAATTGTTAAAATTGTTCAGACCATCTTCTGTGTGGGCGACCAACATTTCTCCTTCCGCATGGTTTATAATTTAGCAATAATTTTGGAAATCTTCCTTCTGACATTCTATCAATATGTTCTTTCCAGTCATTCCTATATTTAATTATTCGGTCTGTAAGTTTGAAAATATTTAGTTCCTTTCTTATATCTTCATTTCTTTTCTTATCCAGCAGAGTATATGCTGCTATATTTCTTAAAAATCGCATCTCAGCTGCTTCCAATCTTTGTTCTTGTCTTTTAGTGATCGTCCAACATTCTGTACCATACATCAATACAGGAACAGCCATTACTTTATAAAATTTAATTTTTGTTTCTTTTCTTGTGTTTTTAAGGGTTCTTTTAATAGTGCCACACATTAGATTAAATGTATTTATTTTGTCATTAATATCTTCAATTTTAACATATGATAAATTGAAACCTAGATATTTAAAACTGTTCACCTTCTCTAAAATGTTATTATCAATTACTATTTTTGCTCTTAAGGTATCATGTCCTTTAAATGCTAAAATTTTAGTTTTAGTCTTTGAATTTTTTAAATTGTAAGTGGCACTTATTTTTTCCAAATTAAAAATAGCTCTTTGTAGATCATCATCTGAACTGGAAATCACTACTTGATCATCAGCAAATAATTAATATAATATTTAATAGCTAAATGGTTGTAATAATTATGAATTTAATTTAAAAAATAAAGTTTATTAATTGTATTAAATCTATTTATTGACCACAAAATAAAATTACCATTTTTTATATTCTTTAATGCTCTGATAAAATTCAGAATTTCTCAAGTTCTAACAATACTGTATTGGGACTAATTATATAAATTTAATTTAAAAATGGCAATTTTTAGACTCAAAAAACACAAAATTGATACTAATAAGTAAAAAAATATACATTTTTAAGCATGGTAAAAAAAAAAAAACAATCATAGGTTAAAAAACACAAATAGGTACCAATGGATAAAAAGTGTAATTTTAGGCACAATTAAACTCTTCCAGGTGGTATAATTTCTCCATAAAACTTGTATCTATATCATTTTTTTATTCTTTAAGGAAAATATCTGCATAAAACCAAAAATCTGAGATCTAATAATAAGATAGATATAATTAAATATTAAACATTTTTCACCTCACCATATCTTTTTTTATAAAAAGAAGACGAATTGAGGCAAGGTGAAAAATCTTTAATACCAAAAAGAAGACAAAATATGAGGTGAGATGAAAAAATGATAATGTTAAATTATTAATACCTCATAATGTTACTTCCTACTAAGTTTAAAATGTAGATATATTTTATATAATGTGAATATTTTTTCTCAGATTTACATTAGGCCCTAATGCTTGTGCTTCTAGCAGTACTTTTAGCAGCTAGAGTTTCAATTATCTTGTGTTTTACAATTTAAAATGTTATATGATATGTAGAAAGATTCTTAGTTCTATTAATATTCTATACAGCAGTTAGTGTCTTGTGCTGGATGCAGTTTTTCCACTTCTTCAGGCTCATGGAATACTTATTCATTCAGTATAATCAAACTCTTCTTGGATGTAAAAAAAATTGTGTTGTTTAGATTTCTTTAGCTTTTTGCTATTCAAGTTTTGAAATTCAAGTTAGCTTATTTATTTATTTAGATGATGTTATTGGTAACTAGTCAGGTTTTGAAAAAAAAAAATGTTAGCTGTAAGGGTTTCATGCCCTTGTTTTTGAAAGTACAAGATTTCCTCTAGTCCTAAAAATATATTACCGGTAACCATTATTGTTGATTAGTTTTGTATATTTATATTGAACTTTGCTATTTATTATGTCTAGTAACTCTTTAAACTCTGTAATTAGATATAAAGAAATAAATTTTAGTCAAGAATAAAATGACAAGTACGTAGATAGATTATATTATTTTTAGTCTGGACATCTTACCTCAATATTAATGTTCGATTTGTTCTTGAACAATAAAACAGAATTGTTTTGAAACATGTTCAAGAACAAATCAACATTAATATTGAGGTAAGATGTCCAGACTAAAAATAATATAATTAAAATAACCTCAAAATATAACTTCCTAAAATTAAATACGTAGATAGATGTTAAAACGCATGATTTTAAAGCTGCACGGTTATAATTAACTGCATATGAACTTTTTTTCACCCTGAAAAATGACATAAACAAGATGCACACTTATCTAGTCTGTCTTTTCATGTTTACATTTTTTAGAAAGTACTTTTAATGCAAGCATTTTAAATGTAAACTTTATAACAAACTTTAATCATAATAGTTACTTTATTGTTTATAATAAATGTATGAAAGTTGCAAAATTCTGCAACGAATATAAGGGGAATAAAATTTAAAGTGAATTGTTTGATAGTGTAGATCGAGTACATTCTAAAGGTTTAATAATTATGGAATTATTAAAAATCTTCATCAAACATATATTCTTAGCATATTCAATTGAGTTATTTTAACAAACAAAAAATTAATAATTTAATAAACATTGATTTCTTATACATATTTTAATTGTATTGTTTCATTTTATGTATAATGAATACAGTAATATGGTAATATAATATTTTAATATTAATGATAGTAATAATTATATTATCAGTAATAATTCTTATTGCTTATTATTATTATTATTATTATTATTATTTATTATTATTATTATTATTATTATTATTAAATAATTTTCTTTCAGTGCTAATTACATCAGCTATTGGATAGAAGTTTGTTTGTGGACTGCATCTACATATGATTGTAGTTATATAGGAAAAGCACTAAGTGGAATTATTATAAAGGACAAACAGTAGTTGTGTTTTTTGTACCAGAAAATTGTTTGGATTGAGATGGATTGCTCCTTAAGAAATAAAACGCTTGTTATTTACATTAGTAAACAAAGCTGTTATTGTTGAAACCAGTCATTAGGGCTCATGTAAAATATAAATATAATAAATTTTAATTGAAAGTTCTCTTTGCAAGCTTACAGTCTCTATTTTATTTCAGTAAAGTGAAAAAAATTACATATCAGAGAAAGTTTTAACATTACAGTTTTATTTGCTGTGTAATTTAGATTTATGAGATCTTGTCAGATGCATTGATTTACTATGAACTTTCATTGTGACAACAGTCACAAATAGGGTTGCTAAATGTACCAATAATTAATGAGGTGCATGATTTTCTAGTTCAATACTCAACTTTTAGGTTGAAATTGCATGGCACAAAAGAAAGTTTTGAAATTTAAATGTGATACCTAGACATCATTCTTGTAGCAAATTTCAAAACTATGCACAATATTTTACCAGATTTGATCTTTGTTTCTTTTCCTTAGTTTAACATTTTCCCTTTGTAGGTACTTTACATGCCCCTTGCCTCCTAGGGATATGTCTGTTAGGAGAGGATTTCAAATTTTGGATCACAATTCATACTATTTTGACCATATGGAGGACCATCTTATGAGTGATCAGTTCAGTATCAGAACCACCCCTCAGAATTTATATGAGGAATATTATCAATAGTGTTTTTAATGTGATTAAAATCCATAAAATTGAAATATTAAGAAGACTATTTACAGTGAATTTTGTACGAAGGAAATTGGACAGATGTGAGCAACATTATTCTGGTAACAAAGTCACAAAAACATACCAATTTATATATGCAGATAGACAGGATGTAATCAAATCACCTAAAAGGTAAAGTGATCCCACTACAGACCTCAGGAGGCCCTAGGGGTAGTAGGAGGTTAAGGCTCCCACTTTTTCTGGACAATCGGCACTTGATGTCAGCTGGGTTGTCAGCCCTGCATGACGACCACCTTTACCCCCAGATCAAGTTTCTGGTACTCATTTCCTTTAGAGCCTCAGTCAACCCTGGGGCCATACTGCTGCCAGAAGGTTTGGGTCAGTTTAAAAACCTTGACCCCACCGGGACTTGAACCCTCGACCTTCTGGCTTGTAGCGCAGTACCTTAAACACTATGCTACAGTGTGCCCCCAATCAAATCACCTATCATGTATTTATCCAGCTAACCATTTTTATGTATTCATAACATTTCATAAACTTTGTTGTTTGCACCAGACTCAACCTTTACTGTCAAATTTTCTCTCTACTGCTTTGTTCCCATTGTCTTCAATAAAACACATCTTCCATTTTGTTGCATATTTTCTTTCACTTAGTCCATGTTTTTACACATGGACTGTGACATACAGTAATGAAAAAAGAGCAAATGACATTCCCACACATAGTAATGAACGATTTTTTACCATGAACTTAGAAATTACAAGATTTCTATGATATATTTAGTATATATTTAGTGTAAATGATAGTCTGTAGAAATTCAAAGAAAAATTAAACATAATATATAAATTATTATAGTAGTAGTATGTGAATAACAACCGAGGAATATGAAAATTATATATAGCTGAAAAAATTGAATGATTGGGTTCAGATAGAAATAACTTTAAAAAATGCCATATTAACATTACATAACATTAGAAGATTGCTATAAATAAATTGTGCGTCCAAATTATGACAAACTTATGAAAAAATTATAAAATCTAAAAGAATAACCCACTTTGTCTTAAACTTAAAAGCTAACTGGATTTACTCACCCTAATCTTATATTTGTTCGATGTTTTTATTATAAATTTAATAATTCTCATTGAAGGTCAAATTATATTTTTCTCTTCATTTTTTTTTTTCATTTGTTAAGTACCGGTATTGTTATGAATTCCAACATGTATGGGAAAAATAATCAAGTTTGATATTTGCAGAAACATCAATAAGCATGTCAGTAGCCCGAGATGTCGGTAACCTAAATTAAACGAGAAGTTTTTATATAGTTAGTAATGAGTTTTTCGTTCCAAGATTTATAGACTGTCATTTGCACTAGAATAGATTTAGTTTTTGTAAATAATACAGTAGGATGTTGCTTTTGTTCTGTTCAAGCATAAACACAGTATATAGAATAAAAATTAATCTAGAGATAGCAGGAATTTAGGTTTGATTTTGGAAGAGCAGTATGGTAGATTTGTTTTCTTCATACATTTTTGTGTTAAAACTTAATAACCTGTTAAAATATTAGCCTCAGTTTACAGTAGGGGTGACATGCATCCACTTTCAATCTGGATTGTCCATAGAGAATTGGAAAAATGTTTGAGACTAACTTAAAAACGCTCAAAATGTGGAGTTTCTTTCTTTTAAGATTTGTATGTAGTTAATTAGAAATTCCATGATCAAAGTTGAAATGAATGTTTCTGGTGGCAGGTTTACACCCTGTGAATGGCAAAATTATAAAGATGATATCACTAGATTTGGCAACCCTATTTGCAAGAGTTTGCACAATGTTTGAATTTTGCTACAAAAGAAGGAAGTAGAATGTGCACACTAAAATAAAATAGAGCTGAGTATGAACCTTTTGTAACATAGCAGTAATACTTATGTATATAATATTATATAGCAAGTTTATATTTAGGATAAGCTGTACTTAATAAAAAAAAAGCAAGAAAATATGTGATATTCCATTCTGCCCATTCTTAATTGTTATATTGAGACCTGATCTTTGTTAACAATGAATGAAAGTTTGTTTATTAGAATAACCTGATTGTTAAAAAAACATTGTTGGAATATAACCCTTGCATTACATTTCATGTATGTCAGTTAGTACTTTTCTGACAAAATTGGGGTAAAAGAAAAAAAAAAAGAAACAAAACACTGTTAAAACTTTGTGAAACACTTGGGTGTAATGTTCCCACAAGTCTGTGTGTGTATGTGTGTGTGCATGTATGTCTGTATATACAGATCATCTATATATACATATATACATTATCATCTTCTTTGTCTGTCTGGCCATTGTTAATGTCTTGGTGCACAATAAAATGTCTTGTCTTTGTTAAGTATTGTTAATTTAGAGTAATGGCTCTTCGGTTACGTTTCTGCCATACACACATTGTATGTACATATTGTGTATACATGTATTAAGTGGTTACCAGCATCTATGTTAAGTAAAGTAATGGAAGACAATAAGATAATTTTTGTAACTGATTACAAGCATGTAAGTATTACCATATTAACTAATAGATATTGTCCTTGGAATGGAAATAAACTGCTGATCATGATGATACATTTTGAGAAAAATTTTAAACAAGTATGTAAGATATACATGAGACCAAACTACTAGTGCATTAGCATATGTGAAATGAAGTGTTTTGTTATTTATACATTGTCTCTAGGCTTGCCAACTGTCCCATCTCAAGTACAGAACACAAATTTCTCAAAACGGTTTAACTTTGTATTCCAGTAAATATAATACTTGAATAAGAAAGGAATATAACTTTTTACAACAGTGACTAGAGGCTGGCATTTGTGAGCAGAAAATCAAATCACATTATTCAAAAAGATGATTTAATTATTACAATATTGGAAGGAGGAATGAAAATAATCCCACTAGCATTTTGTAAGAAAATATAAACTAAACATTTGATAAGTCCATCTTAGAACATTACAGCCAACATTTGAGTAATTATTCGAAGTAAATAACATTTAAAATTACTGGTGTCTAAACTACATTTTATCATCAGCCTGTCAGATAATATTTATATATATATCTGTCCTCATAATTTTCTCCCTCACCCAGGACATGTTTCAGAGGACATATTTATCATTTTCAGTCATAAACAACTCTCAGGTAACAAGCCTTGCGGCTTGTTTTATCTTCTCCTACGAATGTAAAGTAGAATTTCTCCAGCATTATGCACAACAAAAACATGAACAAAACCAAGATTAGCATACCCTTAGACCTTATACCACAGAACACACACAAAAAGACAGATAAAAAAGTTGAAAATAATTAACTTAAGCCCTTATCCTCTGTTTTCTAATACTTAAAATAATCATCATAATTAAAGAGGTATGAGAGGATATTCCTTTACCTCAGGATCACTCAAAAAGAACACCCCAAACATACAAAAATAACATAAAAATGGACATGCAACCAAAAAGTAGATTGCCAATATCAAGTAAAATACACAAGATCATGGCTGATTGTATTTACCCACTAATTTTTATGTGCCATCCTAAACAGTGTTCTATTCTAAACTTTGAATTTAAAATGATTAATTAATTCTTAAAATTTAAATTTTGATATTCAAATGTTTTTGAGCTAAGACTTTCTTATGTATCATGAGTTTCTTCTATATTTCAAATTGTTTACAGTAAAATGTACTTTATTTTTCTAGAACCTTACAGTTTTCTCTTTGCATAATGTGTTATCTGAATATTTTTATTAAAATAAAATTACAATCTTTATATTGTGGTTTATATGACGATAATGGGTAAAATATTGTAGGTTATGTGAAAATAAAAAAAAATGTTCATTGTCAAAATTATTACTCTAGGTTTAGACTTTAAATTTCCAATTTGTGAATAAAACCATTATTTACTCTTTTTAATACAAATAATCAACACAATTTTAGTAATAGTTGAATGTAATTCTATCTCACAGTTTCAACACAGCCCTTTTAAAGGGCAGTGTTAACTGAAACATCACTGCTTAAATTTAAGTCAGTTACTTGGAATATCCCTCACATTTAAATGGAAGTGAAATGAATGTCAGAATAAAAGTTTGTACAGAATATTAATGTTGATTTTGAATCTCTGGTACCGGTACATATTTTTTTAAAACAAAAGTAGCAAACATATCACCCTTCTGAAAATATAATATAATGTAACATACTATTTAAAAAAAAACAAGAAAGAAAACTTATGAACTTTGAAATTCCTGGGGACTCTGATTTGATCTAGAGGTACATCAGTCCACCAACAGAGGGAGGAAGAAGCAGTTTTCCTGATTGACATAACATCAGTGACAAGAAATTACTGAAGATGAAGCTGCCTAAGCTTTGAAACAGGTATAATTTGAAGACTGGATATGAGGTGAGGTATAAAACATTTTGATTTAAGTATTATATATGAATTTGATAAATATAGTTACATTGCAATACCTTTATAAAATTCATTATAAATTTTATGTAAGGTAAAGATGCTATAAATTGCAGTTAACAATAGTACCTAACCATGTGCTACTGAATTTATTTATTTATTTTTTAAGTTTATTATTTTTATTGCTTCTGAATTTACATTATTATATAAGGTTAATTTTAAAATACAATAGGAATAATTATTATATTAATTTAATTATATAAGGTTAAGTTTGTGTTGGAAGTAATGGTATTTGTGGAAACAAAGTAACCAAATTTTAAGAAGCTCTGGAAATTCTTGACCTGCTAATGTTAAAATACAGCTTATAAAGTGGTTGTTTTCTAAAAATGTATTTATAGTGAAAGATGAAACTTTCACTGGTCATTTATTAGTACTTTATCATGGAGATTTTAGTTATCAGTTGTCACATTATTTAAATATGGGTTTATTTTATAGCAACATACATTTTTAACAAAGGTTTAAATTAATTTCATATGTAAATCCAATAATAATTATTATTTTTAAGACAAATCCTTGCATTAAATTGTGTTGTAGAATTTGTTAAATATTCTCTTGAAAAAATGAAGAAAATCCATTCGGTATATTGCTTGAAAAAAATGCACATTATTTAATATTAGCCATATAGGATATTTGCAGCCCCCTTACGATTATAATTTCTTACTCATTAAAATCATCATCAATACATTAATTCTAGGGAATATTAATTTGTGATATTTTAATGCAATCTGAATTTTGGAACGTGAAATGTATTAATCTGAATCAAGTTTATAGCTCTGCTGTTTAAATCTATTGCTAGGCAAATTTCTTCCAAGCAGTTGTGTAACAGACTTTAACAATATATTTAGTTTTAAATTTTGTCAATCATCATTAGGTCCTTTCCCTGAATTTATAGGAAGATTTAAATCTAAAACTTGTCTCGATCTGCTCAAAGATGAAATTTAGTATGGCTTCATTGCATTTTACATCAGCCTTTTATTGCCTACATTCCCCTTCTCATCTGAGGATTGCTGGTCTAATTCTGGGCAAGGTCAAGAGAACATGAAGAAAAAAAGTTAAAAGTTGTCTGTCCCATATTACAAAGCATATGCCATGTTAAAAAGCTCAATCTGATGTCAAAATTAGCCTCATAGCAGAAGTTGATAATATTAAATCCTAGAATCAATGACTGTATGTTTGGATTTGATATTATTTATCCATTATTCATTAATTGACTAAAATTATGTCTATTTCTCTCTATAGACCTTCCCAAAATACACTTTGGTAACTTCATCCATTCTGTTATCTGTATGTAGCTGATATTCATAATTTCTTTGTATTTTCAGAGATAACATTATACATCAAAATTTGTCAACTTGCAAACTTTATTTCCCCACAAATATGTTGTTCCTGTAATTTGAAATTAGAGAGGCACATGATGTAAACCATATATTGTTGGGAGAATTCATGGAGTTGGCAAGCCTAATTCATCAGACTGAACAGAGAGAAGATTAATGCAGGAGAATAATAATGAAAACAAAATAAAATAATGGTTGTTCCACAAAATTGCTAATTGGTAGCATTAGGGGGACTAAGTCTCCATCGTTGTTTCTAACTTTGTAGAGATTGTAAAAAAAAAAATAAACTGGATTGTAATGTAAACTTCTTTCTCAAGCCACTAAATACTGAAACTACTATAGATTTTTATTTTATATTCAATATGTCGTGATACTTTCAATCTTCATTGTACTGTTATTAATCATTTATACTTTCTCATATATATATATTATATATATAATATATAAATATATCTTGCTGTCTGGATTGTACATAAAATATATTGCAGATTTTAAGGTGAGATTATGTCTCGCCAAAAGAACAGATTGTTTTTATATTAAGATAAAAGAAATCTAAGTTAATAAATTAATTTGATGCTTGTTACTAAAACCCTTGTGTTACAAAGTGGTTATGTTCTCATTCTTGCATATCTAAACAATTTTGTGTAAAAATGGCCTATATGACAATGGGAAAAGGAAAAAAAAAACTAATTTGTAGAAGAGAAAATTGTACACCAACAATAGGAGTCAGTTTTTCATTATGTAAGCCATTTTAAAAGTCGATGACATGATTATATAAACATCAAACACAAATTTGAAGTGTGTACAAAAAGTCCAATAATACAATGTTTCCTGTTGGACCAGTTGATGAAAATAAACAAATTCATTAATGTGTTTTCATGGTAAATATTGTGTTATAATTTATCCTCTCTTTTAATTAAAGGAATATTATTTCCCTGTTCAAAATATAATTTGTTGTTTTTTAATATTTTTCACATTATTTTTACTGTTAATTTGTACCAAAACAGTGTTATACCTTTAAGTAAATTATTAATTTTTTACTTATAAATTGTATCACATTTAAAATGCTCTACAACTATTCCGTCTGCCAGTCTCTTTCTTCATTTGTCTATCCTTTGTTCAAAATCAATTTTAACTTTCCTGTTGTCTCCTTTTCTCTTTTCTTCCACTGTTCGCTAAACTACTGTTTGATGATTAATGAAAAATAATTAGAATTTGTCCTATCTTTTTATGTATAATTTATATATTAACCCTCTGCATGCCACTGGTAAAATCTCTTGTGTCAGAGATTTAAATCGCACCCGCTGATGTGATTGGCTTTGCAAGTAGTTTAAGTATATTGTCTGGCAGGTAATGGACAGGAGCACCAGAGCCGATCTGATCGGCTCATGACACCTAAAGGGTTAATGACTGAACTAGCTTTATATCCTATATTTTCTATAGAGATAGACTGATTCTTTAAAGGAAATCAGATCATGTGTCCGAGAAAGAAATATGAAGAAATGAAGGCAATGGTAATAGAATAAACAGTTAAATAGGCAGGTCATACAGTGTGAATGGAAAACAAAGAATGTGCAAACTGGTGACAGATTCAAAACTCTGACATATGGAGTATAGAACAAGTTGTGGAAGATGAGATGCAAGAATTAGAAGACAATAACCTAGGATGGAAGAAGTTAGCAACGTTTGTTAGAGGAGGCCAGAGTCCAGCTCTTACAGTAGTACTCATGATGTTAGTGATAGAAGACAGTTACATTGGGAACTAACATGTAATTTTTTTCCCTCATGAAACCAGAAAGAAATTGCTTAATGTGTTATATGAATTAGTAAGTAATTACATTTATATTTTACTAGTTAAACTCAACAGCAGTCAGTTTTTGAAAATCCAATTCAAATTTCACTAATCACAATTGGGAAACTGTTCATCATCATCATCATGAACAAATTCGTTTTAGGTCATGTGGCCTGTACAGTAAACCTAGCGAAGATGGTCTTGATCTTTCCACCGATGTTTTGGTCTTCCTTGGTCCCTATGTCCAGTTGGGGTATATTGGAATGCCAATTTTGGAAGTCTATTTCTTGCCATTCTCCTCAGATGATTTTTCCATTCTTGTTGGTACCTTTGTATATCTTCATTTAAACTTGTTACTCCAAGTTTTCCTCTGATAATAGTGTTCCTTTGGTGATCCAATCTATTAACTCCTAACAATGATCATAAGAGGCGCATTTGGCTTACTTGAAGTTTATGAGAGTTTCTTTTATTTAAAATCCAAATTTCACTTCCGTATTTTAGAGCAGCTTTTGATGTGATGTTATGTAATCTTAGTTTTGTCTCTGTCCTCATCTGTTTACCAAAATGTCTTCGTATTACCTCATTCATTTTATTATATTTTTGTAATTTTGAATCAATGTCACTCTTATACTCTGCAAATACACTTCCTAAGTAAGAGAAATCTGACACTTGTTCTATGATTTTTTCATCAATCTCAATTTTCACCCATTGTATGTTTTTTTCCATACATTGCCATTGTTTTGGATTTTGAAGTGGAAATTTTCATATTATATTTGCTGGCAATTTTGAACAATTGATACGCTGCTATTTGTAAGCTATCTTCGGAATCTGATAATATTATTTGATCATCAGCATACAATATTGTTTGAATTATTTTATGGGAAACTGTTGTTGTTATTGCCAATGCTTAAGGAGCTTGGACTTCCTCCATTCTCCTACGGGCGTCCCAATAATAGCATGTGAGCTGAGATGGTAGGTCAGCATCAATCTTCTTAATTGCTGGACATTTCAACAAATGTTCTTCATTCATAATGGAAGCATCATCTTTACAAAGGGTACAGTGTGGTGAAGGATATATATTGATTCTATGAAGATGAGAAGCCAGACAGTCATGTCCCGTTAATAATCTGAAAAGAGCCACTGACTTCCTTCTAGGTAGATCAGGAATGAAAGATTTGTCTTCCAATAGTATTTTCCAGCCTTTATTTGTGCTTTCTTCTATATATCTTTCTTTACAGGCTTGATGGACTTTGTGTTTGATCCAGATTTTCGTATTCTGGAGAGATATACTATTGTTGTTTGATTTCTTTATATTTGTTCCTTTTTTTTTGCAAGGAAATCAGCTGTCTCATTTCCTGCAATCTGGCAGTGTGCCGGTATCCATTGTATAACTATTTCTTTATTAAGTCCTTGAAGAATTTTGACTAGGGTATGGATCTCTCTTATTTTATGATTTTCAGCATGTGATTTAATTGCCTGTAGTCCTGTCTTGGATCTGTAAGTAGGGAAACTAAGGATTGAAATACATTAGTATTTGACACTTTTGCTTAAGATGTCTATTTGAAATTTTTATCAAGCCTTATAGTTAAATCGATACTAGTAAAATTCATGGTGATTTTCCGTTGAGGTATTAGTTCACAGTAATATAATGTACGGTTAAAAACTATATTATAGTTTTTAACCGTACATTATATTACTGTGAACTTATAGTTAAAATAAACATAGGAGTTATATTTAACAAATAAGGCAGTAATGATGATGATATTACATACAAAATAAATATCGGTATAGGTAGAAATTTAACAAAATGTTTAAATTTTATCTTATGAAAAAAAAACAGTATATGGAGTAGAAAAGAGAGATTAAGGAAGAAACTTCTGGCAGCTGAGATGATACTGTAAAATATCAAGATTAGATAAAATACCAAACATACAAAAAAGAGACACTCTGGGAGAAGATACTGACATATTTGATGAAATACAAAAGTGACAGATGAACTGATATGGACACACTCTTAGGATGGACTACACAGGATGACCAAAAATCATCTTAGATGGATACCATGAAGAAGAAAGAGATTGGAACAGCCTCAATGCAAAAGAATCGTATCCAGGAAGCATTGATAGGGAGGGAATTGGAGAAAAAGGACTGCTTAGACAGAAAAATGTAAATTAGGAACAGAAAAACAGTATTAGTTGCAATAATTGTAAAATAATAAAATTATAATGGATGTTAATTTAGATAATTATTTGTAATCTATAAGGTTGATTATGAAAGTTGATGATACATCTCTCATGCTTATTGGTAACTGCTTGTAAAACAACCATCATGTCTGGCCAGATCAAGAAATGAGATGAGATGAAATCCCTATCATTATTGAAGTTGTGAGATATATAGGCCTCTGCACCATCACAAGGTCAGATGAAACAAAATGGATTATGTGAATATGGAGAAGTGGAGTAATGATTTTTTTGAGAGAAGAAAATTGGGGAAATTTCAGGGGATGGAACTACTCAAGTTCCAATTTGTCCACCACAAATTCCACATGAAGTGACATAATACACACAAACAGGGCAAGTATCTATTCACTTGCATCATCATACAGCCCCCACTCACCATTTGTATTGTCTGTCCAATGGATCTGTGCCCACGTAAGATATGCAAACTAAAGTCTACTTCCTTTTCTGCCTCGGCAAATCATTTCCCTCCCTGCATTCTTATCTCTTTCTCTTTTCTATCTCTGTCTTGCACTTGCACTCCAGTGTTGTCAACTCAACTCCAACCTTGCATTGTTCAATATTCAAGAGCCATGACACTGAGGGAAGTTTGGCAACATCCCTTCTCGATAAGTTACATGGCAGCCGTTTGACGTGTGGGAGGAGAGTGCTGTGAAATGGTGTGAGTATAGATGTGTACTTTTCTAAGAACAATGTCACTGCTGTAGGGGCACAGATCCGTTGGTTCTAGTATACTATGACATATGAGAATAACGAAAAATGTGGAAAACACACTTAAAACTCCACTAGTTTTGTTATTTATCTACAATATGTTTTTTTTCAGAAATATTACTCCCAACATCAGCTGAATCTCATTCAGTTGTACTCTACTGTTGTGTTCCTTCATTTTTTCAATGATATAAAATGAGTGTGTTTTATTATAATATTCACAATTCCATTGTGAGTTTGGTGAAGAAAATTTACTTTTTTCTGAAGCTATATTAATGCTTCCAGCTGGAGGTTTGAATTCCCCAGCTCCATATGGTTATGGCAGTATTTAAATGATCTCGGACATTTAAATTGCAAGTTGAAAGTTAAAAGCACTACTCTGAAAATAATCGCTTTCTGTAAATGAACTATTTATTCAAATGGAACTAAATATTTGAATCTTATTATTTAATATTCACTTAGTTGTGTTATTATGTAAATTATTTTATATTAAAAAAGAATTAAGGTTTTCAGTATGTGGAAGTTGGTTCAGTTCCACTCGGTGCAAACCTTCTCTGTTCTGATTCCTATTCAATCAAATGGTGAATGTGATTATTTTGCCTTAATCCTGCCAGCTATCGAGGGTGAGAAATCTACCATTACATGAAAATCTTGTAGCAATTATCCAAACACAACCCTATTTTACAAACTGGACGCTCTTAATCCAAATGACAGATCTCCCCTTTATCATTTTAGTTTCTTCCTTGTTGTTGGAATTTTTTCTGTGAAGTGTCTTGCTTGAAGACGAGTAGTATGTGGGTTGATTGATGTTTTCTCTTTCTTTCTAAAGTGAACTGACTGCCCCATAACTCTCAAATAATGATATAATAAATTTAAACCTGAAGTTTAAATGATCCATTGTAAAGTTATCATTGTAAATATCATGTGAATTATGAACTTCAAACTTTTTAGAAAGTTATGTGTACTGGTACCATTTTCTACCATTCTTCCACTCTAATAAGTATGGCTGTAATATTAATAAATTACAATAGGAAGTAAGTAACATTATGAGGTTTTTTCTTAATAAATAAGGTAAACCCAGAATTATCTTACCTCATAATAGTTAACTATTTTTGAGATAAATCGATTCTGGATTCACCTTATTTATTATGCCTGTAATAACCTGATTATAAACAATGACAATGGCTAGTTTTTTACTTCAACATCATGCTTTTGTTGTGACATTACAGGGTCATCAAAAAAGGTTGCAACAATTTCAAAAAAATCATATGTCCCATTGTAATTGAGATAAATTAATAATTTGACCTGCAAACTAATCGAGAACTCAAGTTTGTTTAGATGTGACTGTACTCCACCCGTGACCTTCAGCCGATGCACAAAATTGGCCCTTTCTTTTTTATTGAGCAGACTATCACAGGAGATATTTTACTTAGACATGCTAGAATGGTACATTGTCCCAGAAGTAGACCAAATTGAAGTAGAAAATAACGTAACATTTATCTTTCAACAAGATGGTGTTCTCCCACACTTTTCCCAACAAGTTCGAGACGCTCTGCATGTAATATTCCTGATCAGTGGATTGGTAGGTCCAGTCCTATTCAATGGCCTCCTAGAAGCCCCGACTTGACACTCCTAGACTTTTTTTATGGGCTTACGTAGAAAATAAATGTGTACAGTGAACCGATCAGAGATCTGCAACATTTAAGGCAAGGGATCACTGATGCTGTTGCAACAATCATGCCTGCAATGATCCAGCGCTGTTAGGCCAATATCGACTATTGGCTGGATGTTTGTAGAGCAACCAACGGTGCCCCGCACATAGAAACATTCTAAGGTAAGAAAAAAAACTTTTTGAGTTGTTGGATTTAACAAAAAAATACTCGTTTTAATATCTCAAATAGTTCCTGAGCTATGATTGTTTGAAATGATAGAAATGTCCTTTTTATCGTTCCATCTTAGAATCATTACACCATGAGTGTTGAGCAATGGCCTCTCCTTTTTTTCAGTTTTGCTTTCTTCGGCTCACATGGTACATTTTTTCTGTTAAGGCCCAAAGTACTGGCTGCATTAGTTTTTTTTTTTAATATAGCAAGATCAGAAGATCCTATATATTAAATTTAACACTTCTCACCAAATATCAAATGTTATTTGAAGAGAAAAATATATGCCTGAATTGAGATTTAAACCCAATGGTGTACATAACCAGAGACAAATCCTGATTCATGTGTATGTTTTTCTCTTCAAATAAAATTTTAAGATCAGGAGAGTTGTATACAGGGTTCTTCATTTATAACCTAAGGGCACATGGCATTTTGCCTGTGTGCACTTGGGTGTGTCACAGCCAGCTTTGCTCCTACATAAACTCCGTGCATATGTATGAGGATTTGTCTCGTAAACTTTGGCTTATCCCACAAGTAAAAATCACACACTGTTAGATCAGGGGACAAGAGGGTCTTACACCAGCACTAATCACTGTATCTTAAAACACTTCCCTAATTTTATTCATGGACTCCTCTGCTGTATGAGCAGTAGCAGAATCTTCTTGAAACCACCCATATGATTTCTCCTCATCTGTCAGTTCACAAAAAAATGGGGTCAAAATGCCATTTTGGTACTTCTCTGAATTTACAGTCTGCTCGTAAAATAATGTGTCTAGCACTAACAGCACAGTATAAGTTAACATTTTAATACATACTTTATGTGTGGAGTTTATGTAGAAGCAAAGCCTGCTGTGGCACACCAAACCATGCACAGGCAAATTGCTGTATGCCCGTTACGTTCTAAATGAAGAACCCTGTAGTAATTATCCATCCACAAATTATATCCTTTGTTGAACACATGTTTCATTAGTTTCACAACAATAGACAAAGTTTAGTCTCAACTTCCTTGTTGTATATTCCAGAAATTTTCATAGGTAACTCTACTGGATTTGCATAATTCAAACATTTTTTTTTATTCTGAATTTATAAACATTGAGAGGAATGTAGATTTGAAATAATAACCTCACCTCCCACAATGTTAGGCAATGTTTAGATAAGACATTAGGCAGTTTAATATATTGTGAATTTGAAGAGTTTGTTATGGCTTGAAAAGCACTGTTGTCTTGCAAATGAAGAAATTTAGTGATTATGCCGAAACAATTTTATGACATTATCCAACTAATAATTAATATTTCCAATACTGGATTCTTGCTGAAATAAAGTTTTATGATCGATTTCTGAACTATTCCCATCAGCATGATTAACCTTAAATACACATAAATGTACTCGACTGCATTTGCCGACTGAAATGCTTTGTTTCGTTTTGGGTTTAACCATAACACAGGTCCTCAGCTTGGGAGGGCTTTGTTTCCCAGATTCTGAGAGGCCTGGTTTTTCTTGATTCCAGCACTTTTGACAGTCATGGAGTGGTTGGGATATTTGTCCAAGATAAGGGCTTGGCTAAAAGAGCCTTGTGCTCGACTTTAGTTTTATTTATTTATTTTGTTACATGCTATGCTTGATTTGAGGTAAGAACGTCTCAACTGCCAATATCTTGTTTTTGCAGCTGTGTTTGCTGCTTGCTTGGCTTAGAATCTCGACAGTATTCCACTACTTTTACCTTATAATAAGCAAGTGTGAAATGTTTAGGGCCTCACAGGCTGCTGATCCATGTAAAAAGACAGTCATAAATATCGGTAGCGGCCCTTTGGTCTTCGCCGATATCGTCTTTGTCACCTTGAGGACCTCGAAGCCGAACTTTTCAAGTCTACTTGGATCACTGATAGATTCACGTTGGAGTCAATTCCTTTAATAACTAATTTGCACGTTACAACTTGTATTTAGTTTGTCCGTTCGCTGTAGGGGATTTTTGCGCTGCAGTAGCAGCTGTCGGTATTTGTTGTAGGCTGACGTGAAGCATGCCTGATCCTTGAACCGAGATTCATAACCTCACAAATGAATTCGTAAGGCTCGATTTTTACGAACGCTCCGTTTGCAGCTGCTAATTCCGCTGAGAATTCCCGACGGACCAACAGAAGCCCCTCCATTAGTAGATGGCGTGGTTTCTAAGTGTAGGTAGATGACAAGATTGGACTTTGTTTTACTGGCAGCCAGTGCTGCAGGTGTTTGAGTCGAGGTTTTCAAATTTTTTTGCAGCGGCGTTCTGTGTGCGATTGAGGTTTCTCAGAAGCAGCTGCCCTTCTTACTGCCAGATTTCGTCATGTTGGAGGGTTCTAGGAGGTAAAGATAAGTTTGAAAACATGTAAAGAGGTGCGCAGTCAAAGATTCCGGGATTCGAGCCGAGCTAGGTGCCAATAGGAAGGTCACTGTATTCTGGGTAGATGTATTAGTGCAAAAGAGGTAAGTATAGAGAATCTTCAACCTGAAATAAAAACTGTCATATTATTTTTCCAGGCTGCCGAGCGGATAGATCTCACGTAGCGCTGTTTACCGCGGTAGATTACCTCCACCAGCCGAAGGTTGGATGAGGCTTCGGTCGCTGCGAGTCTAACCCTGACCTCTTCCGTTGCAGGTGCTCATAGAGAACTCTGTGGCAGGTGCTAGTAGAACCATGGTAGAACCTTCCTCTTCCACAGCTGGCACTCGACTCCCGATTCGATTCGACCACCCCTCCTGACGCGACATTCCTTATATAAATGAAAATAAAAACCACCTGAACTCACGTCAGAATGCATCACCTTGATGTTTGTGGTAATTACACGTTGTTTTTGCGATTGTCATTTACTAAACATTTGTGGTGAAAACTAGGATCAGAATTAAATTTTCAGTAATGTACCGTTACGTAACAATTACGTAACAACTACGCCAACGTGTCTTCCCTCTACAGTGATGTTATAGAACAGTGTCAAATTCCTGTCTTCGTTGTCCTCTCTCCTACGTACCTCCCCCTTCCTTCTTTATGCGTTGCGTGTGACTGCGCATCTTCCCCTCGTTATCGAACGTTATCGAAAGCCTCAAATAAGCTGTGCAAGTTAGTATCAGCGTCATCATCAACTTTGGGATCGTCGTGGTCAGGTCGACTGTAGCTCGAGGGAGCTCTTTGGTTTCATCAGTCCCACAAGCAGGACAGTGTAACCAGGACTGTAAACCCTAGCCCTCGGCTGGACTGGATTGTGTGTGTGTGTATGTATGTATGATTATTATTATTATTATTATTATTATTATTATTATTATTATTAACTTTCTGAATTATTGATGACCGAGTTTGTTTATTTATATTATTTCATTCATATATTTTCTTTTAATTGTCAAGAAGATAAATTTTTGTTATATTATTTGTATTTCAATTATCTGACTCATGATTCTCATTAAAAGTTACCTTTTTTTGGTTAACGTATGTTTACTAATTGTGTAGCTAGTCATGTTTCGTATTGATACATATTCTAAAGCTTTCTCCTTCTAGCTTCCACGATTATAATACTGTTTAGCATTCAGTACTATATGTTAAGTAATTTACAAAGGAAAGGTGGATTAAACTTTGCCTTCTATGGGCCCAGGCAAAGGATCATTGAGAATGTCACTCAAAATTTCCAAACTCAATGTAATAAAAAGGTAGGATCGTGCGCGGCGCAATGTGTACAAATCCTTTAAGTTTTGTATAATTCTGATTCCTCAAATAAAAAAAATTATCCCAAGAACTATACCGGCTGTAGTATAAACGCTGATAGGGCCACTCATGCCAGAAAGTCAAAATTGACGTTCCAGACAAAAAAAAAAAAAAAAAAAAAAAGACGTCTGTCTTCTAATATTGCTGGGGTTTCATCGTATGAGTAACAACCCAACATCCCAATCACGTAGAACTTAATTGTTACGTAACCCTCGGATGAACATTCAAACAGAAGACAATTAAAATAAAGGAAAATGCAAGTTGGTGGCTAGGAACAGGTAATAATGGAGGACGAGGATTGGGAAGGTCAGGGCCCAACTCGGGCTGTAGAGTCATAGGATGGTTGGATGGAATTTTAAATTCAAATATACATATCAATTCTAAAAATAATAAATAGAGCAAAAATAAAGCCACATAATACTATTTATTATAGCTACTTTTCTTTTTCCCCAATAATTATTTCCGAGTATCTATAGTAATCTGAAGAACAAGATATTATGTGATTGACCCACCGTGATCAGCTGCATAGGGTAAAATTTCGCAGGTCAAATTGAGAAGGTGTTAATTGTTACCAAAATTTAACTTTGAGATGTAACACTATAGTGATTTATGCTCCATATGTGTGTTCTAGATAGCGATGGGCAGAACATCTGACACTAGTGGGGAATGAAAGAGGGGCATGGAAACTCCTTGTAGCAAAACCAGAGTGAAAGCACCCAGTAGGCAGGCCAAGAATGAGTTGGGAGAATGACAATTACCATGATTTGAGGGAAGTATATTATAAGGGGATGATTAGAAAACATTAGCTCAGGATAAGGATGTACGGAGAGCTTATTCCCGCGCGGCCATGAACCAACGGGTTCGATAGTACCATAGAGTTAGTAAGTACGAGTTTTAATGTCGCCCACTACATTTTTCGTGCTTCATATTCTTTATTGGGTGGATAGATGGAGTTAATGTGTCTATTTTAAATTTACGCGCCACTACGGCAAACCACTTTAAATGGTGTATTCACAGAGTGGAGTATTATTCTTGAATTGTGTCTTGTGTGTGTGATGATTGTATGTATATGTAATATGAAGTGTATTGGCTATATGAGGGATATGATAAAAAAAAGGAGAAGGGAGAATGTAAATTCCGGTGCCGGCACATAGTCTGCTCCAGTCGAAAAGCACCAAGGGGGCCGCGAGGCTTAACGTCCCCATCCGATGAACGAATCCCTATCAACAGTATCGATACCTCGTGTCTTCTTAACTTCCATACTGCGGAGTGATTTGTAATTTAGTGCAGGAATCTGAATCTGGTACGCGAACTACCGATTAAAGTACACCACCTATCCTCCTAATTCTAAAATTTTACAATTAAAATTTCGAACCCGGTTGCGCTACACAGGAAGCAGACATGATACTAGTTAAGCCTGCATGACGGCCTTCGTACTCTATGTTGTATAATTCAAATATCAATCATTAAATGCTCTTGCATTCTAGGCCTGTTGTGCCATGGAGACAGAGAGGAGCCATGATTTAACATTCGTTATCCATTAAATGTTTACCGCTGTGGTCTCGAGGTAGCGTGCTGCCTTGTCACGCAACGGGCCCGGGTTCGATTCCGGTCAGGACAGGCTCCTAGGTAAGATTTTTTTCGGGGTTTTTCCTCACCTATAAGATAAATGTCCAACGGTCCCCGAAAATTATCCGGCCATCATCATCATCCATTATCGGTGTGGAAAGCAACGGGAAGCTACCAGACCTATAATTTCCTAGTAAAACTGCAAAGTATAGCATGAAAATGCTATGATTGTGGTGAAAGACCTGCCCTCGGGCAGAATTGCTATGTATGGATCCATTAAATCAATTTGTTTGATAGATTATCACTCTTCTTTAAAATCGATAATGAGCGAGCCATTGAACCAACGAAGGTTGTTTAAATCCGATTTCGCTACCACAAGGGTATTATCTGGATATTATGTTCTATGACCTCCATTTAAATTTGTCCCGGATTTTTTTTTTTTTAGTCTCTTATAGATTTTCTCAGTGCAGTTAAGCGATAATTGAGTTGGTGTTAAAATGCAAGTCTGTATAATTGAAGAATCATAAAGGAATGTATGATGCGAGAATGCAGCGTTAATGCACAAAATGCTGTGCATAGAAAGTATTAATGTATGTTTGTATTCTGAAGTTCATTTTTGCCATGGAAATTTATTTTTAAAAATTCATGCACAACTTGTGCGCTTTTTCATTTATTATAAAAATTCATATAGTTGGTCACCCCGATAAAAAAATCGAATTTCCATTCGATTTAAAAGGTCGATCTCAAAATATCGAAAAATCGATAGTGATTGTGCCTCTTCCAATTTTCTGTGATGAGTTGAAATTAAAACTTGAAAATGATAAAATAATCACAATGTAAATATAAACCAATAACCCTAATCAGTTTTAATGACAAGTTTGTGACGTTAAAATATTGAAGAATAAAAATGTTAATGTGCGTGGGATGAGAATTAGCAAAATAATTGCTTGTAAGTCTTCATAGGTTTTCATAAAATTGGAATTAGGTTTACAGATTAATAAGATTCGTATATTCTATTGCAAGTAACAGTGTACAGTAATTTGAAGAAAACTATTTAAAAACGCACAAATGTAGAAGAATGTGCATAACGACCTGAGGAATAAATATATGTATTTTTGGGAATTCTTTGCCACTTACATAAATTCAAATAAAAAATGGAAAACAAACAGCATATTGTTGTACTATGTGAAGAATTACATGAGGGAAAATATATATATATATATGATGGTGATTTGGCTGATTGGATGATTTTTTTTCCCCAAAAAAATGTGAGAAATGTCTTTAAATGAGAAATTGAATTCAAAGTAACCTAAAATCACCATATTTGTAATTTTTTTTCCTAATGCCACCAGGTTGTCTTCTATGACATTTCTGGCTTTCTCTGCTAGCATTGGCAGAGTTGTAATTCATTTCTTAGATTGGGGCACCTGGAAGGTGGAGTTACGTTACCACGATGGTATGATGGGTGATAAAATATGTATTAGTCATTGCTCAGACAGTGTAGCCAACTTATCCCAAAAATCCGCTGACAAATAAGTGAATGCTAAACTAATCTGGTGTACCCTTTTCTCATCCTAACTAGCCCAAACTGATGTAGGTGGACTCCTGGGAGAATCCACTTATATTTGAGTAAACATGTCAATTGGCTGTAGTGGGAACATGTTATCACATTGGCCAACATGATGCTAGCAATCACTTGTTCTCTGATCAAATATTTGCAGGTGTCATGATGGCATAGAATAGCTGTATTTTGTCTTAAGAAAGTAGGGAAAATTCCTTAAAAATTGAATAAGAATTTAGATAGAAATAACCTAAGAACACTGTATTAACAAAAGTAACGTTGGAAGATAGCTACAAATTATGGGTATATTAATATAGCCAACTTACAAGAATGAACTAAAAGAACAATTCACAGCAGAGGTCAACTATAGATTAGTTCTCACATTGCACACCATGCAATATTCATATGACACTGTTGCACTTTTTCTGTTTCTACTAACATATGACACTTGTACTTTTTACTTTTTATACTAACATTTTCTAATGGTTATTTTTTTTTACAATTCTAAATATTTATCTATGTTTGCAAAATCCCTCAATTATTTCTTGTAGTTTTTCAGAACCATAGTGCGCATGTGCAATGCTTTGTTGATAGATGGTATGACCAACCTTCACAATAAGAAATTACACTACTACTTTTTTATTTTGTTCGTTCTTAAGAAGGGGTACATTAGTTAACAATGTTTATAGTGTATTGAAATAATATGTAAATGATTTACTTTATTAGGTTACAAAATTACAGGTTAGTGTACATCCATTTTTTCAAAGCATGTTTGGGAATTTATTGCGAAGGTTGGTTATACCAATTGCACATATAGTCCTGCCATCTATGGGGCAATATGGATAATATAAAAAACTGCAATCCAATAGTAGAAACATATATTATCATGATGTTTTTATTAATGATTTAACACTTCTCACTGAAGGATAAATTATATTTGAAGAGACAAATTTTCACCTAGACCAAGACACGAACCCGTGCAAGCCAAATGTCCCGGGTTCGAGTCTCGGTCTAGGTGAAAATGTTTCTCTTCAAATATAATATATTATCATGTTACCTCTAACATCACTTGTTCTCCAATGGAACATTCACAGTACACTCCTGGCATAGAATAGCTATAATGAATAAAGGTGTTGGTAACACGAAAAGTATCAATTTAATTACCTACTTGTTTTCCATAAAATGTTCATGATTGCTATTTTCAATTATTAAGTCAAGATTTTTATGAATTGAGCAAAGTGAATGCCTCGGTATAATCTGGTGGTTGGTGTCTAATGTGCTGCATCTAACACTGAAGTCATTAGCGGTATAATCTTTTGAACTCAATACTTAGAAATTGAATTAATATTTCATTATATTAAAAAAGTCCACCGCTGTGCTCTCGAGGTAGCGTGCTGCCTTGTCACGCAGTGGGCCCGGGTTTGATCCCCGGTCGGGGCAGTTTTTCTGGATGAGGTTTTTATCGGGGTTTTTCCTCACTTGTAAGACAAATGTCAGGAAAACTTTAAGGCCCAAACGGTCCCCAAAATCATATGGCCATCATCACCATCATCATCATTATCATCATCATCCTTCAACGGTGTGGAAAGCAACGGGAAGCTACCACACCTACAATTTCCTAGTGAAGCTGCAAGCATAGCATGAAAATGCTATGATTGCAGTGAAGGACCTGCCTTCGGGCAGAATTACTATGGATGGATATTAAAAAAAATGGCAAGGTTTTCTATGCAAGATGCCCATATACTTAAATTCAAATAAAAAACATAAAAATTACATTTTAAGCATCAGAAAATCCTTGAAAATTGAATGAAAAGTTGATCCAAAAATAACCTAGCCATGTTATCATTGGAGCATGTTTATTTTCATTGTTAAAACAGAATAGCCAAATTATGAAAAACACTAAGAAAAAAATGAAGCTCACTGATATCAAATCTAATCAAAATCTACTTACTAATCTAATGTAACCTACGTAACCTGATCTAATCTATCTCTAATTAACCTACGTACTCTGATCTAATCTAACGTAACCTACCAAATCTAACTTATCTAACATAACCTGAATTAACATTTTGGAAGTTGGCTGTAAACAAAACTTGAATAATAAATTGGCAATTATCGATATAGTTTTTAACTAGTGATCCAGTGCAAGATTCATAGATGAGCATCATGGATAGAATACCAAATGGCCTATATCTAGGTATGGTATAAAATGAGTAATAGAATATTAGGTAATTTCTGTGGAAATCTAATACACTTTCTAGCCTTATAGCATACTGTATTTCAGTTGTGGAATTAGTAGGCTAATCTGTTTCTTCATTAATTGCAGGATGCATCTGAAGGGAATCACAATAGATAAAAAACATTGACAACACAATGGATGCATTGTTAGAAGAATTATCAGAAATATCCGTGTCTAAAGTGGTGAAATGGGTGTGTGCTGGAGCTATGATATTTGGTGGTGTTGTGCCATACATTCCTCAGTATAGAGAAATCAAACGAACAGAAGATGCTGAAGGCTTTTCTCTTTTTGTATGCTTGGCGTTATTAGTTGCAAACACGCTTAGAATTTTATTTTGGTAAGATTTAATTATATTTTTGTTGGTTATTATCAAGGAGTATTCACTGAATTTTTCAATATAATGAATGATTACTCTATCAGATCTTAAATAAATAATAATACTTTTCTCAGTAATTATTTACAAAACTTAACCATTTATTCAACTGAGCTTGAAAAGCTAACAGAAGTAATTAAGAAATTGTGACACAGATGACTTGATGCTGTAATTAAAAAAAAAGAAAGGAAGAATTACTCTTGTAGAACGTGTTTAGCGACGTGTATGTGTGTTAACCCTTAACCGGAGTTGTGCATTTCATATGCCATAAGTGGAATTGTGGGCTTGAAAAATATACCAGTAGAAAGTGTGATAGTACCTGCAGTATTGTGAAAAATATAATTAGAAAATAGTTTGTGTATTTAACTAACTGATTGTGGAATAATATGGGTCTTTGGGGTAGGGAAATTCACTAAATTAATGAATAGGCCTATAGCACAAGTGTAGTGAAAAATAAAACAATAATTACCAAGAACGTCTATACAATGAATTTGTCAGATTTAGTGTTCACACATTTTTTCACTGAAATTTCAAAATACACTGAATAAAAATCCAACATAATTCACAAAAACTTTCTTTCATAATAGAATGTTCCTTATTCTCCACATAACTGATCGACATATCTGGCACACTGGTCTATCACATCTAACAAAATATTGGTTTGTTATCTTTACGTTTGAACGAGGACACAATGCACACTGTTTTATTTTACATCCTTGATTGGTCTTTCCTTCTTCGGAAACAGTTTCTTCAGAATCCTGGAAACAATCGTTATGAGTTCTTTTGGTAGTTGCTCATTTACAAATCTTTCGTTCAGATATAGCTCTATAAATTGTCGGCCTAAAGTTTTTAGGAACTCAAAGCTAGAAATAGACTTGTAAACCTTGAAAGATGATTGCAATCCATAACAGTTGTTACCAATTTTGTTCAGAATCTTTACTCAAGATGATGCACATATTTTTTGCACTTATGATCAATTACTAGAAGAATTTAAGAAAGTAATTAATTTAGTTTTTTTATGTTTTTCGTTCTTTAGGTTTTTTAACCTATACAATTAGAATCTCGTTTAGAGATCCTAAAAAAATAGATGATTATATAGGTTCGGAAAAAAATTGGGATAAAGCTGAAAAGCTATACTACAAGTGGTTAAAGAAAAAGAAATAAATGCTTCTATTAATTATGGAGATGAGCAGACAGCCGGGGACCATCTGCGTCTTCACCTGATTTTTGTTCCTTTCGTATTATTATAAAATTACAAATGTTGATTGGTTGGTATCTAATGTCGAGCACTTGATAATGAAATCATTCGCTCTCTTGCACTCCAATATTTAGCAGATAGGCTGGTCTCTTCTACAAAAGCTGGACAATGGAGGAGATGGTTTCTTTCCATATCTTCATTTAAATTGCAAAAAGGGCATTTAGGTGAATCTGTTAAGCCAAGTCTGTGTAGGTGTTTATTCAGGCAGTCATGTCCCGTTAGCAGTCTGAATATTGCTACTGCAGATTTTCTTTGTAATGTAGTAATGTCATAAGCTTGTAGATTTTCCCATTCCTTTCCAGATGTTTTGGTGGTGTATTCTTCTCTAAGTTTATTGATATATTTATTTGAGATAATTCTTTTGATAGAGTGAAAGGTATCTGGAGTAGAAGTTGGGTATGGAAACAATTTTGCTACCCTTCTTGGCCAGAAAATCGGCTATTTCATTGCCTGTCACTCCACAATGGGCCGGAATCCTCATATTTGTTTTGGAGTACAATAAACTAGTTGTAACAGTTTAGGCACCACATGTGGTGGTTACGTCACCCATAGAGAGAAAGTAAGTATAGGAAGGAAGGGAAATGAACCCCTAGTCCTCGAATACTCTAATACCATCAGGGTCGAAAGAAACAAGAGGTCAGTCAAGGGAGACTGGATAGAAAAATTACAAATATAATTTCTAGTTTACATGTCTCAGGATCAGTACATTTCGAATAGTGCATGTTAGACAGCATAATGACAGCTTTTCCCTTTTTAGATACATGCAAAATAATTGTTTAATCATCTCTAAACCCATACTCTATGATGTCTATTATAGGTTTCCTGTTTGTTTGGAAGGAGATGCTAAAAAAAAATTAGAGTCACATTCCAGTTCTGAATTTGTTTCATGTTCAGAATAATTATAATCAGAATTGTTTCCATCCCCCATTCACTCGCTTCACTGCCTTCATATTCTTCCAAAACATCACATACAAAGTCCAGAAAATTGGGATCAAGCACTGATATACGTTTACGGGCATGACAAGCCATATTAACACCAACTGTACCATAGTTACATAAACTAATGTTCGAAACAAATACTGGAACACAACTGGAGTTGTGGGGACATAAAGGATACCATTCATTATTTTACTTATACACAGAGAAAGTAATAGTACTTACAGGTTACAGATAATGGTTAAGGGTTAATGTTGAACAAAGCAAAAGCTACACGAAAGGATTTCAAAAATAAATTGATTTTAAAAGAATATCAGGGGTACCCAATTTCCTTGATATCATAAAGACCCCACAACTCCGGTTAAGGGTTAATACAGGATGAATCCAAAGTCTACCGACAAACTTTCACAGGTTCTTCAGAGATGTTCATATTATTCATTTTTAAACATCTTAATGATGAACAAATTATATTTGAAAAGAAAAATATAAGCCTAGACTGGGGTTTGAACCCAGGACCTTTGACTATATGTCAATGCTCTTCCAAGTGAGCTACCTAGGCCTCCAATCTAAACGCGTATTTTTCTCTTATACATAGTTAGTTCCTAACCCCAAATGCTATGAGCCGTTGCTACGATTTTTGCAAATGGCGGCTTCTTTATTAAGAAGACTTTTTATTGGGAATTTAAACATTACTTATAAAACTAGTAGTGATTCTTACAATGTATAAGAGAAAAATACGCGTTTAGATTGGAGGCCTAGGTAGCTCACTTGGAAGAGCATTGACATAGAGTCAAAGGTCCTGGGTTCAAACCCCAGTCTAGGCTTATATTTTTCTTTTCAAATATAATTTGTCCATCATTAAGATGTTTAAAAATGAATAATATTAACATTGAAAGAAGCACTGCTGGCTTTGTAAGTAATGTTTAAATTCCCAATAAAGTCTTCTTAATAAAGAAGCCGCCATTTGCAAAAATCGTAGCAACGGCTCGTAGCATTTGGGGTTAGGAATTAACTATGTATAAGAGAAAAATACACATTTAGATTGGAGGCCTAGGTAGCTTACTTGGAATAGCATTGACATAGAGAGTCAAAGGTCCTGGGTTCAAACCCCAGTCTAGGCGTATATTTTTCTTTTCAAATATAATTCTTCAGAGATGTTTTCCGAGTGTTTTGATATAAGAAAACCATAGCTCTAATCGTTCATTACTGAGTAATTTCACTGTTCTTGTTTTGTGCAAAGTCCTCCTTGCCACTGATAACTCGCAGGCGTATGTGTTTCAAAATGTTGGGGTACCAGCACATTTTGCAATGAATGCCTTGACTTGATGAACAGTTTGGACAGAGAGATAGATCAATCGGTCATGGTGGTCCTGTTCCATGGTCATTGCGTTAGTCTCACACATTTGCAGGCATATTTCTACAAAGATCAAGTACCTAATTCTAAAATGGCAAGTCTCTGTGTCATTTTAATTTTGTTTTATACAGTTGAAATTTTATTAGCATTTTTCTCAAAATGCCCTTCAACTTTTATCACTAGCTTGTGGAATAATAAAAAAAGGCATATGTCCTTAAACTAGGCCTTTTAATTTATAATCACTAGTTTGTACTGATGTTTTTATTATTAATTTAACACTTCTCACAGAAGGATAAATTATATTTGAAGAGAACAATTTTTGCCTAGACCGAGACTCGAACACGGGGCCTTTGGCTTTCTGGACCAAATGCTGTACCAACTGAGCTACTGTGGCAAGTTACAATCTAGACACAAAATTTTCTCTTATATACGTTGTAATTCCCTCGTGCCAAATGCTTTGAAACTTTTGCTTCCATCTTTGCAAATGGCGGCTGCTTTTTAGTTAAGAAGACATTTATTGGGAATTTTAACACTACTTTATAAAGCCAGTAGGGCTTCTATTGATGTTTTTATTATTAATTTAACACTTCTCACTGAAGGATAAATTATATTTGAGGGAAAGCCAAAGGTTCGAGTCTCGGTCTAGGTGAAAATTTTTCTCTTCTATTATTATGAGTTGGTTATTTTGACTCCCCTCATATTTCTTGATTTTCATGCAGACCTGGTTTCATCGCTTTTGCGCGACATTGTCAATGCTTCCAACTGTTGTTTTTTGGTTGTCCATCCTGTAAGTTGAGTTCTGTTCCCTCTGCTGGCTGACCGATGAACTTCCAAATCAATTATTTTTTTTCTTTTTCTTCGGGAATTTAAAAATTCATGGTTTTCTTTTTATTCTTGCAGATGTAAATGTTCACCCACATTGTGAGTTCCTTAGATTTTTCTAACTGTTTTAGTTATTTGGCCTTAGTTTCAATTCTGTGCATGTGCAGCTATTGCAGACTTTCTATTTCTCCATTTTTAACATTTCTAAGGTGTTCTTTCAATTTTGTATTTAAGTTCCTTTTTGTTTTTCCTATGTATATTTTTTTCACAATCTTTACAATCAATTTGCTGAATTTTTTTTATAATTTATTAAATATTAAAGGATGGTATGTAAATTTCTTGAATGTTTTACCAGTTTCTTTATCTCCCTTATAATATATGTCATTCTCCACAACACAGGCACAAATGCAATGATACTCTCTGCACAAACAAGTTTGGCCTTCCTAAAAAAATAACTGCATACATTGTAAGGAATGACCATAGGCAGGTGTCAATTTTAGACTCGTATATTTAGCATTCGATCGGCCGCGGTGGACTAGTGGTTATGCTCCTTGCCTGTGGTCCCAAGGGTCGCAGGTTCAAACCCGGCTGGGTCGATGGATTTTTTAAGGATGGAAAAATCCAAGTCCTCCGGGAGGGACTTTAAGCTGTGGGTCCCGAGTCTGAAGATTTCCAGGCTCATAAAAGATCCTTAATGGTGAAATTAAACCTCATAGTGATTAATTCCTATAAAAGTTAAATAAAAGATCCTTAAGCCTGAATGAAAAGGCCTCTAAGCAAAATTTACCGAATTTTCCCGTCCTAGTACTGCCTTGGTTTCCTAGATGTCAGTATGAAGCGGAACGCTGACTACGGCCCACTCAAATGACATCTATACGAAAACAAGTGTAACTAAATTAGTATGTTTAATTAATGTTAGGAAGTAAACATTATGAGGTATAATCATTAAAATTCATCGGAGAACATATTGTTTAAACAACTCACCTCATAGGATTCATGCTTCCATGATATCGCGATTTCAAACATAGTCATGTTCTTATTATTGATTTCGTACATCTCAATGATGGATAAATCATATTTGAAGAGAAAAATTATACGCTCAGACCGGGACTTGAACCCGGGACCCTTGGTTCTCTAGACCAAGTGCTCTACCAACTGAGCTACCTGAGCAAGTACCGATCTAAACGCAAATCTCTCTCTATATACATTGTAATTCCCATCCACCAAATGCTGTGAAGCCATGCTTCTATCTTGCAAAATGGCGGCTCCTTTATTAAGAAGACATATTTGGGAATTATACATTACAGCCAGTACGGCTTTTTCCAAGTTTTAAAACTTGGAAAAAGCCGTACTGGCTGTAATGTATAATTCCCAAATATGTCTTCTTAATAAAGGACATTTTGCAAGATAGAAGCATGGCTTCACAGCATTTGGTGGATGGGAATTACAATGTATATAGAGAGAGATTTGCGTTTAGATCGGTACTTGCTCAGGTAGCTCAGTTGGTAGAGCACTTGGTCTAGAGAACCAAGGGTCCCGGGTTCAAGTCCCGGTCTGAGCGTATAATTTTTCTCTTCAAATAGTCATGTTCATCGTCAGCCATAACTCCGACTGACGAAATTCTTCGGCCGTCAACTATTCTATTGTCGCCATCTTCAGTGCTGCCATCTATGGTTGAATTTATGAACTTCGAAATCAATGTAATTTCATTAGGGATATCAAAATTCATTGATCTATTTTTGTTTTTCTGAATGTATATTTTTTCCCAAACTGTCAATTCCAAAGGTTTCTCTACTTGTTTTAAAAGTTTAGCTTCTCTTCCAATTTTATGATGTTCTAATAAACTATGTGCAGCAATTGTAGATTTTTCAATTTTCACAATTTTTAAATATTTCTGAAATGTTCTTTTGTCCGAATTTCCAAATTCCTTTTTGTTTTTCCTATATAAACTTTATTGCAATCTTCACAATTTATTTGATAAATTCCAGATTTCTTACTGTCTGGAACATTGACTTTATTATTGGTGCCAAAGAAATGTTGTATTTGTCAAAAATTTTTTGAAATTTTCTATGCATTTCAGGATGGTAAGTAATTTTCTTGTATTTTTTCTTTTCTTTGCAATTTTGTAGAGTAGTATATTCATTAAGTCTTTTTTTGTGTTTGAATTTCTTCAACTTATTTATAATTAATTCTTTATCAAAACCATTTAATCTAGCAGTGTTTAAGATATGTTTAAACTCTTTATTGAAATTTTCTTCGTTTAATGGTACATTTGTCAATATGTAAATTAAGCTATTGAATATTGCATGCTTATGAGCAATGTGTTTGAAGCCTGATGATTTAATGTAATTATCTGTATGAGTTCCTTTTCTAAATATATCAAATTCAATTTTCAGTGTTTGATCATTCCTAATTATACATAAATCCAAAAAAGGAATTTAGTTTTCTTTTTCTAATTCAACGGTACACTTTACTGATTCATCCTGAAGGTTCAATACTTTAAGAGCATCTTCAATATCTTTAGAATTTATTATTGCAAAAATATCATCCACATATCTGTACCAAGTCTTAAACATCCATGGGTATTCAAAGTTAAAATTGGGAAACACATTATGAGGTTCTTAATTAATAAATTAATGAGTCATTTTAACATCTTACCTCATATTTCATGTTTTATCAAACACGGTAACTATAGTTTTCAAATGATCTTGTCATTCATTTTCAACCGCCATTATGACTCTTATATTTATCCATGGGTATGCTTTAGTGATTTGACACTCCAAGTAACTCATGAACAAATCAGCTAAAAATGGTGAGAGCGGATTACCCATTGACAAACCCGAAACCTGTTGGTAAAATTTTCCATTGTAGGTAAAATAAGAATTCAAAGTTAAAATTGGGAAACAATTTGTCAAATTGAAAAATATGAGTCTAGGACATGATGACAGATTGGTTTCATTTGATGTAATTTCATTGTTTCCTAGTATACCAGTTGAAAAAATGCTAAATTTTTTGAGGAAATGGTTAAGTTCTCTAAATATTAAAAATGAAATATTAGAGGAATATATAACTCTTACTAAGCTATGTGTCAGTAATTCTTATTTTACCTATAATGGAAAATTTTACCAACAGGTTTCGAGTTTGTCAATGGGTAATCCGCTCTCACCATTTTTAGCTGATTTGTTCATGAGTTACTTGGAGTGTCAAATCACTAAAGCATACCCATGGATGTTTAAGACTTGGTACAGATATGTGGATGATATTTTTGCAATAATAAATTCTAAAGATATTGAAGATGCTCTTAAATTATTGAACCTTCAGGATGAATCAGTAAAGTTTACCGTTGAATTAGAAAAAGAAAAGAAAATTCCTTTTTTGGATTTATGTATAATTAGGAATGATCAAACACTGAAAATTGAATTTGATATATTTAGAAAAGGAACTCATACAGATAATTACATTAAATCATCAGGCTTCAATCACATTGCTCATAAGCATGCAATATTCAATAGCTTAATTTACAGATTGACAAATGTACCATTAAACGAAGAAAATTTCAATAAAGAGTTTAAACATATCTTAAACACTGCTAGATTAAATGGTTTTGATAAAGAATTAATTATAAATAAGTTGAAGAAATTCAAACACAAAAAAAAGACTTAATGAATATACTACTCTACAAAATTGCAAAGAAAAGAAAAAATACAAGAAAATTACTTACCATCCTGAAATGCATAGAAAATTTCAAAAAATTTTTGACAAATACATTTCTTTGGCACCAATAAATAAATTTAGTCTGGGTAATCTTCTAAGTACCAATAAAAAAGTCAATGTTCCAGACAGTAAGAAATCTGGAATTTATCAAATAAATTGTGAAGATTGCAATAAAGTTTATATAGGAAAAACAAAAAGGAATTTGGAAATTCGGACAAAAGAACATTTCAGAAATATTAAAAATTGTGAAATTGAAAAATCTGCAATTGCTGCACATAGTTTATTAGAACATCATAAAATTGGAAGAGAAGCTAAACTTTTAAAACAAGTAGAGAAACCTTTGGAATTGACAGTTTGGGAAAAAATATACATTCAGAAAAACAAAAATAGATCAATGAATTTTGATATCCCTAACGAAATTACATTGATTTCGAAGTTCATAAATTCAACCATAGATGGCAGCACTGAAGATGGCGACAATAGAATAGTTGACGGCCGAAGAATTTCGTCAGTCGGAGTTATGGCTGACGATGAACATGACTATGTTTGAAATCGCGATATCATGGAAGCATGAATCCTATGAGGTGAGTTGTTTAAACAATATGTTCTCCAATGAATTTTAAATTAGTATGGTTCAAATTCTTCCCTGTAGGGGGAGAGCGCCTAAAGGCTTACAAGCAAGCAATATGTAGCATTCGAGGACAGATATGATAAATACAGAGAAATCAGATTCAGTTGCAAAAAAAGGCAAATACAAACTGGACATTGAACACATTTAAATCAGAATATGAGTGGGATGCCCTGGTGACACAACCATATCAATTAATTTGCAAAATAAAATTGATTCAAGTAATTAATCATCCATATGATGAAATACAATAGTCTAGTTATCTGGAAAGCCCTTCATAGAGGACAACACAGAATGCTCTTAGATTTCCATCTTGTCATTTCATGTAGTCTGGTCAAGCAGCACAATATACCATGCCTAACCTCATATAGGGATAAAAATTAAAATTTTCGCCATTCCAACTAAAAGAAAGACTTTTATTTTTAAAAAAGAATCCTGGCAAAAGAACAAAATAAATATGCAAGCTACCAATGTGCATTACGCAAAACAAAAGTGTGTGTGTTGCTTGTGGAGATGTGCCCTTTGTTTCATCTCCTCTTTCAAAATTAACCATACCCGAAATAACTTGTAGAGGTAAGATTGTTATATTTAATAATGAAGGTATAGTAATCAATAATCAATTGAGTTGGTGTTTACTTGATGAAAATCCATATCTATTAATTAAATAAAAATAAAACATTGTTTTATTTGATTTTCATATTTATTATATGATTCAGTGACAGCTGTTTTGGTACACTGTACCTTCTTCAGACATGTTAACAAATTATGAATTGTGTTCCAACTGATCTAAGCAACAATACAACAATATTTATTTAAATTTTTAAGGGGATTCATTCAAATCAAGTTGAGAATTTAACAGTTTTGTTACTACTTTTCAATTTATTAATTTCTACAGCCTCCAAAAGATCTAATTTCTTACCCTTATCACAAACATGTAAAATTTCATAATTTGGATTTCATAATTTAAATTTAAAAATTTAAATAAATATTGTTGTATTGTTGCTTAAATCAGTTGGAACACAATTCATAATTTGTTAACATGTCTGAAGAAGGTACAGTGTACCGAAACAGCTGTCACTGAATTATATAATAAATATGAAAATCAAATAAAACTACGTTTTATTTTTATTTAATTAATAGTAATCAATGATAAAGAGAAACATTTTTGTCTGAACCGGGAATTGAATCTCAAACCTTCAACTTTATGTGCTGTTTCAATTATTAGTAATAACTTTAGCTTCTTAATATTAATATAATAGTATACAGCAAATTCCCCGATTATCCATGTTAATTGGGATCGAGATATGCATGGAAAATCGAAAAACACAGATAATCCCATTAAGTTATTCAGCGCCATGGAAGTTGATCAGAAATTTATTTACCCACTTTAACACTACTTAAATGCAATAAATATTCATAAAATGTTATATTAAATGTATTTAGGTGCGAGTTGTAATTACCATTATTTCATTTTACTTGTAAATATGAAAAAAAAAAAAGTGGGACTATTTCCTGTCTGACTACTCTGGTTACAACGGTTATTCAAAATGGCCATCATAACCAGCGACAACTATACTTGTAATCACTGATATCCACACTTATAACCAGCGATGACAAATAATCAGCGATATCCACACTAGTGACACCTTACCATACTAGTAACCACCGATGACCAAACTACTAACCAGTGATAAACCCACTGCCACAGCATATCTGTGGTTTCAATCTGTAACAAACTTTCAGTAACTCACACAATGGAAATTTCCGAAATTGTATTGTATTCTCAGAATGTTGGTTCGTACCGTTAAACTAATCAGGGGAGGTTACTCTGTGTGCTAGTTTCTAAGTGCAGTTCACAGTAGCACGTTTAAAAATAAATAATTTTTTCATAACAATACAAAATACAATACAGTATTTATCTTCATTTTTAGAAAATACAGTAAAAAGAGTCATGCCCGGATAATACGCACACGGATAATCAGGAGTTTGCTGTATGTATAGTTATAAAAATAACTTAATTAGAAATTATAATATAAATAAACATGTCACCGAGATTCTGCATCCATAATCTGCAGTGGACATTTTTTGCGCAACATAGAATCTCCATAATAGCAAATAGGTTAAGTAAAATGGCCAGCCAAAGTTGTGCTTAAAATGAAAATATATATCATTAATACCATATATCCACCTAACATGGAACCCAAAATACAAAAGTGCAATGAGTGACATTGGAAACACTCGTACACTTATTAGAAAAATAGGAAATTTACTTGAAACTTTTGTTTACTGATATATTTATTGTATTATTGTATGTTGCAGGTTTGGGAAGCAATATGAAATACCTCTGCTGGTACAGAGTATTATCATGAACATTACAATGTTTGCTATGATACATCTATGTGTCAACGTTCGTAATAGGAATCAGATAATTCGAGGGAGGGATAGAGTTTTTACAGGTAATATCCAATTTTCAATTAAACTTTATTCTTATTAAGTCTTTTATTAAGGAATGTTGTATGTTTAATACTTTAATCTTCCATTTAATCATATTTAAAACTATACCACACAAGAAATTATTAAAACCACATTAATTGTGCTCTGTCTAGTATTTTGACATTATGTTGTAAAATAAAATACAGCAACTTTCCTGGTTGTTTGTCCATGGCAAATCACAGACCACTTGACTAGGCCTCACAGAAAAACAGGTTTACCATTCTGGTTATTAAAGAAATTAAATCATTAAATGAACAGTCCTGTGAAGATTTTGTGGCATGAGATATTTGAATGCAAATAAGTCAAGTCAAATACCCTAATAATGGAACTGTTTCTAGTTTTTGCGTATCACTTACAGGGTTTACACAATTCTATTTTTAACACAAAATATGAGAGTGTGTGGTCTACCACTTGTATTCAGTATATACATGCTGTATTAAAATATGGAAACACCTAAAATATATATGAAGAGAAAAATTTTCACCTAGACTGAGACTCGAACCCGGGACCTTTGGCTTTCCGGGCCAAATGCTCTACCAACTGAGCTACCGAGGCGAGTTGTGATCTAGATGCAAATTTTCCTCTTATATACATTGTAATTCCCTCGCGCCAAAATATGATACAATTTTATATTACAATCACTGATTTTATTCATACTAGTTTGTCATTGTGTTTAACTGAAGGTAGGTTCATCCTACGATCCTCTCCTGATTACATTACACAGTTTCCAGTGAAAAACTGCAGAAGCAATAAGTCGTCAGCACATGGACTAGATATTACATTCCAGTACCACCAACAACATTACAAGAGAGTAGTACCAGCAATCCTTCCATCTCCAGCACACAAAATGATTTCAGTTTGTCCCTAGAATCAAAAGACAAAATCCACGTCATATCAATTAATCCAAATTAAACAATTTGGTATGTGATTTGGTTCTTACAAAAGAAAAAAGTGAACTTTTAGATTTGAGATTTAAAGAAGACAATATTTTAGCTTCTGGTATAACATTTTATTGGTATAAACATCGTGAAGAAGAATTAAAATAGTAGTTCCATGATTCCATGGAAGCCATGACTGAAGAAGGACATGATATTGTCTGAAACCGTCGGTATCAAAGAAGTTTGAAAATGTATGAGGTGAGTCGATTAAAGTATGTTCTCCACTCACTATTAATGATATAACCTCATAATGTTTACTTCCCAATATTAATTTAAATGTAGTTTACTGTTGTTATATCCCTGGCTTGAATGGTTGCCTGGGAACAGTTTATGAACCGACAGATTGGCGTATATATATATTGACTAGCAAAAGAAGTCTAAAAGGTATTCTTCTGAATAATCTGAATAAATTAGCTTCAGTTCCAGTAGTTCAGTCAGTGTACATGTACAAACATATGTACTATTCTAGAAAAATTAAATATAATGAATAAGTGATACATGTGCTGTGACCTTAAGGTGTACAATATTTTATTGGGGCAAGAATTTATCACATAGGAATTCCACATAAAATTTATTTTTTGTAATGAACAATCATGTACTATACAAATTAATGAAAACTTCATGATATGACAGGCCTGGAAGCCTCTTGACTGTGGCCTCATACCAATGTGTTAAGATCACAGAGATCAACCAGTGACACGTCGAGTTCCCAGCTGTTATAACTGATTTTCTCAATCTGGAACCATTACTTAAGGTAGCTAAGCAAATTCCTCATGATGCTGGGTAGGCAACAGACCCATTCTCTTCCTGAAATTCATAAGAACATTTTTTTTTTTTCCCCCTCCATGGGATTCGAATCAGTATGTGTCATGTAACTCTGCACCAAGGCAGTGTGCTGTATACTTCTCAGCCACAGTGTGGGAAAAAGCACTGATAACTCTTGATTCTTGTCCACCATGCTACCTCAAGTGTTAGCAGGTCCAGGTTCAGTACTCGGCTAGGTTGGAAAATGTTCAATCTTGGTGCTAGGAGGTAGGTGTGTACAATTTTTAATCTCTAGATTGTGCACCAGAAATCTAGATTAATTATAAAATTACGATAGGACTCAATACTTTTAAAATTAATTTTAAAGCATCATTAGGTTAACAGAAATTTATTTTAGTTGAGGATGGCTGATATATCAGGTACTCATTATATATTTTTAACATTATATTACAATAGGGAGTAACATTGAGGTTCAGGGCTGACAACATAAAAATTAATAGTCTGGACAAGCTGAAGATAAAACAGAAGATATCCATCTTCTTAGTGCATCCAGCTATTTGTTGACAACACAAAGTTCCACTACATTGTTCTTCATTTTACAAAAGATGAATAAAGCGCCCGATGTTTGTAGCATATTCCAGTTGCTAGAGTCCAAAGATGAGGAGTAGTCAGGATATATTGTTGTGCTTTTTCCAAAGTTCCAGGTATTAAAGATTAGAGTTTAGTTCTTTGAAGGTTTTTGGAAAAGAGCAATTTATGAGGATGTGTTCAAGTTCTTTTTCATGACTGTTACCAACAGCAGGTACTAGAATCAATGAGATTAAAACAAAATAGGTATTTCTGGGTGACTATGTGCCTGTCCTTGCTCTTGTTAAGAAAGTTTGTATAATTCTGGGCATGGTTTTGTACATTTGTAAATCATTTGGCTTGGTTTGTATAGCTTGCAATGTTTTACCTTTGTCAGATGAAAGCCATGTTTTGATCCATGACTCTATTATATGGGAATTGATTATAGAATAGGCACTAGATAAAGGTGTTGTTAGCGATGGTTTAGGTTGTAGATAGGCTGCTTGTTTAGCAATATTATCAACTATTTCATTTCCAGTTATGCCACAGTAACTTGGTATCCATTGAATGATTATTTCTTTTTGGAGTTGTATGAGTTTATTTAGATGTTTTTGAATAGAGAGAGTTAAGCTGGTATATGAGTGTGATGTATATTTCATTATATTTAAAATAGCTCCCATAGAGTCAGTGAATATACATATGGATTTATCAGAGATATATATATATTTGAAGAGAAAAATTTTTGCCTAGACCAGGACTCGAACCCGGGACCCTTGGCTTTCCGGGCCAAGTGCTCTACCAACTGAGCTACCGAGGCGAGTTACGATCTAGACGCAAATTTTTCTCTTATGTACGTTGTAATTCCCTCGCGCCAAATTCCCAATAAATGTCTTCTTAACTAAGAAGCCGCCATTTGCAAAGATAGAAGCTATGGTCTCAAGCATTTGGCGCGAGGGAATTACAACGTACATAAGAGAAAAATTTGTGTCTAGATCGTAACTCACCTCTGTAGCTCAGTTGGTAGAGCACTTGGCCCGGAAAGCCAAGGGTCCCGGGTTCGAGTCCCGGTCTAGGCGAAAATTTTTCTTTTCAAATATAATTTATCCTTCAATGAGAAGTGTTAATTTAATAATAAAATCGTCAATAGAAGCCCTACTGGCTATCAAGTAGTGTTAAATTCCCAATAAACCCTCAGGGGTCCTCATCTAGGGGATATGTGGATGGCGACCACAAGGTGCCCAAGCTGTGCAAAACATTTCTTCCACTTACTTGTGTTTTGCACTCTTTTAACTTTACTATCTAACCTCTCTTGGTTAACTCTTGTTTTTTCGACCCTGACGCTATTAGGGCATCCGAGGGCTAGGGAGTCTTTCCTTTCTTCCATTTCTTCTTTCCTTTATTTTCTTTTCTTCTCCAGAAAAGCCTGACCAGAGGATATAAGATGGCAGCCCCATCACTGGTCTTGCCTTCCTTTGGCCAGCAACCAATCGAAGGGACTATTATTATGCTTTCAAGTCTTATACGAGAATTTCCCTCAAACGCTAGAGGGAAAATTTTCTATAGGATCGTAACAGGCCTTGGCCTAATACTTGGAAGGAAGAAGAAGAAGAGATTCCCAATAAATGTCTTCTTGACTAAGAAGCCGCCATTGGCAAAGATAGATGCTATGGTTTCAAGCATTTGGCGCGAGGGAATTACAACGTACATAAGAGGAAAATTTGCGTCTAGATCGTAACTCGCCTCGGTAGCTCAGTTGGTAGAGCACTTGGCCCGGAAAGCCAAGGGTCCTGGGTTCGAGTCCCGGTCTAGGCGAAAATTTTTCTCTTCAAATACAATTTATCCTTCAATGAGAAGTGTTAATTTAATAATAAAATCGTCAATAGAAGCCCTACTGGCTATAAAGTAGTGTTAAATTCCCAATAAATGTCTTCTTAACTAAGAAGCCGCCATTTGCAAAGATAGAAGCTATGGTTTCAAGCATTTGGCGCGAGGGAATTACAACGTACATAAGAGAAAAATTTGCATCTAGATCGTAACTCACCTCGGTAGCTCAGTTGGTAGAGCACTTGGCCCGGAAAGCCAAGGGTCCCGGGTTCGAGTCCCGGTCTAGGCGAAAATTTTTCTCTTCAAATATAATTTATCCTTCAATGAGAAGTGTTAATTTAATAATAAAATCGTCAATATATATATATAAAAGGGCTGCCTCTTTAGCCAATAACGGAAGATATGTTTTGAAACATTTCCTAAAAGAACTCGACTACTATGATGTAAGATGAAATCAGACTCGCCTTATTTATTTATCTGGATTAAATTTCAAATCCCTCAATAGTACTTATGTTGAAAAGGCGTATGGTATGTTTCCCGTTGGATGAGGATGTTTTGTTTGGCAGTCTCTTGGTGCTTTTTGACTGGAGTAGGGTATGTGCAGATGTCAGGTTTCACCCATCTTCTCTTCTTCATCATCATCCTTCACACAATACACTAAACATACACCTATTCTTCATTTCTCTCTGTACACAATATAAGTAAGTACACATAATAAGAGAAAAATTTGCGTCTAGATCGTAACTCGCCTCGGTAGCTCAGTTGGTAGAGCACTTGGCCCGGAAAGCCAAGGGTCCCGGGTTCGAGTCCCGGTCTAGGCGAAAATTTTTCTCTTCAAATTCAAATTTAACACATAATCTACATGAAGTAGTCTGCCAAAGTGGTGCAAAATTGAAAATATAGCACATTAATGCCATCTATTTGCCTAGTGTGGTACTCAGAACTAAAAAAGTGCTGGGAGTGGCATTGGAACACACATTTGTCAATGGCTTAAGTAAGAGACTGCTGTCTATATAAGTGAGTATGGTGTAAATCTTTGTGCTTCTATGACTGGCCAGTACACAAGATAATGATGTCTGAGGTGTGATAGACACAACAACCACGAAAGTCACTGAATTTCCTGGGAAATTTATTGTAACAATTTTTTTTTACAGATATATGTTATAAGAATCTGATTGAATGAGTCACTTCTTATCTTACTTCTAGAAACATAAACTATGAGGTAAGATAAGAAGTGACTCAGTCATTCAGTGAATTAAAACCTCATAATGTTATTTCCCATATTTAACTATGAATATTATAAGAATGTCAAATTTTATATTGATGATAAGGGAATATGTCAGACCGTTGAAGAAACTTCAAAATCTTGTAGAAACAATCTTAAAAAATAGGATAACTTATCAGAGAACAATTATATTGATATGGATTTATGCTTGCTATCATTGCAAAATAACAAATTATATTGAAAAGGCATGTGCTATCTTGGAGCTCTCAAAGATAAAATCTATCAAAACATTTTAATAGTGATTCTTAAAATTGTCTTCTGGGCTGAATAATAAGACTCAACGTTTCATCTATTGCTGCGGTAGACATTATCAGGAGACTGTGCTTGTCCTCTGGCTACAGCCTATAGACAATTTTAAGAATCATGTCACTGGCATGAAGACTTACAAAGTTATTGTAATATGTTTCCACTTTATATTTTGGTGAAACCTATCTATTGTTGGTAACATTTGGCACTGATTTCCATAAAAAAGAAAGTTTAATCATCAAACTTTACTGAATATAGTAAACACTTGATCAATTAGTCATATTAGTTCCCATATTTAACTTATAATGAAAAATGAACTAGTTTTCACCTCAAAATATTACTTCCTAAAATAAAACATTAGTTTTCTGTTATTTGACGATTTTTATTATTAATTTAACACTTCTCATTGAAGGATAAATTATATTTGAAGAGAAAAATTTTCGCCTAGACCGGGACTCGAACCCGGGACCCTTGGCTTTCCGGGCCAAGCACTTGGCCCAGAAAGCCAAGGGTCCTGGGTTCGAGTCCCGGTCTAGGCGAAAATTTTTCTCTTCAAATATAATTTCTGTTATTTGTTTATTTCCAATAGAATTTCACATAATTCTTTAGTACCTAATACTTTCATTTCAATCCGTCACTCTAGCTCAAGTGGTAGTGTGCCTGCTTCCTGACTAGTGAATCTGGGTTTGGTACATGGTGGGGTTGGAAATTTTAATTGTAAAACTTTCAAACTTGGGGCTAGGAAGAGTGGTGATGTGCAACTTTAACTCTCTAGATTATGCTTCAGATGTATGGATTAAATTCCAAATCCCTCGGCAGTATTTATGTTCAGAAGGTATGTCATATTGTTGAATAATGGCGATTTGTCCATGGAAGGGTACATTAAATGCTATTTTCATCTGTTCTGTACGGTAATTGCGCCAAATAATTATGTGTGTTTCCATATTGTTAAAACTGTCAAAATTTAGCATTACAGATGGATATAACAAACGTTTAAATTAAAAACTTAAATAAGAGTCTTATCAGAATTGATAGAAGTAACACTATGAGATGGGGCACGCCGTAACATAGTGGTTAAGGCACTGCCCTACAAGCCAGAATGTAGAGGGTTCGAGTCCCGGGGGGTCACGATTTTTAAACTGGCCCAAACCTTCTGGTGGCACTATGGCCCTGGGGTCGACTCAGCCTCTAATGAAAATGAGTACCAGATGCTTGTTCTGGGGGTAAAAGCAGCCGCCATGCAGGGCTGACAATCCTGCTGACATCAAGTGTCGATTGTCCACAAAAAGTGGGAGGCTTAACCTCCTATTACCCCAAGGGCCTCCTGAGGCCTGTAGTGGGATCACTTTACCTTTAACACTATGAGATATAATTTATTAAGTGATTGAATTGGAAATATATACCTTACTCATATTTTGTTTTTTCACCTGGACATGTTTTGCTGAATCTCTTCACCATTCTTAATTGATATCCTGTCATTGAACCAGTGAATCTTTTCACCATTCTCAACTGATATCACTATGAAAATGGTGAAGAGATTCACTGAAACATGTCCAGGTGAGAAAACAAAATATGAGTCCAGTTCAGTTTCTTAATAAGTAAATTTATTTAAATAGTCCACCGCTGTGATCTCGAGGTAGCATGCAGCGGGTCTTGGTTTGATTCCCAACTGGGAAGTTTCCTGGGTGAGGTTTTTATCGAGGTTTTTCCTCTCCTGTAAGACAAATGTCAGGAAACTTTAAGGCCCAAACAGTCCCCAGACATCATATGGCCATCACAATCATCATCAATCATATTCATCTTATATTAAGTTTAGGATTAAGGACTCTCCTGGCGTACCACTATTATCATCATCATCACCCATCATATCATCAAGACCCTGCCTTCCAGGCGTCTCAATCTCAGAAGTGGGTTATAATTATGCCAATGCCAGGAGAGAACACCAGAAATGTCCAAAAGGACAACTTGGGGCATTAAAAAAAATATTTAAATAGTCACATATATTCTCTCAAAGGGGCTAGTTGGTAAGGCAATATGTTACCAGCCAGAAGGTTATGGATTCGAGTTAAACTGGCTTAAATCTTCTTTGCACCATGGCCCTGAGGTGATTCAGCCTCTAATGGAAATGAGTACCAGATGTGTGTTGTCATGCAGTGCTGACATCTCATGCCCATTGCCTACTAAGTTGGAACCCTTAACATACTACTACATCAGAACCTCCTAAGGCTATAGTGGGATCATTTTACCTTTTATTCCCTCAAAAAGAGTGAATATGTGTTATTTTTTAATCTCTTATTTGGGAGATAATTGCTTTTTAGATAATAGACCATCATTTCATAATTTCTGTCTGACAGTAGTTTATCAAATGATAAGATGCGTTAGGAATATGATAGAAGTACAAATAATTTTAATTAAGATAAGATAGAGGCTGTGAGTGTGAAGACACTATAAAATTTCCATTTATGGATTGGCTATCTCAACGACAAAACCCTACAATATTGACTCCATGATAATGAATCACCTCAGCAGTAACACATGAACGTTAATTTCATTGATGTTTTCATTATTAATTTAACACTTCTCACTGTTATATAAGAGAAAATTTTGCGTCTAGATTGGAACTTGCCCCGGTAGCTCAGTTGGTACAGAAAACCAAAGGCCCTGGGTTCGAGTCTCGATCTGGGTGAAAATTTTTCTCTTCAAATTTAATTATCCTTCAGTGAAAAATGTTACATTAATAATGAAAACATCAAAAGAAGCACTACTGGCTTTTAAAAGTAGTGTTTAAATTCCCAATAAATGTCTTCTTAACTAAGAAGCTGCCATTTGCATAGATAGAAGCCAAGGCTTGAAGTATTTGGTGCATGGGAATTACAATGTATATAAGAGAAAAATTTGCCTATAGATTGGAACTTGCCCCGGTAGCTCAGTTGGTAGAGCATTTGGTACGGAAAACCAAAGGTCCCGGGTTCGAGTCTTGGTCTGGGCGAAAATTTTTCTCCTCAAGGTTAATTTCCTTGTTAATGGGGACAAGGGATTAGAGAGAAATTTGAGCTTAGTTCAAGAGATGTGCATAATAGCTTAACAGTAGAGAACCAAATATTAAGGTGGAAATTATGACTCAATTGCAATTTTATATTTTGAGTATTATCAGGTTGTACATTTTTCTGTACTCTTATGTTTTATTGACAATAATTTAGTTTTATTTATTTATCTTTTTTCCATAAAACAGTTCCTTCCATTATTTAAAAATTTGACGGTAATTGGGTACCACCAACTCAGTTTACTCCAGAGCAGTAAATCTTTAGTGTGATTATGAATTGATCATTCTATAATAATTAGTAAATATGATTAATTATGGTTCTAGTGTTTTTCAGTTTCATACAAAACTAAAAATTTGCCTTGCAGGAGCTGTATAAACTAAACAGATTTCTTAGCAAATCATATTTATAGTAATGACCATGGTGGACTAGTAGTTATGCTCATTCCCTCTGGTCCCGAGGGTCACGGATTCAAACCTAGCCAGGATCGATATTTTTTTAGGGTGGAAAAATACAAGGAGCAAGTAAGTCCTCCTGGAGGGACTTTAAGCCAAAGGTCCTGAGTCTGAAGATTTCCAAGCTCTAAGCAAAATTTATTGAATTTTCCCATCCTAGTATTATCCTGGTTTCCTAGATGTCACTATGAGGCAGAATGCTGACCCCAGGCCACTCAATGACATCTATCCTAAAAACAAGTGTAACTTACTTTCTTAGGAATTAACACTATGAGGTATTATTTATTTACGTACAATTTTATCACTTGCCTCATATTCTTTTTCTTCTTGGACTAGTTTTGGCACCATCATCAGTATTTTCACTATCATTGTTTTGTCATCCTGTAGAGCCATCTTTTGCTCCCTCTCTTGGTAGACTGAAAAACCTCAAAATCAAATCATTTTCAGCAGGAATTTCAAAGTGTAAATTAGTATGGTTGAATTTCTCCCCTGTAGAGAGAGAGCGCTAAAGTCGTATCGAGAGAAACAACGGTGTACAAGAAGATGTATATGGTTAGTTTTACTAGTTTAGAAATATATCTTTCTTTTGGTAATTAAACTGTATATATTCAGTTTGATTGCAAGGAAACAGAAATTGTGGCAGCTATACAAATTTTCAAATTTTGAGTCCCAGATAAACATTCACTCCTAATGGTCCAATTTTGATAATTAAATTGTTTATACCAAGGTTCACACATAGGAATACATTATATAAAGGAAATGGACAGCTAATGACAAATGAAGGAAATTTTGAAGAAGTTGCTGAATTCAAATACCTAGGAACAATAATTACAAATAAGAATGAGATGCACAAAGAAATTAAACATAGACTCAATTCTGGAAACACTTTCTATTTTGCATTACAGAAACTCTTGTCATCCCAATTCTTTCAAAAAATGTTAAACTGAAAATATTTAAAATAATTACTCTCCAAGTTATATTATATGGATGTGAAACATGGACTCTTACTTTAAGGGAGGAAAGGAGATTACGGATATTTGAGAATAAAGTTCTTAAGAAAATTTTTGGTCCAAAGAGAGATGAACAGACTGGCAAATTGAGAAGACTACATGACAGTGAGCTACATGGTCTTTATAAGCCACATATAGTAAGAACAGTTAAGTCTCGTACACTGTGATGGGCAGGACTTGTAGCACGAATGGGAAATGAATGGTGTGCATGGAAGCTTGTAGGAAAATCAGGGGGAAAATGCCCAGTTGGTAGACCAAGAATGAGGTGGGACAATAACATTAACCATGATTTGAAGGAAGTAGATTATAAAGGAGATGATTGAAAAGAATTGGCTCAGGATAGGGATGTGTGGAGAGCTTATGTCTGTGCTGCCATAAACCTACAAGTTCAATAGTGCCAATGAATGAGTGAGTTAGTTAATTAGTTATACCAGTCAAGTTTTTTTTGAGTCTGTAATCATCTTACCTCAATTTAATGTTGATTTATTATCAAACATGTTTCGATATAATCTTCCAGACTGAAGACTGGCCAAGCTGAAGATGATATAGAAGATTATATCGAAACATGTTCGAGAACAAATAAACATTAAATTGAGGTACAATGATTATAGATGCAAAAAAAACTTGATTAAAAGAACCTCAAAATATTACTTCCTAAAACTAACCATTTGTTATACCAAGTTTCATTGTGAGAAAACGAAAATGGTGGAAACTGGAGCAATTTTATTAATTTTGCCCACAGGTTAGCTTATACTCCTAAAGGTCTGATTTATCTAATTTTATTGTAATGACACATACAAAGCTTTCTTGCAGAAAAGAAAATTGCCACCGATAGAGCTATTTATAATTGTTTGCTTCAACTTAACCCCACACCACTCTTAGTGCTGGTTAACAAACTCGGCCTTATTTTTCTTAATTTATTGTTAAAATGCAAGTTTGGTTGCAAAAAAGCAAAAATTGTAGTTAAATGATATATATATGTGTGTGCGTATGTGTGCATACATGCATGGTTTCCTTAATTTAAACTATTTGTCAGCATAGTTTTCACCATTTTGAAACACTTGGCGTGACATGGGTTTTCGAATTTCTTCATCATAGAAAAATGCTACCTGTTACGAAAGCCATCCCTACACTGTTACCATCATCATAATATTGCTAACTTAAAGGAACCTCTTTAGCTGAAGAAGGAAATTTTATGCTAAGTCGTGACTGTTTGGAGGATGATCAAATTATTCCCATCGAAATTTCTTGGTTTTATGGTGACAGACGTTATTAAGCAACACGGTTTCTTGATTAAACATTCCTCATCTTTTGTATTGGATTGCACAATGCAGTTTCATTAGAGTTTCATAAAAGACTTGTTTACTTTTTTTTATTCAAAATTTCAACAAGTAAAACTCCTTGACTGTCCCAGGAGACTGCACACACGATCTTCAGATTTGAAATTGATAGCTTGAAATGTTTTCTTTGCTAGCGATTGTGTGTGTGTTCGCCTCATAGATTGTCACTTTATTTCATGTGACAAGTGGGACACTCATGTCTCATCCCCAATGACATTATGGCTTAAAAATTTGTATTCATCACCTTGATAAAGTGTATAATTTGTTCATCATTAACTAACTAACTCACTGGCACTATCGAACCTGTAGGTTAATGGCCATGTGGACATACACTCTCCACATTACCCTATCCTGAGCTAATGTTTTCCAATCATCCCTGTATAATCTACTTCCCTTAAATCATAGTTAATGTTATTTGCCCATCTCATTCTTGGTCTACCAACTGGGCATTCTTCCTCTGGTTTTCCTATAAGAAGGCTTCCATGTACGTGTTTCATTACCCATTCGTGCCACATGTCCTGCCCATTGCAGCCTACGAGACTTAACTATTATTATATCTGGCTTCCTATAAAGACTATGTAGTTCACTGTTATGTAGTCTTCTCCATTCACCTGTCAATTCATCTCTCTTTGGTCCAAAAATTTTCCTGAGGACTTTATTCTCAAATACTCATAATCTCCTTTCCTCCCTTAAAGTAAGAGTCCATGTTTCGTATCCATATAACTGGTAGAATAATAGTTTTATATATTTTCAATTTAACATTTTTTGAAAGGAGTTGGGACGTCAAGAGTCTCTGTAATGCATAATGGCAACATTTCCAGAATTGAGCCTATGTTTAATTTCTTTATGCATCTCATTCCTATTTGCGATTATTGTTCCTAGGTATTTGAATTCAGCCTCTTCCTCAAAATTTCCCTCATTTGTTATTAGCTGTCCATTTCCATTATATAATATATTTCTGTGTGTGACCATATTTAGTTTTATTGATATTTACTTCCACTCCATTGCAAATGTTAAATTTAAATTATAACATTGAAATATTAAGCTTTACTGCTATAATAGTAATATTTGTGTAAATTCTCATTAAAGTCTTCTTGATTTAGAAGCCTTCATATAGCGTTGTGAGCGATGGTTCTGCCTCGGATGTAGAGAATTGTATATGAGACAAAAAAAATAATGTTTGCATTGGGATGCCTGAATGGCATAATGGTAGCACACTACTGAGTAAAGCTAGAGGTCTCAGGTTCAAATCCCAGTTCAGGTGTTAATTTCTTCTTTTCAAATAATAAATTTGATTAAGTTAATGCACTGCCACATCATTTGTTTTTTTGTGTTTGTTAAGAACATTTTCAACATCACTAGGAGCACAGTTTTCAAAAACCTGGGCAATCTGATACAATTCCATAATGAAACTGTATGTAAAATTTGTTGAAAATGCACTAAAAGCTACAAAATTGTGTAATTTTTATTTTCACAAATTTTTACTTCATTTACACAGACCAGTTCATCATTCAGTGCATATGATCTGCTATTCCATGTATATTTGTATGACCTTCTTTGAACTTCTTGGTTTATTTCTTCACCATTTCATCACTCATAAGATTTTTCCATATATCTCATAAACCTTGTGATGATTAAGGTAGAATTTTTATCACTCACCTCATATTGTTCTTCTTATTTGACTATAAACTAGTTTCGGAACATAGTTTCTGTTCCATCCTCAGTATCGTCATGACCGTTGTTCTGTCGTCTTGAAGAGCTGTCCTTCGCTCCTTCCATTGGCTGACTGAAAAACCTCGAAACCAGGTCATTCTCACCGGGAATTTCAAAGTTCATCAATTTCTTCTTTTCGTTCTTTTGGATGTAGATCTTTTCCCAAACAGTAAGTTCTTTTGGTTTTTCTATTTGTTTTAATAATTTAGCTTCTTTCTCGATAAGATGTTTTTCAGACCATGCATGGGCAGCCACTGCAGATTTTTCTACTTCCCCTTTCTTGACATTCCTGAGATGTTCTTTCACTCTAGTTTTCAAATTTCTCTTAGTTTTTCCTATGTAGAATTTCTCACATTCTTCACATTTAATTTGATAAATCCCTGATTTGTTTTCTTCTTTAATTTTCTCATTCTTATTAGGTCTAATCAGTCTACTGATGCTGTAGTCATTTTTGGGTGCTAAACCTTATGTTGAAATCTTTAAAAATATTTTGAAACTTGTGGTGTTTTAATGGATGACATGTGAATTTTCTGAATTTTACATTTTCTTCTTTTACTTTTAGAAGAGTGCTTTGATTAATAAATTTTTGTCTTTTAAACTTGTTAATTTTCACCACAAGTTTCAAAAAATGTTTAAAGATTTCAACATAAGGTTAGCACCCAAAAACGACTACAGCATCAGTAGACTGATTAGACCTAATAAGAATGAGAAAATAAAAGAAGAAAAATCAGGGATTTATCAAATTAAATGTGAAGAATGTGAGAAATTCTACATAGGAAAAACTAAGAGAAATTTGAAAACTAGAGTGAAAGAACATCTCAGGAATGTCAAGAAAGGGGAAGTAGAAAAATCTGCATTGGCTGCCCATGCATGGTCTGAAAAACATCTTATCGAGAAAGAAGGTAAAATTATTAAAACAAATAGAAAAACCAAAAGAACTTACTGTTTGGGAAAGATCTACATCCAAAAGAGCGAAAAGAAGAAATTGATGAACTTTGAAATTCCCGGTGAGAGTGACCTGGTTTCGAAGTTTTTCAGTCAGCCAATGGAAGGAGCGAAGGACAACTCTTCAAGACGACAGAACAACGGTCGTGGCGATACTGAGAATGGAACAAAAACTATATTCCGAAACTAGAAGAAGAACAATATGAGGTGAGTGATAAAAAATTCTACCTTAATGAATATACCTCATAGTGAGAATTCCTAAAATAAGTACTTTTGATGATTGTCTGCTGGTTTCAAGTTTCTGACTTCGTACATACAATAAATATTTCTTAGTGGCACAAACACTGCATGACTTACTCACTATGAGAATGTTGAACTCATGTTACCAGTATTGAAGACTCTTGTGGCCACCATTTCCTTTTAGCCTCTCTCGCTTATGAGAGCGAGAGGGAGTAAGACAGTTTGACTACCTGTAGTACGTACAATAAGTGGTAACTCAAAATTGAGGAAACCAGCTATAATGGCTAGGGGACTCAAATTGCTGATCACATGCACCCCTATACAGGTTAGATAATCGTCTATTTCTATGGTTAACACATAAATATGAGACCAGTAGTCAGTGATAGGCCAAGGGCCTTCTAGGCCTGTGATGCCATGAGAACTCGTGGTAAATTTATAGGTGCTCCTTAGGATAATAGGAGATTAAAGTCTCTTGCCTTTGTATATTGCAAAGATAGAAGCAAAGGTTTCAAAGCATTTGATGCGAGGGAATTACAACGTATATAAGAGAAACATTTGCATCTAGATCGCAACTCGCCTCAGTAGCTCAGTTGGTAGAGCATTTGGCCTGGAAAGCCAAAGGTACCGGGTTCGAGTCTCAGTCTAGGCAAAAATGTTTCTCTTCAAATATAGCTTCAATACTGTTTATAGTAGGTATTGAAAGAATTAGAAACATAATCCAACTAGGAACATTAAGAAGATTAGTCGCTATTTGTTTTTTAATAAGTGCTTTTGTTAACAACCTAAAAATTTAGTTTATATGATACAATTTACATACATATACTGTAGCCACTGATTCTCCGGCCTTGACATTTTCACAACAGTGTTGCCGCTATGGATATTCAGTGGGAGTGGCTGCTTTATGTATGCGGTTAGCAGACATACAGCTGACAACAACTCAGCAATTTCAAACCTTACTAGCATGCCATAGCTGCGTCAAGATCAGTGATTGATTGTGGCAGACATCTAGTTCCACTACAACCATTTCGTTATTGGCAGTAGAGGGTGAATTCTCCCTTTACCTCTCGTATAACCTAAACTTCAGAGCCAGAGATATGGTGGCTGGGGTATGTCTTCATATAGATATCTTCTTTCTTGCTGAGTGGAATATAAGATCCTACGGCCTTAATTCTACAGTTTAAATAAAACATTATTATTATTATTATTATCATCATCATCATACACAGATTCATGATTTTATTTTGTTACTGAAGGAAGCCATACTCAGGACTTTAATGCCTTTAATATTCCATGGACTCAAGATGGGTTTGAATCTGCTAACTTGAGAACCTGAGATGATAATGGTAACCACTAGTCAACCTGGCTTATGAAACTTTAATGCTCATTTGATTGTAATTTGAGGTTCAGTATGCAGATGCCTTTTCTAATAGCTTTCCACAGTTTCTATAACTAAAAAATATAGTTTTTATTTTTATATCTTATTTTCATTTCGAGGAAGAAAGAATTTTTAAAATAAGTGTGAATTATAATAAATTGTTATTCTATTAACGGCAGCTGATGATGGTAGCTGCAGCTGTTTGAAAGGAGCAAAACCTAAGCGGACGTCCATGCAGTTTCATGCTGGCCACACATTCTGTGGTATGTGGTTGGCAGTCATTCTCTCGCTTGAGTATGCTTTCTGTCATCATGAAAAATTTTAACATGCAGCATTTTACAATAAACAGTTGGTGGCAGTATGGGATTTAATACTTGATGTATCCTCACAGCATATCCCTTTTAACATTTATGCTTACTAACTACAAATCCATAGAGCTTTAGGATTAGTTATAAAATACATTCATACAAAAAAAGGCAATTTTCTTTTTATCTTTCCTTCATTCTTTCTTTTATTTATACTTACATTACTTAATAATTAATTTATTCAACTTACTGATCCCAAAAGACAATAATACAATTGTATAAAAATTGTTCACTTACAAGTTAATTAACAGAAATTTCGTCATAGCACTACAGTTCAAAGTGAACATTTACTTCTCTCACCACAGCTCTCCATCTCACTCTGTCCCCCACCATAGTCCTTCGCACCCTTCGACTCAATCTTCTAACATCCTGCAATCATTCATTTTGCCTGCTTGTAATATAGTTCTCACATTCCAGGAGGCCAACATAATATCTTTATCCTTAATCATTTTCCATAGCCAGGTCTTGCATTAGGGATTCCATCCTGTTCCGAAGCTGTAGTATGAACTTCTCAGCAATGTATTTTTTTTGTGGATGTGGGGGCTTCAACCCTACCTGGAGATCAGGATGTCTCTTCGTCCGAGTTGTCTTTGACCCATCTAGAATGGGAGGCCCTAACAGTAGCTATCAGGGTGTCCAGCAGTTAGGAAAATCTTGAAAACAGGGAATAAGTTGGTAATTTGAAAGCAACCATGGAATAGACGGGAATTTGCAAAGCGACATGTATCTATCTTGTATTCAAATCAAAAGAACTGCAACCATTAAACCACATTGTAAAAATGTGTATGAAATGATAGCATATGTTTGCGGAGTGAAGCTGTCCACACTAAAGAAATGATAGCCCTTGCCAACACATTATCGAGTTATAAAACAATACTTGAGCACATGTAGTTCAATAAGCCAGATCAATTCAGACACTTTGCAGTAAGCTTTTCACTCCAAGCACGACAGGCCTTGAAAGCCCTTAGCTGACCAACCAGCTGCTGGCCTCACATCCACATGTGTTAATCACAGAAGTAGATGATCATCTAGCCAGTGTAGGGTTGACATGTGGTTAGCATGCCAGGTCCCACAGTCATTACAGCTGGTCTTCTCAACCTGGAGTTGCTACTTATTTTAGCTAACCAAATGCCTCACGATGCTGGGTGGACACCGGTCTCATACTGGCCGAAATTCCATGAGAAAAATTTCTTCCCCCATGGAGACTCGAACCAGCGCAAGTCCCGTAGCTCTGCGCCAAGGCTTCTTGCCTTAACCACTCGGCTATGGCGCGGGACATGCAGTAAGCTTGCAGTCAGCTTATTGAACACATGCATTTTTAACTCTCGGCAGCGATTTTTGCAATGTTTTATCTCAATGCAGTTCATGTTCAAGTAATATATTCAATTTTTTCAAATAAATTATTTTGCTATTATTATTTAAGCCCTTACAATAAAAATAAATTATATGTTTTTATTACTTATACATATAAAAAAATATTTTTTTACAAAATTAGCTTTACTATAATTAATTCAATTTAGCACTAAAAAATTCGGGAATTGTTCTTTGATGCCATAAAAAACCGGGAAATAGTCGGGAATTTCATATTTTTAGTTTGCTAGACACTCTGGCTATGCTAGCAGCATAGCTCTCTCAGAGTCATTTGGCCATACAAGCTCCACCACTGCAACTAAGTAAAGATAATCATTGGGGAAAGGAAATTTATAAACAGAATAAAAAAAACTTTTACAATTAAAAATTGCTTCACTCTTCTTTTAAATAATGTAGCCTTATTTATGTCCTTAATATTCCCTGAAAGTTTATTATATATTTTAGTTCCAAATAATCGTAAATTTACAGCCAAACTTTTGTCCAATGTCCTAGGTTTAGTAAATAGCTATAGGACTTGCACTGGCTTGAGTTCTGATGAGGGAAGAAATTTTCTTTCATGACAGCATTGTGAGTAATTTGGATATCTACAAAAAGTAATGGCTCCAGGTTGAGAAAACCAGCTAAAAGCTGGGGGATCTGACATACTACCCACATATCACAGCTTTACTGGCTAGATCTCTATGATTGTCATGTGGATGTGAGGCCAACAGTTGGCCATAGGCCCGGGGTCTTCTAGATATGTCACAACATGGAGTTTAAATAAAAGTTCTGCTGGTGTCATTATTATGTTGAGTATTAAACTTAAGAATGTTGTTATTCTGAGCAAATATATGATTACAAAATATATAACATACAGATTTTTTGGATGTACAAACTAGGAAGAGCCAAAATATTAAATGATTTAAAATAATCTTTATACTAGTATGAGTCACTAGAACAGGTTTGCCATACATTTAATCCTTCCATTTTTGTTGTTTATTGTTTAGCACAACTCTCATATTTTAAAAAGAAAGCAATTCAATTTGGCAATAATATTACTATTAATTAAATAAAAATAAAACATAGTTTTATTTGATTTTCATATTTATTGATTAATAATAATTGATCAATTGATTAATAATATTACTGCAGTGTGTATTATAACGGTAGTTTTTTTTAATACATAGTCTCAAGAAAGTTGTGATTTAATTTAAATTCAATTTGTGGCTTCAGTTTCGTTATATAAATCATCATCTTCTTCTACTTCAAGGTTAGGCTGTAAGCCTGTGCTGACTGAAAGCATATCCCTCCATCTGGTCATGGGGTGTCCAATGGAACATTTACCTCCAGCTATTGCTTTGAGTAAAACAAGTAATATTTATCTCTCCTGGTCGGGCTGCCAACACGATGCAGGGAAAGCATGGTAATGAGGATGTTATTTCCAAGTCTCCAAGCCTACTTCCTATTGTACTAACCCTTAATAAGAAGGCTGCCCTGTCTGCCCTAAACAGGTAGGGTCTTTCTCCTTGTTACCTCCATATTTTCATTATATAAATATTTTGAAATTATTATTATCTTAATATATAAAAATTACGTGTCACGTTGTTTGTCCGCGATGGAATCCTAAACCACTGAACCAATTTTAATAAAATATTGCACACTGTGTGCAGTTTGATCCAACTTGAGACTTAGGGAAGTTTATAACTAAATTTATAGTCGCATTATTTTTATTGCAAATTATTTGTTTATTATTTAACAAAGAGTTATAATTATCTGTGAGTTCCATACGATTCTAACAGATGGCCGTGTAAGGTAATTGGTTAATTATTTAACCAGGTGGCTGTGCTTTTTGTTGCAACCGCGAATTTCAATTAAATTACAAATATTGATTATTTCATAATTTAAGTGTGTTTGTGTTTATTTTCTTTTCAATATATTGATAATATTAATTTCATGTGTAAGTAGGCTATTAGTTTTAAGTAATCTGGCTGAAAGACAGCAACTTAATTTAAATTTAACTGGACCGAGAACCGACATTGAATAATATGGCAAATCAGTTCTAGAGACCATGAATGATAAGATATCAAGTGAATTTCCACAAATTGGTATAGGCCTATGTGACATAAATCTTACATTTTAAGAAGAATGTCAATTTAAAAACATATGAAGGTCCTAAGGAACAGAATAACAGAATTGTAAGTAAGTCTGTTAGTTGTAATAATATGCCTAATATTACAGAAACAATCTCCATGCCTCAATTAAATGAAAAACAAGATGACTATAATATTTCACAAGATTATATTACTATATAGAGACTTCTTGATGATGATGAGAATCCAAACTGCCAACAAGTTTGTAGAAAAAAACGAAAGTATAATGAAATCAGCAAGCCTCCTCAAAATATTCCATCAATAAATGTATATAATCCTTATGATACACTTATGGATGATATTGAGAATGCAGACAACATAAATTCATCTCAATCAACAAAACCACTTCCCATAAACCACCACCCATATTTATACCAGGTGTAGTTAACATACCAGAACTAAAAAATTGTGTAAAACTAAAACTTTCTGATTTAGATTTCTCACTTAGTTTACTACAACATAATTTAACGTATACCTTAGCCACAGCAATGCATGGCCGGCTTCTATATATATATAAACAAAGTCGGATTAGTTACACTATTTATAACTCAAGAATGGCTGAACCGATTTTTATGATCTTTCATTTGTTGGATTTGTTTCCACCCTGAATAGCAGATAACTATTAAAACATCGGAAAAATTAACGTAAAAATATTTAAAGGCGATACAACGTTCGCCGGGCCAGCTAGTTATAATATAAATATTGTCAAAAATTGTCCTTACTGCATTTTACATGGAGACATTGAACAAATCTTAATAGGCTGTCCAAATATTAATAATTTTTAATGGACAAAAATCAAACATCCTATCTTTTAACATGTTTGCTACTTAACAACAGGGCATGCTGTAGTGTAGTTGGTTAAGACAATATACTACAAGCTGGAAGGTTGGTGATTCGAATCCTGGTAAGGTCAGGGTATTTAATCTGACCTAAATCTTCTGGCGTCCTAGGATGTTAACACCTGACAAAAAATGAAAACAGGCTTGTTAATGCTCAACGGCTTGATCTTTGTCTCCTGATCTATGGCAGGGTATGACTGGTGGCTGGATCATTGCTCTATCATAAACTTAAAAACAATATCTATGGGCTGAAGAGGGCATTTAAGTCCCTAAAGCAGCCGGAAGAGACAGGCCACGGGCCCTGCTTGTTGATTCCTCCTGGCTGCCGAGTGTGCATCCAGGTCAAACTGAGCTGGGGTAAAGAGTGGCTCTGCTCTTCCAACCCCATGTCTAGTCTAGTCTGATGGCACCATGACCCTGGGATCTACTCAGCCTTTAAAGGAAATGAGTACTGGGCATTTATTCTGTGGGGTTAAGGTGGCAATCATGCAGGGCTGACATTATGTGCTGATTATCTAAAAAGATGAGAGCCTTAACCTCCTGTCATCCCAAGGGCTTGTAGTGGGACCACTTTACTTTACTTACATCATATTGTATTTACTCAATTTACGTAGTAATCAGCAGATAAAAATATTTTTAAAAAAAATTTGCAGAGTAACATCTACTGACATCTATAAACACCAGAGTTCACGATAATATATTAAAATAAAAAACAACAAACAAACATTAGATTGGGAAATGTTTTCATTTTATATGCAAAGTACCATATTACTGTATTTATCTTTTTTTTTCTTGTTTTAATTAAATAACACTGCTTACATGTGGTTATTTATAAATTGATGTAGAAAAGTAATTACTAACAATAGACAGCAGTATTTTCACTGAGCATAGATGCATTCAAGATCAAAATAATATCTTTATCAATGTAAAATGTCTTGAATGGAGGTCATAGTTGTCTGTTTTTAATATCTTTGTGATTGTTCATGTTTAACACTGATAAATTAAGATATTTTTATAATTAATTTAATATTTCTCACTGAAGGACAGATTATATTTGAAGAGAAAAATATACACAGACTGGGATTTGAACCCAGGAACTTTGGCTTTCTATGCCAATGCTCTACCAACTGAGCTACCTGAGCTCTCCAATCTGAACACAATTTTTTCTCTTATACATTGTTAATTCCCAAGTGCCAAATGCTATGAACCTTTGTTCAATCGCGCAAATGGCAGCTTCTTTTTTAATAATACTTTTATTTGGAATTTAAACATTACTTTAAAAAACCAGTATTTTTATAAATGCTTGTACAGAGAACAAGAGGTCCAGGGTTCAAGTCCTCATTCAAGCATTAATTTTCTTTTCAAAACAATGACTTCATTCACACAATAATTTGTCATTTTGCAAACGAATATGTGGTATTGCTGTGAAGATGTAATATTATGCCAATAATTATTTTATTCTTTTCTTAATTCAGTTTCAAAATGTTCGGTAAACTGAAAAAAAAAAAATAGCCATAGTGAAGGTGAAATTTGTGATAGCTACAACAGACAGCGTGAAAGGAATGTATTCATGAAGTCCTAAATTTTATTGTTGACGAACTAAATATAAAAAGTCCTTATCCGCATGTGTCCGATTTTATTACTCATTAAAAAATGGATGCATGCTGACTTTTTACTTGTTCAAGTTGACAATTCTATGTCATATATCACTCATTTTTTTTTCTCCTAATTTAAAATGATAAGCAAGTTATATTTGGAACACCTGAAATCACAAGTTCTGACCAACCTGATTCCAGTTTTTCTTAATTTTCCTCAGTTTCAAGGAAATGTTGGTTGAAATTTCATTACCGTAACCCATTTCTTCTTTAATCATTATTTCATAATATAAAGCTTTAAAAATTAAATAATTTCTATAATATTGTCACATGACCATGATTTTTCCTTTGCAATATTTTGGCATAAATAAGCACACTGAATTTGTTTAAACTTTCACTTAACACTTTATTTCTTTCCACAATTATCAGCAAACTTTTGTTCACAGTTACAATTCACAGTGAATCTTATTTTAATTTTACCACAGTCACTGTTGAATAAGTTTGCCACAATTTCTCATTCACTTAACACTGTCCAATGTGAGACTGACTGCGGTCTCACCTCCGATCCCTTTTCATAGGCGCGAGGAAACTTCTCAAAATAGTTTCGAGATATTTCGAAGCGTAGAAGCTTCTGGCAAGATACTTCAGACACTTTGGCCAGTTTATGCGGGTCCTCTAACTCGCAGTTCTCGTCCAGCCCATGCAATTTAAATGTCGCTATGCGACACTTAACAATATATATGCCATATATGGCTATAAAGTAGAAGTACGTAAGAATTAAAAAAATAAAATAAAGTGGTATAAGTTATTGGTATGCATTTTGTATAGAGCTATTATGCTACAACAAAGATATTTGAAATATATTTTCTATGCATATTTCTCTAGCTATACTCAGTGAAAATAATGTAACATTCTTCATTAGCATGCTTTGTGTAAATTAACATTTATGCTTCAACACACAAATATAATTTTGTAACAGCAATAACAAATATATGTGTAAAACTGACACCATTATCAATAACTTAATGTAACTTATACTATGCATAATGTTATAGATTATACATTTTTTTAAATTACTCAATATACTTGTTTTGATTAAATTGTTTTGGGTTCTAGTGCAGATGACAGTTTAGTGTAATTCGGGGGAAAAAAACAAAAATGCAATAGTTATAGCCCATTGTGGTGACAGGCAATGAAATAGCCGATTTTCTGGCCAAGAAGGGTAGCAAAATTGTTTCAAACCCAACTTCTACTCCAGTTTCCTTTCACTATCAAAAGAATTATCTCAAATAAATTTATCAATAAACTTAGAGAAGAATACACCACCAAAACATCTGGAAAGGAATGGGTAAATCTACAAGCTTATGACACTACATTACAAAGAAAATCTGCAGTAGCAACATTCAGACTGCTAACAGGACATGACTGCCTGAATAAACACCTACACAGACTTGCCATAACAGATTCACCTAAATGCCCTTTTTGCAATTTAAATGAAGATATGGAAAGAAACCATCTCCTCCGTTGTCCAGCTTTTGTAGAAGAGACCAGCCTTTCTGCTAAATATTGGAGTGCAAGAGAGTGAATGATTTCATTATCAAGTGCTCAACATTAGATACCAACCAACCAACCATATTACAAGCAATTTAACAGTCTAAGGAATATATATATATATGACATGATAAGAAAAATAAATGCCTGAACGGGATTTGTTTGAACCCAGATCTCTGGGTTGGTACCCCAGCATGTTATCCATTACACCACCAGACAAATCCAATTCAAACACTTATTTTTCTTATATATATATATATATATATATATTATATTATATTCTCCATTATTACTAGATGTCGCAAGAACTTGGTCTTCACTGCCACCTAATAGCTGACTATAACAAGTAAGCAAATTAAAGAGAATATTTTTACTTTATAGCAGTGATGCTTTTTATATATATATATATATATATATATATACCTGAAATTTGAATGAGAATGCTTTTTAAGAATATAAGGTGAGGTGATAAAATTTTACTCAAGTAAATCTTATACCTCATAGTGTTAATTTGTAAAAAATTAACTTGAATGAGAAGTTGAGATTGAAATACTTAAAACAATGATACAAACAGTACATAACATTTAAAGAAAGCTATGAATTATGAGTACAAAAGAATATCTAAATTAAACTTGAAGAGCTAAATAAAAAAATAACCTATCCTAACTTTAATATTTATTCTTTTTTGTGTAGCATATTTTATTATTCTAAATGCATGGGAAAAAGTCACATGAAGTAAGTATATGGCAGAAATGTTAATAAACATGTTGGTAACATGAGATATAACAATATGGTAAACTCCTGTACCATTCCAAGATTCATAGTCTGTCATATGCGCTAGAATAACATTTCTTTTCCCCAGAGGAATATTATGTGCATTTTTGTTTGCAGTTTAGAAGTTATAGTATGTCCCCTCATTCTATTTTAGGAGCATAAGACATTAGTGAAACACTTCCTTCTGATTCTCTTCCATGTTTGTTTAGCTCTTTTTCACTTTACATTTACTTGCGGGTCCAGTCCTACGGGCCACATGCAAATACATTAGTCTCTACTCAAATTACTTCCAATCACTGGTGAGGTGACTCACCGTGAGCAAGTGCAAAGATCGAATTAGCTACCCACTAACTGGTCATGCATGAAAGTCATAGTTTTTGTAATATTGGCAAGAAATTACCCAGAATTCTCAGCGATAAAACCACTTCCGTTATTTCTGTCTGCTAGAGGAATGCATTTACGCGTGCATCCCGCAAATACTACCGTATACAACACCGTCTGCAAACGGCACCAATATACACAACACAACCGATCTCTGTTCTTCCAGTTGAATTCTTTGGTAGACTCTATCAAATTCCTCTTCTCCGCATATACCAAAAACATGATCGACGTCTTCAAGGTCCGACATCTTGGATAAAGCAGCAAGGTATGCGGCAAGGTTTCAAACTACATCGGTTCCCTTCGGGATTCTCACGATTCGTTTCTCTCTTAAGTTACCTTGTCAGGCAACTTACGAATTTCAACAATTATCGCATGAACAGATTTCTGAGTAAGCAAAATCGTATTAGGATACAACTTTCTCAGCAGAGAATGCCTTTTACGGTCTAATGCATTCATAGATTCGAACCTAATATCCTTCTTCAGAGTACAACCTATCCATCTCCATTTTCTCCCCTTAATTTGCTTTGAAATTAGTTCCTCTCCACAAATCTCCCACAGTATATTATTACTTATTAATTCAGGCCATTTGATATCACTTATTTTTCTTAAGCACCAATTGATAAATATCTGAAGTTTGTAATTTGTTTAGTTACCTTCTAAGTTTCATATGCATGAAACAAAATAAATTTTATATTACTATTAAATATTCAAATTTTTGTTTTCTTAGAAATATATTTATTCTTCTAAAATGAATATAGCTGTACAAATTTCCCATTTGCTTTTAATATAATTTTTAACATCTAGGGCTCCATTTTTTGTCACCACTGTATGTTACCTAAGTATGTGAATCCTTCAACTATTTCAATATTTTCTTTATTTATTTGTAATTTTGTATGAATTCTTTAATTAATCCTCTAAAATTCAGTTTTCTGGCTATTAATTGAGAGCACTGCTTTAGCAGTTTAGTAGAAATAAAGAACTTCACATGTAGTTTTTCGAGTGTGATATTGAGATGATTTAGACAGTCTGTGAAAAACAAATAATTTGTAATTCTCTTAATTAGAAGAGTACACATCATACATCTCTTCAAACAGAAACATATGGTGCAACATCCATCTGGTGAAAGTATAAGATAACCTAACTACCTGAAAATTGTACAGCGTGTTTCAGAAATAAATTAAAGTAATTTATCTAATTATAGAGAAGTTGCAGACAGGCATTTGAAATAGGGAATCCATGCTCTGAGACAAAAAAATCTGAGTTCTCAGTTGTTAAAATTTGATATGCATAATCCAGTAATAAAGTTAAATAGGGGAATGGAATGATATGGGTTCCCTTTAGGGATTGGAAGAAGCCCAACTTGTATTTTCAAAATTTAACTTCTTCAGGAGTCTTCTAAATAAAACTATGCCTAAGTTATGGACTATTGCTGATCTTACATATGGTTTACATTAAAAAAATCACCAGTTAGCTCTTCAAGAATTATAACTATGCAATGGACTCATATCATCAGCTATGGCTGGATACACATAATGATTGAAGAATCTTTAAAATTGCTCTCCTTTTTTTTTTAAATATTTTCAGTTATACAGAGTGTTCTAAATATAAAAGGGACTGATTTTTTTACAAGCATAAAACCTATCCACCAAGTTACCGACATTGAAAAGGTGAAGTTGCTATCCTCCCCTCTGTTTCAAGTAGTTGTCTTGTCCGAGTTCTGCAAGAGAAGATGAGTGAAGTTGGAACAATACTTTTATTACACAAGTCTGCATTTTAAAACTTTTTCTCAGAAGATTTTTTTAAAATAGGTGTTTTTAAATCATTTTTTTTCTTACTGAATCAAGAAATGATTTCCATTTTTGTCTATCACGTCAGGTTTTTCCTCAAAATAAGAATTTGTATTTTCACAATTTTAACTACTGTAAGCACAAATGTATTCTAACTTCATTTCACATAAGAACATTTTTTGTTAAAGACACATGTTAAAAATACTGTAAAGTAATACTTTTGTGACTACCTTGTAACAAAACAGAGAGCAAATGGTGTTCCATTAATTTTGAAATCTTCTCTTCTTTGAATTCCTTGAAGTTTCTCCATTTATAGTCTCCCTCTTCAACATCCAATAGTTTCATTCCATGTTCCCTAGTACCTCCTCTCTATCCTGGTGAAAATGTTCACCTTACTCTTCACTATAATGTCCCAGATTTTTGGAAAAATAGTCAATATAGGAATATAGAAAGTGAAATTTCACACCACTGTTACAATTCAACTTTTTGAAATTTTCCACAATTGCCTTGTAATTAGGATCTTTGTTATTCCCTAGAAAGTTTCCAGTAACAGATCGGAAAGCAGTCCATGCTTCTCTTTATCTCTCATTCATTGTTTTTTTTTTCAAAATCTTCATCCTTCATCAGTTTCTTTATTTGCAGACCAACAAAATCCAGCTTTCAATTTTTCTTGTGTGATGGACAGAAATTTCTTACAAAAGTACTTGAAGCAATGCCAATCCTGTGGTAGACTCCTTATGAACAGCTTCATCAAGCCCAATTTGATGTGTACTGGTGGAAGCAGGGCTTTTTGATGGTCTGCAAGGGGTTCATGAAGGATGTTTTTAGTTCCAGGTACAAAATTTCTCTGCTCTGGCCAAACTTTCACACTCCATTGTTTTTTCTTTGTCCAACTGTCCCATTCACATAGAAAGCGTGGCATTTTTGTGAAAGTTTAGCTATCTGTGTTCCTCATACTGGATACTTGTTAATAGCAACTTCATGTTCTCGAATGTCTCCTTCATCTGAACTGAATGGGCAATAGGATTGGACCCATACACTTTCCCATTATGCAGTAACACACTTTTGAGGCTCCTCTATGCTGATTCTGTAAAAAGTCTCCACTGAGTAGGATCATACTCAATGTCATAGAAGTGCATTAACTTGTTTATGTTATTGCAGTAAACCAAGCAATCATTCTGTGAGAATAAAGGAACTAGTTCTTTTTCTCTGTGTCTGTACCATGAGTAATGTGTTCCTGGTTCCAGAAGATTCTTACTCTTAAGCCTTTGGCAAATACAGATCACAAACTAGATCACTAAGGTCACTTTGAGAGAACCATTGTGAAGTAAAGCCATCATCAGGCTGATATACAAAATCAGTGATTACATCAATTTTACTTTCTTCATCATCTTCTGTCAGGTTCTCTTAAACAGCTGGAGGAAGATGAACAGGCAGCTCATCTCTATGTGGAATGGGCCTAATGGCTGAAGGGATGCTTGGATATACAATTTGGTTCTTTTTTTTTTTTTAATTGGACCCCCCAACATTAAGCAAACTGAAATAACAGTCATTAAGGTAGTGTTTAGGCTCCCTCCACGCAATAGGAATCGCAAATGGCATACACATTTTCTTCCCTTTTGTCCACAATCTTAACCTCTCAATGCAATAACAGCAAACTTTCTTTGGCGCCCGCGCTTTATCCTGGTTACAAAGTTTTCACTTTAAAATAAGCATCGTAAGCTTTTTTCACAAAGTCAGTAATATCCGTTCTTTCCTTAATCTCTGTATAATTTCCACAAATATAGCAGAATTAGGATTGTTCACACACTTGCGTGTTGTAGACATTGTCTTGCATTCACACTAGAGAGATAAAATGAGAACAGCATTCATAATGCAAGTGTCTGAGATGAACAACACTTCCAAGGTCACCCAATAACCTCAGCAGCAGTTATACCAACCTAAAGAATTAGAGTCCTGAATTGATGAATTTCTCGTCAACGATACTCATTACCTTCTGGCACATTTTAAGCTCTCCTCAATAAATATTTGAAAACAGATTAGGTCCATTGTGAAAAATCTGTACGTGATAGATGAAAACTAAGAACAGGTCTGGAATCAGCATAAAAAAGCAAACTAATGCCATGTATTAGTTTCCAGTCATCTGATATCATGGATGTTATCAAATATTTTACCGAGGAAAGAGTCCAGCAAACAGATATTCATCAAAGACTCAACACACAGTTTGGAGAAGTATGTCTCTCAAGAACGCAAATGTTTGAATGGTGTGAAACTTTCTGAGAGGGAAAAAGTCAAAAACATGCAACTTCGATCACCCCAAACAATATTGACCATTCTAATGTGCTTATAAGGGAGGATAGGCATACCAGTATAAAAGAATTTGTAATATAAGTATACATTTTTTATGTTATATTTAGTTTAACGTGTTCCAGTCCTGGATAAGTTTATTTTTTTTAAAAGAAAAATTAACGCTTAATTATTAGCACTGTTATGCAATAAAGTTTTGTATTCTCTTGAAGAAACACCTACTGCAACCTTCAACGATCTGTAGAGAAATGGGGACACCATAATATCTCATTGAGCATGTTTCTGTTGACAACATGGTTTTACAAAATGGGGCCGAGAAACTGCTGAATTGTAGGGAGGAGAAGGTGCTCCTGATACTTCTGTAACAGAGACGATAATCAACTTGGCAGTTGTCATTACTGTGAGACAGCTTATATTGACATATCAGTTGGAGCACTCACACTATTTAAAAAAGAGAATTTGCACATATTTAGAATGCATGTACGATCGATACCATGATTGCTTACTCCACAGCAAAAGCAGGCTCATGTCAATATGTTCCGTTATATGTTGAGAATGAGGGTGAGGCTTGGTGGTAGAATATCATCACTTCTGATGACACATTGGCATATTATTATGACCCAGAGATGAAGCAGAGCAGCGCAGAATTGTTGCAACATGGTCAACCACCATCACCACTGCAAAATGCACGACCGCATAAGGCCATGTTTATCAGGTTATGGTGTAAACTCAGTTCCAAGACACACTATAGTCACTGGAGTTTACTACTAGAACATCCTGAAGCAGTTCTACATTTGGAGTTTCTTTTTTCCTTTACAGTTAGGATATAATTCATTGAAGTCTTTTTGATGGTAAAGGATCACATCACCCCTAAACAAAGGAACCTCGGAAAATGGCAGCTCAATCACGACAATGCCAGGCCCTTCATGTTGCTAATGCTGTCACCATCTTCCTGGCAAAAAAAAAGGCATCTCTTTGGAACTCTATCCACCTTAGAGACCTGATTTGGCTCCTTGTGACTTTTTCTCAATCCAATAGCCGAAATGACCTTAAGGGATGTGGGTTTGCTTTCGAGGCAATCCTGAAGAGGATGTCAACAAATGTATTTCTGCATGTCTCCCAGGAATGGCAAAGGAGATGGGATAAGTGTGTTGAATGGTGGGGGGAAATATTTTGATAGGAATAAAAGTCTGTATGAGTAACATTTGTCATTAAACTGCTATATGAGCATTCATGCCAGTCCTTATTGAATACCCCTCATATGTAAAGGGTTAAAATATTAAAATGCATATATGTGATCTCAATTGTCATCAACTAATTAAACTTTCAGTTTAATCACTTTAAAGCTTTTCAGAAACATGTTCCAATCAGCAACATTTTAAATGATACTAAGATTTTTACAGTTATTCTATAAAGAAGGTTTCAAGTAATTATATGTGTTGTTGTTCAATAGGTTTTCATTCCTAGCTTCTTTTAAAGTTTCAATATCTTCAAGGATATTAATTTTATAGATGTTTTTATTCTCTCTGTGCATAATTGCAATTAACACAATATTGATTATTATGTATAGAGAGAACAGCAACTATAAAATTAACATCCTTGAAGAAATAAAAATTTTAAAAGAGGCTGTGAATGAATATCTGTTGAACAAAAATATGCCCAATGACATGAGCCCTCTTTACAGAATAACCAAAAACATCTAGTAACATTTTAAATGTTGATGATGGAACATGTTTCTGAAAGGGCTTCAAAGTGATTTAACTGACAAATTGATTAAACTGAAATTTTAATTAGTTGATGACAGATCTCAGGTATACATTTTGATATCATCATCATCATAGTACATTCACGAATTTAGGCCATTTGTTGACCTGTTTTGTCCTCAAGAGAAACACCATTCAAAAGTCTTTTGAGTGGACGTCCTGGTCTTCTTCCTGCAGGTTGATATCTTAACATCTCAACATTTTGATATTTTAACCTTTTATTCTTAAATACAAGCTATATTAAGATATATATGGATGCATTAAAGTTACAGTGGTTACATTTCTTTGTTTTCCAGAAAAATTAACATTAATCTAAATAAATTTGAGGACAAAAATGTACTATGTTAATCTCACCTGGACATATTTTGAAGACCATCATCTTCATTCTCTGAATGGGGAAGATGATCTCCAAAATATGTCCAGGACAGGATCTTATTTTATAAAATAAAATTTCCAATTCATATATTTAATATTACGAATTTTATATTTTCTGAAACTTTTTGGGACACACTCAATTTTTTGCAGTATCATAATCACAGTCCTGAAAAAATATCAAGTTGCCCTCTTAGTTTTGATAGTGCTGCCACCAATTGTTTTTTGTATAATTAAACTAATCTTATCTTGTATACTTGGACCAATGGATCTGTGCCCCTGTAACACTGGCATCGTTCTTAGAAAAGTACATGTCAATACTCTCACCATTTCATCGCACTCCTCTCCCCTACGTCAAACAACAGCCATCGAGTAGGGATGTTGCCAAACTTCCCCCAGTGTCATGGCTCTTGAATATTGAATAATGCAAGGTTGGAGTCAAGTTGACAACACTGAAGTGCAAGTGCAAGAGAGAGAGAGAGAGAGAGAGAGAAAATGCAGGGAGGGAAATGATTTGCCAGGACTGAAAAGGAAGTAGGCTCTAGTTCGCATATCTTATGGGGGCACAGATCCGTTGGACAGACAATAAATATATTATTTATAATTTTGTAGACACATGGTTGTGCATGGACTATTGTTAATTTTTTTGATTGCCCAAATATATTTTAATCATTGCATGTTTATTTAAGGAGAAGTTTCTGCCACCATTATTCACACTATTGTGTTGCCTGCATGGGTGTTTTTAGTTCCACTCTGAAGGACTACCCAATAATTTTTTACTGTTTGTATTTTATTCTGTAAATTGACAGTACTGAATAAATTAGTCATATTATTACATTGTTATAAGCAATGTTGCAAAACCTGAGTTTACTTTCATTACCATGAGTTTATGATATAATATTAAGACTAGACCCTGGATTTGCATGTAATTTTTTTTCTTCTTCTTCCTAATAAGTAAATCCCTAAAATAAAGTTTAATATCCCTATCAAGGTTTCCCAAGAGTATTTTAAACATTTTATTTCACATCCATCCATAGTACTTCTATCCGAGGGCGGATCTTTCACTGCAATCGTAGCATTTTCATGCTATGCTTTACAGTTTTGCTAGGGCATTATAGGTGTGGTAGCTTCCCGTTACTTCCCACACCGGTGAAGGATGATGATGATGGCCAGATGATTTTTGGGGACTGTTGGGTCCTAAGCTTCCTGACATTTGTCTTACAGGTGAGGAAAAAAAAACCTCACCCAGGAGCCTGCCCCACGGGGGATCGAACCCGGGCCACTGCGTGCCAAGGCAACACGCTACCTCGAGACCACAGTGGTGGACTTATTTCACATAAAAAGACATATTTTTAAAGCAGAATATGTGAATAAATATTTTCACTCTAAATAAAAGTAAGTTACATATTTATACTTCCTCATTCTCTTGAACATATTACAACATAAAACTTTATCTCAAGAGAATTCAGTATGCCTGCTAATTAATTTCTGCTCATTCTGATGCATGTGCAAGTGGTTAGGAAAGTGCAGAGATTAATCATACATTTCTCTCTTACGTAATGTGATGTAATGCATTCACTGAAAGTTTATATATCTTAATAATTTTTTAGAAGGGATAAATGTTTGTATGAACCTGGATTTGAACCCAAGATCTCCAGTTTTATGTACCAGCCCAGTAACCAGTTGTACTCCCCAGGCATTCCTATTCAGACACAATTTTTTTTCTTTCTCTCATGTAATGCCACATCCCCATAGTGATGAATCATTGTTCTCAACACAGTTAGGTAGCTTCTAATTCAAGAAGACTTCATGATGAAATTATTAATACTAATTTTAAGCTGTAAAGCTATTATTGTGATGTTAATTGGATAAATTTACGTATCAACATGATTGATACTTCTCATTTGTTTTTATAATTTTAGTAGATATTCTGTTCCAAAAATAGACAATTATATTACTTTTTTTAGGTACACTTAGCAAAAAAAAGAATGAGCGGCTTAAAAATGCAAGTCTCTGTTATCACCCATTTGCACATGCTTGAAGAGCTAAAGCTGTGGTTTATGAGGTAATGCATTGTTAAATGTTTTAAATATGTTGTATTTCATTTTAATGGTCTTAAATAGTTAAACAGCAATGAAGGAGACATGTTTCTAGATATTTACAAGTGTTCGACGTATACAATATTACTCAAATTGTGACATTACGAATAAAGTTAACTCTCATACATAGTGTAAAAGTAAATAAGAAAACCAGGATTTAGATGACTAGTATCTGACGTTCGAGTAGCATAGATCGTTAAACCAATTACAAAAAATTAAATATATATATATATATATAAGAGCCAGGCTTCAAATGCCTCGACAGTGAATTTCTGTTATTTATTTGTATTTCTGCAAAATACATCCCATTACATTTAATTCCAGCCAGTAATCTACATCCACTTTACACTATTTTAATTAATATTCCTGCCTTCGTAAATTATATAACACTATTTAGCTACCAGTATAAATTTGTGTGTTCAGTACCATGTTTTAATAATAAGGCTGTAAATATATGTAATAAAAGATAATATAGCTTCATAAATTTATGTATTTATTTATTATGTATTAGTGAGGAAAAAGTTTCACCCTTCAATTAAAATATTTAGTTGATATAGGTCAAGTCCAGCCTAATAATAGCCCATAGATGGACAATAATAATAATAAATAGTAATACTTTCAAATAGTTAGTTTTTTCTTTAAGAATGGATAGACATAATAAAATTGTAACAATTAAAAAAATGTAACCTCATTCGGAATCGAACCTTTGACCTCTTGCATATGAAGCAAGCCATAAGGCACTGAGCTAAGTGTTCGCTGGCTTGCTGTGCATAAAAGAATGCTCTTCATTGGAGGAAGAGGAACCTTTTATAACTCTACTGTGCAATTAAGTTTACTTGTGTGAATCGCGCATTAAAACTTGAAACTTTCGAGATCAAGAGACTGCTCATTCTTTTTTTTTTGCTAAGTGTACATTTATGTGTAATGAGCAATTAGCTTATAAAGAAGAAGAAGAAAAAAAGGAACAGGTAAATAACATGAAATTGGGGATATAATAAAAAAATTACAGGTGTAGATTTGAAAAGATTCAAATTGTATTGTCAGAATCTAGAGCACTAGAGCAGTCAGGTAAAATTGGATGTTTAGCTGCAGTTGGTAAGTTCCAATATTCTAATGAGTTAGGCGTTTTTATTTTAATGTTTTGGAAATATTTTTTAGTTTTTTACACATAGTTTTTCAAATTTAGTACATACAAAATTAATATTTATACGTTTTTAGTGCATTTTTATTCAAGAGAGTGTAAATAAACAATGGAAGAAGTTATATTACACAAGAAAAATTTATGCCTGGACTGGGATTCATTATATATATATATATATTGATGGTGGGTAATGAAAACCTCGTAACTCCATTTTGCTAAATTTTATAGGAGAAACAAATAACTGTTTTAAATAATTATGAAAATTGATAAGCAATAGTTCCCACATATTTTACTACAGAATACAAGTCAAGTTATTAATAAATTTGAAGTCCGTGTTCTCAACAAGTTATGTATCACATATTTCTGTGCTGGCTACTGGAGTTATGTGGTTTTCAATGACTGATGGAGTTACGAGGTTTTCATTGCCTACCGTCTATATATATATATACAGTGGACACCAGTTAATTCGACATTCAAATAATTGGGTAATTCGAATATAAGTACAATCCCGTTGAAACTCCTATTTCAAATAATGTTAAAAAATCCCTGTTTAATTTGACATTTTGAAACCAACATTTGGATAATTCAAAGCTACAATTCAATGATAAAGAGAAAAGTTATCTGATTTCTGTATAGTTTAAATATGGTTGAAAAATTCCATGAATTTGTCTAGTGCCCGTATTCCTAGTTGCTTATTTTTAAAGTCCCGTTATTTGGCAAGCGAACTGGTCTGTATTGTCCAGCGCTTTGTTTCGTCGGGTATAGTACATAGATACTCACCCCTCACTCATAGCCCAAAAACTGAGAATAATGCATGTACCCTTCCTTACTTTTACAGTACAGTTTAAAAACTTAACTCAGTAATAATGTGTTAAGTGACTCGATTCACAATATCGAAATGCAGAGTGTACACCTGTTTAAGATTAGCAAAAACACTCAGGGAAGTAGAAAAAGAAACAAAGAAGAAGTGTGATATTGCCAAAGAATATGGAATACTGCCGAACACTTTATCCACTTATGTAAAGAATAAAGAAAAAATAATGGAGAGTTGGAACCTACCAAGTGTGAAAGTAGGAAACACATAAGAGGAGGTGAATTTCCTGAAGTTGATGAGTGTGTGTTTAAATGGTTCAAACAAGTGTGTGATCCTAACATACCATTGAGTGGCCCATTAGTGTGTGCCAAAGCTGAAGAATTTGCAGAAAAGTTGGGCGTTAAAAATTTTAAAAGAAAGTGAAGTTTGGTTCAGTGGTTTTCAGGGAAAAAATGGCATTTCGTTTAAAAACATGTGCAATGAGAGTGTACTTATTTTCTGACAAAATATGGAATTTAGAAGGTGAGTTACAGGGCATGTTAGTTGCAGTATTTGCACGATATAAATTTATTTCAGGGTACAGTACTATGTAATATAAAGTGTCATTTGTTAATTTGAAGTTTTGATAATTTGAATTTTTAAAAATTCCTCCTTTAGTTTGAATTAAAGTGTCCACTGTATATATATTGTTTGTTTTTTCATATATATATATATATATATATATATATATGTGTGTGTGTGTGTTATATGACATGAAAATAAAAACTAATGCCTGAACCGGGATTTGAACCCAGGACGTATACATATATATATATATACACACACATATATATATGTATATATGATAAATGTTTCTTGGGTTTTCTGTGTCAAAGTTTCAAGGTGCACATATCGTTGTCAAGAAATTTGGGATCACATCAAAACGTTGGAACCAGTGACCAGAGGCCAACCTTGAAACATTTCTTTGTCATACTTACATCCTCAAAAACCTACAATATTACAAATATATATATATATATATATATATATATATATATATATATGAATGAATTTATTTATTAGTATTTTATTTTATGCTCACACAATATTTTGTGCATAGCATTTCAGCTGTCCTCCCCATTCACTATGAATCTGAATTATTCTTCACTGTTCTAAATGTTTTGATTTTGTGACATGTGGCTATATTTTACACAATTTCAAACTCCAAATAGAATGAATATTAAAATAATTCGGCATGATAGTTTCAAAGAGCCAGGATCTACTGAAGTGGTTGCTATCATAGAATAGCAGATGTCAGCAATTTCACAAATCTTCAGGCAGCGATTCTGCAATACCATATCATGGATATTTTCAATCATTTTCGCTATGGTTACTGATTTTGGTTTTCTGCTATATGCTCTCGTGGCCACATTTAAATCCAGTAGGTCACTAAGTAGAAAACGATGGAGCAGAGTCCCTTGACATATATCTTAATATCAGCATGAATTTCCTTTGCCTTCATTATTTTCTTACATACAGGGTTATTCAGAAAGATGGAACAGAATTCAAACATTTATTTCTTCCAAACTACAAAAAATAGAAACACAATTCCAATGTTCCTAGAAAGAGAAAAGTTTGAAGTTCCGATCACGGTCAAATTGGCGCTGTTGCTTGAAGTTTCAATCATGGTCGCATTGGCGCTGTTGGATTGGAAGAGGAGGAGCAGAAGATCAACTTCATCACCGGTGGCCTCCCAGGTCACCAGACCTAACCCCATGTGATTTTTATCTGTGATGTTACATAAAAGACCATGTTTTTATCCCTCCTATGCCTGACACTCTTGAAAATTTGCGACAACAAATTGTTAAAGCTCTGAATTTGTTAATTAGAGACCAGCTGATTCGTATGTGGCAAGAAATGAGACACCGTTTTGATATTTGTTGCGTAACACATGGTGTTCATATTAAATGCATATGAAACGCTGGAGGGAAAATTTTCTATAGGATCGTAACAGGCCTTGGCCTAATACTTGGAAGGAAGAAGAAGAAGATTAGTAAAATTTGAACTTTTCTCTTTCCAGGAACGTTGGAATAGTGTTTCTATTTTTTTTGTAGTTTGGAAGAAATAAATGTTTTAAGTTTGTTCTTTCTGAATAGCCCTGTATTTAATCGCTGCATAATTTTCAATATTTGCCATATTATGTATTCTCCATCTGATTTTCTTTACTTGCCACACATGTGAAACAAAGAGGTGTGTGCAATATTGAGCAAGTGTTCTTTTTTAATGGTGAGGATTTCACTGCCATGCAAAATCTGAAATACTATAGCCATATGTTAGTCATTCTTAGAACTTTCCAAATTAACCTCTTATTAGTCTTAGAACTGTTATATCATGAGGAAAGGAAATTTTTTTAATGTTACTAATATTTATTGCAGATTTTGATAGACGTTATTTTTGGGCATGGACAGATTTCATTTCATATGTGGATTTCATGTTACTATTCACCATCATTTGTTCTGCACTGACATATCTCTTCATAGACTTCATGCCATATGTAGAGCTGATTGGTTTTTTGGCTGTGTTTACTGAAGCTCTACTAGGGGCTCCTCAAGTTCTGTGCAATTACCGTAATAAATCCACAGAAGGAATGAGGTAAGCAGTAGAACTATGAATTTAATAGAGTGTGATAAGTTGTATTTGTTTTTATTTTACAATGATCTCTTTTCACAGATTTTTCATCATCATTCTCGCTGATCAATATCCCCCTTAATGTTTGGGTTTCTCATTAGGTGGACATATTGCATTAATGTGATCAATTTTTCAATTTATGTACCACTTCAACAGACCACATCACATAGGTGATGTGTATTTTTATTGTCTTGTGGTCACAGTGTTCTAGTGGTTATGTTCCTTGCCTGTAGTCCCAAGAGTCATGGGTTCAAACCCGGCTGGGATCGATGGATTTTAGGATGGAAAAATCCAACGAACAAGCTCTCCAGGAGGGACTTTAACCCTTGGGTCCAGAGTCTGAAGATTTTCAGGCTTGTAAAAGAACCTCAAGGCTGAATAAAAAGGCCTCTGTGCAAAATTGAACCGATTTTCATCTATCCAAGTAATATCTTAGTTTATTTTAAAATACAATAGGAAGTAACATTAAGAGGTTTGTTTAATAATTAAAACATTTTGTCTGTTCATTCTTACCTCTTAGAGTTGTTTTTGTTGAACATATGTTTCAGAGCTTCTTAGCCTCATCGTCAGAGATTACAGACTAAGAAACTCTGAAACATATGTTCGACAAAAACAACTCTAAGAGGTAAGAATGAACAGACAAAATAAGAATAAATTTTATTTACAAATAAATGTTATACACAGTATTGACACCCGAATGAGCAAGTGCTCGTGCTCGGGTGCAGTTCAGTTACATGAATAATACAAATAGAATATATACATTTAAAGTTGGGGCCAGTTTCATTTTTACATAAATTATGGCACATACAAATAAAAAATAATAATGTATTGGGAATAAGACTTATTCTAACAAGAGAATTAATGGAATGGAGAATGTTATACATAAATAATATAATGTAATGGATTATAACCAATAATACAGAAGAAAGTAATTAGTTATATATTGATTTATAATAATATAAGCAAAAAATAGATGCTTTATATTTATTATTTTAAAATATTCAAATGATTAATTTTATTCACTTCATTAATTAAAAATTATTAATTTAATTGCTTTTTTAAAACTAGCTGTGTTTAGTTTACTTAGTTTTGGATTGGATCTAATTAATTCATTATATAAATTTGGTCCTAGATATCTACTATGGTTAGATCCAGAAGTTGTATAAAATTTTGGAAAATGTAGCAAAGAAGTAGTATTTTGTCTGGTGCTGTAAAAACTTTGATTGTGCTCTTTAAATTCATTTTTATTTTTATGAAAATAAGTAAGCAATATATGCTTGAATATTTGTTTAATATTTGGCATGTTGAATTCTAAATAAATTAAATTTGTAGGGTAATCTAAAGATTTCTGCAAGCAGATTTTTATGATTCGTTTTTGTAGTAATGTTAAGGGATAAAGAATAGAATTTGCGATTCCACCCCAACCTAATATTCCATATTGGATTATCGATTGAACCAGAGCTAAGTAAACAGTTCGCAATACATACATTGGTAAATATAATTGAAGGATGATAAATTTGTGAATAGTTTTATGTAGTTTGTTACACAGCAAGGAAACGTGTTTGTCGTATCTTAAATATTGGTCTATTATAATACCTAGATATTTCACTTGTGTTGATATTCTCAAGGATGGACATGTGCAATATGCGCTGTTACAATTGCATATTGTAATATCGTGACTGGGGTTTGAATGAAATTCATATATACCGCGTGATGTTAAAGAAAAAGGAATTAATGTAGTTTTTGAGATATTCAAAGAAAGTAAATTTGTGTCTAGCCATTCTTTAATTACATTGATTCCTTTATTAGCATTATGTATGGTTTCAGTCCATGTAGAGCCGGAAAATAAGACAACCGTGTCGTCAGCATATGCATATATAGAACCCAAAAAATGCTTTCTAAGTTAATTTAGAGTAAAAATCATTAATATAAATTAGGAATAAACTTGTCTACGAAAAACATTCCCCTTAGGGACATCCTATAATAATATTATGTATACTACTGTTTTATCGTCGATTTTTGTTGTTTGGGTTCTATTACTTAAATACGGAAATGTTTTAATTAATATCTTAGTTACCTACTAGATGTCTCAATGAGGCAATGTGCTAACCACATGTCACTCATTGGCATCTCCTAGTAAAACCATAACCCAAGAGGAAAAATTAGCTTGGTGAAGAAACTCCCCGCTAGGGAGCACCCATGTTCCCACTCAAGTTTTAAGCATCATGTCCCCCCCCCCCCTTATGCAGAGTTAAGGAAAGTGCTCTGGGTCTGAGTCCCCCCCGTAGGAAGAAATTCTCTCATGGAATTGCAGCCAGTATGGGACTGATGCCTACCCAGCATTGTGAGTAATTTGGGTTGCTAGAATAATTAACGGCTTCATGTTGAGAAAACCAGTTATAATGACTGGGGGATCCAATTGCTATTATTATCCCTTTAATGGCTGCATGAACATCCATCTTTGTGATGACACTTGTGGATGTGAAGCCAACAGGTAGGTAGTATGCCAAATGCCTTCTAGTCCTATTGCACCATGGGAAGAAAAAAAAGAAAGAACATTGTACTTGTTTTGTGTATAGAAACAAATTTAGGGTGAGTGTATGTTTAAGTATTTGTGTGTGAAGTCTGTGAGGGATGACAATGAAGAGAAAGTGAAATCTGGTGCAGACACACAGCCTTCTTCTGTCAAAAAGCACCAACAGGATGCTTGGTTAACTTTCCAATCTGACAGATGAATCACCATCAGTAGTACCATGTATCTTCTTAACATATGTGCTGCGAAGGATATATGAGATAGAAATTATGAAAGTGCACCGGCGTAACCACGCTCTATGCTGCCAGAAACTGCACTGTATAGGTGCTGGATCAAACCGTTATTGTTGATAACTATTTTGATTGGAAAGCATAGATTGTTCAAATGGTGACATCTTTGCCTGGGCCCATAGAGGCAAAGAGGAATTCAACTTTCTTTACTAAATTCTCCCAATATGTAATGCTTACTGACTTATAAAATACAATTGTGGAAGCTTTGGGATAAATGAACTGACACACGCTTGAGTAAGCTTTTGGAATTTGACTTAGACATCTGACTAATGCTAACTACTGAATAAAATGGACATAAGTATAAAACACAACTAAAGCTTTTAATGCGAGTCAAAATTTAGTCAGATATGTACAAAGATAAATAAATAAATATTCTTAATAATGAATGGAGAACATATTTTAATCGACTCACCTCATACATTTTCAAACTTCTTTGATACCGACGGTTTCAGACAATATCATGTCCTCATCAGTCATGGCATCCATTGATGAAATTCCGTGATTGTTGATTTCTTTAGTGACATCACCTCTTGTGCTGCCATCTTTCGTTGGGATTATAAACTTTGTAATTAAATTTTTATCCACCGGAATATCGAAATTCATAGATTCATTCAGAAGAATAAATATCAATCTATGAATTTCGATATTCCGGTGGATAAAAATTTAATTACAAAGTTTATAATCCCAACGAAAGTTGGCAGCACAAGAGGTGATCTCACTAAAGAAATCAACAATCACGGAATTTCATCATTGGATGCCATGACTGATGAAGGACATGATATTGTCTGAAACCGTCGGTATCAAAGAAGTTTGAAAATGTATGAGGTGAGTCGATTAAAATATGTTCTCCATTCATTATTAATGATATAACCTCATAATGTTTACTTCCCGATATTAATTTAAATATAAATAAATATTCGCTTTACAAAGAAAATAAATCATAATAGATCATCTATAAAAAAAGAAAATATGATATAAATTAACATACATACATACATTATCACTCACTCTAGTCCAGCCTCGGGTTGGGGGAAATACTGTCCTAGCATCCCCAGCCTGGCTCACTGGACTAAACAAACAAAACCAGCTCTCCTGAGCTGTTCTGACCAGACTCCAACAGTGACTAAGTAGATGATGATTCGATGTCACAAACACAGCTATTTATGAGAGTTCACAGGGAGAGGGGGAATGCGCGATAGCACAGGGTGCGCACTAGGAAAGGGAAGGGATAGATAGCAAAGCATTTGGCACTGTTCATAAAGATGACACTCGAGATGGAGACGCGATGACGTATAGTTTGCGCAGTAAGACATAATTCCTGTATCGAAATGTCCATTTCAGTACAAAAGAAACAAACGATAACCTGTTGAATGAGAACAAGCCTTACCAGATTAACCCACTATACAATATGTTCGTTAAATGCAAACAGTTCCCAATGAAAATGGAACCAGTTCCAAAAGACCTAGCTGAATATTTTATACAAATCTAATTTGTTGAGGATGACACAACAGGTACAAATTTTATTAATATTGAGTGGGGAACATATTTTTAATAACTTACCTCATACAATTTCAAATTTATTTGAGACCATTGGTTTTGAATGAATTTTTCATTCATCTTCAGTCCTGACTCCAACTGTACTTCCCAACATTAATTTTAATACAAATTTTATTATTTTAAATATTCAATTCTTTTTAACTTGATGTTTGTTATACATAGGCCTATGGTTAAGTTCTGTAGATAGGAAATAACACTATGAGGTTTTTTAATATTGTTTATTATTTCACTCACCTCATACTTCATAATTCATAGCAGACCCTGGGTTTCTTCACATCTTTTGTGACATTCTCAATGCTGTGTCACGTTCACAACTGACATCCAACGGCTTTCTATCCTGCGACTGACCTCTGCGCCATCTGGTGGCCGACCGAAGAATTTCCAAATCAGTCCTCTCTCCTTATAACCGGGTATTTCAAAATTCATAGTTGTATTTTCATTCTTGCATATGTAATTTTTTTCCCAAATTGTGAGTTCCTTCGGTTTTTCCAATTGTTTAAGTAATTTTGTTTTGGTTTCTATTCTATGTTTTTCTGACCAGGCATGTGCAGCTATTGCAGATTTTTCAGTTTCTCCATTTTTAACATTTCTGAGGTGTTCTTTTAATCTTGTATTTAGATTCCTTTTTGTTTTTCCTATGTATATCTTTTCACAATCTTTACAATTAATTTGATAAATTCCCGACTTTTTGCAGTCTTCAATCTTTTATTAAATTACCTAAGCTGTAATCATTTTTCGGTGCTAATTTAATGTTGAATTTGTTGAAAATTTTTTGAAACTTGTCAAATACTAAAGGGAGAAGAGTATGAAGGAATTAAACCCCAACATTCATGATCTTCCAAAAATCCACAAAGATGGAAACAAAATGAGACCTATCATCAACAATATCAACTCACCGACATATAACATATCAAAATGGCTTAGCAATAAATTTAAAGGTATGGAAAAATTTGAAAATTTAGCAGTAGAAAATTCTTACCAATTAGTTGAGAAATTAGAAAATGTAGAAATAGAACCTTCAGAAAGATTGGTCTCATTTGACGTTACTTCATTGTTCACAAACATCCCGACTGACACAACTTTGAAAATTTTAGAAAAATGGTTGAAAGAAAACAAATTAGATGATGATAGCGTTAAAGAATACACAAAACTAACAAAATTATGCTTAAATCAAATGTTCTTCACCTTTCGAGGAAAATACTTTAGACAAAAATCAGGACTTGCAATGGGAAATCCATTATCACCATTCTTAGCAAACATGTTTATGGGGAACTTTGAATGTCATGTAACCAAAGCACATCCTTTGATGTTTAAATTTTGGAGAAGATATGTAGATGATATCATAGCAATAGTAAAACAGAAACAATTAGAAGATGCCATTAAATTGTTAAATATTCAAAATAAAACAATCAAATTTACAATGAAAATAGAAAATAATCATGAAATACCATTTTTAGACCTTAAATTGATTTGGAATGAAGAAAAAAAGAAAATAGAATTTGGAATCTACAGAAAAGAAACTCACATCGACAATTATATAAAAGCTACTGGATTTGACCATTTTTCACACAAACAGGCAGTATTTAATAGTTTAACACACAGACTTGTGAATGTCCCCATGAGCAAAGAAAATTACAATAAAGAGAAAGGACACATCATAAAAATTGCGAAGGATAATGGTTTTCAAGAGAAGATGATACACAAGAAAATAAATAAATTCAAAAAACAAAAAATCATTAATGAAAGTACTCTTCAGACAGATAAAAATATAGGCAAAAAATTCAAGAAGTTCACATACCATCCTTTAGTATTTGACAAGTTTCAAAAAAATTTTCAACAAATTCAACATTAAATTAGCACCGAAAAATGATTACAGCTTAGGTAATTTATTAATTAAGAACCTCATAATGTGTTTCCCAATTTTAACTTTGAATTTAATAAAAGATTGAAGACTGCAAAAAATTGGGAATTTATCAAATTAATTGTAAAGATTGTGAAAAGATATACATAGGAAAAACAAAAAGGAATCTAAATACAAGATTAAAAGAACACCTCAGAAATGTTAAAAATGGAGAAACTGAAAAATCTGCAATAGCTACACATGCCTGGTCAGAAAAACATAGAATAGAAACCAAAACAAAATTACTTAAACAATTGGAAAAACCGAAGGAACTCTCAATTTGGGAAAAAATTTACATATGCAAGAATGAAAATACAACTATGAATTTTGAAATACCCGGTTATAAGGAGAGAGGACTGATTTGGAAATTCTTCGGTCGGCCACCAGATGGCGCAGAGGTCAGTCTGCAGGATAGAAAGCTGTTGGATGTCAGTTGTGAACGTGACACAGCATTGAGAATGTCACAAAAGATGTGAAGAAACCCAGGGTCTGCTATGAATTATGAAGTATGAGGTGAGTGAAATAATAAACAATATAGGCCTATGGTATTTTTTTTCAGGATATTGTTAGAGTAATTCTTACTGCAGTATTGTAAAACATGGCTACAAGTTAAAAAGGGCATAAATTACCGTATATAGGAAATTTAAAAAGATATACCATATTGTGTACAGTTTCTTATAATTTTATGCTTCAATGCAATAAGCAAGCTTGCCTGATTTTGCAATTAATTACTGGATGAACAACTTTGTGAGTAGTATATTTTGGCTCACCCTCATATTTCTTGATTTTTATGCAGACTGGTTTTGTCACTTCTGTGCAACATTCTCGATGTATTACAACCGTTGCCTTGTGGTTGTCCATCCTGCAAGTTAATTTCTGCTCCCTGTTCTGGCTGACCAATGAACTTCCAAATCAAATTTTTTTCTCTTTCGCCAGGAATTTCAAAATTCATTGTTTTCTTTTTATTCTTGCAGATGTATATTTTCTCCCAAATTCTGAGTTCCTTAGATTTACTTATTTTAGGAATTCTCACTATGAGGTATATTCATTAAGGTAGAATTTTTCTAACTGTTTTAGTAATTTTGCCTTAGTTTCAATTCTGTGTTTTTCTGACCATGCATGTGCAGCTATTACAGATTTTTCAATTTTTCCATTTTTAAGATTTCTAAGGTGTTCTTTCAATATTGTATTTAAGTTCCTTTTTGTTTTTCCTATGTATAATTAAAAGAAACCTCATAGTGTTATTTTCTACATATATTTAACTATGTGAGTGTCGTCACTCTCTTGAATATGGAATTCTCAATAATTTCCACCTGAATACCCCTATGTGTCCATGAATACAGCCTTAGATCGCTTAATACTTCTTTTACCCATAAGGTCATGGAGAATCTTCCTGAATGAGGGATCAGTTCAATTCCAGAGGGATTTCAGAAACAAGGAGATTTAAGACAAGACATAACATCCATATTAACTATTTCCATGCTGCAACAGACCTAAGAGGCTCTTAGTTTACTAGTAAGCTGCTGCTTCACATCCAGATGTGCCATTTGCAGAGGTAGATGACTATTCAACAAGTAAAAGGGTGTCATGTTGAGTTCCTGAACCTGGAACCACTACTTATTGTAAGGTAAAGTGACCCCACTACAAGCCATAGGAGACCCTTGGAGTAGTAAGCGATTAAGCCTCCCACATTTCTAGACAATCGGCATGAGATGCTAACTGGTTTGTCTGCCTGGATGACAGCCACCTTTGTCCCATACATCTGGTATTCATTAAAAGCTGAGTCGACCTCAGAGCCATAGCACTGCCAGAGGGTTTAGGCCAGTTTAAAAAAATGTTGATCCCTAATGGGTCTCAAATCCTTAACCTTCCAGCTTGAAGCATATCTATAACCATCTATGTTACGGCATTTCACACTACTTACAATAGCTACCCAAATTCATCATGATGCTGGGCAGGTAAAATCTCATTTTGGCCAAAATTTCACATGAAAATTTCTTCCCCCATGGGGACTCAAACCAGAGCATGTACCATAGCTCTACACCAAGAGATTATGCCTTTTTCTGCTAGACTATGGGATGGAACCATACATTCATATTAAACAAGGTAAATACACTTTTTTTTTTAATGCAGAGCACTTGAAATACATTTCATTCACCCGATAAGGTAAATATGATACGAGGGCCAATTGGTAATAAGGTAACTTTTGTGTCTTAAATTTCCTGACAACCTTCGCCCAGGAAGCATGTCCCATCAGGGATTGTACCCAGTCCTTCCATGGCTGAGAAACATTATTTCTAGACCACAGTAGTGAACAGGTCATAAATTCTAACTTATTATTTGTCTGTAACCATCCCCAAGATATGCAGGTGTGCCTTACAGTAACCATCCCATTGGCTCCAGTGAACTTCCAATCATCTTTAATTGGATTCACTGTGTTATTGTCATTCATAATCTGAAATATACTTTGACTTCAAGAAATTGAACCAGAAATATACATCTCACCTTATATTATATTTTCTCACCTTGATATGTTTTGAGGACCATCGTCTCCATTCTCAACTAGATTCTGGTGTATATTTTCAGTTCAATCTCTCATAGTGTGACCTCCTATATAAACCTGTTAGTGAATTCTGAAGGATTGTAGCTATTGAGGTTGTTCTCATCAAAAAATATATTTGTTTTAATTTATACAAATATTCATCAATCATACCTTACTAATGTCCACCACTGTGGTCTCGAGGTAGCGTGCTGCCTTGTCACGCAGCGGACCTGGGTTCGATCCCTGACCAGGGCAGTTTTTCTGGGTGAGGTTTTTATCAGGGTTTTTCCTCACTTGTAAGACAAATGTCAGGAAAACTTTAAGGCCCAAACGGTCCCCGAAATCATATGGCTGTCATCCTTATAATTATCATCATCATCCTTCACCGGTGTGGAAAGCAACAGGAAGCTACCACACCTACAATTCCCTAGTAAAGCTGCAAGCATAGCATGAAAATGCTATGATTGCAGTGAAGGACCTGCCTTCGGGCAGAATTACTATGGATGGATACCTTACTAGATGTCAAAAATGAAATGTGTCTTTTAATGCCCTAAAGACTACAATTTTTGTTTTTTCTGGAATCAATCTTGGCATTACACCATTAAATTAAGAAAAGTAAAATAGAGTTAATTAACTATCAAGATTAGACCATTAAAAGTGTTGGTTAATTGGAGCAAAAATTTAAAATCACTCTTACAGTCAAAAATAAACATTCTTAAATGTGCAAATTTTTAAATTTATCCCAATAAAAATCGGTAAATCCCATTGAAATAAAGTGAGAACGTTATTTTCAAGAAATCTGATCATAAGGAGTGACTGATACCTGAAAACCAAAATTTAAAAATTGTTTTGGCGGCTGTTATTTTCGTTTTCTCATGACTAAACTGAATACATATATTATTATGATTTAGGTTCACCTCATATTTTTTTAAATTTTCTTGCAGACCATGGTTTCACATCTGTGTAATATTCCAAATCCCTAACTCATAATAATTAAAAGAAACCTCATAGTGTTACTTTCTTCAAATATAAATGAACACATACAATTTAAGATTCAAATTAAAATGTTTTATACTTCACCTCATATTGAGTCTTCTAATTACTCCAGTTTCAAAGCTTAGGCAGCTTCATCTTCAGTAATTTGTTGTCAACTGATGTTATGTCGATCAGGAGGATTGCTTCTTCAAAAAGCTTTGAAACCGGTATAAAACTGGATATGAGGTGAGGTATAAAACATTTTAATCATCATCATCCATACAAGTATTAGCCATGTAGCCTGTTACATCCAGCACTTTTTGGACATCCCAGCAATCTTTTGCCTTGGAGGCAGTAACGAAGCTTGGCTTTTGGGATTCTGTGAGATGGCGTTCGTTGAAGATGGGCTTTCCAGGTGTTCTGGTAGTTTTGTATATGGTGGAGAATGGGTTCTACATCCAACTCTTCCATAATTTCCTCATTTCTTTTATGGTTCCACTTTGTATAACCTGCTGTACAGCGCATAAATCACATCTCATTTGCTGTTATTCGGCTTTCATCTCTTCTTCGTATTGTCCATGCTTCACTACCATATCTTAATACTGGTCTCACGAGAAAAACATTTTAATTGAAATCTTAAATTAAACCTCATAGTGGTTTTTTCCTATAAAAGTTCAACATACAGTTTATTTAACAAAGATATGTTCTGTAAACCAGCAAAATTGAACCATAAATTTGACTTACTACTAAGAAATTTGTTTAGTTTACACAGTTTCTGCATGAAGGACTTTTTTGTTGTGTTGCAGTGTGAAGATGGTGATAATGTGGACATGTGGGGATACATTTAAGACAGGATATTTTCTTATCCGGGAAGCTCCGGTACAATTCTGGTTGTGTGGTGCACTTCAAGTGAGTATTGACGTGTTCATCTTGTGCCAGGTGTATTGGTATAAATACAATCCTAGTGTGAGAAACAAAAAACAAGATACCCCTGACTAGCTCTTTAATGCTTCCTTAGGTAAGATTATATAATCTTATAAATAAATTATATTACAATTTTTTAAAACTCTCTTGGCTTATTTTAACTGCTCATTGACACAGGTGCTTGAATTGGTCTACAATCAATAATACATGCTTTTAAAAAAGTCAAGTCTCTAGTTTATGATTGAGAAATAATGTAGGAACAGACTTAAATTTTTATCAATACTATTTTAAATTAAAGAGAAAGTAGAATAGTTTAATTAAATGTATAGAGGTGAGTTGGGTACCTAATATATTAAAACAGCTTATTCTAATCAGTATATTCTTATTTTGTTTGTGAATTTATAAAACTAATGGAACTATTATAGGAAATGTCACTATGAGGTATTATTTATTTAAATTTTAAAATTTTTATGTAAAACTAAAAAAAAAAAAAAAAGGAACACATATAAAACAAAGTAGCTCAAACAAAATTTTATTTCACGTATCAAAAAACAAACATAAATTACAAAATGAAACTATTCTGGAAAAAAGAATGCACAGAAAAAATGTTCTAACAAAAAATGGAAAAATTTGTTAAAAATAATAATCATATTCCTGATTACACAAGAAGCAGAGCTGTTGCTATTTTTAGGATGACTACTGGACATGACTGTTTGGCAGTACACTTGCATAAAATTAATATTTTTGAATTCCCTTCCTGCACACTATGTGAAGATCCAAACTCAGTGATGAACGGAGACCATCTACTCCACTGTAATGCTCTTACAAAGACAACTGGAGAATTGTTATCGCAACTAGTTAGACGTTACTGGGAAGCCAGAAGGAAAATGGAGATCCTCCAATTCAAAGAGCATTAGCAACCAACCAACTAATTTAAAATAAAATCACAAAATTCTAAGAAAAATTAAGATTGAAGAATATAACTCACTCAAGTAGGTTCATGGCCACACGGACATAAACTCTCCACACATCCCTATCCTGAGCTAATGTTTTCCAATCATCCCCTGTATAATCTCCAATTGAGGGTCTTTCCACTTTTCAGCGGTTGTCCTTTTACCAGCCGGCTGCTGGCCCTTCACATCCACATGTGTCAATCACAGAGGTAGATGATCAACAGCCAGTGTAGGGGTGACATGTGGTTAGCATGTCGAGTCCCCCAGCCGTTATAGCTGGTTCCTCAACCTGGAGCCGCTACTTATTGTAGCTATCCACATTTCCCTCACGATGCTGGGTGCGCACCGGTCCCAATACTGGCCGAAATACCACCATAGAAAATTCTTCCCCCATGGAGACCTCGCACCCATGCTCAAGTCCCGTAGCCGAAACCCAGCCAAGGCTTCCTACCTTAATACAACCGCTATCGGCTACAAAGCGCGGACCTGTATAATATCTACTTCCCCAAATCATGGTTAATATTATTCTCCCACCTCATTCTTTGTCTACCAACTGGAAGTTTTCCCTCTGTTTTTCCAAGTTTCCCTCAAGTTTTACAAGAAGCTTCCATGTCTCTCCTTCATTCCTCATTCATGCCACATTTCCTGCCCATTGCAGTCTACAAGACTTAACTGCTATTATTATATCTGGTTTCCTATAAAAATCATGAAGTTCACTGTAATGAAGTCTTCTCCATTTGCTTGTCTGTTCATCTCTCTTTGGTCCCAAAAGTTCCCTGAGAACTTTATTCTCAAATACTCGTAATCTTTTCTCCTCCCTTAAGATAAGAGTCCATATAAAAAATTGAAAAATATATGTATATAAATGGATTGCGCGCAAATGTGCAAAGGTGATACTTTTAACATGGCACAATGTTTTGCATAATCACTAACACTTTAGCATTTTCTTGCGTAGTCACTAATTGTTTTTGTTCTTTTTTTACATGTTTCAATATGGTATCTTTCACATTTCTGTTCACATACTTCGCATACGCATGATGTCTTCAGGTCTTGGAATGTTTTGTCTCTGCACATTAGATGATGGAATCCATGCACGCTTAATCTTGTGATGACGTGTAGTATCTGGAAATTTGCTTCTGTCCAATTCCTGTCTATCATCGCTCCGGTGCTGAAGAATTCCGGTCATACTTCTTCACTTTTCCTGCATAGTCTTTGTAGCGCATGTTCTCAGGGTTCCGTGGTTGGTAGTAGGTAGGCTGTTTTCAAGTCATCAATAAGGAAGGTCTCCCTTGCCAGTAGGTACACTAGTCGGCTTCTTGTCGTTTTGATACTCTTATTGCTCATTTCACATATGTAACTTTCACTTTTTCCGGCATGTTTTTAGATTAGCTTCTGTAAGATGTGGCCATATGATTTCTATTCTGTAAGTTATTATTGGGAGGATTTTTGCATTGAATAGTTTCATCACTGATTCTAGCCTTAAAGCTTGTTTATTGCTTATATCATTTATTGCCATTATTGCTTGAGTTGATTTTTTTTGCTAAATGTTTTGTGAAGCTCCTTCCACTGGGTTGCAAATTGATCCTAGATATTTAAATTCCTTTACTATTTTGATATTATCTTTGTCCAGTTTTATTTCTGTTGTGGGGATCTTTCCTCCGTTTCTGAACACCATAATTTTTGTTTTTGCGTTGTTTATATAGCAGCTGTGGGTCTTACCATTCTTCTGTAGTTGTTATGGAGTTCTGAAGTTTACTTATATCTGTTGATACGATTACGATATCATCTGCGTAAGCATATATGAAAACTACTTCTCCTAGTTCTTCTATTTTTCTTACCAGTTCTTTGGCTGCCATTATGAATAGCAGTGGGCTCTGTGGGTCTCCTTGCAGTATCCCATTTGTCTGCAGTATAGTTTTTGATTTTGAGAGGCCATCAGATATAACTATGCTATTTTCTTTCACTGTGGATGTAACAATTTGGGTTCCATGCATTTTCCTTTCCTAGGATACTTTCTAATTTGCTTCTTATTAATCCTCTGTCCATCGGGGCTTTCATAAAATCTTTGAAGACAGTGTACATCTTCTGTTTTCTTTCGAGTGCTTCCTCTATGTTTTCAAGGAGTTTCACTTCCGTTTGAGTTGATCTCTCTTTCATGAACCCAAATTGCGCATCAGGGAGTTTTTCTTTGATATTCCTCTTACTCTATTTGTTATAATTTTTGTTAGGTAATTGAAGGGGACATTTTTAAGCGCAATGTCCCTGTATTTGTTAGGGTCTTTTGGATCACCTTTTCCTTTGTATATAACTTTTATCGTCAGTTTTCTCCATTGTTCTGGAATTCTTCCTATTCCATACATTTGTTGTATAGTTTTGTCCATATGGGGTTCAGTGTGTGTTATGTTTTTAAGGTATTCATTATATATTATATCTGGGCCAGATGCTTTTCTATCCTTGCTTTGGTTTATTTTTCTTATTTCTTCTGGGTTGATAGGAATCCATTCTCTGTGTCTTGTGTTTTGGTCTTGATTTCTTCCTTGTTTAGTATGTTGGTGAAGTGTTGTTCTCCCATTCCTTCATTTGTATGGCTTGTTTTTTTTTTTTTTTTCTTGGTTGAACAGCGATGTATGGATCTTTTTGGGCTTGCTCTGCCATCTCTTTAATTTTTTGTTCGCAATGAGCTTTCTTCTTTTTTTTTAATCAGTCTTTTGTATTGTCGACTTTCCTTTGCATAATCTTCTTTTAGTGCAATGTCTTCCAGATTGTTTTTATTTGTTGTAACTTACTTATCACTTGTTTTCTTTTATTGTAGAATTCCTTGTCATATCATTCTTTTGATTTCTTTATGTTCGAGTTTACTGGCATCGTGGCTCCTATGATGACCTGTTCTATTATTATGGTAGCTTCCTCTATATTCGCTCGTTCTATAGCTGTTTCTGCTCCTTTTAATTCCTTCTGGCTTCCTTTGATCTTCTCTCATTGTTGATTTTTCTGGATTTCTTCAGTGGTGTTCCTTTTTTGAGTTTAAGTTTTGGTGTACCTATGTTAATTTTCATTGGTAGGTGTTTTCTGATGGGTGTTGCTGCGTTTGTCCAGAGGGAGGTCATTTTTCCCTTTGCTTGGCCTTTTATCAGTACCAGGTCGATGGCACTTTTACCATTTGACATATGTACGTGGGAGTTTTGCTGTCATTTAGGAGTGTGAATCCTTCTTCTTGCAGTTTTTCAATGACTATCTTGGTCTTGTAGTTGTCTATATCTATGTGGCAATTCAAGTCGCCTGCTATCATTATAGGGTTTCTGCTTTTATTTTATAGTATTGGTTAGTGTAGCTCTTCTATTATGTCCATTGCATTGTAATGTGGCAGGTAGTAGTCTGCAATGATCACGAGGTGCTTTGTTTTTACTAGGAGTGCATTCTCCATCCTTGTTGTTGCTATTATTGGTGTCATACATGGTTTCATGAGTATAGATATGCCTCTGGCTGGCCTTCCAAGTTCACCTTTTTTTTTTTTTTAATTGCTGACGTTGGGGCTAAGAAGCTCTGAAAGATATGATCGACAAAAACAACTCTAAGAAGTAAGAATGAACAAAGCAAATGTTTTAATTATCACATTTCCTTGCTAAACTGTGTTGGCTGTAAAAGTGGTGATCATGCCATTCTTTTATCAGATAGGTTTCCGTTAAGATCGCGAGATCAAAATCTGTTGGTGCCATGGCCATTGCATTTTTTTATTCCTTCAGCATTCCATAATAAGGCTGCATTTTTTTTCTTCAATCGAGTGATGCTTTTTTTGTGGCCGTCTTCGAAATTGAAATCTCCTGACCACTATGTCCTTGGGCCAGAAGTCTGGTGACTCTTATTTTCTTCAGTTGTTCGAGGGGTATTCCAATTTTAAGTGCTTTATTCCTGCTTCTAGTTTGTAGTTCTTCGCATTCTATTTGCCCTTCGATACTGTATCTTGATAGGTATCTATATAATGTATCAATTCACAAACACAAAAAATACCAAATGATTTGATTCAGATTAGTGATTGACATTCAATTTGGGGAGCTCCAGAGACCAGCAAACTTCACCGGGATTATATATATATATGAAGCTACCACACCTACAATTCCATAATAAAGCTGCAGGCATAGCATGATTGCAGTGAAGGACCTGCCATCGGGCAGAATTACTATGGATGGAGATTTTTTTTTTCTCAATGAAAAGAATACTACCATTATCAGAGAAAAGTGTGTCAAGCCTTAGAAAACTGTTAACATCTTCATTTGTTTATCCAATTTACAATCTTTACATATCCTATGTTGGCTAATTAAAGTAATTTATCCGCATGTTCAAAATTTATAGTAGATAAGGAAGGGTTCAATAAGGATATGTGGAAACTATAATTAATTTATTTAATACATGTTTATTTTAGATACTAATATAAAATAATTATGTTTTCTTTATGTTAATAAATACTCAAAGATAAAAAAATGATAAAAAATTAATTTTATAAAACTTTATTCTATGTTTTTTGTTAATACTACAATTATGAGTTGAGTTGTAAAAATCTGACCCTATTTAATAATTTATTCTATGTACCTGAAAACACACAGACACATAAATTGAGAATCATTACTACTCTAAATTAACATTCTATTCCATTCTTTTATTCAATGGATATTCATTATTTTATAATACTGTACATCATACAATAATAAAACTTAACTTAGGATTGTTCTACAATAAATTAGATCCCTAATATTTTTTTATTTCAGAAATTATCCACAGCACAGTTGTTTTCTGTCATCCTTGAGAAATTCACCTTCTCCAGTTGTAGCGGCCTTGAACATGCTCATCCAGTCCCTGTTCATTCATACTTCTTCTTAGGGATTCTATCAGATGTCATCCTCCTGAGATTTCCATCATAATCATCCTTATCATATTCATATTTTTTTAGTATGAACATATAAATGAATCATGTGTCTTGTCTTAAATGTTAATGTTGTTTTTGGAGGTTGCTCTGGCATTGTGCTGATTACACTAGTCTGCATGATATCAGATGACTGGAAACTAATATGTGGTATTGGTTCATTTTTTATGCTGATTCCAGAAATGTCTTAGTTTTCTTTTATCACGTACAGTTTTTTCACAATGGACCTAATCTGTTTTCAGATATTTATTGTGAGAGCATAATATGTGCGTATAGTTGGAGGGAAGTTTGTCAATTCAGGTCTCTATGCCTTTAGGTTGGCACAACTGTTGCTGAAGTTGTTATTGGGTGACCTTGGAAGTGTAGTTCATCTTCTTCTTCCTTCCAAGTATCAGGCCAAGGCCTGTTATGATCCTATAGAGAATTTTTCCTTATGGGAAATTCTCATATAAGACTTGAAAGCATAATAATAGTCCCTTCGATTAGTTGCTGGCCAAAGGAAGGCAAGACCAGTAATGGGGCTGCCATCTTATAGCCTCTGGTCAGGCTTTTCTGGAGAAGGAAAGAAAATAAAGGAAAGAAGAAATGGAAGAAAGGAAGGACTCCCTAGCCCTCGGATGCCCTAATAGCATCGGGGTCGAAAAAACAAGAGTTAACCAAGAGAGGTTAGATAGTAAAGTTAAAAGAGTACAAAACACAAGTAAGTGGAGAAATGTTTTGCACAGCTTGGGCACCTTGTGGTCGCCATCCACATATCCCCTAGATGAGGACTCCTGATGGGGTGTAGTTCATCTCAGACACTTAAATTATGAATGCTGTTCTCAATTTATCTCTCTAGTGTAACTGCAAGTATGGCAATGTCTACACGCAAGTGAGTGAACAATATTAATGTTTTCTGCTGTATTAGTGGAAATTATACATGCTTAAGAAAAGAATGGATATTACAGACTTTGTGAAAAAAAGCTTCATATGCTTATTTTAAAGTGAAGCTTGGTGACAAGGATAAGGCATGAAAGTTTGTCACTATTGCATTGAGAGATTAAGATTGTGGACAAAAGGGAAGAAAATGTGCATGCCATTTGTGATTCCTATGATGTGGAGGTAGCCTAAAGACCACCTTAATGACTGTTACTTCTGTTTGCTTAATGTTCAGGGGTGCAATTCAATAAATAAGAATCAAATTATATTTAAATTAATATTGGGAAGTAAACATTATGAGGTTATATCATTAATAGTGAGTGGAGAACATATTTTAATTGACTCACCTCATAAATTTTCAAACTTCTTTGATACCAACGGTTTCAGACAAAATCATGTCCTTCTTCAGTCATGGCGTCCACTGATGAAATTCCGTGATTGTTGATTTCTTTAGTGACATCACCTCTTGTGCTGCCGTCTTTTGTTGGGATTATAAACTTTGTAATTAAATTTTTATCCACCGGAATATCGAAATTCATAGATCGATATTTATTCTTCTGAATGATAAAAATTTAATTACAAAGTTTATAATCCCAATGAAAGATGGCAGCACAAGAGGTGATGTCACTAAAGAAATCAACAATCACGGAATTTCATCAGTGGACGCCATGACTGAAGACATGATATTGTCTGAAACCGTCGGTATCAAAGAAGTTTGAAAATATATGAGGTGAGTCGATTAAAATATGTTCTCCACTCACTAATAAGAATCAAATTGTATATCCAAGCATCCCTTCAGCCATTAGGCCAGTTCCACATGGCAAAGAGCTGCCTGTTCCTCTTCCTCCAGCTGTTTTAGAGAACCTGATAGAAGATGATGTTGAAAGTGAACTTGATGCAATCGCTGATGACGATATTGATTATATGTATATCAGCCTGAAGATGACTTTACTCCATAACGGTTCTCTCAATGTGACCTTAATGATCTACTTTGTGATCTGAATTTGCCAAAGGAATCTGCAGGAGTAGACTTGGCTCATGGCTTAAAAGTAAGAATCTTCTAGAACCACGAACACATTACTCATGGTTCAGACACAGAGAAAAAGAACTAGAACCTTTATTCTTACAGAATGATTGCTTGATTTACTGCAGTAACATAAACGAGTTAATGCATTTCTATGACATTGAGCATGATCATACTGAGTGGATGCTTTATATAGACTCATCAAAGAGGAGTCTCAAAGGTGTGTCACTGCATAATGGGAATGTGTATGGGTCCATTCATATTGCCCATTCAGTCAGATGAAGGAGACATTCGAGAACATGAAGTTTTTATCAACAAGTATCCAGTATGAGGATCACAGGTGGCTAATCTGTGGTGACTTTAAAGTTATGAGAATACTATTAGGGCCACAAGTTGGTTTCACAAAATGCCATGCTCTCTATATGAATGGGACAGACGGGCAACGCAAAAACATTGGATTGTGAAAGTTTGGCCAGAGCGGAAAAATTGTGTGCCTGGAACTAAAAAATCCTACATGAATCACTTGTAGACCCTCAAAAAGTCCTGCTTCCACCACTACACATCAAATTGGGCTTGATGTAGCAGTTTGTAAGGGCTCTACCACAGGATGGGCCTTGCTTCAAGTACCTTCATAAGAAATTTCTGTCCATCACACAAGAAAAATTGAAAGCTGAAATTTTTGTTGCTCCGCAAATAAAGAAACTGATGAAGGATGAAGATTTTAAAAAAAGAATGAATGAGAGAGAAAAAGAAGCATGGACGGCTTTCCAATCTGTTACTGAAAACTTTTTAGGGAATAACAAAGATCCTAATTACAAGGCAATTGTGGAATATATGTTGGAAAATTTCAAAAAGTTGAATTGTAACATGAGTGTGAATGTTCGCTTTGTATATTCCCATATCGACTACTTTCCCGAAAATGTGGTACATTATAGTGAAGAACATGGTGAACTTTTTCACCAGGACATTAAAGAGATGGAGTGGAGGTACCAGGGAACATGGAATGAAATTGTGATGGCCGACTACTGTTGTATGTTGAAGAGGGAGGAACTTCAAGGAAGTCAAAGAAGAGGTTTCAATATTAATGGAACACCATTTGCTTTCTTTTTTGTTAAAATGTAGTCACAAAATTATTAGGACAGTTCTTTACAGTATTTTAAACATGTGTTTTTAACAAAAATGTATCTTGTGTGAAATGAAGTTTGAATATATTTATGCTTATAGTAGTTAAAATTATGAAAATATAAATTCTTATTTTGTGTAAAAACCTGACGTGATAGACAATGAGGATCATTTCTGGAATATATAAAAATTGATTTAAAAACACCTATTTTAAGTAAATCATCTAAGAATAAGTTTTAAAATGCAGGCTTGTGTATTTGTCCTGGAAGCCTGTACTATATGATACATAGTTAAAAATTCTTTCTTGATTAGTAATGTTCATGTAAGGCCTGGGAGGTTGTTAAAGAACCTATAAAGGGAGAGTTTGAGTTAAGGAGTAAATAAATAAACAATTATTGAATTTTTCATTAATTTTTGTGTTGAATTACAATTAAATTTCAATTTCTCTTGATCTTTCATATTTTAATTTTTGTTTTAATGAGAGTTCTGGTATTTGAATTTTATTGACTAATGGAGATGCTATCAACTCGTTAGCCATAGACAACGTATATAACATTTTTATATATGCATAATTTGTGCATATGGAAGCAATAATGCAATTTACCATCAAAACTGTCAAATATAAAAATATAATATAAATAATAAAAAAATATAAATATAAAAACAGCCAAGTTATTTCTTCCAAATATTATACTTTTCCATAAAAAATAAGTTTTAATTTTACAGTCTGGAACAGTGGATAAATGGCATCTTGAACAATTCATTATTGTTAGTCCTCATCAGTTATGTTCTCATGGAATTTCGGCCAGTATGGGACCAGTGCCCACCCAGCATCTTCAAGCTTTTGGTAGCTACAATAAGTAGCGGCTGTAATGGCTGGGGCCCGACATGCTGACCACATGTCCCCCTATATTGGCTGGATAATAGTCTACTTATGTGATTAACACATGTGGATGTGAGGCCAGCAGCTGGATATTAGGCCATGGGCCTTCTAGGCCTGTCGTGCCATGGATTTTATTTTATTTTTTTTCTTCATCATCGGTTATGTATTCTGATAGCCTTAATGGTAAAGTGAAGTTCAACATGAGGTTCAGTAGTTGCAGCCTGCTGACAAGTTTTTTTTTTTATGAGAGAATTCTCCTCAATTCAGAGGCTTGTCTCCAATTGAACAATATCAAGAGATATAAAATGTGTTTCAATATTGACACCTTTTTACTTAATTTAAAATGTTATAAACTAATAATGTATCAATAACTCTTATTGAATGTGATGTAATTAAGTTTAAAAAAAATGTATTTTGACTAATTGAAAGAAAACCGTATATTTAAAAAGCATAATAGAAAGATCCATAAATAAATGGGTTCGTAAGGCTTGTTCGAGTCTCATTCTTTAACACTGTTGAGTCCATCTTGTCTTCGGTCTTCCAACATTTCTTCTACTTGATCCATATTTGGTTCGTCTTCTGGGCTTATAGGCCGTGGTCTGGTTGTCTTCTTACTCGACGTTTCGTCTACTGCTGCGGTAGACCTCATCAGGAGATACTGCGTGCTCTCTGTGAACTCCTCAACAGTCGGCTGCAGACTGTTGAGGAGTTCACAGAGAGCATGCAGTATCTCCTGATGAGGTCTACCGCAGCAGTAGACGAAACGTTGAGTAAGAAGACAACCAGACCACGGCCTATAAGCCCGGAAGACGAACCAAATATGGATCAAGACGCCGGCCGTGAAAGCCTACAATTATATTTCTTCTACTCTTTGGATTGTACTTCATCATCAGTTTTTGTATGCAGTCATCTTTCATTCTTTGTACATGTTGTTTTCAATCATGTCTATCTTGTTTTATTCCGTCTAGTAATGTAAATAATTTATTTCCCTTCTTATATCTTTTTATCCAGTAAGGTGTATCCTGCATCAGATCTCAAAAATCTCATTTCCACTGCTTAAATTCTCCTTTCCTCTTTTCTTGTCAGTACCCAACATTCTGAATCATAAAGCAACATTGGTAATGCGATCACTTTATAAATTTCTTTTTGGTTTCCATTCTGGTGTTTTTTAGGGATATTTAATGAAAACTGTAATTAATTTTTATGTTATATTTTAAATTAACATGTTCCAGAATTGGATATAGTTTTATTTAAGAAAGAAAAATTATGTTCAAACTGGGAATTGAACCCCGGACCTCTAACTCTGTACGTCAGTGCAATGACCGTTATGCCATTCGAACTTCCGATAGGAACGTCAAATGTCTTTCTACTTATACAATTAATTCTCCTTTCATCCGAAGGCCGATAGCCATCGCTATCAACAATGCCATCTGACAACTTCTTTTCAAAGTATTTGTTATTGAGAATTTAAACATTAATTTTTAAGCGGTTAAAGCTATTATTTTGATGTTATATTTTAAATTAACGTGTTCCAGAATTGGATATAGTTTTATTTCAGAAAGAAAAATTACGTTCGAACCCCGGACCGCTGACTCTGTATGTCAGTGCAGTAACCGTTATGCCATTTGAACTTCTGGAAGTTCGGAGTGAGAGTCCGGGGTTCGACTCCCGGTTTGAACGTAATTTTTCTTTCTAAAATAAAACTGTAATTAATTTAATGGAATAAGTTTAAAAGCAATAAAAATTAAATATTATAGTATACAAATAGTTACATAAAAATAAGCGGCAAAACAGATTCAATGTCATACACTTAGTAGCTTCAATTTGAAGATGTTCATGTTAGGAGTCAGAGTCCGGGTTCGACTCCCGGTTTGAACGTAATTTTTCTTTCTAAAATAAAACTAATTAATTTTAATGGAATAAGTTTAAAAGCAATAAAAATTAAATATTATATTATACAAATTGTGACATAAAAATAAGCGGCAAAACAGATTCAATGTCATACACTTAGTAGCTTCAATTTAAAGATGTTCATGTTACTTTGAGGCATCATTCTCCGAGCTGGCAGTGTGCAGAGAAGACCTACAGAGCAGTGCAACCCTATGCCCGACCGAGTTTTCTCATCTTGAACTGTGGATAAGTGTAAAATAAGAAAGTGTCGCTCAGTGTTATGTGTCAAACTGGGTGAGGCTTCTGCCGTTAATACCTCAGAGCCTTGTGCTCTAGTAAGTGCTCTGTGAGTGTCTATAGTGTGTGTTTTCGTCATTTGGATAACATAAAAAAAACATAAGTACTAGTGTTTTCTAGTTACTAAGTGTTGGTGTTTTCATATTAAACTGGATTAAGCCTTGGGGCTCGCCTAAGTACCATGGCAGCTAGCCATATACTTAACGACGTCGAAATGGAGGACGAGGTCCATGATTTAGACCCCCTTGAAGTCTGGGAGGAAGTCTATAATAAATTTGATATTATTTAATATTTATATGGACGATATCCTAAAAGAATGGAAGAAGGTTTTAACTAATGAAGGAATATTAATTGATAATAAAGATAAAATAAATGCTTTATTATTCGCTGACGATGTTGTACTTTTAGCACAATCTGAAAATGTGCTCCAAATGTCAGCATATAAATTTAAATTAATAGCCAATAGATATAATTGTAAAATATCAATAAATAAGTCAAAAGTAATGGCATTTATTGGTAAATATGGAATTAGATAAAAAATAGTACTGGATAACAAAATAATAGAACAAGTATCACAGTTCCAATATTTAGGATGTGATATAATTTATAGAGAAAATAAAGTAAATAAATTTCAGGCTATTTGTGGAACCACAAAAAGAACCTTAGGTCGGAAAACAAGGAAAAGGTACAAAACTTAAATTATATAAAACAATGGCTGTTCCTTTGTTGTTGTATGGAAGTGAAAATTGGATAATGAAATCAAGGGATAAAAGCAGGATACAGACTGCGGAAATGCTGTTTTTACGTAATGTGAAAGGGTGCACAAGAGCGGATAGAATAAGGAATGAAACTATACGAGAAGAATTAAATATATATAAAATTGAAGATAAAATCAGCGAAAATAATAAGAAATGGACAGAACACTTAATGAGAATGAACAACGAAAAAATACCAAAAAGAACCTTCCTGTATAATCCCAGAGGAACAAGAGATGTTGGCCGACCACGCAGAAGATGGACTCCACTTTTAACTTCGCCGGAACAGGCTGCATAGCCTAAACTTGTAGTAGAAGAAGAAGAACTTCTTTAAAGAACAAAAATTCAAACCAGGCTCAAAATTAAAGTTAATAGCAATGAAAATTAGAGGAAACTGTTTTGTAATTGGTAGTTATTTACAATTCCACCCAGACTTTGAAAGAACTGAAGAGGCAATGGACATGGTTCGCACATGTTCGAACAATATGCAGAAACTTAAAGCTACTTGCAAAGAAAAGTCTAAGTATCTAGAGGGCATGCTAACCGAGTTACAAAAAAATGGCTGTAAATATTCAAACTGCTTGTTGTTCCTCCATGGGAAATAATAACCCAGAGTCATCTTCTAACAAAGTTGTAGAATCCCCTGCTCCTGAAAAAAAAAAAAACAGGATAAGCCTTCGTGTAAAGTGCCAACCATTCCATTTACACCTACAGTGCCGGTCTCGAATCCATTTTCAATTCTAGCTGGAACAAAAGAGACCGTCACTAAAAATCAAACTGGACCTCATCATGGACCATCTAAAGAAACAAGGGCTTCAACTGCAACACAAAATCCACAACCTTCCAATGTGCAGACAACTAAAAAAGAACCGCATCCACAACCGATCATGGTCATGAGTCATTCAGACCTATTCAAAATGAATAAAGAACTTAGGAATATTAAAAACTATCTCAAGACTCAAGAGTTGTCAGCACAAGGGAAGGTCTGCATTATTATGCAGCTACAGTGGCAGACCACAAATTCCTAATAGAATACTTTACCTCTGTAGGTAAACAACATTATACTTACATCATGAAAAAGGATCTGCCACTATTCCTAAAGAGGCTTCCTTCCAACACACTTATTATTGACATCCAGGATGAAGTAAAAGAATTAAATTACCCAATCAAGTCAGTGAAGCAAATAAGCAAAAAAGAAAATGGTAAATTGATCCCACTTCCGCTATTCATCCTTGAGCTTGAGAATAACGACCTAGATCGTGAAATCTTCAACCTCTCCAGCCTCTGTTACACTGTGGTCACAGTGGAACCTTACAAGCCTAGATCTGGCCTGAAGCAGTGTTTCAATTGCCAGAACTTCAACTACACTTTTTGTGGGATGCAGCATAACGCCACAGTGCGTAGTGTGTTCCAGAATGCATAACCACCAAAGTTGTCCTGTGAAAGCTGAGGCTCTCACAGATAAGTCAAAATTAAAATGTGTGAACTGCGGCGCAACAGGCCATCCTGCATCTTACCGAGAATGTCCTGCCTATGTAGCAGCAAAAGCTGCTTTCCTTAAGAAGCCGGAACCTAAAAAGGCTTCTAACTCTACTGCTCCCAAACCTAGGACCTTCACTTCAAAACCAATAAATCCCCAAATGTCCTTCAGCCAAATGGCTGCTGGCTCCAAACCTAAAACTGCAACTTCAAGCACTGTTCAGGAACAGACTGGTTCCTACTCACAACTCCCCTTGTCTGGCAATGGACAGGAATTCCTCCAGAACATGTGGGATGCAGCATAACACCACAGTGCGTAGTGTGTTCCAGAATGCATAACCACCAAAGTTGTCCTGTGAAAGCTGAGGCTCTCACAGATAAGTCAAAATTAAAATGTGTGAACTGCGGCGCAACAGGCCATCCTGCATCTTACCGAGAATGTCCTGCCTATGTAGCAGCAAAAGCTGCTTTCCTTAAGAAGCCGGAACCTAAAAAGGCTTCTAACTCTACTGCTCCCAAACCTAGGACCTTCACTTCAAAACCAATAAATCCCCAAATATCCTTCAGCCAAATGGCTGCTGGCTCCAAACCTAAAACTGCAACTTCAAGCACTGTTCAGGAACAGACTGGTTCCTACTCACAACTCCCCTTGTCTGGCAATGGACAGGAATTCCTCCAGAACATAGAGCCCTTACTGGCTACTATGAAATCGCCTGAGGAGAAATTTTCTTTCATTGCCAATCTGGTGAATATGTGCTACTGCAACAATGGCTAGGTTCAGAAATGGAAGCTATCTCAATGTCGCTGCATTTAACACCAATGGTGTAACCAAGCAAATTAAAGAGCTAATTACTTTTGTACAAGAGAGAGATATTGACAATCTTTTGCTAAATGAAACATTTAAAGCCGCGAGATAAATTCAAAATTCCAAATTATTATATTTATAGAAAAAAACGATTAAACGGTCCCCTTGGAGGTACAGCTATTTCTATAAAGCAATCCATTGGCCATAGAGTGGCCCCAACACCTCAGCTTCAATTTATTGAACACTGTCATATTTCTACCAATATCAAACTGGGAAACTATTTACATAGCATCAATCTATAAGTCTCCCACCAGACTCCTAACAAGGCACAACCTAGATGCTCTCACATCCATCTCTCCTAACTATCTGTTAGTGGGAGACTTCAATTGCAAACATCTCTATTGAAATTGTCATGCCCAAAATGGATCTGGTGTAGTACTACAATGAGGAGGAGTAGTAGTAGTAGTATTCAAATGTTCTTCAGATACACTCGCTTTGGACTTAGATCAGACATTCTCGATATTGCACTTTCTAAGAATGTCCGTATCTCTGCACACGTCACTACGATTACAGACACTCTTGACTCTGACCATTGTCCAATACTATTTCAAATCCAACATTTTTATTGTCCTCTCCCCTTTGCTTTGGGAATTATACTGATAAATCCAAGTTTTGTTCCCTGTTGCAATTTCTGACACCTGGCAGGAGTCTTCATTGTTCAGCTCTCCAGGATTTCTCAGCAGCATTCCATCATTGTGCATTTATGCTCTTCTGACAAGAGGTATGACATCCATTGAGATTTTTTTTTTCACTCTTAAACTTTAGAGCAGGATGATGAAAATACTTGGCAAACTAATTCCTAGAGTCTCCTTGATGTCCTTATAGGTCAATTGCAGATTTTCCTTAATCAGAGTTCTCTATTGCAGAGATATTTTCTTCTGTCACCACTATTGTTAGTCTCCCATTTCTCTTCTTATCTTTAAGGGATGTTCTCTCCCTCTTAAATTCAACAAATCAGCAGAAAACTGTTACATACTAAGGAGTAATGTCCCCCTCAAGTATTTGTGACTGATTAAATCACATGTAAAATTGTACTATGAAAATGGTACCTCTCAAGCTCTACAGGTCAACTGAGCTATCACTACACATGCATAACTTCACGAGGCTATTACTCAGGGACAACTGAAAGAAGTCCTTTGTACTTGCTACAGTTTTGATGTTTGAGGATTGGGCTTTCAAAAGGTATACTGATATTAGTTTATCACTGTTCAGGAACAGACTGGTTCCTACTCACAACTCCCCTTGTCTGCCAATGGAAAAGATCTAACCAACCTGGACAACCTACGGCCAATCAGTCTTCTACCTGTGCTGGGCAAAGTAATGGAGAACATAATTTTGTCCAAACTAAAAAGAGAGGTCTCAATGAAAGACGTAATACCTAACCACCAATTTGACTTTCGTAAAACACATAGCACTCTGCTCCAGCTTGCTCAATTGATTTACCAGGTTACAGGATTCAACAACAAGAAAAGTACTCTAGCAATTTTTCTAGACATTGAGAAGGCTTTCGACACGACTTGGATAAATGGATTATTATACAAATGAATCAAATATCGGCCAATTTAATTAAACCTCTTGCTACTTACCTAACTAATCAACAATTTTATGTGTCGATTAGTGGGTGTAACTCTGACTCTAAGCCCTTCTTGGCAGGAGTTCCCCAAGGTGCAATACTTTCACCCATCTTGTACATGCCCTGTGTGTCGGATATCCCAACTCTGAACCGAATCCAAATAGCATCCTTTGCTGATGATACCTGTGTGTATCATCAGACACCCTTCCAATTACTTGAACGCCGTATCCTAGTGCTACAATCGGCGCTAAATACTATCCACTTCTGGCTTCGTCTCTGGAATGTCAAACTTAATGTAAATAAAACAAAATCTGTTTATTTACTAAATCCAACAGACCAAGTCCAGTCCGACTCACCTTGGGAGCTCATCATCTGGACTTTGAGTCAAGTATCTTGGAATCCACTTGGACTCCAAGCTTACATTCAAAATTCATATTGGACATCTTCTTCACCAATCTAATGTGGCAATTGCCATACTTTATCCATTTTTCAAGTCGCGTACATTGTCATCTAGGATCAAGCTAATTCTATATTCAGCTGTGATCCGCAGCTTGCTGCTATATGATTGTAAGCCTGGAGTATCCTCGCTGCTTGCCACAAAAAGAAAGTTTAAATTATTCAAAACAAGTGTCTAAAAATTATATTTTCAGCCTCGCTATACACGAGGATCACAGAGCTACACAACTTAGCAAATATGCCATATATTGCAAACCAAATTGATAACCGAGTGGAACACATGTTCCATGTAATACAACATTCGAACCTTATTGTTCGCAATATAGGGCACTGGCTTCAGCAGCATGCTATCCATAGAAACATATTCGCCAGACCTTTATGATGGTCAAGACAAATAAAATGAGCACTGTGCTGCAGCTGGAGTAGCGTGGCTCATTCCACTAGGTCAGCTTTCGGACTCTCTGCTTGTCTGACCAGTGGTTTCTGATGCCTGCTCTAGAGAGGTAACACCTCATTTCATCCTCAGTCCTTCATTTAAATAAACTACATAAATACAACAGAACACCATTGCCACTAACTGGTGTACAAATGATGAAAACCATAAAACGATAGTCACTAAGGTATTAGCCGCCAGGGAGCTACTCCTGGTTCCAAACACAGCACACTGGGTGGCGCTACACGCTGCCAACAATAAATAGATACCTTGAGGCTTTGAAAGCAATTACTTACATGGTCCACTAATGTTTGAACTATTATGCCCATTTATCAAGCAGTGAGAGATTGTGAAACTTAATTTTTATCAGAAACTAGAACCCAAGACATCAATTCTGAGCATGGTTTTTATTAAGGTAAATTTTATAATAGGGCATGCCGTAGTATAATTGTTAAGGCAATATATAACATGGATCAGTAGATAAGTTGAGATGTACAAACATGATAAGATTTTCCATACTTTTTACAACTTTCAAAGTACTCCTTAGTACATTCTATATACTATTGCATCCCCTGGAAGCAGCCATGCCACTCATTGTCAGACACTGCACTTAGATCCTCCAAGTAGGCAGCGATAGTATTTCCTGGTCTGGGAAATCAGTATCCATGCATGTGATTCTTCACAATTAATCTCCTGGCGCGACAGGCCTACAAGGCCCTTAGCCTACCAGCCGGCTGCTGGCCACACATCCACATGTGTCAATGACAGAGGTAGATGATAATCAGCCAGTGTAGGGGTGACATGTGGTTAGCATGTCGAGTCCCCCAGCCGTTATAGCTGGTTTTCTCAACCTGGAGCCGCTACTTATTGTAGCTACCCAAATGCCTCACGATGCTGGGTGAGCACCGGTCCCATACTGGCCGAAATACCATGAGAAAATTTCTTCCCCCATGGAGACTCGAACCAGCGCAAGTCCCGTAGCTCTGCGTCAAGGCTTCCTACCTTAACCGCTCGGCTACGGCGTGGGACGATTCTTCACAATTAGTAGTAGTAAAAAGTGACATGGGTTTGGATTAGATCTACAGCTTGAAAGTATCATTAATTTCACCGGCATCTTTTCCGGAAACTGAGTTGTTAGATTTTTCATGTGGGAAGAGGCATTGTCATAGTGGAGCAGAATTCCCAGATCCAGTCCTTCACCACTTTTCCTGGATTTTGTAGAAGACTTTGGAGACATAGACCTCTGTGTAACTGTCCTCTGATCCTCTAGCACAACAGTTGCCATACGACTACTTGTTAGTAGAGAGTGGTCACTGTTTTATTCTCCACATTCCTGGTCTCTTGACCTTAATTGTAGACTGCTCATCTGGAAATATCCAGATCAATAATTAGTGCTTTGCTTTGGGAATTATACTGATAAATCCAAGTTTTGTTCCCTGTTGCAATTTCTGACACCTGGCAGGAGTCTTCATTGTTCAGCTCTCCAGGATTTCTCAGCAGCATTCCATCATAGTGCATTTATGCTCTTCTGACAAGAGGTATGACATCCATTGAGAATTTTTTTTTTTCACTCTTAAACTTTAGAGCAGGATGATGAAAATACTTGGCAAACTAATTCCTAGAGTCTCCTTGATGTCCTTATAGGTCAATTGCAGATTTTCCTTAATCAGAGTTCTCTACTGCAGAGATATTTTCTTCTGTCACCACTATTGTTAGTCTCCCATTTCTCTTCTTATCTTTAAGGGATGTTCTCTCCCTCTTAAATTCAACAAATCAGCAGAAAACTGTTACATACTAAGGAGTAATGTTCCCCTCAAGTATTTGTGACTGATTAAATCACATATAAAATTGTACTATGAAAATGGTACCTCTCAAGCTCTACAGGTCAACTGAGCTATCACTACACATGCATACCTTCACGAGGCTATTACTCAGGGACAACTGAAAGAAGTCCTTTGTACTTGCTACAGTTTTGATGTTTGAGGATTGGGCTTTCAAAAGGTATACTGATATTAGTTTATTGCTTTCCTGTTGCCACACTATCACGTCTCAAAACATATCTAGTAACCCTCATACAAGCCAGAAGGTTGTACGTTCAAGCTCTGATGGTCTCAGGATTTTTAAACTGGCCTATAACCTTCTGGTGGTACTTTGACCCTGGGGTCAACTAAGCCTCTTTAAAGGAAATGAGTATCAGATATATATTATGGGGGTAAAGGCAGCCTTCATGCAGGTCTAACAACCCAGCTAAGAACTCATGCAGAATGTCAAGAAAGGTGGGAGCCTTAACCCTCTACTACTCCACGTCCCCTAAGGCCTGTAGTGAGATCATTTTACCTTAAAAAAATTGCTTAGTGGCTTCTGTATATGCACTCTCTCTCTCTCTCTCTCTCTCTCTCTCTCTCTCTCTCTCTCTCTCTATATATATATATATATATATATATATATAGGTTATAACTTTTTGGACTTTTGTGAAATAAAATATTTCCTGTACAATGAATGGGTAAACTTTTACTTAAACCATTGAAAAAGGCCTTCATTTCACAGAGCTTCAAGAAAAGGTCACCCCCAAATAAATTTATGTATCAATATTTAATTTGGGAGTTACCTTTTCTTGAATCTCAGTGAAAGGCCTTTTTCGGTGGTTTTAAGCAAAAGTTCACCCACCTATTGCACAGGAAATATTTTATTTTACAAAAGTCAAAATTATAACCCTAATATATATACTTAATACTTTTTATCATGTAAACGTACATATCAATAACAATATTTGTGAAATGTTCAACTTGTATTCACATAATTATTATTAGTTCTGTGAATAAATACGTACTGTATAAAACTTCCATTTCATATAATTTTGAGAGCATTGAAAATTTTATATATTATAACAGTTACATTTTTGTGTATTCTTCAAAGACTTATACTTGACATATAATAATCAAACATTTTTTTGCCTTCACATTTTTGAGAGGTCACATTTCAAGCATAGAATCCAAAATGTATAACTATTTTAAATAATGTAGTTTTTTTTAAATACCAATATACATTTATATAATGTTAATTAATTCATTTTCATATGATGTTTTTATTATTAATTTAACATTTCTCAATGAAGGATAAATTATATTTTAAGAGAAAAATTTATCATTTTCATATATTCACTTTATTAATCCCAAAAGTCAATTATACAATTTTATAGGAATGTCAATGGAATTAAGAGATCTTTGACTTCTGGCAGCTACAACAGGAATCTAGAGAAGGGTGCAGTCTTGTCATTCATACATGGAGTGACAATGGGGGGGCACAACTTGTCAGAATTTGTAATTGAAACATGGTAACATATGTCCAATGGATAGAAAAAAATATACATAATCATTAACAATTGAATAAGTTATAATTTGAAAAGAAAAAAATTAATGCCTGAACTGGGATTTGAATCCAAGACAAGTTTCATAAACTAGCACACTACCTTTGTGCTGCTCAGGCTTCCAATTCAAACATTAATTTTTCTTCAAATAAAATTAATTTTTTCTGTTTCATATACAGTTCTCTATCATCCAAGGCAGAGAACCATATTTCACAACGCCATTTGACAGCTTCTTATCCAAGAAGACATTTTGTGAGAATTTTTACATAATTGAATAACTACCCAAAACAAGTTGTAACCCTTTTTTTAGAAGTTATTTATATGGAAAAAGGTTGATAATCATAGACCCATGATTCTCAAGTGCTGAACGGCCAGAAGTCCAAAGATCTGTTAATTAAACCGTAGATACATGTAAATTAATTGATTTGCTGAATTGAAACGGCAAGAAACTCCACTCTCTTCGAAGGGCAATAAAACATGTATGCAAGTCTTGCTATATTTGCATTCTGGTTAAGCAGAGGATCAATATTGTAATTAATCAAACAATTTATCAGAGCAAGCTGTAAGAAATTATATAGTTTTTTAAGGTTTTCTCAAAAGTAGGGTACTTGGAGTTTCTTCCCTTTTCAACTCAGTAATTCAATTAAAATAAATCTAGCCTATAAACTTACATGAATCTATATTTTTTAAGTTCATAATTGCTATATTTAAATTAATATTGGGAAGTAAACATTATGAGGTTATATTATTAATAGTGAGTGGAGAACATATTTTTAACGACTCACCTCATATATTTTCAAATTTCTTTGATACCGGCGGTTTCAGACAATATCTTGTCCCTCTTCAGTCATGGCTTTCATTGTCTGAAACTGCTGGTATCAAAGAAATTTGAAAATATATGAGGTGAGTCGTTAAAAATATGTTCTCCACTCACTATTAAATTCATAATTGTTTTTTATACCGTTGAGGTTACAACATTGTTAAATTATAAATGTTTTTTAACTTGTATACTACCGTTTTCCTCAACTAATGTATACAAGGTAAAAAACATTTATAATTTAAAACTTATATGGATAGAATAAAAAAAATATTCAATTAACAAATGGAATGAGATTTATGAATTTTAGAATTGTAAATCGAGTTTTCAATATTGTACATACAAAGAGTTATTTTAATGCCAAAATTTGAATTAATCACAATTTGTAATTGTGAGTTTGTCTGTGGATTATAGTAATAAGTAAGATGGATGATAGAATTATTGGTTATAGAATTAAATGTCTTACGCACAACACTTTAGGTTTTGTGTATCAGCATATTTTTTAAAGTATTTTGTGTACCACCAGTCTTCGTTGTACCTGAAAAAAAGTGACCAGTTTATTATAATTTGGTTCATAAAATTGTATTTCCAATTCAAGCACTAATTAGACTTGTATACTAAAGAAATTTTAGTCTACAGTAAGTACAAATATCTTAATACTTGAGCAGTTGGTATTTAAACAAATCCTCTTCTTCTAATATTGTATAAAATATCTTTCTAACTATATTATTAATCTATTTACTCTTTAAATAAAATAATTATATGACAAAGTTGAGAACTTTTTAATAACTTTACACAATTTATATAAAAATACTGTTGTATATATAGAATATTTTATTTATGAGATAAAGTGTGTTATTTTTATTATGTTGATGAAATTATTGCACTGTATAAAATAATATTGTAATTTCATTAAATTCAAATTTGAATCTTTAATATGTCTATTGAATTGTTAATACATTGGGATGCTGTCATTCTGACAATAATTAGAGTTTTTATTACTATACATCCCATGACATAGCTGAGTGATTAAAGAGATGGTGCCTTGATGCAGAACTATGAGACTTGCACTGATTCGAATCCCCATGGGAGAAGAAATGTTGTCATGGAATTTCAGCCAGTATGGAACCTGTGCTTACCAACCATCATGAGGAATTTGGATAGCCATAATGAGTAGCACCTCCAGGTTGAGGAAACCAGCTATAACAGCTGGAGGACCTGACATGCTGACCACATGTGACCCCTCTACTGGTTATATGATTTTCCACCTCTGAGATTATTATTGCCTCACTCTGATGGTTAACAGCTTATATAAAAGCGGGTGCCACGCGGCAATGCTTGGCATGCGCTGTTGTCACTTTTGTCATAGTGCTAAGGGTGTTTATTACACAAGGACAGAAGACATTGATTATATTTATGTTATTATTTGGTATTGTTTAACTTTTAAAATTAAAATTATGTATGTATTTATTTATTAAATAATTTAATTCCTACATTATATAACTTGTAGGTCTATATAAATTTAATATTCATACAACATCATGCTGAAAATATTATTATTATTAACTGTTCGGTCTGAAATATTTTCCCATGGCTGCCACATGTTGAAATCACTTATATATTAAACAAATATATTATGCAGATATTGTATTATTATTTGAGCTACATATCACAATAAATCACTTATAATTAGGCCTATAACAATCAATTACGATATACAATTTAAAAACTAGATTGACTGTTTCATGTTTCAAGTTTTAATTGAAACTGAGGGAAGAATAGCAATGTGGCAACATCATGGTAGTCGCGGCAGTCGAGATCTTTGTATTTTAATAACATATAACAGCTGCAGGGAAACAAAGCGAGCTGCTTGTTAAGCATCTTAGTGAGGTGATAATAACTGCATATGGATGAGAGGTCAGCAGCCGACTGGCTATCTAAGGACCTTCCAGGCCTGTCATGCAGTAGTGTTAAGAAGTTATTTACAAACTTGTTCAAGATTATGGTAATTTGATTATACTATAGAGTAGATATAAACAAAGTGTATTACTCTGCACTTACCATAAACATTAAAAAACCCATGAAATAAATAGGCTTTGTACCGCTGTGGTCTCGAGGTAGCAGCTGCCTTGTCATGCAGCGGACCCAGGTTCATCCCAGTTGGGACAAGTTTACTAGGTTAGGTTTTTCGGGGTTTTTCCTCACCTGTAAGACAAATGTCAGGAAGCTTTAAGGCCCAAATGGTCCCCGAACATCATCTGGCCATCATCAATATCTTTAATTACTGGCGTGGAAAGCAACGGGAAGCTAGCACACCTATAATTCCCTAGTAAAGTTGCAAACATAGCATGAAAAATGCTATGATTGCAGTGAAAGATCTGCCTTCCGGCAGAACACAATAGAATAGTATGAGTACTTAAATGACTCTCAGTATATTCTATTTTTTCTTATCTACCATAGGTAATGTGTGCATCACAAAATTATATTGAAATCAGTTTACTGTCACATATTTTTCAAGGAATGTACATAATGAACTTACCCACTTTTAGGAATTCATTTTCTTAGAGCTTATATTAGCTCCTACCCCTATTTTTCAAGGAATATGCTTAATGGACTTGCCCACACTCCCAGTGAAATTCTTATCTCCAGGTAAACCGGCATTGTTGTGCTGTTAAGTGAGGAGGTCAGTTTTTCCTAGCCATCTGTACAAACACGATAAGATCAAAATGCCAAAAGTAAAGGCAAGTAATAGTGTTAATTGTATAATTTTTACCTGGTTAGTCAGTCGTCCTCAACTAAATTATTAAACTTCTTCAAGTTATTCTAATATGGAGGCCTTTCGAAAAAAATATTTCATCTTCTGCATTTTAACTGGAACTGATGGTGTTATGTAGGTTGTATAACGGATTTATGTCTGCGGTTATGTTCTCGTTGAATAATTCTTTACTCCTTGCTTCTTTTAGAATCTCTATATCTTCAAGGATGCTGATCTTGTTATTATACTCTCTGTGTAGTATAACGAGTAATAGTGTTAAATTAAAGGCATTTGTTTCAAAATATGGAGAAAATATTTTTTCCACGGATGGTCATATATTATTCTGCAAGATCTGTGATGTGAGAGTTGAAAAAAAGTTTACGGTAGAACAACACATGTCTTAGGAGAAACATAAACATGGTCTGCAGCGACTTAGAGATAAATCGAGTGTAAACTTGCAGCAGATGCTTCTGGGGGAAACTTGTTCAACATTTTTGCCATCTTGTGAGAAACTATGTGAAGCATTTTATCTGCCGATATTCCACTTCACAAGTTGAATCATCCTAAGCTGTGAACTTTCTTAGAAGAGGAAACCGGAAAATTAATTCCAGATCCCAGAACATTGAGAAGAACTACGTGGGTCATGCTACGACAGACTTTACAACAAATAAGAGAAAGGATTGGAGAAAAAATATATTCGTATCCATCAACGAGACTACACACTCTGTAGGCCCTTAATGTAGTGAATGTTATTGTTGGAGTTCTAGAAGCACACAGCCCTGAAGAACAATTTCTACTACATTGTGAGCAGCTGGACAAAGTCAACTACTCAAGTATCAGCTTAGTATTTGATTGTGCATTGAGAATACTTTGGCCTGATGGGATTCAAAATTCCAATGTATTGCTTTTTATAACAGATACAGCACTCTACATGGTGAAATCTGTTGCTTCTTTAAGTGCATTCTACCTAAAAATAGTGCATGTTACATGTTTAGCGCATGTGTTACACCAGGTCACAGGAGAAGTATGTGCATATTTTCCTGAAGTGGATAAATTAATTGGATACATAAAGAAAGTATTCTTGAAAGCTCCTCTCGAGTTGTAGTATTCAATATGGAAGCTCCAGAAATTCAATTGCCCTTTTCACCTGTTTTGACTAGATGGGGAACATGGCTCGAAACTTGCAGTTATTATTGCAAGACTTTCGATGTTGTAAAGAAAGTGGTTGATTCTTTCAATAATGGTGACTCTGTGTTAATAAAAAAGGTGCAAGAACTGTCAGCTGATAAAGAAATTCTGGTAAACTTTCTTACATAAATACAAATTTTGGATTCCTTCCTGATGCCATAACTTCTCCGGAAAAATTCCAAGTGACATTAGTGGAACAGCTACAAATAGTGGATAAAGTAGTGAATGATTTGAGCCATGCTTGGTGATGCAGTGTCAATGAAAGTGAAGAAGGTTATAGATTACAACAAGGAGTACACAACATTGTGTTTAATTGGCAGAGCTTTCTCTGGTAGACATTTTTCTCTTGCTGACTGTGAGTTAAATCCAGAAGATATTGCTTGCTTTCAATATGTTCTAATTGTTTCCGTTGAAGTAGAGAGGAGCTTTTCCATTTATAAGTCAGTATTAGTTTGATCCTTCCGGGAAATTCTTGTATAAGACTTGAAAGCATAATAATAGTCCCTACGATTGGTTGCTGCCAAAGGAAGGCAAGACCAATGAAAATATAATTGGAGAAGAGCAGAATTGATTCAGAAAGGGTAGATCTTGTACAGATGGATTCTTCACTCTAAAACTACTATTAGAAAAGCACAAAGAATTCAATATAGAAACTCATATCCCTTCGTTGACTTCATAAAGGCTTTTGACAAAGTAGACAGAAATATATTATTACAAATTTCAGCTGATGATAACGTTCCACAACAATATATTACTAATATCTTCAACATCTATAAAAATAATGAAATCTCTGTTAAATAAGATGGCAAATTATCTTCTTGGGAAAAGATCAATACTGGAATAAGACAGGGATGTGGACTTTCACCGGTGCTCTTCATTATATATATGAATAAATTAATAAACAAATGGAGGAAAACACGAGGATATATACCCATCAATAGGAACTTCAAACTCAATACTATTCTTTTTTGCAGACGATTTAGCTCTTCTGGCACACTCCGAAAATGATTTGCAACGATCAGTTTATAATTTACAAAAAATAGGTGCCAAATTTAATATGGAAATATCAATTAACAAAACTAAAATTATGGCATTTCATGGGAAGGACCCCATACAAAGTAAAATCTGTCTCCAGAATAAAATTTTAGAGAGATCTAATCAATTTAAATATCTTGGATATTATCTCTCTATCTGGGATGAAAAGGATATCCCTGAAAAAAATACTAGTTATAATAAAAGTTTGGGAATTATTAATCAAGTTATGAAACCATCCCTTGTACAAAAAAACACCAGATTACGTTTATATAACACTTTGGCTAGACCAGTGTTGACCTATGGTAGTGAAGCATGGACACTAAAAAGACAACATGAAAGCAGAATAACGGCTTGTGAAATGAGACTCATGAGCAGAACAGCGAGTTACACCAGGTGGGAACACCGCAAAAGGAACACCGATATCTTAAAAGAATTGAAGACTATGCCAATTTTGGAATATATTAAACAGTACCAACTAAATTGGAAACACCATCTAGAAAGAATGAGTTCAAATCGGATCCCCAAAGCTGTTTATAATTATATACCAAGAGGACGAGGATCACTGGACCGTCCTATGAAACGTTGGAGGGAAAATTTTCTATAGGATCGTAACAGGCCTTGGCCTAATACTTGGAAGGAAGAAGAAGTCGGTAATAGTAGACAATAGGCAGTCATTTTTGTTTGAAAATTTCCTCCAAGTTTTGATTGTTAAGTGCAATTCAACATTGTTGAAAAAATGCACTGAAATGGATTTTCTATAATAAAATGTATGACTAGCCTCATGGGCTATCTGACTACTGTTCATAGGTCCCAGGTTCAATTTCCAGTCAAACCATAGGAATTTTTCCTTTAAAAATAAATTATTCCTGTGGTTGCCCATGATCTGGAATTTAGGTTAAGAACTCTCCTAGCGCTTCATTATCATTTATCACCCATCATATCATCGGGTAATGTAACTCTGCCTTCTAGGCGCCCCAACTTCAGAAGTGGGTTTATAATTATGCCAATGACAGAAGAGAACACTAGAAATGTCAAAATGACAACCTGGGGCAGTGAATTTAAGAAAAAAACAAAATTTATTGTAACATGTTTTTTAAGTAAATTTTATACTTTTTCTAATTATTTTGATATATTTTATGTAACTCAGTAACCAAGTTAGTGCTTAATGCAATAAATAGCATTTTTATTGATCGTTCTTTAATTGTTGTTGGTCATTTTTTAGATCATCAATGCATTTTTATTTTGCTTTTTTTTACCAATTGATAGGCATTAAATACCTTGCCCTACTAATTAAATTTATTCAAATTAATGGATAAGACTTAATCATAGAAAATAAATTATTTATTTCATCCAAATAAACAATCAAAGGTGATCTTTGTAACCACACATGGTATGCCTAGATGCCATTTTGAAATTATGTTTTCTGATGTCAATATTAGTATTTTAATTATTACATTTTAATTTACTTCACATTTACACACGTCATTTTAAAACTTAAAACCAAAATAACTCACACTGCCCTTATATATGTCCTTTTTGTGTGGCATTTATTATTAGTTAAGTGGAATTTCTGTTAGTTAACTTTTAAGATATCTTTTTAATTGAACAATTCAAATTGAATAAAATGATTGTTTGATGACAAGTAAATAATTACCAAAAAATTACCTATAACACAATAGTTGTTATTGTTCCACATTTTGATGATATTCATATTATTTTCTGGTTCCAAACCTTGTTTAAATTGAAGGTAATTTCAGTAATTTGTTGTACTGCTTGCTAGATATTAGTTTAAGTGTGAACAAGCTACCTAATTGCACAATATCAGAACATAACAGATGTAAATATTTGACACAATTTGAGGGACTACTTATTGTAATTAAAAAAAACAGCAAAGTTGACAAATGATGTAGTAGAATATGATTAACCCATTTGCTTCAGGTTTAAATGCTCAATGCATTTCCCCAGAAACTTACAGTAAATTATATTGTCTATTTTCAGACATTCAAAACAAACAAAAGATAAGGTGCTTGAGATCACAATAAGGGTGAAGACAAAAATACATTCCTCTACTATTCATAAATGTTAACAAAAGATTACCCTGCTAAGGAATGTACAAAATATTGCAAAATATGGGGTGAATCATAAATATGGCTATACGTTTGATTGCGTTGTGTGATCAAAATATTACCATTAGAGGAAATATGAAATTACCATTGGAAAGGCAATTATTCAAATTACAACAATGGAATAAAACAAAACAGTGTAGAACTTACGTCATTAGTCAAAATGGCGTTGAATATGCAACAGCAAATTACAGTTGCTGCATGGGCAATAATGTATGCTAATGATCGTGAGGCCGCAAGACAGGCATGACATGAGTTTAACGTAGCATTGCAGCTGTTGACTGTGGGAAAGTGGAGAAAACGACTGCTGGAAACGGGAAGGATGCAGAAAATCAAACCTTGTGGAGGCGTTCGATGCTAGCCCACAAAAATCAACCTGCCAAGCTGCACGTGAGCAGTGACTTGTTTTGTTTTGTTCTATTGTTGTAATTTGAAGAATTCCCTTTCCATTGATAACATCATATTTCCTTTAATAATAATATTTTAGTCACAAAATGTGATCAAACATATAGCCATATTTCTGAATCACTCTGTATATAACAACAAAGTTAAGCGAGTGTACCTCGTCTTCTGAGTTGAAGATCATTTAACTGCCGGCGAGTCTACCTCGTCTTTCGAGGCGAATGGGTTAATGACTTGAGATATATGTATATATAAATATAATGACTAATTTTAACCATATTTATGTGGAAGGTTGTTACATATTTTTAGTCACAACATTTAAAACTTAGTAGCAAGGGAAAATTCATGCTGTCACCAATGGTGATGCTCTATATCACAGATGGGCAATTGCTGTGTCATGATTCAATCCAAGTCTCAATATTGATCGAGTTACTGTGCACTGAATGGTCAGAAAGAGCTTATGTTTACATCTGTGCCACTGGTTGCTGGTACTTCGAGTCACAGGGCACCCACCTATGCTCTTGGACTCCAACAATTGTCCAGCACCTTAATTTCCACTACAGAAGACTTGCATACAAAACATTCATATCAAGTCATGACCCATGTTTTCCACAACCTTTCAATTGATCACAGCTTCCTGTTTCCAAGGGCTCTTCTAAGAGACCAATGCACAAAATTCCATTGGAGAAGCATCAGGCAACATGACAGGATATTTGCTAAATGGCACATGTTTTCCAGATTCCTGTTCCATTCCCTCCAAGAAATTACAGATGGAAAAAAGAGGTATGACTGGAGGCCTTGTCCTGATGGACCCTATACCTTATTTGCCACTGTACCATAGAGAGCAGGAATCTTATGTCGATAAATTATTTTTAAAAAATGGGGAAGAAAAAAGTCTGCTATAGGTGCTCATGCTTGGACAGAAAGGCACAGAATTGAAGTAAAGGCAAAATTATTCAAACAGATAAATCCAAAGAACTCAAAGACTGGGAGAATATATACATTCAGAAACACAAGGACTTAGTTATGAATTTTTTTAATTTCTGAGTATGTGATTGTTGTAGCCCCATTATTCTGCCTTCTGTTGATTGACCAGTGTACTTTCAAATCAAATCTTTCTCCCAGGAATTTTAAAATTCACATTTTTGTCCTTGTGTTTCTATATATATATATTCTCATAGACCCTGAGTAATTTGGATTTATCTAACTGTTTTGATAATTTTTACCTTTACTTCAATTCTGTGCCTTTTTGACCAAGCATGAGCAAATAATTTTTGGTGCCAATTTGACAATTTGAAGGATGCTTTCTTAGATTAACTTTTGTTTTCTGAACCTGGTTATTTTCTTGTAAACCATGTTTCCTTCAAATCTATCCTCTTTTGCTATGTTTATTATGTGTTCTTTCTCTTAATTGAAATTTTCTCTTTTAATGAGAATGTTTACCAGTCTTTGTGTTAAACTATTGAAGATTGCCTGTTGGTGTGTGATGTTGAAACCTGAAACTTTAATACAATTTTATCAGAGTGTGGTATGTCTTTTTCTTGTAAATTCTAAATTCTGCTTTTTCTTTTTTCTTCGTTTCTGATTAAATGAAGATCTAAAAAGATACATGTTTATTATTTTTAGTTTCCTTAGTATTTTATTGTTTTACTTTCAATGTCCAAAGTTTTAAAATATCTTCTGTATGCTTGCAATTAATTATTGAAATTATATTGTCCACGAATATGCACCAAAACTTAAAAATCAAATGGTGTATATTCACTATATCCATCCATAGTAATTCTGCCCGAGGGTGGGTTTTTCACTGCAATCATAGCATTTTTCATGCTAAAGCTATGCTTTGCAACTTTACTAAGGAATTATAGGTGTGGTAGCTTCCCGTTCCTTTCCACACCAGTGAAGATTGATGATGATGATGATGATGATAAGGATGATGATGATGGCTGGATGATTTTCGAGGACCGTTGGACCTTAAGCTTCCTGACATTTGTCTTACAGATGAGGAAAAACTCCGAAAAAAAAAAACCTCACCCAGGAGCCTGTCCCGACTGGGAATGAAACCCAGGCCTGCTGCGTGACAAGGCAACACATTACCTCAAGACCACAGTGGTGGACTGATTCACTATGTAGCATTCTTAATTATCATGAACAGATTAGCTAAATATGAGGACAATGGTGCGTTCCCTATTGCAAGCCCTGGCTTTTGTCTGTAAAATTTGCCATTTTACATAAAAAAACATTTGATCAATAGATAATTTTGTTTATTTTTGTGTAGTATTCTATGCTTTACTGGTCTATCTTGTTTTTAACTACCCAGTTATCCAATTTTTAAATTTCTTTTTATTTATTTTTTTGGAATGCTGGAAAACAATGAAGTAACTAACATCAAACGAAACTATTTTTTTTAAAGATCTGTTTGTACATTTATGTATTTGTAACATAACTTGATTAATGATCTTCATTTTAATTGTTGAAAAATGGATTCCAAAAATCACTCAACATAAGTTGAAGTTACATGACTTGAAGTAGCAATCACTCATTTACCTAACCACCTGCCAACAAATGGCAAAGCTACTGTGAAACTCTCCTCGGTATTTTCATTTTCACGACCTGAAAACAAGATTTTAATGTGTTTTGAAAGTTCAATAAAATGTGAGAACTATCTATCTAATCTACATGGTGTTATGTCCATCTAGGGCACAGCTGCTGAACTATTAAAGCCCATTCTCTTCTATCTTACATCTTTCTTATTCCCTCATATCCTCCTCTATGTTCTCCAACCATTTCTTTCTCGGTCTTCCCACGCATCTTCTTCCATATTTTCAAATAGTTGTAATTAAAATTCCCAAGACTTGAGTTGTCTTATTTACTTCATAAATTAATTATAGGAAATAATATTATGAGGGTTTCAACTTAATAACTAGATAGTTAGTTGTGAAATTTCACCTCATCAACTCCATGTTCTTCAAGCACAGGACTGCAATTTCAAGAGGCTGTCCTCCTATCTTCAGCCATCTTTACGGCTCATATTTAGTTAATAACTTGAAAGCCTCATAATGCTATTTCCCATAATTAATTTATAAAAGTTTATTGTGTTAATTTGACCATTACACTCATATGACGTCACACAAGTTTTAAATGTTAGATGAGTTTTGAATTATGATTACAGCACATTGCCAAACTATGTTTTTGACTTGTACGATACAACTTAGACTTCTGATGTTTGGCTGAGCCATATTCCTTCTTGAAACTTTCTTTCTCTGGGAGTACAGTAATACCGAATGATGCCAGTGGATGTTGCAATAGAAGGAGAAAAATATGTTTGCAGACAGGAATATAATGGAAGATAATAATCTATATAGTTTGTAACCTGTGACACATTGTATCAATGAATGAATGAGTCAATTCTTATCTTACCTCATATTTCATGTTTTTTTTAAATATGGTAACTGCAGTTTTCGAGAGGAGATCCCTCACATCCTCAGCCGATATTATGACTACCGGATTTTCATTTGAATCTTCATCTATAACTTTGTCATCTGGTGCTGATTTGATGAACTTTGAGGTAAAGTCCTGTTAAACGGGAATTTCAAAATTCATGGATTTAAATTTGTTCTTCTTGAATATATATCTTCTCCCAAACTGTCAATTCCAAAGGTTTTTCCAAATGTTTTAAAAGTTTAGCCTCTTTTTCATTTTTATGACTCTCCAACTAATTGTGTGGTGCAATAGCTGATTTTTCAATTTCACCAATTTTAATATTTCTGAAGTGTTCCTGTGTGCCAGTGTCCAAATTCCTTTTTGTTTTTCCTATGCATACTTTATTGCAGTCTCTACAACTAATTTGATAAATTCCAGATTTTTTACTAGCTGAGGTGTTCAATTTCATATTGGTTATTAATAGATTACCAAGGCTAAATTTATTTATCAGTGCCAATTTAATATTGAATTTCTTTAACTTTTTTTTTTAATTTGTTATGTATTTCAGGATGATAAGTCATTTTCTTGATTTGTTTTTCTTTCTTTGAATCAAATTGCAGGGTGGTGTATTCTTTTAATATTTTTTGTTGTCTCAATTTCTTTAACTTACGAACATTGTATCAAGCATATGTAGTAGTTTGCACTACAACAGTCATAGTTTATAAAAAAAATTGCTATAACTTTGAAGTGAAAAAATTGGATAAAGAAACCCCATTATACATTAATTATATGTATTGCACATATAAGGCAAAACTATCACTGAACTTCTAAAGAAAACAAATAAATGCAAGAATGTCCTACTGTACACACAAAAAAATTCTAGACATGATGCAATCTTATATGTTAAAACAACTGTGAATAAGAATTGAATAAAACATTAAAGAAAACTGAATATTATATGAGCATTGTGTTCTTAATACACAGAAATAAAATGTTGCAACATGTAGCACATGATGACCTTCATTTAAGAAATGTGAGAACATGTTAGTTGTAATCTCTGTGATCATAGCTTTCTGTATAATGATTGTTTCTCATGTGATTCACAAATTAAAAATGAGAAGCACATGTAGTCAGGATCAGTTGAAATGTTTAAGTGCTCAGAATATAGATTAATGTGCATAATAAGTTAAATATATTTTTTGTTTAAATTCTAGCTTTGACATAGACCAATTTGCTGTTAATAAAATACTAACTGTTAACTTTTTAAATGTATATTGAATAGTGTGGAAAATATTTTACAAGTAAGTGGAATATATTTTAATTAAATGCAAACTGATACAAATGACAATTAACTTTTTAATTACATTTACAATATAAGAGTAAGAGCAATATTTACTTTAAAATATAATCTGAATATTGCTATTTTTAGTTCTTTTGCATGAATGATTGTGGAATTGTTTTTATGAATGTTAATGTATCTATTGTTATCACAACCTTTGCAAGATGGATGCCTCACAATTTATTAAATATCAGGAGAACCTTTACACAATAAAAATTGATAACCCATTTTTTAATTTAAAAAAGCTAATCCAAAACAATTCACACTAACCATTAGGTCACATTTTGGTTAGTTTCAAATATTGGTTAGTTAAACTTAAAAATGTAGCACAAATTATAATAATTATAATATAATAAATTATAATAATATTATATTTGTCAGTTTTATCTAATGCATGTTATTAGTTAGGTTTAATTCTATCAGTAAGCTTTTAAAATGCCTTTTATTGGACTATTTAACTCATGCCCCAAATGGGAGTCAATGACCAATCACGTTTCAATGATTTCTGTATTACAACCAATCAGAGTCGTGTTTCACCAAATATTTATCAGTGTTATGATTACCATATTAAAGAAAGCTCCTCCTTACAATATTGCGTTCCTTTGGCAATAAATAGTATGATCTGGTTGCAGTGATAAACAAAAGAAGCAGTAGAAGCGTACCTATCGTTTCTCATTTGTTTTCAAACATCGCCGTTTACATTAAATATATAAATATTTTAAAATAACTATAGTTAAATAATGATTTGTGAGTAAACAGCTTAATTTTATTCGTTAAATAGTCCTAACAAATGCCACTCTTGATTTCCAAATTCTCTAGATAAATTTGAAATCACTCGTGGCATTACTTATGAAAAATGTTCATTTTTTAACATTTATTAAAACTTGATGTTGCTCATAATAATGGGTAACACACTAGAATAATGTAAATAATTTTTGAAATGCTTAAAAAATGGCATTCACAAAGAAATATGTATCTATTACACTTATGTCACTATAATTACCTTATATAAAGATGATGTATTTTGAGTTTCGGTGGCTTTGATTTTCATATATATATTTTTTTTTCTCTTAAGTCATATTAAGCTTGCATTGCTCAATGTCAAAGATTTAATTATGACATCGATAAAGCGTCACTGCTATAAAGTAAAAATATTCTCTTTAATTTGCTTATTTGTTATAGTCAGCTACTAGGTGGCAGTGAAGACCGAATTCTCGCAACATCTAGTTAATAATGGAGAATATAATATATATATATATATATAAGAAAAAATAAGGGTTTGAATTGGATCCGCCTGGTGGTGTAATGGATAACACGCTGGGATAGCGACCCAGGGTTCTGAGTTCGAATCCCATCCAGGCATTTATTTTTCTTATCATGTCATATATATATATATATATATATATATATATACACACACACACAAAGAATCTTCCTTCAAAGGTGATGGTCAAGGGTTTGGGATGGTTCACACATAACATAAACTAAGTTTTACCAATCTGAATCATTCATTAATTTGAATGATTCTGATTACACACTTTAGACAATTATAAGATAGGTTAAGATGTTAGGATATCACTAAAATGGAGGGTTTTGTTGTTTATAGTATTGGGTGAATAGTGTCTTAGAATACATCTCTCCTTTATGCCTTTTATGGTAATTATGAAGAAACGATGTAATACATAGAACTGAACTATTATTTTATTAGTTATGTGATTGTGATGCCATTTGCATTGCATGAATCTCACCATCGGCATTCAAATATTATATTTGTTGAAAATGAATGATACAATTAATAAGGATGGTAGATACAGTGCAATTTAAAACAGTTTTAAACACAATACAAATAATTATTAGAATATTAAATTATAAACCATTGCTATTATTTTTTGAAGGTAAATATTTTTGCCTGAATCAAGATTTGAACCCAAGATCTCCAGTTTTGTGTACTGGTGCACTAACCACTTGTGTTGTCTAGGAATCTCAAGTCAGACAAATTTTTCTCTCTCATATATAATTCTGTGTATCTGTAGCAACATCATTCACAATGCAGTTGGGTAGCTTCTTATTAAAAGAAGACTTTATGATGGGATACTGTACTACTGTTATAGCTGTAAAGCTATTTTTATGATGTCGCGTGTATATTTATACACTTGTTCGACTGTGAATATAAATTTTCATAAAAAGTCAAATTGTTACACCTAAGTGAGATAAAAATAATATGAGCAATTTGTGTTGGCTTTTTAATTATAAGACCATGAAATCATAAAACCTAATCAACTTTCAACCTAACAAATAACTTACATTAGAAATAAAGGACAGGTATAAGGTTAAAGTGATTTTTTTAAAGACTGATGTGTGTAAATGTGAGGAAAATTCAAGACGGCCATCTTAAAAATATATTGTAAATGTGAGGAAAATTCAAGATGGCCATTTAAAAATATTGAACCGAAAGTGCGATTTTCGGTTCGCTACTGTAGTGCCGTTATCCTCCCTGAACAGTAACATTCGTGAACTATGCCAATATCCTTTCTCTATGCATCTACCCCCACTCTCCTTTTTGCCTCTCCTGTTGCGCTGTTTGTGCTGCGCATCTCCCCTTCTGCCTCGGAACGCTCAAATACGCTATGCACATGCTGAACATTATCATTCGATCGGAACTTTGAGTTGAGACGTCGTCTGGAGCCGCGAGTGGCGTGGTTTAAGTTTTGGTCCTGAGGAACTGGGAAAGACTACCCTGGCTTGGACCGTGGTATGAATGTTGTGCGAGGTATGATATAGTTTTGTCATGTTAAGGAATATTATTTATTTTCTTTTTGTTGAAGAATGATCAAGTATTTACATTTATATTTTTCATCCACTTCAGACGTCTTGTTTATATTAAACATCATTTTTATATATATCCTGGTTAATGTTCAAGTTAGGCACTGAGCTACAAGCCGGAGGGTCGAGGGTTCAAGTCCCGTTGGGGTCAGGATTTTTAAACTGACCCAAACTCTCTGGCGGCACTATGGCCCTGGGGTCGACTCAGCCTCTAACTGAAATGAGTACCAGACGCTTGTTCTGGGGGTAAAGGCGGCCGTCACGCAGGGCTGACAACCCGGCTGACATAAAGTGCCGATTGTCTAGAAAAAGTGGGAGCCCTAACCTCCTACTACCCCAAGGGCCTCCGGGTCTGTTGTGGGATCACTTTAAAAACTTTAAAATGTTCAAGTTATTTATGTGTATGCTGCTGTTTGATATTCTTGTACTGAAACTTACTTATTCAGGAGATCATTCTAGCTTCCTTTATTTTCCGTCTAGCTTTCATGATTAATAACAATAATGATACTTCAGTTTAAAATCAGAATCATAAACTACTCTAGTGTTTTGAGATCTATTGTTGATTCATGTTTAAGTGTTTAGGAAAGAAAGATGAATCAATCTTTGCCTCCTATGGGCCCGGGCAAAGGTTTTTTGATTAATAACCTCCGATGTTATGAACTCTACGCTAGTATATACAACGGAAACAAAAGACGATCCAAAAGACGATTCGTACAAATGGTAGCATAGCGCGTGGTTTTGTTTCTTTCTGTTTAGAAAAGAATGTTGTATTATATTGGCAGTAGTTCAGGTGGCCGTCGATTCAAAATGTTTGAACTTAAGTTTTGGGTTCTGGATTCAAGTACCAGAACAAGAGAATATACTCTGAGTGGTCTTAAATGTTTTTGGAATTATAAAGTGTTTTGATATCGACATTTTTCAGAGGTATTATGTCGTGGATGATTATTTGTTTTCGAGACTTATCTACGTAAACGTTATTGAAACGTGCTTATTTACGTGTTTGAACTGTTTACCGTAAATAAATTGATTCATCTCTCCTTGCATATAAACACAGAGTAATTTATGCATAACGAATTGCGTTCTTTTACGGTTGTTTATACCTTTTGTTTACTTTGTTTAGTAAACATGCCTAGTTGGATTAATGTTGTATCTAAGGACAATTTAGTCCGAGAATTGAGTTTACTAGGTATTGACACTGAAGGCGACGTAAACATATTGCGTCAACGACTTAAGTTTCATTTGAATTCTCTCTCCCCTGCTGAACAAACATTGGTGAAACGAAAGTTTATCGTAGACGGTGCTGTTAGTGAAGACAATTCGGTAGAGCAGAATAAGAATATTATTGATCGTAGAGCTAGGTCTATTACAGATTTTTCTAGTGGAATTGCTTCCAACATTTCTTCTGAAATGGAAGAAAATAATCAGCGAATTTTTCGAGAGTTAATTAGGAAAGTCGATCCCTGTGATGGAAGTGATTAGGAATTGTTAGCTTTCTTCCTAATAAAACTCAATTCGATTTTTGAATTGAGACTAGTTAAAGATGAATATTTTGTTAATTCGATTTTGAGTTGTATTGGAGGAATCCTATTGAAGGTGTGGAGTAACGTCGTCAATTGAGATTAACTTGGATCGAGAGTTTAGAATATTGTGAAATGTTCGTTATTGCCTTCCAGGTTGTTAGAAGATTACTGGATTAAATTTGTGTGTCTCGTCGATTCCAACTTTCTGAGGAATCTTTATTGGAGTTTATTTCCGAAATTCAAGGAGCTTCATTGATATTGAATCCCCAGTTTTCGGAAGAAAATTTGATTGATATTATTCTTCAAAATATGTCTTCTGCCATTAGACAGCATTTGATCTTCGCTACAAAACCCCAAAGTGTAGCAGAACTGTATGTCTTGGCAAGAAAAGTAGCTAATTTTGAGATAGCTGAAAGACAAAAGAACTTTAGCGAGAAACGTGTGCCTGATAATTCAAGTAAAGCTAATGCTCCTGTGAATCGTTCTTCACGCAATAATTCGTGGCAGCAGAAAAGTAATATCCAATGTTGGAAATTCCAGCGCTTTGGACATCTTTCTAGAGGGTGTCGATCCTAGTTTACCGGCGTAGTTCGTGTATTTATCTTGGATACCATGAAAGCTTGTTTTTGATATCGGTATGTGGGCTGAATGAGCCATTTCGTTTGTGAAAATTATTATGACGGGAGACTCCTGAGAAAGTTTCTGTACTTGTGGACCAGGTTTTGTATTTATAAGAAGCAGTCTAAATTCTAAAATAAGGGTAACTAGAAATTAGAAAGCGTCGATGGCCACGTAACCAAGCAGCAGCTCAGTTAAATAAAAGTATGCCCTGTAGTGGATTGATGCCACTGATGTTTTGTGAAGGACAAATAGTATACTACTTATTTAAAATAGTACTATGTAAATATCTTTTGTAAAAACTTTTGAGGTTCCGTTTTCTGTTTCTGGCTGTTTTGTTATTTCAGTTTACCTTTCCCTCATATTGGCATAGCGGAGGAACATGGAACTTTTGGCAGTCGAGTACTTGGTGGGTTCGGCCGACCCCGAGTGCCCAGCTGGCCGAAATGGTGGTTCTGCAACTACGGATTCCATGGGAGCGGTTGATCGGGATTTCAATCCGGCAATCCATGTTGTTGTATCGTCACCCTGTTTTCACCTGGAACACCGCGGAGTTCGACTATGGCGGCTGTGTCATCTGTAAGATTTGAGTTTATTTACAGCGCCTGGATGGTCGACGAAGAAGCTGGTGTGGTGATATTGGTTTTGGGGACGATGAAATGGTGATAAAGTTTTCCGCTCGGAATCATGTAGTGTTATCGTGCCCTCCCAACGTGGGATTCGCCATCTAGTATCCTCGGAACATCTTCATAGTGACTTAAGTCTATGAGACTTGTGGGGATTTCTTTCATTGTTTGGAAATTTATGGCACTGTTCTTCCCGGAGGGCCCGAGGAGGAGATATTGAACCGAAAGTGCGATTTTCGGTTCGCTACTGCAGTGCCGTTATCCTCCCTGAACAGAAAGATTCGTGAACTATGCCAATATCCTTTCTCTATGCATCTACCCCTACTCTCCTTTTTGCCTCTCCTGTTGCGCTGTTTGTGCTGCGCATCTCCCCTTTTACCTCGGAACGCTCAAATACGCAATGCACATCAAGAACATTATCATTCGATCGGAACTTTGAGTTGAGACAACGTCGTCTGGAGCCGCGAGTGGCGTGGTTTAAGTTTTGGTCCTGAGGACCGGGGAAAGACTACCCTGGCTTGGACCGTGGTATGAATGTTGTGTGAGGTATGATATAGTTTTGTGATGTTAAGGATTATTATTTATTTTCTTTTTGTTGAAGAATGATCAAGTATTTACATTTGTTATATTTTTCATCCACTTCAGACGTCTTGTTTATATTAAACATCATTTTTATATATATCCTGGTTAATGTTCAAGTTATTTATGTGCATGCTGCTGTTTGATATTCCTGTACTGAAACTTACTTATTTAGGAGATCATTCTAGCTTCCTTTATTTTCCGTCTAGCTTTCATGATTAATAACAATAATGATACATTCAGTTTAAAATCAGAATCATAAACTACTCTAGTGTTTTGAGATCTATTGTTGATTCATGTTTAAGTGTTTAGGAAAGAAAGATGAATCAATCTTTGCCTTCTATGGGCCCGGGCAAAGGTTTTTTGATTAATAACCTCGGATGTTATGAACTCTACGCTAGTATATACAACGGAAACAAAAGACGATCCAAAAGAGACGATCCACCGTACAATATATTGTTAAGTAATATAGTTTGTTACGATCTGCAGCCAACACACTAAGAAAGATTTGCAGTTTCTAAGAGATTGATGCATTACACCGGAGGTAATAATAATAATAATGGTTTGTTTTACCTGATGGAGTTAAGACCATTTTACCAGCATTGGTGTTTCCTTCTGGATACTATTGCGCATTGATGTGATGAGCCTCTCTTGCATTTCCCGTAGCCCTGCCGAAACCAATTATCATGTCAGTCAGTTAAGAGAACTCATACTTCATATGTATTGATATTGTTATGCATTGTTGGTCTAGGATCCTGACAACGTTCTCCTGGCCATTTAACTTCCTGTAAAGCGACTATATCCAAGGGTTCTTCTTCGGCTTTCCCCCACTTATAGGTTCAGTTTCCATTTATCTCTATCATTCCAATCTCCCTCTTCCAAATTCCTATCATCCATTATAGTTCTGACGTAGGTTTTCCATTTCCATGTTGGTCTGCCACGTTTATTTCTTCCAGGGGGTGACCATTGGTATATATTTTTTGGCCATCTTTCATTTTCCATTCTTTGTACATGGCCATACCATTTAAGCGTTTGATTTTCAATCCGCTTAACAACAGATGTGGTGACATTCATTTATCTCCAAAGGAATTCATTTCTTATTTTATCCTGTCTTGTTTTTTGGAGGCTTCTTCTAAAATAATCAAATTCAACTGTTCTAATTTTATTCTTTTGTAATTCCGTCAGAGACCAAGTTTCACTTCCATATGACAAACTATTCTGTATTATGCTCATATAATTTTTAATTTTAGTTTCCTTTGTAATATTTTTATTCCAAATTATTCCATGTAATGTCTTAGTTGCATTTTTTGCCATTGCAATTTTAGTCTGTACATCTCTCTCACAGGTACCTAAACTTGTATATCCAAGGGTTATTAATCTAATTCCGAAGTTAATGTCTCTAGCGCCCCACTATTATATAATATCCTAACATTGCATGTGCCTAGGAACATGTGTCTGTGTTTGATAACAGTGATAATCTTTATAGGAAGTCACAAAAAGAAAAGAGCAGTTGAGTCTCGTAGACTATGATGGGTAGGGCATGTGGCACAAATAGGGAATGAAAGAGGTTCATGGAAGCTTCTTGTAGGAAAACCAAAGGTAAAGGCCCAGTTGGTAGATCAATAATGAGCTGGGAGAATAACATAAGCAAGATATGAGGGAAGTGGATTATACAGGGGATGATTGGAAAACATTAGCTCAAGATATGAATGTATGCAGAGCTTATATCCGCGCGGCCATGAACATGTGGGTTCGATAGTGTCGGTGAGTTAGTTAGAATTAGTCATTATTAGATTTTGAATTTCGTAGGCGGCGGCCCGAGTCGGGTCTCGTCTTGTGTGATAGAGCTGTCGACTCACGAATAGGAAAGCCCGTGGAGAACTTTCCACGTTCGTCTATCCCTCCATTCCGGAAAATTCGGTTCTCGAGATTTCGATTAGAAAAAATCTAGTCTGGCTTTCAGATGGTTCTTACCCTCGCAAACCTTCCTAACAATAAACTGTAGTACTGGTAAGGCAGAGTGCAGGCATACGACGGAATAACAACTATGAAGACTTAGTTACGTTGCATAGCTCGTACTTTGACCAATGCATAGAACTCATGGGAGTTTATGTTCCTTAATAAAAAAAAGTCCACCGCTGTGATCTCGAGGTAGCGTGCTGCCTTGTCACGCAGCGGGCCCGGGTTCGATCCCCGGTCGGGGCAGTTTTTCTGGGTGAGGTTTTTATCGGGGTTTTTCCTCACCTGTAAGACAAATGTCAGGAAAACTTCAAGGCCCAAACGGTCCCCGAAATCATATGGCCATCATCCTTATCATTATCATCCTTACCATTATCATTATCATCATCATCCTTCACCGGTGTGGAAAGCAACGGGAAGCTACCTCACCTACACAATTCCCTAGTAAAGCTGCAAGCATAGCATGAAAATGCTATGATTGCAGTGAAGGACCTGCCTTCGGGCAGAATTACTATGGATGTATTATTATCATCATCATCATCATCCTTCACCGGTGTGAAAAGCAACGGGAAGCTACCACATCTACAATTCCCTAGTAAAGCTGCAAGCTTAGCCTGAAAATGCTATGATTGCAGTGAGGACCTGCCTTCGGGCAGAATTACTATGGATGGATGGAATAAAAAAAAATCTTATGTGACTTATAACTTCATCATCTCTTTTTACCTTTGAGCTTGCTCTCATTTGTAATATTCCCACCACAACTTTTAGCTATGCCTCTATATCGAACATCACACTATTTCTCATTCTTTCTTGTTTCCGCTACTCGTCAATGAAACTTCTTGCCCGATTTAAAAACACTTCCTTAGTATTTTGAAGTGGTGGACAATTAATAATAACTTACAAGGGAAATGACAACCAAATGCCGAAACGTTCCTTGAAATTTCTCACGGCGTTCTGATGTACCAAGCCCGAGACCAAAAACATTATTTGCACTAAAATGCAGCGCCAAATCTCTCAATAAAACCAACTCCTGACTTCAGTGGATTGGATAACCCTCGAAACCTGCCGTCCGCGCCCGCCTCGCCAGACTCCACTGCGCTCAGGTCATGCAGGGAGTCCATCTGCTTCGCTCAGTTGGTTGGCATTGCTGGATTCTGAAAATTGTAAAGTTGCCTCTGGTCCCGAGAGTCGCGAGTTCAAACCCGGCCGGGATCGATGGATTTTTTTAGGATGGAAAAATCCAAGAAGCGAGTCGTCCGGGAGGGACTTTAAGCAGTTGGTCCCGAGTCTGAAGATTTTCAGGCTCGTAAAAGATCCTTAAGCCTGAATAAAAAGGCCTCTAAGCAAACTTTGCCGAATTTTCCCGTCCTAGTACTACCTTGGTTTTCTAGATGTCAGTATGAGACGGAACGCTGACCAAGGGCCACTCCAATGACATCTATACGAAAACAAGTGTAACTAAATTAGTATGGTTCAATTTCTTCCCTGTAGGTGGAGAGCGCCTAAATCTCGCTGAGGGAAACAAGGGCTTACAGGACAAGTTAAAGTTTATGCTGATGATGTATTATTGGGCGATAGCGATGAGATACTAAGGGCCAACATGCACACTGTATTGAGTAGCACTAAGAAATTGGTACTGGAAGTAAACTAACAAAACTAAATATATGTTCACACATAGAAATACATTATATAATGGAAATGGACAACTAATGACAATTGAGGGAAATTTTGAAGTGGCTGAATTCAAATACCTAGGAATAATAATAATTACAAATAGGAATGATGCACGAAGTAATTAAACATATGCTCAATTCTGGAAATGCGTGCTATTATGGATTACAGGGACTGTTCTCGTCCCAACTCCTTTCAAAAAACATTAAACTGAAAAAATACATAAAACAGTTATTCTCACAGTTACATGGATGTGAAACATGGCCTCTTACTTTAAGGGAGATTACGAGTATTTGAGAATAAAGTTCTTAGGAAAATGTTTGGACCAAAAAGAGATGAACGACTGGCGAATTGGGAAGACTTCATAACAGTGAGCTACATAAGCTTTATAGGAAAACAGATATAATAAGAATAGTTAAGTCTCGTAGATTGCGATGGGCAGGATATGTGGCACGAATGGGGAATGAAAGACGTGCAAGGAAGCTTCTTCTAGGAAAACCAGAGGGAAAGCGCCCAGTTGGTGGACCAAGAATGTGGTGGGAGAATAACATTAACTATGATTTGAGGAAAGTTATTATACAGAGGATGATTGGAAAACATTAGCTCTAGATATGGGTGTATGGAGAGCTTATATCCGCGCCGCCATGAACCTAGGAATTCGATGGTTCCAGTGAGTTAATTTTAGTTAGAAACAAACTAAAATATCTATCATAAAAGGAAACACAAATCGATTTTATAATATTCATATATTAAAGTAACATTAAATTAAAACATCAACTTTTTTGAAGAATTGCATTAACTACCGATAGGTTACACAATTAAATCTAACTGCATACTGTGTTAAGATATATTTACTTGAGTTGAAGTTTCTGTTTACAATTATTATTAAATTTAAGTTTTAAATACTGACAGCACTAACTGCTCACCTACAGAAGATATACATTCTAATAAAGATATTGCTTAAAACCATAACTATTGAACTGAGGTATGAACAATCAATTATGGATTTAATGATAATGGTAATACTGATAACTGTGATACAATAATGAACTGTTTTCATCATAACATAATTACTGTTTCAGAGAAAACATATAACTTATCCACATGTAAAATATTAGGAAAAGATCTCGGATATTAGACATGCAGTACACTTATGATGTGGAAGTATTCGGATTATTGTGAAGACATTAGGCTTCTTTAGTAACATTTTACACTCTTGTCCACATAATTCTTCGCTCAGAACGCTCTCATGTGGAATAAAATACTATGGGACGATTTCTCCTCTTCTCTCACTGGAGGATTCCGTTATTTCACTAGTTGCTCTCACGGAAGTCGGGGAGTATGTTTTGGGAAATTTTATCTTCTCCTACTGGATGATTCCATTATTTCACTATTGCTCTCACGGGAGTCGGGGAGCATGTTGTGGGAAGTTTTCTCCTCTTCTCCCATTGGATGAATCCATTATTTCACTAGTTGCTCTTACGGGACTCGGGGAGCATGTTGTGGGAAGTTTTCTCCTCTTCTCCCACTGGATGTTTAAATTATCTCTCTAGTTGCTCTCACGGTAATCGGGGATCTTGTTGTGAGACGTTTTCTCTCTTCTTCTGCTGGGGGATCCCGATATTTCACTAGTTGCTCTCTCGAGAGTCGGAGAGCATGTTGTGGGAAGTTTTCTCCTCTTCTTCCACTGGTTGATTCCATTATTTCATTTGTTGCTCTCATGGGAGTCGGAGAGCATGTTGTTGGACGTTTTCTCCTCTTCACCCACTGGATGATTCTATTATTTCACTAGTTGCTCTCAAGGGGAGCGTGTTTTGGGAAAGTTTTCTCCTCTTCTCCCACCGGATGAATCCATTATTTCACTACTTGTTCTCACGGAAGTCGGGGAGTGTGTTGTGAGAAGTTTTCTCCTCTTCTCCCACTGGAGGATTCCATTATTTCATTAGTTGCTTTCACGGGAGTCGGGGAGCATGTTGTGGGAAGTTCTCCCACTTTATTTTATCTTTCTTTTTTAGTCAGTTTTTTTGCTGTACGAAAACATTTTCCTTGTTGATAACGTTCACTTTATATATAACTTGCTTGGATTGTTTTATTTATTATCCGCAGGTTGAAATTTATTTGATCATTGCCGAAATCTACTCACTCCATTCATGGAGTAAAAGACATTACTTACTGTATTTTCAGTTATTGTGAAATTTCATTTTTAACTTAAAGCACTCGATTTTGTCCATTTAATTCCTTTTGATTTTTTAACATTCTTCTTTTTCTCTCTCTCTTGTTAGTGAATTTGTTTTTATTTTAATTCATTCGTCACAGTTTGCATAGCATTTGTTTATTGTATGATTTCACGCTCTCGGTTCATGGAGTTAATAGCCTATATATTAGGCTACATTCTTTATGTTCAGTTTACTCTGATAAATTATTTTTAACTGCGTTTGTTTACTGTGGTAAATTGAACTCTCGGTTCTTGGAGTAAATATATATGAAGGCACTTTCTCTAAGCTCATTTATTGTAATAAATAATATTTAACTTAAAACTGTAGAATTTGTTCATTTCATTCCTTCTGATTTCATTTACTTATACAGAATTTAGAGAATATTTTATAACTGATGTAATTTATTTTCAATTTACGATGCAGTTTCATAGCAACTGTGTTACAATAAGATTCACATAAAATTGACTATTCCTGTTGGAATCACAATACCATTTTCTGTTGTGTGGTTTCTAATATCGTAACTTAGAAACAATGTGTGTGTGTGTGTGTGTGTGTGTGTGTGTGTGTATCAAATATGTTATGTGTCAAATCTAATCCTTTTCATAGCTATCCAGAGAGGATATAAGAGGTATTTACTTCCTCATACGGCTTATGGTCATGAAAATTATAATGGAAAAGTTTTATTTTAAAGAAATAGCATTTTTGTTATTTTATTTTGATAATCAATGTGGTAAGTTTCTGCCTCTAATTCCGAGGGTGTCGGGTTCAAACCCAACCAGAGTCGATGGATATTTTGGGTGGAAAAATCTAAGGGACGAGTCCTCCAGGAGGGACTTAAAGCAGTATATATCGAGTCTGAAGATATGCAGGCTCGTAAACGAATCGCAAGCCTGAATAAAAGGAAACTAAACTATACCATATTCAAGATGTCTTCGGAGCAAATCAGTAAGCCAGCCCTCCCCTTCATTTAAAATGCTGGCGCGTCATTGGTTGCATTGCACGTGTCTGGTGGGAAATCCCACATCAGCAATATTCACAATGGGGGCATTCAGTAGCCAAAGCGCTGCAAAAGCGCTTTAGCGCTTTATCTGCAGCATACCATTCAGAGGGCAATAAAGCGCTCTAGCGGACTTGCAGCTACTGCAGCGAAGTAAAAGTAGGCTGCAGACAGAAAAAACCGCTGCATCCATTGTGATTGGCCGGTTCATTCAGTTTAAACATGGCGTCTTTGTCCATAAACAATTTATATTTTATGTACAAATTTTGTGTTATTTATGTCTGGACATTAATATATGAGTTATTCGAGGTGGCTAACCGTTTTAGACGAACATAAGTGATATATTAAGTAAAACTAAAGACAGTGATAATTTTAAGATTATTATCAAGATCAAGAATTTACGATTATAACCTCTTTTCATGCAAATCATTGTGTTATTGACGAGTGAATGTTTTTATTATGAAAATTGTATCCGCAGATGATTCATTCGCTAATACCTGGTGCCAAGTTTATAATTTTTGTTTTCAAGATATGTGAAATAAATTAGAATAGTATGATTGTGTTCATGGGGTCATTTCTGGAAGTGCTACAGTGGTTGTCGAACCAATTTTCTCTACAGATAAAACGAACATTTGTACTATTCTTTAAATGTGCAACACAATAAGAAATTTGTGTAATGGACAAAGAGATGAACTGTGTATCTTATGTTTGTAATCTTTTCTGAATAAAGAGCTTTGTGAAGTATCAGCCATAACTTGAATTCAAATATTACAATATTCTAGTTTTCTTATCTAAATTTGACCAGTGAAGATACAAATACTCAGTATGATATGCATGAATAAAATTAAATTACAGCTAGAGTTGGTTAATGTATTAACAGAAAATTTTGCACTCAGCATGGGATTTTAATCACAGCTGATCCATTATTATTTAATCTCCAACTTTATATACTACGTCCTATCATTGAGATACTGAGAGCCGTTACTTGAACCAGGTATGAATAATTTTCACATTAATTCCCAATTTATCATAAAATGAAATGTGGTGTTATATCTTTTAATTCAAATGCATGTAGTCTCTCGTATGGGATATTGCTATTCACTGTATATTACCATTAATCTTGGTGGTAAATGTTTTTCATGTATTATAAATAATTCAGTGATATACTATTTAGTGTAGCACTTAACTTTACTAAGAAAGTGGCATTGCTAATGTTAGAATTATATTAAATAATGTCTTTAAGTATGGTGAGTGAGAGGTTATATATAATTAACTGCTGTTATGACAGAATTTCACATACATGGTTGGAAATTACATATAATGTTTTGGTTTTATTTTAGCCATAAATATTATGGTAGTTACTCTTATAAGTAATTAATATTATCAGATGATGCAAAAAAATTAATTATTAAGAAACTATTTAAATTATTATAAATTAATATTCTTCTTTGTTTTCATTCCTATTCCTTGACAAATTTAAAATAAAGATGAAGTATGTTTGAGGTTGAAAAAATACAATGATGCCTTCCTTTATACAATTGTTTGGTTGCTGTACTTAGGTCATGTCTTGCACCACATACATTAATTTTGCACATATGCCTGTACTTCCTGCATTTTCTAGTGTAACCCCTATTCCTCATAGATTTAAATATAGACCTAAAAGTGTCAAATATTATGTAAGAAATCACATGATAAAAGGCTGAACAATTGAATAAAATTTACCCTACAGCCCACCTGGCAATACTTTTAGTGTGGTTATTAAATATATGTGTTATGTGATGATGAAGGAGCAATATATGCATCACATAGGGAATTCGCAGGAGTGATGTTTAAATATAATAAAATAATATCAAGTTGTGTCCAAATCAGGGTCAGATCAAGTGATTAGATTAAGCCCCTATATTTATAGAGGTCTGTAATTAACTAGGGTGCAGGCTGACTACATCTGATGAACGAAATGGATGTTATGAAAATGGGGGAAAAAAAAAAAACTCCTGGCGCGACAGGCCTAGAAAGCCCTTAGCCTACCAGCCGGCTGCTGGCCTCACATCCACATGTGTCAAACACAGAGGTAGATGATGATCAGCCAGTGTAGGGGTGACATGTGGTCAGCATGTCGAATCCCCCAGCCGTTATAGCTGGTTTCCTCAACCTGGAGCCGCTACTTATTGTAGCTACCCAAATGCCTCACGATGCTGGGTGGGCACCGGTCCCATACTGGCCGACATACCATGAGAAAATTTCTTCCCCCATGGAGACTCGAACCAGCGCAAGTCCCGTAGCTCTGCGCCAAGGCTTCCTACCTTAACCACACGGCTACGGCGCGGGACATGAAAATGGGGAAAGGTGGAATAAAATTGTGGTAGGGGAAAATGGGAGAAACCCTGAAAGAACATGCCGTAGATCCGTTTCCTCCACTACAAAATCTACTTATAATGACCGAGACTAACCAAGTTAAAAAAAGCTACTCTTACTAAAAACACAAATTAATATGATTAAACTAATAATAAACATTATAAATAAGGTTCTCGAGAAGCCAGCGGTGAGAGGCGAGCGTCTAATCGCTTGCGTCACGGAGCCGCCTGATATATTAATAATTAAAAAAATACCAATTTTCTCGTTATAATATTTTATTTTAAACGATCTATTCGTCGATTTCATAAATTACATACATTAAAATAAATCGTAAAATCTGTATAACCCTATTAGCATTATGATTAATTTCAATAGCATCGCGTAGTAATAAGAGTAATGAGCCAATGAACAAATTTAAATTTGGCGGTATAGCTGCATGCAGCGGTCCATTCAACAAACTCCTTAAATTTCCGCTGCAAATGGCAGCCATTTTTGCTAAAGCGCTAGAGCGCTTTATTGGCAGCTGAATGCGCCCAATATTACAATATAAGTCAGAGACTCTTGTCGTCCCAACTCCTTTCAAAAAACGTCAAAATGAAAATATATAAAACTATTATTCTACCAGTTATATTATATGGATGCTAAACATGGACTCTTACTTTAAGGGAAGAAAGGAGATTACGAGTATTTGAGAATAAAATTCATAGGACAATTTTTGGACCAAAGAAAGATGAACAGACAGTTGAATGGAGAACACTACATAACAGTGAACTATATGGTGTTTATAGGAAGCCAGATATAATAAGAACAGTTAAGTATCGTAGACTGCGATGGACAGGACATGTGGCACGAATGGGGAATTAAAGAGGTGCATGGAAACTTCTTATAGGAAAACCAGAGGGAAAACGCCCAGTTGGTAGACCAAGAATGAGGTGGGAGAATAACATTAAGTATGATTTGAGGGAAGGAGATTATACAGGGAATGATTGAAAAACATTAGCTCAGGATAGGGGTATATTGAGAGCTTATGTCCGCACGGCCATGAACCTACGGTTTCGATTGTGCCAGTGAGTTACTTAGTTATTACAACAGAAGTTCTTGTTTTTCCCCTCAGTATCACTTATGTGCTAATTATTGATGAAGCGTTATGTTCAGTAAAATTAAATAAGTGTTGAGTCTACAGTAGTGAATGTGATATATTTAGCAGGCGTGTGCAAGTGTTTTTTTTAATAAGTGCAATATCCCTTTCTGAAAAGATGTCCGATAATTCTATGCCAGATCCTTCCGGAATGTCTCTTGTGAAGAAACAAACTGAGGAAAGGATTTCGTTCGGGAGAAATACAGGCAATTATAAACGTTTATAAAACGTTATTGAAGGAGAACCCTCACACGGCGATTAGAGATTATTATTATCATTATTAATTTCATTATTGTTGTCAGTATTGCATTACATTGTTGTTAAACAAATATGTTATGAAACCGTAATTGCGCCTCGATGTACTCGTAAGATTATCCGCTTGTGAAGCGCGCTTTTTCGCCGTTACAACCACTGTTTACATCTGCTCCGTAGACATCTGGAACCGACTATAGTTTGGTTAAGAAACTCATACTATGGAACACACGTGCCCCCACGTGAGACGTAGGTGGTATATACATACCATATATCGTGAACTTAGAAGGAAAAACTGCTAAGTCCTAAAGTATAATTTTGGGATAAATGAACGTAAAGCTTAAATGCTTATGTTAAATCGGGTTAGTAATTTGTAAAGGGTTTATAAGGAATATATAGGCCTATAATATGCGTATTTCCGTGATATCCATAATTCAGTGATAAAATTTCAGTTCGTTGCCACGGAATTATATGTTTTAAAAAGTAGTTCCTGTGTTACTCCAGACATGGTATAAGTTTTCTTCTTTCAATTGTATTGCTTCGTCCGGGTTTTTGAAAACCAATACAAAGTTTGAAAACCCATCGTGAAGTTGAAAGTGACTGAAGAAGTAGGCCTAATTTTTATCTCTCGTTACTGTCCTTGAAGTAATGTTCTATATTTTGAGCAAGTGTTTATTTAATAGTTATGTAACATTCTAATATTTATTATAAACTGATACATGGGTCTTAACAATATAAAACAATAATAATGATTCAGCAGCTTCCACATTTACGTTGTTTGTTATAATTTTTCTTATGATCTGTCTCTACCCCTCAATTTATTTGACCGTCTGAAGAAGTAAGAAGAAAATAGTTGAGAATATGAATCATATCGTATACTTACACCGTCAAGAAATGCGAACATTGATTCAATTTTCCGGAAGTAGAATAGTCCTCCATTCGGATATCCGGGCGGGGACTACTTCAGGGAATCCATGCCAAAGTCTCAAACACAGGAACATATTCCTAGGAACATGGAATGTTAGAACATTATATGGTAATGGGGCACTAGAAATATTAACACGGGATTTACATAAATCATCCTAGTTGATTTACAGGAAGTTAGATGGCCGGGAGAAGGTAGTCAGGATTCAGGGAGCTTTACATTACACTGTGGGGGAGCAGCGAGACCTGAATTTGGAATTGAGTTTTTAGTCCGAAGGAGGGTTCTCTCCGCTATCCGAGATATTAAGTTTGTCAGTGATGGGATATCATACATAATTCTAAAGGGTAAGCGACACGATTTTGTAAATCATAAATGTACATGGTCCCACAGAAGGTAATAATTACAGGATCAAGTATGAGTTCTATGAAGAATTAGATTGCGTAATTGATAGTCTTTCACGATATCATAAGAACATTTTTAATGCAAAAGAGAGGCGGGAAGATATATTCAGGCCAACAATAGGCAAATTCAGTCTTCATGAAGATTGTAACTGCAATGGAGTAAGATTAGTCACCTTTGCCATCAAATAATCTAATTTTAAGAGCACAACATTTCAGCATAAGGATATTCATAAACACACAGGACACCTCCAAATGGCGAAACTCGGAACCAGATAGATCGTGTGTTAGTGGACAAACGCTGGCACAGTAGCATCATCGATGTTAGATCAGTTAAAGGGACAGACTGCAATTCGGATCATCATCTTGTCAGAGTGAAAATCAGACAACGATTATCGCTTATGAGAGGAACAAACGCTAAAGACGATTCTGAAAATTTTGAATTAAAATAACTTGAAAAATGATGAACTACGACAAGAATACCAATTCAAAATTGCTAATGGATTTGAAATACTGGAATCTTCAGATGAAAACGTAGCAACCAAAGAAAAAAAACTGATATAAATAAGGAATATGAGGCTATACGAGATGCTATTAAATTTTCAACTTCAGAAAGCGTTGGTTATTTAAAAAAGAGGCAATGGTTTGATGAGGAATGTGTCAACATTATAAAGAAAAGAAAGCTAGCAAAAAAAAGAAATTGGTTACACTAACCAAATTAGGTAAATTTAGAACAATGGGTAGTATTAGATGGGAAAACACCCAGGTTATAAAAAAGTAAAAAGAGGGAATATTTGAGAGAGAAGATTAATGATCTTGTAATGAATGTGAGAAAATAGGAATATCAGAGAATTACAATAGAGAGGAAAGGGGTTCAAGCTAGAACAAAGCGGAATTTCTGGAATAATGTCTGGCTTCTTTACTAAAATATTCCATTTTTTGCCTTTGGCTTTGTTTGATTTTGTTTGTTTTTAATTATTCTTTTTATGGATGCGAAAGGTGGTAAGCTTTTAGTAGTATTATGAATTAAATTGGAGCATTTTTTGGAAAGAAAATCAGCTGTGTCATTTCCAGTAATTCCACAATGTGCAGGTATCCATTGCAATTTAATTCTTCCCTGTAGTTTTTGGAGTCTCTAACAAAGATTACGATCCTAATCTGTGGCTGTAATCTATTCACAAAGTAAGGACTACCCTCAGGTAGCAAGAACTAATTATTGACAGCTACCTGACTAATGAATATTCCGGCATTGTTCTTCTACTTATTCATGTTCTTATTCTGGGGATCAAGTTTAAGACAAAAACCTCCATCTACCTTGGTCACTCTGTGGCTCCTCTCCAAAAAATTACATAGATACAGTCATTTTAATGGATTCCTAGAACTGTTATTGAAAAAAAAAACACCGGAATTTGAAAGTTGAAAAATATGAAGGAATATGAAATTTTCACTAAAATATGAACATTTTGCCAAAATATTATGAAATATGAAAAAAAAAAAGTTTTGATCTTATTTGATTCTATGCATCATAAAATGTAAAGATAGTATCAGCGCTCTCTGACTATAAATAATTTAAAACATGAAATTTCATAAAATTCCTCGCTCTAGTGATGATGATTGTGGGCGCCAGAAGAGTCCTTAATCTTAAGCTTAATTTAAGACGAATATGAATGATGATGATTATGATGGCCATATGATGTTTTGGGGACCATTTGAGTCTTAAAGTTCCCTGACATTAGTCTTACAGTTGAGGAAAAACCCCGATAAAACCTCGCCCAGGAAACTGTCCCGACCTGGGATCGAACCTGGGCCCGCTGCATGACAATGTAGAACGCTACCTCGAGATCACAGCGGTGGACAATTTAAAAATATTAATTTGACTAAAAACAAAAACCATTACAAATGGTATGACGTTTGTAGTATAATTAACAATATTATATAACATTAAATAAACAATAGAAAACTATTTAATTAAAATTACAGTGGGAGAAAACGCTATGAGGTATTTACAGTAATAAATGAGTTGGAGAAAATGCTTTAACATCTCACCTCATAAAGTTGCATGTCTTTATGAGGTGAGATGTTAAAGCATTTTCTCCAACTCATTAATTAATTGAAAACTATATTAATTGGTATGAAATTTTGCCCTTTTGGCGCGTAGTAAATTTACAATATTAATTAACATTAATATGTTAAATAAACAATAGAAAACTATATTAAATGGTGTAAGATTGTGCATGTAGTAAAATTAATAACATTAATCAACATTAGTTTGTTAAAAAAAACATTATTTCTGTCTCTTTTCGTTACTGAGAAATAACGTTTCAAAGAGTATATACATCAGTTAGAGAATCTGTATATTTAAGGAGCTCCAGATTGCCCTATACGGCTAATGTAAAATACAGTTTATATAGTGGTGTTTTCTCATATCTTCAAGGAAGATACTTTTACGGTCATTTATCAAAGTGTTGACTGTAATTTAACACACGGATTTTTTTTCATTTTTTTTAAATATGAGTTTCTTTTATAGCAACATACACAAATGAAACAGTGACTATTTATCTCATAGACCGATAATTTTGTCTCTTCTTGTTAGTAATAACCCAATTAGTGATGTCTCCGCAAATTAACTTCTTTGACAAGGATATGGATTCAACAATGTACGATCGATATGGTACAGCAAGAAATGCCAAAAGAAAAAACTTAAAAAATTACCAAAAAAAATAGTTCTGTTGCTCTAAGAAATTTGTTAAATGTTGTATAATGAATCTGCATTTTTGTTAATAGTTATTTCTCATACAATCATCTGTTATTGATTTTTCCCAACCCCAAAGAGATTTAAAAGTAAAAATGTACTATTTATAACTAAATGGGGCACGCCGTACCGTAGTGGTTAAGGCACAGAGCTACAAGCCGGAGGGTCGAGGGTTCAAGTCCCGTTGGGGTCAGGATTTTTAAATTGACCCAAACCCTCTGGCGGCACTATGGCCCTGGGGTCGACTCAGCCTCTAACGGAAATGAGTATCAGACGCTTGTTCTGGGGGTAAAGGCGGCCGTCACGCAGGGCTGACAACCCGGCTGACAAAGTGCCGATTGTCTAGAAAAAGTGGGAGCCTTAAGCTCCTACTACCCCAAGGGCCTCCGGGTCTGCTGTGGGATCACTTTACTTTATTTATAACTATACAGCCGGGTTAAAAATCGCCCAGAAGTAAGATCTGAATACATAACCTCACATTTGGTAAATATTAAACATAATTATTTTTAGTTTCTGATGTTGTATTATTCACTAAATAGTCACTCCAAATCCAACGCGAGGTTGAGTTTTTCATTAGACAAAATCACTCGTGACTTTGTCGCTCATGATTTTTTCAGAAAGGCACAACCTCTTGTTAGATAACTGTTGATAATTATTTTAAAATTTTCATTATTTTTAATTAGTGGTGTATATTAAAAGTATACGGTACTGCAAATCCATATTCATTTCGCAATAATTTTCGTACAAATTAATGAAATAAGTTAATTTTTTCCATTCAATCTCTGTATTACAATATTTGCACAGTACAACATTATTACTAATATATAAAATCCATCTCCACAATTACGGTCTCGAGATAACATTGCTTTGTAAGCAGGGGAAACGGGTTCGATCCCCAATCGGGGTAAGTCATCGGTTTTTTTTTTCACCTGTAAGGACACGTGTCGAGAAAATTTAAGACTCAAATAGTCCCCGAACACCATTTGCCCATCCTAAATACTCTATCATATCCACCTTGTTTAGTATGAATGTATGAGTAAATGGTGTGTCTTAGTCTTAAATGTTCGTGTTGTCTCGGAAGTGGCCCCGCATTGAGATGATCCCTCATACGAGGAGACTATCCATGTCCTTGCGTGGTCAAAAAGGCATGTGTGTGTGATCCAACGTTTAATCATACTCTCTCGATAGGTTGTTTCACTGTAAGGGTGCCTACACTTTGGAGCGACTCAGACAGAGAAAAATGAAAACAATCATTTACAACAGAGCCGTACAAACTGATTTGCATCGCGAAACAAATGGAAGAAACATCAAGCTGGCGCGGCCGTAGGCCTTATAGCTTTTGAGGATTATTATTATTATTATTATGATTATTATTATTATTGTTATTATTATTATTATTATTATTATTATTATTATTATTATTATTATTATAAGCGTGTGTTGATTTGCTACTATTTCTTGTTATGTCGTTATAACGTATTTCACAAGTTCTTGTTCCATTACTTATAGACTAATATTATAGGCCTACCCATAGCATATTTTAATTTATTAGAATGCTACAGGCCTACAGGGTCCGGATGGAAAGTGATGAAAAGCCGTATCAGGCGCGCGGGTCGTAGTTTGGGTATCCCTGATTTACATTAAGGTGTTCGCATTGGATGAGTGATAAAAGCAGCTATAACCGATGAAACCTACGTGAAACGAAACTTTCATTTTCTTCGCTCTTATAACCATTGATTATACCATTTTGTTTTTGCTTATCAATTGTAATCGGTTATTAATCGAACCATAATAAGTTTATATTCAAATTACCAGTAAAAATGGATGTTGATAAATTAATCACTTGTGTATTTGTGCATTATGCATTGTAGAATCGCAAGAGTAAATAGCATCATAATAAATTTATATTGGACAAATTATCCGATTCCTTTTATAAATAACTAGCTAATACCCGGCGTACGCTTAAATAAATGATGTGTTTTTACGTTTCGTCGAATAAGTAAAAGTAATAATAATTATAAATTTATATAATTACTTTTTTAAGATACCATATGCTGATTACTCGGCATTGCCCGGGAATCTACGTATTTCGATGTATTTGGAATTAATGAGCTGAAAGACAAAATTCGCTATTTCGAGTTATCCGTGCTGCTGCTCTGCTTGCCCGGGAATCTAGTTAATCCAGATCTTGGCATCAATGAAAGACAAAAATCGTTATTGTGAGTTATCCCTAAAAGATAAAAATAAGCTGTCGCGGGCTTTTTTTTTAGAGTTTTTTGAGATATTCAATTCTGTGTACATTAATTTGGTGTATTTGTTATGGTTTAGGCAGCGTAAGCCATTTAATCGTACAAAAATCCACTTTTATTTCACTTTTCATACAAAGGGCGATTTTTAAGGGTGAAGGGCTTGAGCATTAAAATTCTCTTGTAGCCTATAACCTCCCCCGGAAAATCCTGAACATTTTGCAAAAAGCCCCATTACAACCGGATGAACGCTTGTCCGGCAATCTACTTACCCCGGTCTTCTTGGCATCAATGAAAGACAAAAAATGGTTATTATGAGTTATCCGTAAAAGATAAACATATGCTGTCGCGGACTTTTTTGTAGAGTTTATTGAGATATTTAATTCTATGTAAATTAATTTTGTGTATTTGTTGTGATTTAGGCACCGTAAGACATTTAGGGTCAATTTCACCAACAGAGGTAACTGTATTACACAAGTTTTCCCCGTGTATAATGCATAGCTTAAACTGGCGTAATACATTTATCTCTGTTGGTGAAACCGACCCTTAGTCGTAAAAAAAAAGGATTATTTTACGTTTTTCACTACAAAGGGCGATTTTTAAGAGTGTAGGAGTTGAGTATCACAACACTCTTATAGCCTATGTTCATCCCGGGAATCTTCTGAACATTTTGCAAAAAAAAACCATCACAATCGGATCAACGGTATGGCCGCGTATAAAGTACGAACAAACAAACCAACCAACAAACAAACAAACATTCATTTTTATATATTAGATTTGCCGTACGTGTCATGTACGTAAAAAGGTAAAGTAATCCCACTACAGGCCATAGAAGAACATTATGGTAGTAGGAGGTTAAGGCTCCCACTTTTTCTAGACTGCACTTGATGTTACCCGGGTTGTCAGTCTGCGTGATGACAGCATTTACCTCCAGAACAAGCATCTAGTACTCATTTCTGTTAGAGGCTGAGTCGACCCCAGTGTCATGGTGCGACCAGGTTTGGGTCAGTTTAAAAATCCTGACCCGACCGGGACTCAAGCCCTCAACCTTCCGGTTTGTAGCGTTTTGCCTTAACAACTACGCTACGGCGCGTCTCTATCATGTACTTAATCATCCTAAATCAGGACGTTCTCTTCATTTTTTGTGCAAAGTTAAAAAAATCGCCACATACATTTTAATATTTTTCATTAGGAGATGTGCACAGTATTTTCGTGAATTATAATTCAGCATTACAAGTAATTTGGACTAGAATTATTATGACGGAGTATGATAAGAAAAATAAATGCCTGGACGGGATTCGAACCCGGAACTCTGAGTCTGTACCTCAGCGTGTTATCCATTACACCACCAGGCGAATCCAATTCAAACACTCATTTTTCTTATATATGTATTATATTCTCCATTATTACTACGTAGATGTCGCGAGAACTCGGTCTTCACTGCCGTCTAGTAGCTGACTATAACAAGTAAGCAAATTAAAGAGAATATTTTTACTTTATAATTAAATATATATATATATATATATATATATATATATATATATATATATATATATATAGGTAAGAGTGATATGTTTCTGAAATATATGTAAATGTTTTTATATAACAACTAATTGAATTAAAGTACTTTGTTAAGTCTTATTTATGCATACGTGGCCATTTATATCTGACAGAGCATATTATAGCAATTATTGATCACTTTATTTTTACTCCGTCCCGCGTCGTAGCCGAGTGGTTAAGGCAGGAAGCCTTGGCGCAGAGCTACGAGAATTGCGCTGGTTCGAGTCTCCATGGGGGAAGAAATTTTCTCATGGTATTTCGGGCAGTATGGGACCGGTGCCCACCCAGCTTCGTGATGCATTTGGGTAGCTACAATAAGTAGCGACTCCAGGTTGAGAAAACCAGCTATAACGGATGGGGGACTCGACATGCTGACCACATGTCACCCCTACACTGGCTGATTATCATCTACCTCTGTGATTGACACATGTGGATGTGAGGCCAGCAGCCGGAAGGTAGGCTAAGGGCCTTGTAGGCCTGTCGCGCCAGGAGTTTTTTTTTATTTTTACTCCTTTAAGAATTGCAGAAGTATTTTTTTATTGAGCATCCCAGGTTGTCATTTCGACATTTCTAGTGTTCTCTCCTGGCATTGGCTTAATTGTAACCCACTTCTGAAGTTGGGGCGCCTAGAAGACGGAGTTACGTTACCCCGATGATATGTTGGGTGATAAATGATAATGAAGCGCCAGGAGAGTTCTTAACCTAAATTCTAGACCATAAGCAACCACAGGAATAATGCCCTTTAAGGAAAAAATCCTATGATTTAACCGGGAATCGAACCCGGGACCTCATGAACAGTAGTCAGAAACGCGACAAGCAGGTAGCTACTGATAATTTTAATAAAATAAAAAGCATGCTACAATATCAAATTCCATTTTTGTAAATTTTAGGTCATAATTTCATATATTCTTTGCATATTTCCGTGGTTTTTAGGTCATAAAAGTCGTTACTTACTCCTGGCACTATCGAACCCGTAGGTTCATGGCCGCACGGACATAAGCTCTCCATACATCCCTATCCTGAACTAATGTTTTCCAATCATTCCCTGTATAATCTACTTCCTTCAAATCATAGTTAATGTCATTCTCTCGCCTCATTCTTGGTCTATCAACTGGGCGTTTTCCCTCTGGTTTTCCTACAAGAAGCTTCCATGAATGTCTTTTATTCCCCATATGTGCCACATGTCCTGTCCATCTTAACTATTTTTATTTTTTCTGGCTTCCTATAAAGGCCATTAGTTCATTGTTATGTAGTCTTGTCCGTTCACCTGTCTGTTCATCTCTCTTTGGACCAAAATAATTTTTCTAATTAACTTACAAATATACTCCTGGCGCAACAGGCCTAGAAGGCCCTTAGCCTACCATCCGGCTGCTGGTCTCACACCCACATGTGTCAGTCACATAGGTAGATTATCATCCAGCCTCTGTAGGGGTGACATGTGGTCAGCATTTCGAGTCCCCCAGCTGTTATAGCTCGTTTTCCCAACATGGAGCTGCTACCTATTGTAGCTACTCAAATGCCTCACGATACTGGATGGGCACCGGTCCCATACTGGCTGAAATACCATGAGAAAATCCCTTCCCCCATGGAGACTCGAACCAGCGCAATTCCCGTAGCTCTGCGCCAAGGCTTCCTGCCTTAACCACTCTGCTACTGCGCGGGACATTATATATATATATATATATATAGATATTTATAAATATATTTTTGACATTTGGCAATGAAGGCAAATATGATATGAAAAGAAAAATGAATGCTTGAGTCGGGATTCGAACTCGAGTCTCTAAAGCATTCATTTTTCTTTTCATATCATATATATATATATATATATATATTTGCACCAAATATCTCTCATTTTAAAGTACGTATGTATAGACGCAAAATAGCAGATAAAGAACAAGGCTGGACGATTTAAAAAAGTCATTGGAGGGGATAATTTTAACAAGAAAATGAACTTTTGTAATAATCATTGATCTTTTCTCGTCGCTCCAACGTGAACTCATTGCTCCGCTTATGAAATGATGGTGAGTATGGGCTGCTTGGAATATCGTTCATCGTCGCTTTTAACGTGTACGCATTCTAAGACCGGGTTGGTATTAGACTCGTAAAAGGGCCTAAAATGTAGATATTAAACTCGAAAAAATATAAAATCAGTATTCAAAACGGAAATTAGCGCTAAGTTTACCCATTAGAGTGTAACCCAGGATTTTCTAAATTCTGAAAGAAACAATTTTCTTCAAAATCAGCTGCTCATAGTCCAGTATGACAAACCCTCCTTTATTGCAGTAAAGAGATACTCGCCTCCTCTCTCGGACCTTACCTCAGCTTCTTAGCCAACCCTTGTCAGGGCAGGTAGCTGATAGGCATCTTCACAAAAATATGTACTTGTACAGTTAAATTCTGGTGAATTGTAAGAAGTGTCCCCATTTAAGTTATTTTAACCAAACCGACCGTCTTCAAGCACCAAACATCTCTCAGTACTTGGACTTTTCCATCAAGACTTTCAAAAGTAAGTTATTGCTGTTTTTTTTATTTCATGGCATAAAATTTGTTAATGTTTACAAGTTCTGTAATATCTTCATTTTTATGGTAATAAAAGATTCCGGGCTATGTGGCCGTGGTCTATTGGCGTTTCTTCCAGACGTTTCTCCCTCAACTGCGGAGGGCATCTTCAGTGGCGAGCGCTTACAGCTGTTGTTTCCCTGTCGTAGACTCGACTGCCCGGAATCTTTTATTACCATGATTACCGGCCGTGAAAGCCTGCATTCCACTATCTTCATTTTTAACTTGAAACTAAGAAACACGTTTTATTAAACATTTTAAAAATCCCAATTAATTGTTAAAAAAACATTCTCAATAAAAAATCAGTAAAACATATATCGCCAATAAATTTTATCAGATTCATATACATTTATTTTCAATAATGTTCATGAGGTCCCGGGTTCGATTCCCGGTCAAACCATAGGAATTTTTCCTTAAAGTGAATCATTCCTGTGGTTGCCCCTGGTCTGGAATTTAGGTTAAGAACTCTCCTGGCGCTTCATTATCATTTATTGACCATTATATCATCGGGGTAATGTAACTGTGTCTTCTAGGCGCTCCAACTTCAGAAGTGGGTTTATAATTAAGCCAATGCCAGGAGGGAATACCAGAAATGTCGAAATTTCAACCTGGGCATTGAAATACATATTCATTAACTAACTAACTCACTGGCACTATCGAACCCGTAGGTTCATGGCTGCGCGGTCATAAGCTCTCCATACATCCTTATCCTGATTACTCCCCGCCCATAGAACCGAATGGGGGACTATTTGACCTCCGGAAAATTTTACCCCAGGGGAATCCATATCAACATTTCTTGACGGTTGTATTTTTACGGTGAAAGATCGTCTCTCTTTCCACAGAGGTGCTCTGTGACTCTTTTGACCAAGGTACTTTTTTGTCTGGCTTGTCACCTTTGACCAGTCTGGCATGGGTAACCCCATAGATCAAAAGAATCCCTGGGGTAACCCTATCGGCAGCAATGCTACCGCCGGCATAGCTCTCGGGATCAAGCACGCAAGCCACTCCACCACGACAAGTAAAGATACCGTGGAGGGAAAATATATTCATTAATAACCAAATTTCGCATTTATTGCTAATAACAAAAATGGTTGATTTTGAACGTATGCTACATGTCAATTTTTTAAAATTAATTTATATGTAAATCCAGTAATAATCATCTTTTTAAAACCATTCATTACATCGCAAGAATTGACCATTTCGGATATTTATTATATATTTTAATTCAGTGAACATATTGAAATGTTTTTTGCCAGGCATGAATACAATGCTTATTATTTATTGTACTCAGTTTTACTACTCAGACGGCAAACTGTTGGATTCACTGGTCCTCGTTCCCATTCAACCTTGCTTTTCACATCTTCAAGGCTTGTTAACTGGGTACCTTTATCTGTTTGCATGTTTATATTTCTGAGACACACCGTGGTGGCTGCATGGCGCAAATGGTTAGTCCCGAGTTCGCATCTCGGTCACTCTATGTAGGATTCGTGGTGAACGAATCGGAAAGCAGGGTAGTATATGTCGCAATTTCTCCTGCCGAAAACTTAATTCCATTCCCTTCTGCAACTCAAGTCAAGCGTTTCATTTAATTTTATCTGAACCTGTGATGGTGCGACAGGCCTGATCAGTCGGCATCCTTGGATATCATAGACCTTCAATAATAGGGTCTTCATCCCATCTCATTCCTCGATCTGGCATTATGCCGGACACTAGTACAGTTCTTACTTCTTACACACACAAAACGTGCGCCGCGCCGATGGAAAGCGGACATTTTCCTTTCATTAAAATCCGCATGTCCAAGACCGGGAATCGAGGCGTAAGACCTTGAGGCCTTCTTATTGGTTTAGATCAGCGGTTTCCAACCTTTTTCGACTCTCGAACCCCTCCCACAACCATCTGAGTTGGGTGAACCACTGACTTTTATCCAATGGAAGATCACAGGATACCCAAACAAATATTAAGCTATCAACCTGCAGGAAGAAGACCAGGACGTCCACTCAAAAGACTTTTGGATTGTGTTTCTCTTGAGGCCGAAACAGGTTAACAAATGGCCTAAATTCGTGAATGTACTATGATGATGATGGTGATGAATTAACTTAACCCTTAACGGTTAAAACCTAAAGTTACTCTAGTTACGGCTTATAAGTGTTGCATTTCTAACGTTGTTACATAACTGTAAATCAGGCATTCTCACTAAAAATGTATTGTGAAAATAATGTGATAAATTCTCGATGTTACACATATGACACGGGGCATTATAGGGTTACTTTAATTTTAAAATAATAATAATAATATTATTATTATTATATTACAATGCTGCAAAAATGAAGGAAACAATAATAAAATACCTAATCTCGAAACCCGCCATTACGGAAAAGTTTCGCGAACCACAGGTTGGAAATGGTGGTTTTAGATTAACAACGGCGTACTTTAATAAATGCATTCATTCACGCGTGATAATTAACAAGTATTTATAAAATATTATTACTCGTACGTAATGAGCACAGGCCTTAAATTAATATAACTAAATCTTGTATCTTGTAAGCTCACGTTTCCCTAAACAGAGATTTAGGCGCTCTCCTCCCACAGGAAAGAATTTGAACCATACTAATTTAGTTACACTTGTTTTCGTATAGGCCTAGATGTCATTCGAGTGGTTCGTGGTCAGCGTTCCGCCTCATACTGACGTCTAAGAAACCAAGGTAGTACTAGGACGGGAAATTTCGGTAAATTTTGCTTAGAGGCCTTTCCATTCAGGCTTACGGATCTTTTATGAGCCTGAAAATCTTCAGACTCGGGACCCACGGCTTAAATCCCTCCCGGAGGACTTGCTCCTTGGATTTTTCCATCCTAAAAAATCCATCGACCTCGGCCTGGTTTGATCTCGGGACCAGAGGCAAGGAGCATAACCACTAGTCCACCGCGGCCGACAATACCGTAAAAATATTATTTTTATATAAAAATATAATTTTTATATAAAAATATATAATCCATATTAATACAGGTATAGAGGCTAAAAAATAAGAATACGACTAAATAATTTCTTAGTAATTCTCTACGACTGACCGTAAATAATATATCTTGCCGTTTAAGGAAACTGGGAGGGGGAAAAAATCAGTCTCTTTACCACTAACTTTCTATCCGTAAACACAGCATAACTTGACGGTGAGAAAAAAGTTTCTCACTATAGTCTAATTTTCGTAGAATGGAATATCACATTTTGGCGTTTATATCCTTTTTTTTTTTTTTTGCGCAAAGATTTATTTTTGTCTTTTTGTTATATTACTTAGACCAAGTCTATGAGGTCGTATTATTCAAAGAATTGATGACTAAAATAGTTGAGTTTATTATTAGTCTATGTCCTTTTGAATGAGATCTATAGATGATATGATATGAGATGGTTCTCTGTTGATCTTTGTGCATATTGGAAATATCTTTTGGTTGATACTATTTTTGTGTTTTGTGCATCCAGTTGTTTTAATCTTGCTATAACTGTTTGTCTTTTTCTGTTATATTGACAGTTAATGTCTATAGAAAGTACAGGGTGGACCGCTCGAATGGACCTAATTTCAATTGCTTGTTACTGGCAAACGGTTGAAGATAGAAACTTAAAACAACGTTCATATTACAGAAAAACTCACCAAGTTTTGATATCCAGATCACCACATCTCTATATGAGCCCCAGCAGTCACTGTGACGATATCAAAGCGATGAACAATTTCTTGCCAAGTACGTTGGAGTATGTCTTCTGGAATGTTCTCAATAGCCTCTATGATGCGCTCACGAAGATCACGAAGGTCTTTGACTGGGGTGGTGTAAACTTTATCTTTGACATAGCCCCAGAGAAAGAAATCCAGTGGTGTTAAATCGGGAGATCTCGGGGGCCACGCGATTGGGTCCTCCCCTACCAATCCAACGGCCAGGGAAAATGTTGTCCAAAGTCGTACGAACTTCATTGGACCAGTGGGGAGGAGCACCATCTTGCTGGAAAACGATGTTAGGCTGCAGTTGTTCAATTTGTGGAAAGAAGAACTGCTCCAGCATGTCAAGATATGTGGTACCACGAACAGTTTTCTCGGCGAAGAAAAACGGTCCAATGACCTTATTATGTGACAAACTGCACCAAACATTCATCTTCGGACTATCACGAACATGCTCTTGAATAGCGTGAGGATTCTCCGATCCCCAGATCCGCCACATTATGCCGGTTTACCTTGCCTGACAAATGGAAAGTGGCTTCGTCCGAGAAGAAAATCTTGGTCATGAAGTCAGGATCAGCGCCGAGACGGTCCAGCATCGTATTGGCGAATTCCACTCGTTTCGGCATGTCATTCGGCTCCAGACGTTGCACTAACTGCACTTTATATGCGTGCAGTTTGAGGCGTTTGTGGACAATCCGTTGTAATGTCGATTTTGGTATTTGAAGTTCCCGCGAAGCTGTTCTTAATGACTTCCGGGGGCTTCGCTCAAATGCGGCTTGAACATTTGCTACCATTTCATCGGATGCTCTGCGACCACCACCATGCTTCTTCAACACAGATCCTGTAGCTAATAATGTATCACGCCACTTCTTTATGCTTCTAGCAGTTGGAGCATCACGGTTAAACACACGCCGGAACTCCCTTTGAACTCTAATGATTGATTTAAACTCCGCATACCACAAAACAGCTTGCGCTTTCATCTGCGGAGTCGCCATTTTCACAAACAATTAAATCTAAGAACGAGAAACGTATCTTTGTGCCATCTACCGACAGGATTCGAAACTTGGTGAGTTTTTGTGTACTATGAACGTTGTTTTAAGTTTCTATCTTCAACCGTTTGCCAGTAACAAGCAATTGAAATTAGGTCCATTCGAGCGGTCCACCCTGTAGTACTGCTCGTATGGAAACGCTGTTACCACTGACACTGCAAACTGAGTACAGATATGGAAATATAAATTATCTCCAAGTTTCGGTGAAAGAGAATGGTTCAATGGCAATCCGCTAGCCGCTGTTCTGATAATTGAATTCACCCCCTAACTTTATTAAATATGTGGGTGATAATTATACGTTGCATATTTTTTTTTTATAAAGCGGGAACCCACGTTCTTGGCAGAGTTGTAGGCGAAAACTAAGTTGTTTATTTGAAATGAATTAACAAATAAACCAGTCTCACATAAAAGAACACGTTTACTAGTAGGAATTGCTCCATAAGAGCAATGCTATTTTCTAGAGTGTAAACCCCTATAGTTAACTTGCATTTCAGCACGAGAAAATAATAAAATAACTCACCCCAACCCCCCCTTTTTTTTACATTGGGATCTTTAAATTTCTGGAGGGATCTTTTCCTCTGTACAAATTTATCACCCTATTCGGCAATCAAGCACTTCTGAGTTCGTATATTATTTGGTCTAATATTCTTTCTAAGCTTGCGTCTCGTATATAAATTACAAAAAACTAGGATACAAACAAAAACATCTTATTTTAATGTAAGATTAGATATTAAATAGTTTTAACCAAGTGCGTAGTTTTTAAATAAAAGAATGTCCTTGTCTTGTACACGTTTGAATTCTAGAAAAATATGTACACTATAATAAAGCCGGTATCACGGGCACCTGAATCCTTTAATTTTGGTTAATTATAATGTGCCCACCGCTTTGTTCTCGAGGTAGCGTGCTGCATTTTCACGCAGCGGGCCCGGGTTCGATCCCCGGTCGGGACAAGTCTCCTGGGTGAGGTCTTTTCGGGGTTTTTCCTCACCTGTACGACAAATGTCAGGAAACTTTAAGGCCCAAACGATCTCCGAACATCATCTGGCCATCATTGTCATCAATATCAAATTCGCTTAATTAGCTTAAGTTTAGTTTAAGGCCTCTCCTGGCGTATCATTACCACCACCATCAACTCACATATCATCGGGGCAGCGTAACTTCGCCTTCCAGCCGCCCCAACCTCAGAAATGGGTTACAAGTACGCCATGCCAGGAGAGCACCAGGAATGTCGAAATGACAATCTGGGGCATTTAAAAAATCCAGGCGTTAAGAATTGTCTCAAAACGAAAATAAAAAAAAGTGAATCCCATTATTGCATTAAAGTGAAATGTTCGTTCAGCTCCCTATTTCAGCTAAGAGATCTTTAAAAGATCTTTAAATTATAGGCCCTACGGCCGGTATTCAAGAACCAAACTTTCCACGAAGAGCTACTCTCAGACCGTCTCTCCATGGTGAATAATGTGCGTCATGCAGAATCTACTCTAACTGGCTCACTCTATTCAACATCTTGTGCTAACAAGATATTTATTTTTAAAAATCCGGGAACAATTGAAAGATGGAAGCCTCAGCTTACGGAAGACGGAGATAAAACATGACCAAAGAGCTTGTTTCTTGAATATATGTATACATCTATATTATAAATTGACATATTCTTATTTCCCACCAATGAAGATGGTCTGCAGATAAAATTAATTTCTTATATACGAACATTTTCTAAAATCATCAATTTTAAGTTTAAATCACGTCTTGTATATGTGATGTGACAACATTGTGTAATTGAGTATAGTAGCAGTATTCTATTTTTTATTATAGATAGTATAGGATTGTAATGAGAAGGAAAATTATACGCGTAGTTGCATGTTTATACTAAAATGTCCATGACACGACAATCCTTGAAGGTTCAACCTGTATAGGGGTGATATGTGGTCAGCATATCGGTTGCTCAGTCGTTATAGCTGGTTTACTGAATATCTAGTCGTTACTTATCGCAGTTTAGCAAATTTCCTACCCCATGGAGACTCGAACCAGGGCAGTTTCCATAGCTCTGTTGACAGTGCTTGAGATGGGATGTAAAAGGAATCGGGATGGCGTCAACTAATTAAGCTTATATACTGTACTAATAATCTGCTTGAAATGTTCATATATAGTCCCGTGCCGTAATCACAAATAGGAATGAGATGCACAAAGAAATTAAACATAGGCTCAATTCTGGAAATGCCTACTATTATGCATTACAGGGACTATTGACGTCCCAACTCCTTTCAAAAAAATGTTAAACTGAAAATATATAAAACTTATTCTACCAGTTAGTAGTAACATATGCTTGTGAAACTTGGGTCCTAAAAGAAACAATAAAACAGAAATTACTAATTTTTGAAAGAAACATTTTAAGAAGAATATTTGGACCAAATAGAGGAACTGATAACTGTTGGAGAATCAAAACAAATAACGAACTAAACAAATTAATAAAAAAATCAGAACATAGTAAACTATGTAAGATCTCTCAGAATTGGTTGGCTTGGACATTTGATAAGAATGGATGATCAGAGACTGGTCAAAAAACTCTACAAATGGAAACCTATAGGAGGCAGAGCTGTAGGAAGACCGAAGATCAGATGGGAGGCTGACACAATGAACGATCTAAGGAAAATGAAAGTGACTAATTTGAATATGGCAAGAGACAGATTGGCATGGAGGAGGATTGTTGAGAAGGCCAAAACTTTCCCTTTGGAGTGTTCGTGCCTTAAGATGATAATGATATTCTACCAGTTATATTATATGGATGCGAAACATGGACTCTTACTTTAAGGGAGGAAAGGAGATTACGAGTATTTGAGAATAAAATTCTTAAGACAATTTGACAGACAGGTGAATGGAAAAGACTACATAACATTGAACTACATGGTCATGATAGGAAGCCAGATATAATAAGAACAGTTTAGTTGATGGGCAGGACATGTGGCACGAATGGGGATTGAAAGACGTGCATGGAAGCTTCTTGTAGGAAAACCTGAGGAAAAACGCCCAGTTGGTAGAATAAGAATGAGGTGGGAGAATAACATTAACAATGATTTGAAGTAAGTAGATTATACAGGGAATTATTGGAAAACATTACCTCAGGATAGGATATATGGAGTGCTTACGTCCATGAACCTACGTGTTCGATAGTGTCAGTGGGATAGTTATAGTCCCGTGCCGTAGCCGAGCGATTTAAGGCATCATGTCTTATTGCTGAGCTGCGGGACTTGCACTGGTATGAGGGAAGACATTTTCTCATGGAATTTTCATCTGTATGGGAGTGCTGCCTACCCAGTATCATGTGGAATTTGGGTAGCTACAATAAGTAGCGGCTGCAGGTTGAGAAAACCAACTATAACGGCTGGAGGACCCCACATGCTGACTACATGTCACCCCTGTACTATTTGGATAAACGTCCACCATCGTGTGACTAACACATGGTTGTGATGCATGCAACCATCTGGTAGAGCAAAGGGCCTTCTAGGCACTTCGTGCTACGAAGTATATAGTTTCGTATGTTTTGTTTTTCTATATGTTTGAAATAACTTAGAGCTCGGATGTTGAGGACCTATAAAATACCTATAAATGCCTTTTAAAAGATCTAAAGATATCCCAAAAAAAATACTTAAATCTGAAAAAAAGGACGCGGAAAAGCAATTCAAAATATACAATAATTTTAGTTTCAACTGCATTTTTTAATTAATATAATAAAATAATGTTTAAAATATACAACAAACTAGTGAAGTGCAACATATATTGCGAAAATGACTGTAAAATGCTTCTTCTTTCATACTTAATGTTTTAATTCAACATAGTTTGAAAAAATAATTCCGTGTTCATTGAAAACAAAGTTCTTGGAGAATTCAGAATTAACTATTTTTCCCGCATAGAATGAATTCAGCGAACACGCAATGGATATCCTGTAGAAAGAAATGTAAATTGGTATAACTAAAAGCATATTTAATGGGGATAGAAAAATTGAAGCTGTATAAAGCATCAGGTTCAGATGAGATCCCAGCAGAACTGATAAAATTAGGGGGAGAAAAATTGATGGACGAGATACGCCAGTTGCTTTAATATGATTTGGGATAAAGAAGCTCTTCCAGATGAATGGAAAGAATCGATTATTGTACCAATTTATAAGAAAGGAGATAAAACTGTTTGCAACAACTATAGGGGCATCTCATTACTTTCAACTTCGTACAAAATTCTAACATATATTAGTAAGCAGACTTACTCCTTATATTTATGACATTCTAGGTCCTAGGAGATTATCAATGTGGATTTAGAAGAAACAGGTCTACAACAGATCAGATTTTTAGCTTAAGGCAGATTTTAGAAAAGAAATGGGAATATAATGGTACTGTACATCAACTATACGTAGACTTCAAAAGCATACGATTCAATTAAGAGGGAGAAGTTATATAGTTTCCTGCTGGAGTTCGGAATTACTAAAAAAAGTTAGTTAGACTTATACGAATGTGTCTAAATGGCTCAAAGAGTAGGGTGCGTGTAGGCAAACAGTTTTCAGACACTTTTGAAATCCAGAATGGGTTGAAGCAAGGAGATGCACTATCTCCTCTACTATTTAATTTTGTACTAGAGCATGCCATTAAATCTTTAGAGAATGAGGAAGGCTTACAGCTGAATGGCGTTAATAAGCTGTTAGTTTATGCTAATGATGTAGTACTATTGAGCGATAGCGAGGAGATACTAAAGGCCAACACGCACACACTACTGAGTAACACTAAGAAATTGGGACTGGAAGTAAATATCAATAAAACTGAATATATGGTCACACATAGAAATACATTATATAATGGAAATGGACAGCTAATAATAAATAAGGGACATTTTGAGGAAGTGGCTGAATTCAAATACCTAGGAACAATAATCACAAACAGGAATGATATGCACAAGGAAATTAAACATAGGCTCAATTCTGGAAATGCGTGTTATTATGCATTACAGAGACTTTTGACTTCCCAACTCCTTTCAAAAAACGTTAAACTGAAAATTTATAAAACTAGTATTCTACCAGTTATATTATATGGATGCGAAACATGGACTCTTACTTTAAGGGAGGAAAGGAGATTACGAGTATTTGAGAATAAAGTTCTTAGGAAAATTTTTGGACTAAAGAGAGATGAACAGACAGGTGAATGGAGAAGACTGCATAACAGTGAATTACATAGTCTTTGTAGGAAGCCATAAATAATGAGAACAGTTAAGTCTCGTAGACTGCGATGGGCAGGGCATGTGGCACGAATTGGGAAAGAAAGACGTGCATGGAAGCTTCTTGTAGGAAAACCAGAGGGAAAACGCCCAGTTGGTAGACCAAGAATGAGGTGGGAGAATAACATTAACTATGATTTGAGCGAATTAGATTATACAGGGCCTGATTGGAAAACATTAGCTCATGATAGGGATGTATGGAGAGCTATGAACCTACTGGTTCGATAGTGGCAGTGATTTAGTTAGTTAGTTAAAACATATTATTCGACTTAACGTGGAGACTTAACTTTGCATAGAACGTAGTATGTCAAAAATGGCACTGATGTATAATCCTAGAAGACGAAGATCGGTGGGTAGACCAAGAAAGCGTTGGGCTGAACAGATGTGAGATCGGAACAGGCAAAGTAAAAGACCTAATTCGTGAAGGATGATGATGATGATGAACTACACTAGAATAACAAAAATTGAACTTCGGAAAACTTACCTCAGTTGGCATTACAGTATATAACAATAGTCCAGTTATCTTCATTGTCACAAAATGGCAATTTCTTAGAAAATTTGAAGTCGAAATACAATAGTTCAGGTGTGGGATATTTTGTGAGGGTTCAATAGTTCTCGTGGATCAAAAGTGTTTGCAATGTGAAAAGTATTTGGAAATAAAAACTAGATAGTGATTTAAAGAAGTTGGAATTAAGACTAGACTCTGTGGATTCTTGAATTATACAAATGGTACAAATAATAGTGAAAAGGAGGTAAATTTAATAAAAGGAAGCAGTAAAGTCCTAAAAAAGGCTAAGAAAAGACCAATAAGCCAAAAAAAGTTGAAAAGGGACAAAAAAAAAAGACGGATAAAACCCACCTTTTCTGGCTTACAATGATCCAAAATGTATATATATATATTGCAAGTGTTTGCAATGTGAAAAGTATTTGGAAATAAAAACTAGATAGTGATTTAAAGAAGTTGGAATTAAGACTAGACTCTGTGGATTCTTGAATTATACAAATGGTACAAATAATAGTGAAAAGGAGGTAAATTTAATAAAAGGAAGCAGTAAAGTCCTAAAAAAGGCTAAAAAAAGACCAATAAGCCAAAAAAAGTTGAAAAGGGACAAAAAAAAGACGGATAAAACCCACCTTTTCTGGCTTACAATGATCCAAAATGTATATATATATATATATAATGTTGGGCCTCGTTTTTACACATAAAAATATTTTTCCTCAACTTCTGAGCCCTAGCAAATAAGATTATACATTTCAGAGGATGTGCAAGCAAAGTAAACCTTCTGTAAATGAAGTATTGTCATCATCTTCCTTCCATTTTGTTTATATAGAGTCTTCATATGACAGCATGTTCCACTACAGTTTTCTGCAGTACTACATGCCTTGGTTTAGCAATATTAAAATATCTCTATCATTTTTTGTGTGTTGATATTCCTGGCTATGATTTTATAATGTTCTTTACTAGTTCTAAAGTGTGAAGTTATTATTTCTATTTTCGTTTCCTTAAAATATAATTTTGAGTTGTGACGCTAAATTGTTCTATTTCGTTATGGTTGTTATTTGCATTTCAAGCAATGCTCTCTGTTAATTATACTTAAGCAAGTTATGGTTCCTCTTGGTACTGTCTAACACTAACAAGTTATGATTAATATTTACAGTTGCTTGATATTGTTACTTAATCTAACCAGTTCGTATTCCTATTAGCACTTACTTAACCCTTAAATTGGCGAAACAATATTTTATTATGCCCGTTATTAAAATGTTCTGGACCGCAAAGAAAACAAAATCATGTAAAAGTAAGTTATTACTGTATTTTTAACGTAATTTCACACAATCTTAGGTAATTTATAATAATTTGTTTTTGTTGTTTAATAAACAATAATAAATTAATTAAATCAATGTTTCTTATAAGATACATTGTGAAATTAAGGGTTCAATTAGTGCATTCTTCATTACTATTCCTAACAAAATATGGTTCCTATTTACATTTAAGTTGACTAATCCTATCTAGCTATGAATATATATTTACACGCAAAGGTAATATTCTATCCATTACTAATCTAAGAAAATATAGTTCCTATTTACACCTAAGTTACTAATTCTAACATTTTATGAGTAATTTACAATTAATGTATTAGGCCTTGTGGTCCGTTACGGTCTCTTGCCATCTTTTGAGTGTTCTTCCCAAAGATCTCCTTCCTCCGGGGTGATAATTCAAAATCTGACGAAGGATGCGAGATCGATCCATACGCTGAATGTGTTGTAGCCAATTATTTCTACATGTAGTTATATGGTCCATAACCGAAGTGATTTGTAGTTCTTGAATGATATCTACGTTTTCTTTTAGTATAACTTTGTGTATCGAGCTGCTCTTCCCATGAACTTCATTTCGCTAGCTGTTATTCTGTTTATATCTCGTTTGCATATAGTCCAAGCTTCGCTTCTATTGGCAACGCTATGTTTTTTTTAAATAATGAATATATATTATGATACTTACTTACTTACTCACTGGCACTATCGAACCCGTAGGTTCATGGCCGCACGGACATAAGCTCTCCATACATCCCTATCCTGAGCTAATGCTTTCCAATCATTCCCTGTGTAATCTACTTCCCTCAAATCATAGTTAATGTTATTCTCCCACCTCATTCTTGGTCTCTGGCTTTCCTACAAGAAGCCTCTATGCAAGTATATATATTATGATACTTTTTATAATTGTCCGCAATGTATTGTTTTCCTCTTTAAGATGTTGAAAATGCAGACGCCAGACGAACAATAGATACAATTTGTGGGTATTTCTTGTAAACATTTTATCTGGCATTGTTAAAATCTGTCGATTCTGTGCTCAGGAATGGGATACAGGAAGGATGAGCCATTTAAAACACGATAGACTGCAAGCCAACAGCAATTCAAGTATAGAATTATTAAGATATTAAATATAAAATTGGTACCTGGTAAGTCAGTCGTCCTCAATAAAATTATTAAACTTTATCAAGTAATTCCAATATGAAGGCCTTTCAAAAACAATGTTTCATCTTCTGCATTACTTGATGAAGTTTGATAATTTAGTTGAGGACGATTGACTTACCGGGTACCAATTTTATATATAAGTAGCCAATACCCGGCGTGCGCTGCTACACCTAAATAAACGATGTGTTTTTGCACTTAGTTGAATAAGTAAAGGGAAATATAGGTATAAATGTATATCGTTATTATTTTTAGATCCCCCTGCTGATTACCCGGCGTTGCCCGGGAATCTACGCATCCCGATGTACGTGGAATAAATGAGCTGAAAGACAAAATTCGTTATTTTTTAGATATTCATGAAAGAATACCCGCCGTGCGCTGCTATGCTTGCCCGGGAATCTACTTATCCCAATCTTCTTGGCATCAATGAGAAAGACAAAAATGGTTATTGTGAGTTATCCTTAAAAGATAAACATTTACTGTCGCGGACTTCTCTGTAGAGGTTTTTGAGATTTTCAATTCTGTGTACAATAATTTTGTGTGTTTGTTATGGTTTAGGCAGCGTAAGCCATTTTAGCTTACAAAAAAGCGACATTTTTTCACTACAGAAGATGATTTTTAAGGGTTAAGGACTTGAGCATTTAAACTCTCTTATAACCTGGCATAGATACTGATTTCAAAATTACGGAAGAACTTATAGGAGTAAGAAGTATACATGGTACGACGAAAGGTACTGACTTGTTCGAGGAAATTGTGAGAGCTGTTGACAATATTGAACTAGACTGGATGAAATTATGCAGTATAACAACTGATGGTTCGCCATGTATGTTGGGGGCCAACACCGGAATGACGGAATTAATAAAAAAAAGTTGAAGTTTTGGGGGGCACAGTGCATAAACTGCACTGCATTGTACACCAAGAAGTTCTTTGCGCTAAAGCGGCAAATCTCGATGGAGTTGTGCAGACTGTTACTAAGATATAATTAATTTCATTCATAGCAGAGCCTTGAATCACCGCAATTTCAAAACATTCCTAGATTATATGAACAGTGAATACGGTGATATAATCTATCACGCTGAAATAGGTGGTTGAGCCGTGGTCAAACATTAGCAAGATTTTTTGCTTTGAAAAATGAAATCCGCCAATTTCTTAAGGGAAAAAAGAATGAATGTAAGTGATCACGATTGGCTTGTCGACATGACAAAACATTTGAATGACTTGAACATAATTTTACAAGGTAAAGACAAATTAATCAACCAAGTTTACAATGCAATAACAGCTTTCAAATTGAAATTGAGGCTATTGAAAAGGCACGTGTCTGTGAAAAACTGGGTACATTTTCCAAGTGTAAATGCTCTGCAAAATGAATATCTTGAATTGTGTTTCAGAAGTGATTCTTTTGTGGAAGTTATTGAAAGAATTGAAAAAGAGTTATCTAATAGATTTGTTGATTTCAATAAAATAGAACCAGACATTTCTTTGTTTTTGTCTCCATTTTCCTTCGATGTTGACAAAGCACCAGCAATGTTGCAATTTGAACTAATAGATTTGCAGTGTGATACACAATGAAAGGAGTTTTTGATCCTACAGATCTCGTTAAGTTCTACAAGTTACTACCAGAAAAATATCTAAGATTGAAGGAACACGCCCGACGTTTAATTTTCATGTTTTCCTCGAAATACTTGTGTGAACAAACATTTTCTAATATGAAAATTCAAAAATCACGATTGAGGTCAAGTTTGAGTGACGAACATCTCCAAGACGTCTTATTTATCAGCACTACTCAGCAGACACCCGACATCGATCGTTTGTTACCTTTAAGAAGCCAGCTCCACTCATCTCATTAGGTAAATATATTCACTTTTGTACCAATTTTTTTTACAATTTTAATTGCAGCATGGTGTTACAAATGTTTTACATTCTTCTCTATGATAATGTATTATTGATGGGATAAAGAGGTGTAGATGGGATTTAGTGGCGCTAGGAATACGGAAGGGGTTCTCCATGTGTGAGAACTTGGGTTGCTCAGGTTGGAATACCGGTAGGTATGAGTTCTTATCTAGGGATTCCACGAGGACTTCGTCGGGCAGAATTAATGTGCAAATAGGTTCTTGTAAATGTTTTTTATTCTTGTCTGAAGCACACGAAATAATGTAGCACTGTACACTCTTAGGCTTGAATTACCTCGCACTGATCTCTAATCGGTGAGATCGTCAGTTATGGGTTTACCCCGTTAGTGGCTTTGTGTAATTGTAGAAGAGAAGTGGCTTAAGTTTAGTGTATGAAGTGAAGTGACTTTGTTTAATTGTTTACGAGAAGTGACTTTGTTTAATTTTCTGAACGAAGTGATTTTGTTTAATAGTATTCGAGAAGTGACTTTATGTAATTGTATATGAGAAGTGACGAGGAGAAGCCTCTCTCGCCTATTAGGTAAACTAGTTACTCCCACTACATCGATATCGTGAACCTGAGATCAGTGCTTAGGCACATATAATTGGTTAACAAACTCTCCTATTTTAATCATGGGGGTGTTACAAATTTATCATTGGCGATTTACGCCATCAGAGGTTGGACCTTTTTCCCGTGCTGGCTTCACGTACAGTCGGGTCACAAACATTAGCTAGGCTTGGGTTTTTCCTAGGCTTCAGACGCTAGAAAATTGCCATATTCCCACACTTTTTTGCTAGCGTTGTTTGTCTCAGGGTAAAACCCCCGCTTGTAAATTTAGCTACTGGGTTATGGTTATCACGATAAATCAGTTAACTGCAGGCTTAGAAGATATTTCTACTCAATCTGTCGAGCAAAGGATTTTGTCATTACTAAGTTATTATCATGTGTCAGCCACTTCCGTTTAAACAAAAGAAAGGGTGACATTACCTGAGTTGTCATTACCCTACTTAATAACTAGTCATTTCATTACATTGATACTGACTTCTTTGGATCATTTTATAAGACCTTTGCTCCTACATAATCAGGTTCCACTCGCTTCCATGATCAATTTGAATATAAATATGACCTAAGTCCAGTAACTGCTTCGTTCAATGATATTATAATTGTATCTGATTTTTATTGCCAATTGGGATTAATTTATAGAGTTACTCAGGAGGCTGAGTGAATGACTTGCCACAGCAGATACCCGACATCGATCGTTTGTTACCTTTAAGAAGCCAGCTCCACTCATCTCATTAGGTAAATATATTCACTTTTGTACCAATTTTTTTTTAATTGCAGCATGGTGTTACAAATGTTTTACATTCTTCTCTATGATAATGTAATAATAATAATAATAATAATAATAATAATAATAATAATAATAATAATAGAAGCAGCAGTAGCAACAATAATAGTAACGATATTTATGTTCCGGCCCGCGATCAATTGCACAATCAGTTATTGGCCCGACCCATTAAAAAGTTTGGGCGGCCCTGATAACAAATACCAACAACTGAACAGTTATCGGTTATGTCCGTGCTTTCGTCGCATGCAATGGAGAAATGTTCAAATTTTCCTTTTTCTACAAGTTGATGACGAACACTGGATGCTAGTTCTTCTACACGCCTACTTACTGTGTTTCTTGATAGCGACACTGAATTGAATAAATCAATTTTATTGGGACACAACTTCTTGGCAACAGCAATCACACTTTTTCACAAATTCGCCATCAGAAAACGGTTTCCGTTCTCAGCAATTAGTTTCGAAACTTCATAAATCGCTTCGGTAACATTTCTTTGTCTTACACCACCACCCTGAATTAATAACTGCTGTTGTGCCGTAACTTTAGAAAGGAGCTCGTTCGCTTTCTCAGTACGCTCATCTCCATTAAATTTATCAAAATGGCTATGCTTTGTTTGGTAATGTCTTTTAATGTGATATTCTTTCACAACTGCAATAACATCGTTACAAATAACACATAACACTTTGTTTCCATGCTCCTTCACAAAGTACTTGCTGGTCCAGGATTCGTTAAACTTCCTACACTCGGAATCAACTTTACGTTTTCCTGAAAGCATTTTCTCACTTTAACACTATTTTTACAACTATTCCCTGCACAGGCTACTGTTTGATTGGCAACACAAGAAGCGAAACAATTAATGTTCAAAGATTGGAGTGAGGAGAAAACGGTAAATAAGGGATGAATCATCTCTACTATAGTCCACCGACGACGAGAATGAAAGCACGGGACGAAGAGGGGGCACGGGGAATTGCAAGCGATACAATGGCATACTACCTGAGAATAAAGGAACACTCATGACGTATGAAATACCTACTGATTTCATTCACTTCGTCTGTGGACAGTACTTTGTCAAGAGAAGCGGTGATACCTCAACTCCACATTCCAGAGAGATGAATTTCACACAGGGATGTCCAAACTATATGTTACATTTTAAAATCTAAATTAAAAATATAAAATTAATTTGTTTATTTCAGTGCTTACACGGGCCATACGAAAAGCCATGGCGGGCCGGATGTGGCCCGCGAGCCATAGTTTGGATGGCCCTGGAGGTCCTATAACCTTCCCGGGAAAAATCCCATGACAATCGGATCAATGGTAATGGCAACACATGCTTGCCCGGGAATCTACTTATCCCGATCTCCTTGAAAGACAAAAATGGCTATTGTGTGTTATCTGTCAAAGATAAGCATATGTTGTCGCGGACTTCTTTGTAGAGTTTTTTGAGATATTCAATTCTGCGTACATTAATTTTGTGTATTTTTATGGTTTAGACAGCGTTAGCTATTGAAGAGTAATTTTTCACTATAAAGGGTAGTTTTAAGGGTGTAGGAGTTGAGTAGGCCTACTCAACTCTCTTATAGCCTAGGTTCATCCCGGGAATCTCCTGAACATTTTGCAAAAAGGTCCATCACAATTGGATCAACGGTATGGCCGCGCATAAAGTACGAACAAACAAACAATCAAACAAACATTCATTTTTATATATTAGATATTTAGGCCTGGAAAATAATGATTGTGAATGTATTTTGCAGTTTATGTGAAAATTTCATTAAATTGTAACTTATTTCATATTCTACTAATCATTATAAAATTATTTCATTGAAATATTCTAAGAATAATGGAACTTAAATTTGTTTAACTGCGTAAATAACTACCTCTCCAATATAGTTGTGCTATGAAAATTCAAAATGGCCGACAGTTACAGAGGAAATAAAGAGATCCACTTCTTAAAATTTAAAAATACATTTTCAATCATTATTTTCCGTACCTAAATATTATTAATGTAAAATTCTACAAACATCACATTCAGTAAAATTGGTTGAGAAAATTTCGGCTGTTATACATTCCTATCGATAATCATTACAGATAATTAAAACATTTAACAAAAAAGAATACACACATTTATTTTATAATACCATTTATTACAGGAGCTAAAGTAACATTAAGATTTATCTACTTTTTCTACATTAATTACGATAAAGTAACACAAATCTAACTATACACTACGTTAACATATATTTACATTAGGTCAAATTTTCTGTTTACAATTATTAACATTAAGTTTAAGTGCACACAGTAGTAACAGTTCACCTAAAAAGTATATATTTACATATTCTAAGACGTTGCTTAAAATTATTCACAGACCTAATGATAGTGATAATACTGATAATTCTGATACAGGAATGAACTGACGTCAACATAACATAATAACTGTTGTAGAAAATGTGTTTAACGTTCATACTTGTAAAATATTAGGAATAAATAACATAGGTATTGCGAATACTGTACACTGGTGATGTGGAAGTATCCAGATTATTGTGAAGGCGTTAGGCGTCTTTAGTAATATTTTAACCTCTCGTCTGCAGGAATCCACAACTGTTCAGTCAGAACGCTCCGTGTGTGGTAGAAAATACTGTTGATATGCTGAGACTTCTCTCCCAATGGAGGATCCGATATTTCTTCAGGTTTTTCCCTCGGGAGTCGGGGAAATGTTGTGGGACGTTTTCTCCTCTTCTCCCACTGGAGGATCCCGATATTCTTCAGCTTTTACCCTCAGGAGTCGGGGAAAATATTGTGGGACGTTTTCTCCTCTTCTCCCACTGGAGGATCCTGATATTCTTCAGGTTTTTCCCTCGGGAGTCGGGGAAAATGTTGTGGGATGTTTTCTCCTCTTCTTCCACTGCAGGATCCCGATATTCTTCAGGTTTTTCCCGCGGGAGTCGAGGAAAATGTTGTGGGATGTTTTCTCCTCTTCTCCCACTGGAGGATGCCCGATATTCTTCAGGATTTTACCCTCGGGCGTCAGGGGAAAATTTTGTGGGACGTTTTCTCCTCTCTCTCCCACTGGGGTATCCCGATATTCTTCAGGTTTTTCCCTCGGGAGTCGGGGGAAAGTGTTGTGGGACGTTTTCTCCTCTTCTCCCACTGGAGGATCCCCGCGCGATATTCATCAGGTTGTTCCCTCGGGAGTCGTGGAAAAGGTTGTGGGACGTTTTCTTCTCTTCTCCAACTGGAGGATCCCGATATTCTTCGAATTTTACCCTCGGGAGTCGGGTAAAATGTTTGTGGTCATGTTTTCTCCTCTTCGCCCACTGGAGGATCCCGATATTTCTTCAGATTTTGCCCTAGGGAGTCGGGGAAAATGTTGTGGGACGTTTTCTCCTCTTCTCCCACTGAAGGATCCCGATATTCTTCAGGTTATTCCCTCGGGAGACAGGGAAAATGTTGTGGGACGTTTTCTCCTCTTCTCTCCTACTGGATGATCCCGATATTCTTCAAGGTTTTTTCCTCGGGAAGTCGTGAAAAATGTTGTGGTGAACGTTTCCGTGTCCCTCCTCTCCCCATAGAGGATCCCGATATTATTCAGGTTTTTCCATCGGAAGTCGGGGAAAATGTTGTGGGACGGTTTCTCCTCTTCTCCACTGGAGGATCCCGATATTCTTCGGATTTTACCCTCGGGAGTCGGGGAAAATGTGGGATGTTTTGTCCTCTTTTCCCACTGGAGGATCCCGATATTCTTCAGATTTTTCCCTCGGGAGTCGGGGAAAATGTTGTGAGACATTTTCTCTTCTTCTCCCACTGGAGGATCCCGATATTCTTCAGGTTTTTCCCTCGGGTGTCAGGGAAATGTTGTGGGACGTTTTCTCCTCTTCTCCCACTGGAGGGTCCCGATATTCTTCATGTTTTTCTCTGGGGAGACGGAGAAAATGGGACGTTTTCTTCTCTTCTCTCACTGGCGGATCCCGATATTCTGGTCTTCCCCTCGGGAGTCGGGGACAAATTTGTGGGTTGTTTTCTCTTCTTGTCTCGCTGGAGGTTCCTATGTTCTTCAGACTGTTCCCTCGGGACTCTCGGCAGTCCATTTTCTCTTATATTTTTGACTCTTTTTCCACTGGATGGTCCCAGTATTAAGATGTTTTGAGATGTGTTCGATTCTCTTTCCACTCGAGGATGTCGATGTGGTTACAGTTGCTCTCTAGGAAGTCGGATATCATTTTGTCGGACTTTTACGCCTCTTATCTCAATTATAATTGTTCCCTCGGGAATCAGGAGGATATTAACACAATCTAAATATTTAATTTTACTCCGCATTGCTATTTTTCTGAATTAACTGAATTTCCTTTTGAATATATTCTCTAGATATCTCCTCAACTCTTTGTACTGTCATGTGTGTTGCATTTAGAGCGGCATTTTTGGTCAAATATTGATTTATGTTTTTTTTTTTAAATCAATGTCTCATTTTTAGCTTCTCGCTGTAAGAAAACACTTTTTGCCGTTGATGATGTTCACTTTTTAATGTAGCTGATTGGAATTTCATTTTTTTTATTGTCCGCAGTCTGAAATTAGTTTGTATATTGCATTAATTCACACCTACACTCCGTTCATGAAGTAATAGACATTACTTACTCTTTTTCTCAGTTATTGTATTAAAGTATATTCAACTTATAGCTGCCGATTTCGTCCATTTAATTCATCTAGACTTTTTCTTCATTCTTTTTTCTCTTGATAATTTTCACTTTTTACGTAACTAACTGTAATGTTTTATTTTATTGTCCACAGTATGTTTATTGTAAGATTTTACACTCTTGATTCATGTTTCTGTATGATCAGTTATTATAATAATCATTAATTTAAACCTGTAGAATATGTGAATTTAATTCCTTTTGATTTAACTTACACAGAATTTAGAGAGTATTTATAAATGATAGAATTTATATTAAATTTAAGATTCAGTTTCATAGCAACTGTCTGGCAATAAGTTTGTATAAAATTAACGGTTTTATTGGTATCAGAATACAATTAATTTCCTGTCCTGTGGTTTGTAATATTGTAACTTAGGAACAAAAAATTATATCAATAAAATATTTCACGTGTCAAATAAAAGTTCTATTCTCAACAATCCAGAAAGAATGCAAGAGGGGTAGGCCTATAAGTACTCATACGCCCTCTTGTCACGAAATTTATAATGGAAAAACTTTATTTTGAAGACATGTTTAATTTATTTTAAAGAAATGAGTAGTATATATCGTGAGCATTTGCCTCTAGTCCCAATTAGAGAGATGTGTCATCTTATACAATTACACAATTTTGCCAGTGAAAACATGTGTCTCCGAAGGTTTAAAAAATTAATCATTATAGATCATTTTCGCCAATAAAAAGTTTTCAATTTCTATACAGAATCTCATAGTGGCACTTTAGAAGGCAATGCTCCAAAGCAGGTCTTTCACTACAATAGCATTTTCATGCTATGCTTTGCAGCTTTACTATAGGTGTGATAGCTTCCCATTGCTTTCCACATCGGTGAAGGATGATGATGATGATGAAAAGAGTGATGATGGATAGGCCGGATGATTTTCGGGGACCGTTGGGCCCTAAGCTTCCTGACATTTGTCTTACAGGTGAGGAAAGACGTCACCTAGGAGCCTATCCCAACCGGGAATCGAACCCGGACCCGCTGCGTGACGAGGCATCACGCTACCTCGAGAGCACAACGATGGACTTACAAATATTAAGTTTACTAGCTAATACCCGGCGTGCGCTGCTACGCCTAAATAAATAAAATTAATATATGCTACTTTTATGTTTAGTTGAATAAGTGAAAGGAAAAAATAATTATAAATTTATATTTTTTTAGATACCCCGTGCGGATTACACGGCGTTGCCCGGGATTCTACTTATCCCGATCTTGACATAGATGAGCTGAAATACGAAAATTAATGTGTTTTATGTTTAATTAAATGAGTATAGGGAAAAATTTATATCGTAATTATTTTTAGATACCCGTGCTGTTTACCCGGAGTTATCCGGGAATCTGCTCATCCCGATCTTCTTGGCATAAATGAGCTGAAAGACGAAAATTAATGTACTTCTTATGATTAGTTGTATAAGTAAAATAAAACAAAATATTATAAATATATATCGTAATTATTTTAAGATTTCCCGTGCTGATTACCCGGTGTTGCCCGGGAATCTACTTATCTCTAACTTCTTGGCATAAATGTGCTAAAAGACAAAATCCGTTACTGTGAGTTATCCGTAAAAGAATATCCGTCATTTGCTGCTATGCTTGCACAGGAATCTACGTACTTGTCACGATGTTCTGGGCATCCATGAAAGACAAAAATGGTTACTGTGAGTTATCCGTAACAGATAAACATAGACTGTTTTGTTGAGCTTTTTGACACATTCAATTCTGTGTACATTAATTGTGTGTATTTATTATGGTTTAGGCAGCGTAAGCCATTTAAGCGTCCAAAGAGCTACTTTTTTCCCCTTTTCCACTACAAAGGGCGATTTTTAAGGGTGTAGGAGTTGAGTATCATAACTCGCTTATAGCCTATGTTCATCCCGGGAATCTTTTAAACATTTTACAAAAAGTCCCATCACAATCGGATCAACGGTTTGGCCGCGCTTAAAGTACGAACAAACTAACAAACATTAACTTTTATATATTAGATTTAGCAATGGTCGGATGTCGAAGTGTGTATTTGAAGAAGAATCATTTGGATATTCAATACACTAAATATATGTCATGCTGACCACATGTCACACATATAATAGCTAGATGATCATCCACCTCTGTGATTAACACATGTATGTGAAGCCAAAAGCTAGGTGGTAAGCCAATGATCTTTTAAGTCTGTCGTTCCATAGAGTTGGAGTATAGATCTATAGTCTATGTCTCCCATTCTCTCTTTACCTTACTTTATCCTTTCCCTTTATATATATTTTCTATGCCTTACACCACCCGGGACTTCTAAGCACACGACCTGTTGGAAGAGGATCGCACACTTACTTTTATGGCCCCATAAGGACATGGAGGTGCTCCCTGGATGAGCGATCAGCTCAATTTCAGAGCCACCTCCGAGACAACACGAACATTTATGATAAGATACACCATTCATTCATTCATACTAAACACTTATGGGTGATATCTAGATGATGTTCGGAACCAGATTGGCCTTAAAATTCCCGACATTTATCGTACAGGCGAAGAAAAACTCATCCTTGAAACTTGTCCCGTCTTGGGATCAAACCCGGGCCCGCTGCATACGTTACACCGAGATCACAGCGGTGGATGACGTATATGCCTATAGTATATATATATCATTTTCACTTCATTGTTTAGTCTATTCGCCTGTTCCGAATTCACAATGATTCCTTCCATCTCTTCCTAGGTCTTCCTTCATCCCTTAACCCTTTTAGTTTATAATGATATGCTATCTTGGGCAATCTTGTTTCTTCCATTCTCTGAACATGCTGTTCCCAGCCGACGCGGTGTTGTTAAATTCTATCATTTATTGAAATATTTCTAATTCACTTATTTCTTCATATTTTATATATATATCGAGGTATCGTGCTGCCTTGTCACCCGGGTTCGATCCTCGGTCGGGGCAGTTTTTCTGGGTGAGGTTTTTATCGGGTTTTTTATCACCTGTAAGACAAATGTCAGGAAAACTTTAAGGCCTAAACGGTCCCTGAAATCATATGGCCATCATCATCATCCTTATCATCATCATCATCATCATCGTCATCATCCTTCACCGGTGTGGAAAGCAACGGGAAGCTACCACACCTACAATTCCCTAGTAAAGCTGCAAAGCATAGCAGTGAAGGACCTGCCTTCGGGCAGAATTACTATGATGATATATATATATATATAACAAGGAAAAATTAAGAATGGAAGAAGAGAGAATATCAAAGAAGGTCCTTAATTGGAAAGCTAATGGAAGAAGTGGAAGAGGCAGGTATAGAGAACGATGAATGGATGGAGTGAAGAGAAGTATGGAAGCTAAAGATTTGAGGGAAGAAGAATGTTTAGACAGGAACCACTGGTGACAAATCACTTTGGGTTGAAGGAGAAACACTGTATTGTGGAATATTCCTAAATAACAAAAGACACAAAAGATAGGATCATTTATCCATTTTGTGATAATAAAACAACCGAACAAGTTGCTTAGACTCGTATTACGGAGGTCCATAGTTCAAATTACGGTATCGATCAATCTGATTTTTATTCATAGATTCCTCCTCATCGTCAAGCCAAATGAGATATTGGGATTTTATTACCGCGATTAATTTCATTATTAAAACAAATAAAATGAATATCAGTTATATTTTGCAAAAGAGACACGAATGCTGACAATATAAATACGCATTAATCCAGAGATCATAGACGCGATATGGCCAAGGATTCAAACGTTTCAAAATAAAGTGAACAAACAAACAATTTGTTTGTGAAATTGGACAGTTTACATATGGTATAAATATTACGTAAATTATTTTTAAACGTGAAACGAAGCAAAAGCCAATAGATTCGATGTAAGTTAATAGAAAAATAGGAGATAGAATGAAGAAGTGATGTATCTGTGAAAATAGTAGATATGACATGTTTGGATGGGGCGGGGGAGAGTTTTGTTGCTGGGTAGAGAGAGAGGCTGGGTTCCAACACGGGTAACATTGATCGTCAGTCGCCTGCCTTGCGCATTGTGCGGGTGTACTGCTGATTTTCTTCCCAGTGGCATATGGGACTTGAAGAAAAACGGTCGCCTTCTCAAAACTAACAACTGTTTCCCTCATCCCCCTTGGGGCAGGGGGGGCACCCTCATGGACATTCATCATTTTCAAGCTGGTAATTCAATTTAATATTTATACAAAATAAATGTCGGTTTTGTTCTATTGTTTTTTTTTTTAGTGTTGGAGCCTACATTCACAGTGCTTATTTAAAATGGTGTTTAACATTTAATGTGTGTAAATCAAGATTAAAACCGGCCGCTTCTGCTTATATTCCTACAGAAGCCTTTCGAATCATTTACTTCATTGTCACTGTCTACAAGTTCATATGCATCTCGTTTGAATATATGTAAATAAATTTACATTTTATTATCGTATTTAGATGTGTTTCTCTTTATGTAATAAGAGCAGTTAAATTTAATAGATTATGGTAGGCAGGACATGTGGCACGAAGGGAATGAAAGAGGGGCATGGAGACATGCAAATAAATTGGCATTTTATTATCGTGATTAAATGTTTATCTCTATGAGGAACCATATGTAACAAGGACAATTAAGTTTCATAGATTATGATAGGCAGGGCATGTGGCACGAAGAGGAATGAAAGAGAGGCATGTAAACATGCAAATAAATTGGCATTTTATTATCGTGATTAAATGTTTATCTCTATGAGGAACCATATGTAACCAGAACAATAAAGTTATATAGATTATGATAGACAGGACATGTGGCACGAAAGGGAATAAAAGAGGGGCATGGAAACATACAAATAAATTGGAATTTTATTATCGTGATTAAATTTTTATCTTTATGAGATACCATATGTAACAAGAACAATTATAGTTTCACCTGTAAGACAAATGTCAGGAAGCTTAGGACCCAACGGTCCCCGAAAATCATCCGGCCATCATCATCATCCTTCACCGGTGTGGAAAGCAACGGGAAGCTACCACACCTGTAATTCCCTAGTAAAGCTGCAAAACATAGCATGAAAATACTATGGTTACAGTGAAAGACCTGCCCTCGGGCAGAATTACTATGGATGGATGGATGATAGGCAGGACATGTGGAACGAAAGGGATAGAGAGGCATGGGAAGGAAAACCAGACGGAAAGCATCCAGTAGGTAGGATGGGAGTTGGGAGAATAGCATGGTTTGAGGAAGGTGAATTATAGAGGAAACGATTGGAAAACATTAGCTCAGGATAAGCATGCATGTAAAACTTATGTCTGCGCGGTTTTGGATCTCCGGGTTCGGTACGTAGTGTCACTGGGAAAATTAATTAATACAGATGTGTGTGTTAATAATAGACTAATAATAATAATAATAATAATAATAATAATAATAATAATAATAACGCCAATTTTGGAATATATTAAACAGTACCAACTAAATTGGAAACACCATCTTGAAAGAATGAGTTCAAATCGGATCCCCAAAGCTATTTATAATTATATACCAAGAGGACGAAGATCACTGGGCCGTCCTATGAAACGCTGGAGGGAAAATTTTCTATAGGATCGTAACAGGCCTTGGCCTAATACTTGGAAGGAAGAATAATAATAATAATAATAAACAATAGTAGTAGTAGGTTTGTTTAAACTGGCAGAGTTAAGGCATTACAACCAAAATGCATTTTAATACACTGGTAATTAAATCTCAAACTAATATTTAAATACTACTAACATAAAAATCCACTTTATAGAATAGCAGTTGCGAGTCAATAATATTTTTTAATGAATAATTCCATACAAGAAACACGATTTATGCTGTATGAAGCACAGGTCATTGGTATTGGAAAAATCATTACTTAAATAGCTAAATATAGACTACACGGTACTTATATCTGACATTTTATCTGTGGCAATCATCACTACGTAGTAGTAACTATAAAACTTTAGTCTATAGGCTGTATTATAATTCTTGTTTTTAAAGTTACTTTGTTTGATGTCCAATTTCAAATTTCTATTTCTTTCTTATCAGTCCCGATGATTTGGTGCTCATCCCTGTATCTGAAGTTCACGAGTTCATATTTTGCCGAGGTATATATATTATTTCAGACCGTCAAAATCCTGTGTACGTCCTCCTTCAGAATGAAAGTATATGTGCATCCAGTAACGACAATACGTGGAAGAACTTCAAGCTTAAATAAGCAATTGAACTACTGTAATTGTCGGCTTTTTTTCACGTCCAAATTTTAATTTTGATGCTATTGACCTAAGGTGTTAAAGAGTGTCGAGCAATAAAATCCAGTATACCGGTATGTTTTTCTTTAATTTGTTTTATTTACTGCAATCAAATAGAAATCAATTTGTCAATAATGGTTATAATGATGATGTGTAATACATCTCTTCATGTTCAAAGCATTTTCGAATGTGTTGTCTGAATCATTCAACTCGTTAAAATAACGTGACTGCTGCAATGTTAAAAGTTCCCTTTTGTGACATTAAACAAATTTATTTCATCGTGTCTCTTTTAATTTATTCAATTAATTAATTAATTTTTAATAAACTAAAGGAACAAAAAATACCAAAAGAAAAAAGTTTCATCCCATGTAGGCCTACTGCATGAAAATATAAACTAATACATAAATATACTTGTGTACATAAATTATGTTTTAATCGAAAAAAAAAGTTTATTTGCTTCCAAAAATCTATGACATTTTCATTATTTCTACCCAAAGTAATTTATATTTAAATTATTATAATTATCATTATTATTAATATTAGGAACGGTCGTGTGTATACCCATAATTCTGGCTCAAGTTACTGATAGAGAAAGGAAGGTAACACAACTTGGATACTCATCTGTGTATTCATAGATTATAAAAAAAACATTTGATTGTATAAACAACGAGAAAAATTGTTTGAAATTATTGTGGAAATAAGAAACATTCCTTGGCACATAACACAAACAATAAACTATATACAATAACAGAATAAAAATAAAATATGATTGCAAATTATCAATTTCTGCAGAGATTAACAGAGGTATAAGACAATGTCCCCACTCACCTACTCCATTCATTATACAGTGTATATATATAATGATAAGAAATATAAGTGCCTGGACGGGATTCGAACCCGAAACTATATATATATATATATATATATATAAGAAATAATCACAAAATAAAAAAAACACCAGGCATCTACATCTCAAGAAAATAAATATTTTATTATTTGCGGACGACCAGGTAATCATCACAGATACACGAGATAATTTATAGAAAGATAAATTTAAACTAAACCAAATAGCAATGTAATATGGGCTAACAATATCTCTAAATAAAACCAAAACACTGGCATTAAAAGGTACAGATACAATAAGAAGTAAAATTATTAAGAGAGGTCTGGAGGAGAGTGTCCCGCGCCGTAGCCGAGTGGTTAAGGCGGGAAGGCTACGGGACATGCGCTGGTTCGAGTCTCCATGGAGGAAGAAATTTTCTCATGGTATTTCGGCCAGTATGGGACCAGTGCCCACCCAGCATCGTGAGGCATTTGAGTAGCTACAATAAGTAGCGGCTCCAGGTTGAGAAAACGAGCTATAACGGCTGGGGGACTCGAAATGCTGACCATATGTCACCCCTACAGAGGCTGGATGATAATCTACCTCTGTGATTTACACATGTGGATGTGAGGCCAGCAGCCGGATGGTAGGCTAAGGGCCTTCTAGGCCTGTCGCGCCAGGAGAAAACAAAATAATTCTTAGGGAGTCTATAACTCGACTCGGGTTGTTATGCCAAACATGATGATGATTATGATTATTTACCTACAGATTCGACTAGTGGCATGTGGTTAGCACATCGCCTCAATGAAACATCTAATAGCAACTAAGGTATTAATTGGATGGATAAAGGTCCTGAAGAGACCTTTTTATTCAGGCTTGTGGTTCTTTTAGGAGCCTGAAAATCTTCAGATTCGGGACCCATGGCAGGGATTAGTTTGATCTATGCCCATGGCTTAAAGTCCTCCCGGAGAACTTGCCCCTTGGATTTTTCCATCCTAAAAATCCGTTGACCCCGGCCGGGTTTGCACCCGCGATCTTCGGGACTAGAAGCAAGGAACATAATCACTAGACCACCGCGGCCGACATTTTTGTAATAATAATAATAACAATAAAACTCCAAAAATAATACTTTAGTCCAGTCCTCTTATAGCTTGCTAGGAGTCGAGGTTTACAGAGAACCTTCCATTCCTCTATGTTCAGGGCATCTTCTTGGCCTTTTCCCGCGTCATTTTTAGATTCCTTATAAGTTCCTATTGTCGAGCCGTTCTAAAATCCAGTGTGGCCACACCTACCCGATTTTTGGCGGGACCGCTGCCCGTGGTTTACAAAACAAAGCGGCGTTGTCAAGTCAGTATGGTCTTGTGTGATGGACGAATCAGTTGGAGTATTATTACAGCGTGGTGGTGTGTTATCTGTGAATTTAAGCGTCACAATGCCGGGAAGGAATCGGAAGACTATCAATTCGCAAACCAGAGAAACAATTCTTAACGTTAGATATTATTTCGAAAAAGAGCGTGAGGACTCTAGTAGTAGTACAAGGGTAGACTTGGCATCCTCTGTAAATGTGACGTGTGTCTGTTGTTTCGTAACCTTGATGACAACTTGACGCTGATCAAATGCCGTCGTGTGATTCGTTACCGGTTTTTACACCGACTGTACTGTATATGGTATAATCCATGTTTTCGTGGTCTTCCTCTGGGTCTAAGATTATCAAGCCCACCTATTCGGGTTTCCCATAATTATTTAGTTATTCTATTATCACGCATTCAATTATGTAACCAAACGATCTGAATTAAGATTCATATAGTGTTATTTTGCAGAGGCTGAATATTACTTTTTGTTCGTATTGTTTAATTTCTGCATTTATTCCTCCTCCTTTTCCCAACTACCTTGCGTCAATATTTCATTTTTCCCGTTTGTAATGTTGTTTTTCTTTTTTGGTGTTATCCAGACTTAGCTTCAATAAAGTGGCGTCGTGATATATGTTGACTTATATTTTGTACTTTTTATTTTCTGACTTATTTCCCTTTTCCTCAATTCCCATATTTATAGCGTGGTATAGTCTGTCTGCGCTTAATAATCTGCAATTTAATTCATCTGCAATGTTTTCATTTTCACAATGTACACCCAACTATTAAAAATGTTCTACTTCTACTACTACTACTACTACTACTACTACTACTACTACTACTACTACTAGTATTATTACGACTACTACTACTAATAATAATAATAATAATCTTAAGGCACGATAACTTCAAAAGTGAAATTTTTGGCATTCTCAACAATCCTCCTCCATGCCAATCTGTCTCTTGCCATATTCAAATTAGTCAATTTCATTTTCTTTAGATCGTTCATTGTGTCATCCTCCCATCTGATCTTCGCTCTTCAACAACAACAACAATAATAATAATAATAATTTTATTTATATGCAGAATTTTAATGTTTACACATCTTTCTGTGCCTAAAGTTTTATTTTTCTTCTCCACTCGTCTCTCTCCATCCAATCCATATCCTCCAGTCCTCTTGCTCTCATTCCAGTTCTTATTTACTGCATCCACGAGTTTCGAGGTCTTCCTCTCCTCCTTCTTCCAGGCGGTCACCATTCCAATGTTTTCCTGGGTAATATTTCTTCTTGCATTCGTCGTACGTGCCCATGCCAATTTAATTGCTTATACCGTATATAATGTACTATTGAATAATCAATATTCATTTTTTCTCTTGTGACAGTATTTATTTTGTCTAATTTTGAACATCTTGCTGCTCTCCTTAAGAAATCCATTTCCATCGACATAAGTTTTTGTTGTAAGTTTTCGTTGAATTTCCAAACTTCACCTCCATATGTGACAGTACTTCTCACTATTGAATTATATATTTGTAACTTATTTTTCCTGGTTATATGTCTGTTCCATAAGACTCCATTCATCATTGCTGTTATTGCTCTACCTTTATTTATTCTGTTCTTAATATCACTTTCTTGTTTATCCTCTTTATCTAATTTTACTCCCAGATACTCAAATTCCTCACATCCTCTAATATACCCCTTTTCATCTTCTAATATCAAATCTTCGGTTTCGGCTCCACATCCCATATAAAATTTAATAATAATAATAATAATAATAATAATAATAATAATAATAAAACTCCACGCGACAACTTAGAAGGCCCTTGCTCTACCAACAGGGTGCTGATTCCACATCCATATGCGTCATTTACAAAGGTGGACGATTATCAATAGGTGTGACATGTGGTTAGCATGTCAGCTGTTGTAGATGGTTTTCTCAACCTGGACCTGTTACTTATTGTTTGCATGTACTACCCGACCACATTAACTTTTCATTGCAGAAAAAGTGCAAACTAAAAGTATGTGGTAAGGGTGAGTAGGGCTTGGAGGTAGTAGGTAAACCCTTGTCTTAAGCTGCATATACACTAGCGCGCCATGAACACGCGCGGCGCGCCCGGTGCTCGTCTTGTGTTCGTCGAAATTATTAATTTCAACGAACCTCCTGCGATCCATAGGAAACCCACAAACCTTCAATAGACATTTTACAGAGCAGGTATAACCAACCATGTCTCTATCGCGTTTGTTGCAAAACACAGAATCTCTGATAGGACTGATGGCGTTTACAATTTTGTTTAATAATAATGCTATATTTAAAGATTTGGCGCTAAAAGTGTGTACTTCATGAGCCAGTGCAACATATGACATCTACAACTTTTTTAACGGCGCTTAGTTGGTCGATGTCGTCCAATTGTATTTGCGAATTGTAATAATGAAACATTGAAAAAAATATTATGCATTACAACTTACCTTTTCCTGTATTATAGCCCCACCCTGATGGTTAACAGTTTATATAAAAGCGGGTGCCACGCGGCAATGCTTGACATGCAGTGTTGTCACGTTTCTCATAGCGCTATGGGCGTTTATTACTGATTATTTATATTATTAATTTTTATGTTATTATTTGGTATTGTTTAAGTTTTAAAATTAAAATTATATACGCATTTATTTATTAAATAATTTAATTCCAACATTATTACATAATTTTAATATCCATACAAAATCATGCTGAAAATATTATTATATTTATTACTATTATTATTATTATTATTATTATTATTATTATTATTATTATTATTATTATTATTATTAGGAAGACGAAGCAGAGCAAGACCTAAAACCCCCTGGTCTCAGGGAATATGTTTATATATGAAAGAGAAACATCTACAACCAGGAGATTCGATAGACCAACAAAATTAGCTATTAGGAATCGGACGATGTCAAAGACATTAATCAACCGATGATCTATCTATCTATTATTAGACTATTATTATTATCTGTTCGGTCTGAAATCTTTTCCCATGGCCGTCACATGTTGAAATCACTTATATATAAACTAATATAATATGTAGATATGGTATTATTATTCTAGCTACATATCATAATAAATCATTGATAATTATACAATTAATTATGGAAAAAAAAATTATAACTGGATCGAATGCTCCACATCGCTCCGATGTTTAATTGAAACTGAGGGAAGAATAGCAATGTGGCAACATCGTCGTAGTCGCGGCAGTCGAGATCTTTATATTTTAATAACATATAACAGCTGCGGGGAAACAAAGCAAGCCGCTTGTTAAGCATCATGGTGAGGCGACAATACCTTTGCTGTTTTTAGTTTACTTTTCTCACGCCGGCCGGTAGGAAGAAAGTAAAGAAATCACCTTCTTCTAGCATATATCCGGAAATATATCCATTTGATCTCCTATTGCCCTCCAGGCATCTCCTTTCAAGTTTTTTTAATGATCCTTCTACTTACTTACTTACTTACTTACTGACACTATCGAACCCGTAGGTTCATGGCCGAGCGGACATAAGCTCTCCATACATCCCTATCCTGAGCTAATGCTTTCCAATCATTCCCTGTATAATCTACTTCCCTCAAATCATAGTTAATGTTATTCTCCCACCCCATTCTTGGTCTATCAACTGGGCGTTTTCCCTCTAGTTTTCCTACAAGAAGCAGTATACGAGACTTAACTGTTATTACATCTGGCTTACTATAAAGATCATGTAGTTCATTGTTATCTAGTCTTCTCTATTCACCTGTTTGTTCATCTCTCCTTGGTCCAAAACTTTTCCTAAGTACTTTATTCTCAAATACTCGTAATCTCCTTTCCTCCCTTAAAGTAAGAGTCCATATTTCGCATCCATATAATATAACTGGTAGTTTATAGTTTTATATATTTTCAGTTTAACGTTTTTTAAAGTAGTTGAAACATCAAAAGTCTCTGTAATGCATAATGGCCGCATTTCCAGAATTGAGCCTATGTTTAATTTCTTTGTGATCTCATTCCTACTTGAGATTATTGTTCCTAGGTATTTGAATTCAGCCACTTCCTCAAAATTTCCCTCATTTGTCATTAGCTGTCCATTTCCATTATATAATATATGTCTGTCCACCACTGTGATCTCGATGTAGCGTGCTGCCTTGTCACGCAGCGGGCCCGGGTTCGATCCCCGGTCGGGGCAGTTTTTCTGGGTGAGGTTTTTATCGGAGTTTTTCCTCACCTGTAAGACAAATGTCAGGAAAACTTTAAGGCCCAAACGGTCCCCGAAATCATATGGCCATCATCATCATCATCCTTATCATCTTCATCATCATCCTTCACCGGTGTGGAAAGCAACGGGAAGCTACCACACCTACAATTCCCTAGTAAAGCTGCAAGCATAGCATGACAATTCTATGGTTGCAGTGAAGGACCTGCCTTCGGGAAGAATTACTATGGATGGATGGAATGTATGTCTACGTGTGACCATATATTTAGTTTTGTTGATATTTACTTCCAGTCCTAATTTCTTAGTGTTACTCAATAGCGTGTACATGTTGTCCTTTAGTATCTCCTCGCTATCGGCTAATAGTACTACATCATCAGCATAACTAACAGCTTATCAATACCATTGAGTTGCAGGCCTTCATCTTCTAAAGATTTGATGGCATGCTCTAGTACAAAATCAAATAATCCTTGCTTCAACCCATTCTGGATTTCAAAAGTATCCGAAAACTCTTTGCCTACACGCAGTCTACTCTTTGTGCCATTTAGACACATTCGTATAAGATTCTTTAGGAATTCCGAACTCCAGCAGGATACTATTTACTTCTCCCAATTAATTGAATCGTATGATTTTTTGAAGTCTACGTATAGTTGATGTACAGTACCATTATATTCCTATTTCTTTTCTAAAATCTATCGTATACTAATAATCTGATCTGTTGTAGACCTGTTTCTTCTAAATGCACATTGATGATCTCCTAGAATGTCATCAATATAGGGAGTAAGTCTGCTTACTAATATATCTGTTAGAATTTTGTACGAAGTTGAAAGTAATGAGATGCTCCTGTAGTCGTGGTAAATTAAATTAAATTGGCAAAGCAGTAATTTCATTTAAGTAATTTTTACTCGTTCGTTTTCTTCTGTTTTATTAAAAATATTAAATAAAATTAACTAATTGATGTATCCTACAGGATTCATTGCTAATTTAAGGGTTAACATGTCTCCTGACCACTCATAATAACTCATAAAATAAAACCTACAGGTGCGCGCGGAAAACAACGAACCTCTCACGCTCTCGCCCAAATCTGAACAGCGAACCATCAAAGTGTTCGTGGAAAAAACCGACAATGAGTGGATCGTGATACGCCTCATGTTCGCGGCGCGCGCGCACCTAAAAACCCCGTACAAATCTGACGAACATGGTGCGCGCCGAGCGGCGCGCAAGTGTATACGTACCTTTAGGCTGCAGTGGCAATGTTTACTTTTCGTTGGTCGTGAATAGTCAGTTGTTAGTTACAATGTCAAGTGCGAACCCAATATTCACAATGAAGGCCGTGAAATTATTAATAAAGTTATCTAGCTTTGCGAATTGGAGAAAATAAACAACGATTTGAAAATATCTATCCATAATAATAATAATAATAATAATAATAATAATAATAATAATAATAATTGTTTATTCAATGCAACCACGTTGCATTTCGACATACTGGTATTTTCTCCTGGCATGGCGTTATTGTAACCCACTTCTGCGATTGGGGCGACTGGAAGTAGGAGTTACGCTGCACCGATGATATATGTTAGTATGATGATGGTACTGATGCGCCAGGAGAGGCCTTAACACCAAACTTAAATGAATATGTTAATGATGACCAGATGGTGTTCGGGGACCTTTGAGCCTTAAAGTTTCCTGACATTTGTCTTACAGGTGACGAAAAACCCCACCCAGGAAACTTGTCCCGATCGGGGATCGAATCGTGGCCCGTTGCTTGACAAGGCAACACGCTACCTCAAGATCACAGCGGTGGATAATAATAATAATAATAATAATAATAATAATAATAATAATAATAATATATTATTATATTATTATTATTATTATTATGGTGGATATTAATATAATAATAATAATAATATAGGGCCTATTATATTATATTATTATTATTATTATTATAAATAATAACAATAATCACAAATAGGAATGAGATGCACAAAGAAATTAAACATAGGCTCAATTCTGGAAACGCATGCTATTATGAATTACAAGGAGACTTGTTGTCCCAAGTTCTCTCAAAAACGTTAAACTGAAAATATATATAACTATTATTGTGCCAGTTATATTGTATGGGTGTGAAATATGGACTCTTACTTTAAGAGAAGAAAGGAGATTGCGAGTATTTGATAATAAAGTTCTTAGGACAATTTTTGGATCGAAGAGAGATGAACAGACAGATGAATGGAGAAAACTACATAACATTGAGCTACATGGTATTTAAAGGCATGATGTAATAGGAACAGTTAAGGCTCGTAGACTGCGATGGTTAAGACATGCGACACGAATTGGGAATGAAACAGGTGCAACGGAAGTATCTTGTAGGAAAACCAGACGGAAAACACCTAGTTATAGATCAAGAATGAGGTGGGAAAATAACATTAATCATGATTTTAGGGAAGTAGATTATACAGGGATGATTGGAAAACATTAGATCAGGATAGGGATGTATAGAGAGCTTATGTCTGCGCAGCCATGAACTTACGGATTCGATAGTTCCAGTGAGTTGGTTAGTTAATAATAAATATAATCTCCCCATTTTAACTTGAAACAAGTACAATAAATGAATACCTAATTCTCTAGTAATGTTTGATATCCTACATTTGTCTGACATACAGCTGGAAATCAGTGCTGATTTAATCTCTTTGTACGTCACATTATACAAAAATCATAGGCATACAAGCTCCGACAATCTTTCATTAACTTTATCTCCTATTTCAAATAGGCCTACCACTATAATTTGACAGAGATTATACCGCTTGCCCAGTCATTTACTTGTACCAACGGTGGAAGGAGACATTTCTTCAACACTAGCGCCTTTGCTTCCCCTCACTGGCTTAAAAGTTAATGTTGTCGGGTAGTACCTATGCGGGCATACAAATTTCAGCGAGTTACAAGTGGTTAGCTATTCGTATCGAAGATACATCTATTACCCATCCAAGTGTGTTGTGCAGGCGGAAAATATGTTAACTAAAGAACTGTCTTTCTCTTTCTATTCCTTACTATGTTGACACTTCCTGTCCTCTGTATTATGTTGTTTGATTGGCAGGTAGAGAGCCGACAAAAACTATGTATTTTAATGATCCGTCGTTCTGCGCGGTCAGTGGCAGAATGACTAATTTGACAACCCTGTTACTTTTGGGGTTACGTCTAGAAATGAGCTGTCCCTTCCTTGACCGATTGAGCGTTTCGTGATTAAATGACTAATTTGACAACCATGTTAAGATCTTTCACACGTGTTTAGAGATTCTCCCCCCACATTTGAAGTTGAAAAATTTCAATACGTGATCGGATGTACAGTTCTCTCCTACATCCCTTCCACAGATTCAGTAGATCGGCGACACTAGCGCTAAAACTCTTCCCCTCCGTCCGTGAACAGTTAACTTGGATGTGTAATACATGATTTTCACTCGACTTGTATCTAGTGTGAGCAGCGCTAGTTGATGACATTTAGAGCTAGCGGTCACAAGTCGAGTGAAACTAACTATTACTCATCCAAGTGTTTTGTGCAGGCGGAAAATATGTTAACTAACAAACTGTCTTTCTCTTTCTATTCCTTACTATGTTGCCAGTTCCTGTCCTTTGAAATATGTTGTTTGATTGGCAGGTAGAGAGCTGACAAATACTATGTATTTTAATGATCCGTCGTTCTGCGCGGTCAGTGGCAGAATGACTAATTTGACAACCCTGTTACTTTTGGGGTTACGTCTAGAAATGAGCTGTCCCTTCCTTACCCTTCTCATTACATGTTGCCACTTGTGATTTATTGTGAGGCTGGTAATGGAGAGACGACAAATACTGTGATTTTAAATGTTCCGACCGCTTGAGCGTTCCGTGCTTAAATGACTAATTTGACAACAATGTTAAGATCTTTCACACGTGTTTAGGGATTCTCCCCCCACAATTGAAGTTGAAAAGTTTCAATACGTGATCGGATGTACATTTTTCTCCTAATCCCTTCCACAGATTCAGTAGATCGGCGACACTAGCGCTAAAACTCTTCCTCTCCGCCCGTGAACAGTTAACTTGGATGTGTAATATAGTAGGCAACTAAGTTTTTACTTGGATGAGAAAGACCGATTACATTTTGCTCATATGCTGCCATTTAAGGTTGAGTTCTTTTATGAGCCCAAACATTTTCAAATTCAGAACCCACGGTTTTAAAATTTCTCGGCTGAATCGGGACACAGGGTGAATAGGGATACTTTTAAATTTTGTTCTCTCCATTGAAATCTAAGACTCCCAGCGAAAGTGCTGGAGTTAAATTCGTTGATATAACTTGTTCAATAAGAATCCAAAAATTGTAGTTTCTGAATACAACTTTTTAGTCACAAATTTCTCGTCGTTTCTTCGTACAAGACTAACTTGGGTCGGAACCCGCTGCATTCTTATATTCTTACAATTTTGTTTATCAAATCACACACATAATTTCATCACATACATATATAATTAGTCAACATTCCAAAATTAAATAGACAATTCATGTATATGTTTTCTACCAGTCGAAACTCCAAAGGTTGAGTAAATTGTTTAATGTTAAACTTATTTATCATCACCAGAAGGTGATTTAGAATTTGTATAATTTGAAGTTTATACTCTCTGAGGAGAAATTGAACTTTGTACTCTCTGATGAGGATACTAAATCTGACTGAGAGTCAGGAATGCGAGGTCTCATCTCATGATTTACTTGGTAATATAACTCTGGCGTCTGTGGACTAACCTCTGTGCTCCAAGTATCAAAACTAGTGTGACATTTTTATTCTTGTTTGGTTATCTGAAGATTTCACAATAAGAACTTGGTGTTCCAAGTAAGTTAAATAATAGGTTCGTACATTTAACATGTTCTTTTTTTTATGCGTGTCTCTTATTAACTAATGGTTCGATTACGAATTAGTGTTTGCTAATTATTAAGTATTTATCCCCAAAGAGAATACGATAATTCTCGTCTTTGTTGACAACGGTTTTAGTAATGCCAACCTATGAAAATTGAAACACTATTTGGGGTAGAAGGACACTAATTTTCGGCTGAATAGGGCAGCGTATTTAATTAATTGATTTGTAACTATTGCATTGCGTTTGTGTAATTCTAAACAGAGTTGTACAGAAGTTGATATGCATAGGTATATTAAAACCTTCAGTCAGGGGAGAAGTTTATATCATGCGGCAGAGTTGTTTGGGGTACCTCGTTCGTGTCTTCATCGTCACCGTAACAGTGAGAGTGACAATCCGTTGAAAAAAAAAAGCAGTTGGTACAAAGAATTCTTCCATTGTCTGAATGTGAATTTGAATTAGATTTCAAAAATGTAAGAAAGGCGACTTTTTGTTTCGCGGAGAAAAATGCTATATGCACAAATTTTTCGATGTCAGAATCTGGATAAGTAGAAAATGATGATCAGTGGCGTGCATTTAACCCCAGCTACCCCAGCAGTATATTAATAATTTCGGATTAAAATAAAATAATATATTTGCCAAATTTCATTCAAATCAATTACGCGTGAACATCAAAATTAAACATTCCCGCCGTGCCAGCAGACTATCGCATTCGGTTTGACAGTATCTCCATTGAAGAACACATAGAGTGTTTCCTCTATGTTATCCTCACCAACACCGCTATTTCGCTGCAGATGAATTAGCGATAATCCACTAAATGAATCTGCTTGCTAAGTCCAGCGATAACCTACACTAGACCAGTGATAACCCGCTAGACAAACTTGTGTCTTATTCGATATATTTTTATTGAACACCAGCTATCTGAACCCTGAAACGTCAAAACTCAAATAAATATACATAAGATCGAATGACCTTTAGACTTATCGATTCATGGAATATAATGTGATTGGCTGATTTGGAAAGCGCCAATTCCACAATAATAGAATTTTTAGAAATAACATTTTTTTAATTTACAATATTTATTTATGTTACGGCGGTTATGTTTTTACGAAATATTATGAATAATAAATAAATAAATAAAATTATGCGATACGTTTTGTCAGCTATAGTAACCTGTTAATTTAAGAAGCTTTATTTATATTATCTGAATAATTATTGGATTATTAAGAACGTGTATATATCATATGTGGAACGCAACAGTTGAATTTAATATCGACACTGAGTTCGTTCAAATACGTTATTAATACGTTTTAAAGTGTTGTGTAAATGTGATTTGTCAATTTAGTAAAAATGAATGTGACTATATAATTTATAATTTACGTACTAGATCATTTTCGTACAGACCTTTCAACGAGAAAAATGACCTCGTACAACAAGGTAGGCCAACTCCATATTTACACCGGATAAAAAAAAAATACAGTAAGTTTTTATGTGCTACTAGCTTATACCAGCATGCACTACTACGCCTAAATAATTGAAAATTGTATTAAGTTGAATAAGTAAAAGGAAAAAAAAATTATAAATTTATATCGTAATTATTTTTAGATATCCCGTGCCGATTACCTGGCGTTGCCCGGGAATCTACTTATCCAGATCTTCTTGACATAAATGAGCTGAAAGACGAAAATTAATGTTTTTATGTTTAGTTCAATAAGTGAGAGGAAAAATTAATATTAGGCCTATAATTATTTTTAGATACCCCGTGCTGATTACCCGGTGTTGCCCGGGGAATATACGTATCCCCATCTTCATGGCATAAATGAACTGAAAGACAAAATTCGTTATAATGAGTTATCCGTAACTGAGTAACACTAAGAAATTGGGACTGGAAGTAAATATCAATAAAACTAAATATATGGTCACACATAGAAATACATTACATAATACAAATGGACAGCTAATGACAAACGAGGGAAATTTTGAGGATGTGGCTGAATTCAAATACCTAGGAACAATAATCACAAACACGAATCAGATGCTCAAGGAAATTAAACATAGGCTCAGTTCTAGAAATGCGTGCTATTATGCATTACAGAGACTCTTTGACTTCCCAACTCATTTCAAAAAACGTTAAACTGAAAATATATAAAACTATTATTCTACCAGTTATATTATGTGGATGCGAAACATGTACTCTTATTTTAAGGGAGGAAAGGAGATTACGAGTATTTGAGAATAAAGTTCTTAGGAAAATTTTTCAACCAAAGAGAGATGAACAGACAGGTAAATGGAGAAGACTGCATAACAGTGAATTACGTGATCTTTATAGGAAGCCAGATATAATGAGAATAGTTAAGTCTCGTAGACTGCGATGGGCAGGACATGTGGCACGAATGGGGGGATGAAAGACGTGCATGGAAGCTTGTTGTAGGAAAACCAGAGGGAAAACGCCCAGTTGGTAGACCAAGAATGAGGTGGGAGAATAACATTAACTATGATTTGAATGGAATAGAATATACAGGGGATGATTGGAAAACATTGGTTCAGGATAGGCATGTATGGAGAGCTTATGTCCGCGCGGTCATGTACCTACGGGTTCGATAGTGCCAGTGAGTTAGTTTTTAGTTAGTTATGAGTAGAGCGAGGAATTATATGAAGAAAATTATACGAAATATGAAATCGTAAAGACAAAATATGAAAAATATGAAAATTATGACGCAAAAATATTATGAAGCTACTACGTGATACAATCGAGGTGAAAAAGACTGTGATTGGTTGTAAATCAAAATTCATTGAAATGTGATAGATCATTGACTGTCATTTGGGGCATGAGTTAAATAGTCATACTATTATGTTTGTTATGTATCTGATAAAATACCCTCGTTTAAAATGTTTTCCTTACAAAGGAACTGTCAACCATTGCATGACGAAATGGGTGAGGCAATGAAACGGCACGATTTTGAAAAATCACCAATAATATATTTACAAAAAGAGTATAATTATTTGAACATGAATCTTAAGTACATGAGTGGAAATTAATGTTTTACCTTAAAAAACAATCATTTTTTGAATATGGTGCCAGTAAGGTGACGTCCTTGGTTTTGCACACATTGTTGGAGTCTAAGATGAAATCCACCCATGGCGTTCTGTAGCATCTGCAAAGGAATGTTGTTAATTTCCTGCCGGATTCTCTCCTTCAGATCTTCTTTTGTTCTTGGTGCATTTTCCTCGAAGACTTTGCATTTAAGATAGCCCCAAAGAAAGAAGTCTGGGGCGGTCAAATCTGGCGAACGGGGAGGCCAAGGGATATCACCATTCTTGCTGATTAGCCGTCCTGGAAAAGCGAGTCTCAGCAAACCCATTGAGACATTAGCAGTATGGCTTGTTGCACCATCTTGCTGGAAGAGTGTTTCTTCATCTGGATCATACTGATCGATGCCAGGCAGACCAAAAGTTACTAACATGTCAGCATAACGTTCAGAGTTCACCGTTACTGTGTTACCATGTTCATCTTCAAAAAAATAGGGTCCCACGAGTCCACGAGAAGATACTGCACACCAAACTGTTACTTTTTCAGAATGAGAGAGTTTTTCATGAAGATCACGTGGGTTATTTGCGGACCAATACCGGAAGTTCTGCTTGTTAACGTAACCACTAAGGTGAAAGTGGGCTTCATCACTCATCCATAAGTTATGCACTCTTTCTCCATTTGTTCCGATAACATTAAGCATCGCTTGGCAAAAGCGTATGCGATGATTGTAATCGTTAGGTTGTAGGGCTTGCACTATCTGCATTTTGTATGGGTGATAGTGTAGGTCATTCTTCAAAATCCGTCTCACTGATCGATTGCTGAGACCAAGTTGAGCGCTGTGCCGCCTTGCTGATTTTCGCGGACTTCGTGTTAATGCATCGCGCACACGATCAATGTTCTCTGGGGTCCTGATTGTTTTTCACTACCACCAATTTTCTTCGTCGTGCTTGCAGTGGCTTCAAAGTTTTTTCACCCACAGGAGGATAGCTTTCCTCGATGGCACGGGAGCCCGTGGCGGTAGATTAAACTTAAGACGGAAAGCACGTTGGGCACCAACCACACTATCCATGTTTTTATAATATGCTTTTACAGCAAACGCACGTTGCACGCTTGACCAACGCTCCATGGCTACTGAAATTTCCGCTTGTCTAGATGCTCAAGGTCGTTTCCTCCACTCCCATAACCCCCCACTGCGCCCGTCAGCCGGAGTCCAAATCGTGCCGTTTCATTGCCTCACCCAGTATTTTCTAAACTTTTTACATATATTTATATACATAGGCCCACTGTAACATAGCTCAAGAGATCAAGATATTCACTGTATTTCGATTTTAATTAGCTTTTTCATTAATTCTGACCCAATAGAAAATATCATATTCATAATCTGAAATAATTTTAATGGATCACGCCATAGTGTAGTTGTATAAGGAACGTGGTGCAAACAGGAAAGTCGTGGTTTCGAGTCTCGATATTGTCAAGATTTTTAGCTGGACCAGACCTTCTGGTGGCATTGTGGACCTGGAGTCTCATCCTAATGGAAGTAAGTACTAGATGCATGTTCAGGGCACAAATGCGGCCATAAGGCAGATCCGACAACCCGGCAGACATCTTGTGTCTATTGTCTAGAAAGATGGGAGCTTCAACATACTACTACGCCAAAGGCCTCTCAAGACTGTAGTGGAATCACTTTACCTTCATAAATAAAAACTTAGAGGTTATATATAATGCAATTAATTAATTTACTGAATATTTAATTATGAAATCCAAACATATGCAAGAAACAAAACATTGTAACCAAAACAAACAGGTTTCCATGAAATATAGCACTAACAAAGTTTAGAACAGGTATAGTTTGAATTAGTGCTATTTTTACACACTTTATATTAGCTTGACCTGTATCTATCTATCTATGTAACGGAATCTTTCAATGCGATTTTCACCCACTTAAAATAATTGGATTGACTTGAAACTTTGTATACTTGTAGAGGACCCGTGACAATACAATAATTTCATATTCATTTTCTAAAATCCTGGCCATAATCATCAGAAAATCAAAAAAGTGTTTTTGTATCAATGTAACGGAATCTTTCAACGCGATTTTCACCCACTTAGGAACATTGGATCGACTTGAAACTTTGTATACGTGTAGAGGACCCGTGACAATACAATAATTTCATATTTTGTTTCTAAAATTCCGGCCAGAATCATCCGAAAATCAAAAAAATTAAAACTGGTATAATAGATTGCGGACTTGTCGAGTTTTCAGTCAATCTTTGTAAGAGCTCAGTTGGTAGAGCAGTGAACTCTTAGTGGTATATAATTTCTGTAATCCATACGTCGCTGGTTCAAATCCGGCTGGGAGGTTTTTTTTATAGAAGAGTATTACTTTTAGCTCATACTACAATAGTATCGAATTTAAAGATATTTACATTTTTATCTTATTCTGTAAAATATTAAAACTAAAAAATAAAAAATAAATAATAGTTTTAAAAAACTAAAAGAACACGCTTTATTAGAACACTAAAAAATGAAAAATAATTTTAATTTCCAATACGCTTGGGATAAAATAAAGTGGTCAACAAAAAAAAATCATCTCCAACACATATAGAATAAAATTAGAGTTATCAACAAAAAGAAAATAATTTTACCATCAAAAGCGTGGGGTGCTTTTTATGATTTTTACATTTTCTTCTTAGAGAGCTTACTTACTTACTCACTGGCACTATCGAACCCGAAGGTTCATGGCCGCACGGACATAAGCTCTCCATACATCCCTATCCTGAGCTAATGCTTTCCAATCATTCCCTGTATAATCTACTTCCCTCAAATCATAGTAAATGTTGTTCTCCCACCTCATTCTTGGTCTACCAACTGGGCGTTTTCCCTCTGGCTATCCTACAAGAAGCTTCCATTCACGTCTTTCATTCCCCATACGCGCAACATGTCCTGCCCATCGCAGTCTACGAGACTTAACTGTTCTTATTATATCTGGCTTCCTATAAAGACCATGTAGTTCATTGTTATGTAGTCTTCTCCATTCACCTGTCTGTTCATCTCTCTTTGGTCCAAAAATTTTCCTAAGAACTTCTCAAATACTCGTAATCTCCTTTCCTCCCTTAAAGTAAGAGTCCATGTTTCGCACCCATACAATATAACTGGTAGAATAATAGTTTTATATATTTTCAGCTTAACGTTTTTTGAAAGGAGTTGGGACATCAAAGTCTCTGCACTGCATAATAGCATGCATTTCCAGAATTGAGCCTATGTTTAATTTCTTTGTGCATCTCATTCCTATTTGTGATTATTGTTCCTAGGTATTTGAATTCAGCCACTTCCTCAAAATTTCCCTCATTTGTCATTAGCTGTCCATTTACATTATATACTGAATTTCTACGTGTGACCATATATTTAGTTTTACTGATATTTACTTCCAGTCCTAATTTCTTAGTGTTACTCAATAGTGTGTGCGTGTTGGCCTTTAGTATCTCCTCGCTATCGGCCAGTAGTACTACATCATCAGCATAAACTAACAGCTTATTAATACCATTCAGTTGTAAGCCTTCCTCGTTCTCTAAAGATTTAATGGCATGCTCTAGTACAAAATTAAATAGTAGAGGAGATAGTGCATCTCCTTGCTTCAACCCATTCTGGATTTCAAAAGTGTCTGAAAACTGTTTGCCTACACGCACCCTACTCTTTGAGCTATTTAGACACATTCGTATAAGTCTAACTAACTTTTTAGGAATTCCGAACTCCAGCAGGATACTATATAACTTCTCCCTCTTAATTGAATCATTAGCTTTTTTGAAGTCTACATATAGTTGATGTACAGTACCATTATATTCCCATTTCTTCTCTAAAATATGTCTTATACTGAAAATCTGATCTGTTGTAGACCTGTTTCTTTTAAATGCACATTGATGATCTCCTAGAATGTCATCAATATAGGGAGTAAGTCTGCTTACTAATATATTTGTTAGAATTTTGTATGAAGTTGAAAGTAATGAGATGCCCCTGTAGTTGTTGCAATCAGTTTTATCTCCTTTCTTATAAATTGGTATGATAATTGATTCCTTCCATTCATCTGGAAGAGCTTCTTTTTCCCAAATCATACTAAGCAACCAGCGTATCTTGTCCATCAATTTTTCTCCCCCTGATTTTATCAGTTCTGCTGGGATCTCATCTGAACCGGATGCTTTATACATCTTCAATTTTTCAATCGCCATTTCAACCTCTAATGCACTTGGCTCTGCGACTAGCATTTCTGCTGTCTGTAACTTATCCTCCTCAATGTCCTGTTCTGTATGTACATTTAATAGCTGATTAAAGTAACCTTTCCATCTATTTAATATACTCCTAGAATCTGCAATCATATCCCCATTTTCATTCCGAATTATGTTTGTTCTAGCCTGAAACCCCTTCTTCTCTATACTAATTCCCTGATATAATTCTCTAATGTTCCTATTTTTTGCATTCATTTCAAGATCATTAATCTTCTCTCTCATATATTCCCTCTTTTTACTCTTTAGCAACTTGGTGGTTTCACGTCTAACACTACCCAATTGCTCTAAATTTACCTCATTTGGCTCGTGTAACCATTTCATTTTTGCTAGCTTTCTTTTCTTTACAATGTCGGCACATTCGTCATCAAACCATTTCTTGTTTTGCCTCTTTTTTAGACAACCAATGCTTTCTGATGCTGACAATTTAATAGTATCTCTTATAGCCTCCCATTCTTTATTTATATCATTCTTCGTTTGCCACATTGTCATCTGAAGATTCCAGTACTTCAAATCTATTAGCAATTTTGATTTGGTATTCTTGCCGCATTTCATCATTTTTCAAGTTTTTTAATTCATATTTTACAGAATCATCTTTAGCGTTCGTTCCTCTCATAAGCGATAGCCGTTGTCTGATTTTCACTCTGACCAGATGATGATCCGAATTGCAGTCTGTCCCTGTAACTGATCTAACATCAATGATGCTATCGTGCCAGCGTTTATCCACTAATAAATGATCTGTCTGGTTCCGAGTTTCTCCATCTGGGGACGTCCAGGTGTATTTATGAATATCCTTATGCTGAAATGTTGTGCTCTTAACAATGAGATTCTTCGATGTGGCAAATGTGACTAATCTAACCCCGTTGTCGTTACTATCTTCATAAAGACTGAATTTGCCTATTGTTGGTTTGAATATATCTTCCCGCCCCACTTTTGCATTAAAATCTCCTAAGACAATTTTCATATGATATCGTGAAAGGCTATCAAATAAGCATTCTAATTCTTCATAGAACTCATCCTTGATCTTGTTATCTTTATCTTCTGTGGGGGCATGTACATTTACAATTATAAAATCATGTCGTTTACCCTTTAGAATTATGTATGATATCCTATCACTAACAAATTTAATATCTCGGATAGCGGATAGGATCCTCCTTCTGACTAAAAAACCCGTTCCAAATGCAGGTCTTTCTGCGCCCCCGTAGTATAATGCAAAGCTTCCTGATTCCTGACTACCTTCTCCTGGCCATCTAACTTCCTGTAAAGCGACTATATCCAAGGGTGATTTATCTAATTCCCGCTTTAATATCTCTAGTGCCCCGCTATTGTATAAAGTCCTAACATTTCATGTTCCTAGGAACATGTCCCTGTGTTTGAGCCTTTGGCATGGGTTCCCTGAAGTAGTCCCCGCCCGAAGATAGAGAGCTTACTTTTACCAATATCTGTTTATTATCAAATATATTAATTGATATAGAGCACCCCACGCTTTTGATGGTAAAATTATTTTCTTTTTGTTGATAACTCTAATTTTATTCTATATGTGTTGGAGATGATTTTTTTTGTTGACCACTTTATTTTATCCCAAGCGTATTGGAAATTAAAATCATTTTTCATTTTTTAGTTTCCTAATAAAGCGTGTTCTTTTAGTTTTTTAAAACTGTTATTTATTACATTGCATAAAGATATTAAATTCCTGGATATGCAAGTGTAACAATAACATTAAACTGGACGATTTAAAATACAAGTAAACCATTCCAGTTGTCATATTTGGAGAAAGAAGATGTTAAAAGTTATTAGTCCATGATTGATTCCTGGGATTGTTTCAGAACTCTCTTTGCAATTAAAGTTACATTTAATATTGAACTTCAAACATGGTGAAATGTAGTTAAGAATTATTCTAACATTTTTATTTCATGAAATGGGTCCAACATAGTGTCCATAATCTTGGTCTAATTGTGTTTTGAACAATCCAATTGTTAATTCTGTTTGTAATACACAGAAGTTTTTTTTCTATATTTTCTGATAGTACACTATAAGGCCTGTCGGTCAGAATTATTTTGCAGGATGAAAAATTATGCCCAACCACACACAATGTTATGGCATACTTGTATCATGCTATATTCGATAGTTTGATGCCCTTACCTACATGAACTTTACTAATTTCACAAAGCACTTAAACGGAAATGAGCACCAGACGCTTGTTCTGGGGATAAAGGCGGCCGTCACGCAGGGCTGACATCAAGTGCCGATTGTCCAGAAAAATTGGTAGTCTTATCCTCCTACTACCCCAAGGGCCTCTTGAGGCCTGTAGTGGGATAACTTTACTTTACTGCTTCAAGTTTACCAGGAGCCTCTCCTATATTTAAATGCTGTAATCTGTTCACAAAGTAAGGACTGCTCTCAGGTAGCAATAACGAGTTGACAGCTATTATACCTGACTATAGAATATTCCAACATTGTTCTTCTACTTATTCATCTAAGCTCATGTTCTTGTCTGGGGATCAAGTTTAGGACAAAAACCTCCATCTAACACTGTCACTCTGTGACTCCTCATCTAATTATTTGCTTTTATAAAATCTATCTATCTTGTTCAGAAGGGATACTGAAGAATTTTCACTTGTCTACCGCATTACACTGTCAAAAATTACATAAATACATTTATTTGAAGAAATATTTTAAGGAATTCCTAGAACTTTTATTGAAAAAAAAAATACGGGAATTTTCAAAGTTGAAAAATATGAAGGAGTATGAAATTTTCACTAAAATATGAACTTTTGCTAAAATATTATGAAATATGACGTTTTTTGTCGGTCTTATTTGATTCTACATATCATGAAATGTAAAGATACTTAGTCTCAGCGCTCTCTGACAAATAGTTTAAAACATGAAATTTCATAAAATTCCTCGCTCTAGTTATGAGTTATCCGTAAAAGAATACCCGCCGTGCGCAGATACACTTGCCCGGGAATCTACTTCTCCCGATCCTCTTGGCATCAATAAAAGACAAAAATGGTTATTGTGATTTATCCGTAAAAGATAAACATATGCTGTCACGGCTTTTTTGTAGAGTCATTTTGTTAGATATTCAATTCTGTGTACATTAATGCTATGTATTTGTTATGGTTTAGGCAGCGTAAGCCATTTAAGCGTCCAAAAAGTTTTTTTTCGCGTTTTTCACTACAAAGGGCGATTTTAAAAGTGTAGGAGTTGAGTATCATAACTCTATTAAAGCCTATGTTCATCCCAGGAATCTCGTGAACATTTTGCAAAAAGTCCCATCACAATCGGATGAACGGTATGGCAGCGAATAAAATACGAACAAACAAACATTCATTTTTATATATTAGAATAACTAATAGCACTGCTACTCATAAATACATTTTAATGTGTTTTTACCACCAGCCATGCACTGTTCGGGAATCTGTTTATCCCGATATTCTTGGCATCAATGAAAGACAAAAATGGTTATTGTGAGTTATCCGTAGAAGATACACATATGCTGTCGTGGACTTTTTATAGTGTTTTTTCAGACGTTCAATTCTGTGTACATTAATTTGGTGTATTTGTTATGTTTTAGGCAGCGTAAGCCATTTAAGTGTCAAAATAGAGACTTTATTTCACGTTTTTCACTACAAAGGGTGATTTCTAGGGGTGAAGGGCTTGAGTATTACAACTCTCTTACAGCCTGTGTTCATCCCCGGAATCTCCTGAACATTTTTGAAAAAGCCCCATCTCAATCGGATGAACAGTATGGCAGAGCACGCTTGTCCGGGAATCGACTTATCCCGATCTTCTTGGTATCAATGAAAAACAAAAATGGTTATTGTGTGTGATATCCGTAAAAGATAAACGTATGCTATCGCGGACTTTTTTGTAGAGTTTTTTGAGATATTCAATTCTGTGTATATTAATTTGGTGTATTTGTTATGGTTTAGGCAGCGTAAGCCATTTAAGCGTCAATGTAGGGACTTTATTTCACGTTTTTCACTACAAAGGGTGATTTTTAAGGGTGAAGGGGTTGAATATCACAACTCTGTTATAGCCTATGTTCATCCTGGGAATCTTCTGAACATTTTGCAAAAAAACCCCATCAAAATCGGATCAACGATATGGCCGCGCATAGAATACGAACAAACAAACAAACATTGATTTTTATATGTCATATTTCGTCATATTACAGCTAGAGTAATAGCTCTAACCGCCGCACGCCCCTGACGATGATGATAATACCGGAGAGGCGGAACAGAATAACACTATATGTGAGTTTTGTTTATAAAATATAGTTCTCCCATTTCATCAAAACTGGGAGAATGCATCTGGTGTCATGGTGTAGGACATGAATGGTACCATGAAAAGTGTATTGTAGCTGAGGGAAGAAAAAATGTATATAGGTCTAATATAAAGAAATAAATCTTATTCTATGATAGTTATAGAGACTATTTAACTCATGCCCCAAATGGGAGTGAATGACCAATCACATTCAATGATTTATTTACAACCAATCATAGTCGTGTTTCACCATGAATTTATCAAACAAATTTATCATATTAAAGAAAGCTCCTCCTTTTTAACATCATGAATAGGTCATAGCATTATTCTGCAGCGACTGACTCTCGAAGGAAGAAATACGGCTACCAGATTGTATATATAGTGCACGAATATCAGCTGATAGTGCTTGCGGGAGATAATGTAAAAACATTTGTAGCAATTGATTATACAAAAAAAAAAAAAAAAAAAGAAGAAGAAAGAAACCACTGTTTGCACTTTCTTAAACGAATTATTTCCCAGGAAATAATGTTGCAGAAAAATATAATTGACATATTTACATCATAGGACATCAGAAATTATTTAATACCTATAATGTTGGTTATAAATTTCTCCACTAGGGTGCATTCTTAAAATATTGCGATTCTTTGGCAATAAATAATATGACTGGTTGCAGTGATGAACAAACGTAACAATCGTTTCTCATTTGTTTTCAAACATAGCTTCTCATTTGTTTTCAAACATCGCTGTTTACATTAAATAAATAAATATTTTAAAATAGGTATATAATGATTTGTGAGTTAACGGCTTAATTTTATTCGTTAGATAGTCATAATTAGAACAAGGAATTATATGAAGAAAATTATACTAAAATATGAAATCACAACAAAATATGAAAAATATGAAAATCAGGACACAAAAATATTATGAAGCTACTATTTTTTTTAACTTTTTACATATATTTATATACACAAGCCCTATATAATTTATGGGTATACATACCAGCACACAAATGAGACAAGAAGACCTTTTTGTAGCTCAAGAAATCAAAAGTTTCACTGTATTTCCATTTTAATTAATTCTGACTCAGTATAAAATATTATGTTCGTTATTTGAAGCAATTTTATTGGCTCAAATTAAAGTGTATTGTGTGAGGAATCACGCTAACAAGCCGGAAGGTCGTGGGTTTGAGTCTCAATGGGGTCAGGTTTTTAGCTGGACCAAACCTTCTGGCAGCATCATAGCCCTAGGGTCTACTCAGCTCTTAATTTAAATGAGTACCAGACGCGTGTTCTGGGGCAAAGGCGGCCGTCACGCAGGACTGAGAACCCAGTGGACATCCCTTGGCGATTGTCTAGAAATGTGTAAGTTTCAACATCCATCTACCCCAAGGGCCTCCCAAGCCTGTAGTTTGACACCTTATTTCAATAAATTCGTACTGGGCTTATATAAAACAGGATCAATTAATTTATCTAACGATATTTAATTACGAAATCCAAACATAAACGAAAATCAAAACATAGTAACCGTAGTAACATGCTTCCATCGAATATACCACCGACAAAATTTAGAGTAGGTGCAGTTTTGATGACTTTTATTTACTTTACATTTCATATAATGAATTCCAGTATAATATAAATGTCCACGATAACAGTTAAATTGGATTAATCAGAACACACTTCATCCCCCGTCCTCCGCTAACTAACTCACTGGCACGATCGAACCCGTGATTTTATTTTGGCACCTTACCTAAGCTCTCCATACATCCCTATCCTGGGCCAGTGTTTTCCAATCATCCCCACTATAATCTAATTCCCTCAAATCATGGTTAATGTTATTCACCCACTTCATTCTTGGTCTACCAACTGGGCGTTTTCCCTCTGGTTTTCCTACAAGAAGCTTCCATGCACGTCTTTCATTCCCCCATTCGTGCCACATGTCCTGCCCATCGCAGTAGACCAAGTACTGTATGTCATATTTGGAGAAACAAGATGTTAAAATGAATTAATCCACAAATAATTTAGTGAGTATTTCGAAACTCTCTTTGCAATTACAATTATTTTTAATCCTATACATTACACGAACGAATATAGTGAAATGTAGTTAGAATTATTTTAACATTAGTTTTTTCAAGAAATTTGCCCGAGCACGTTATGGTATACTTGTACTTACTTACTTACTTACTCACTGGCACTATCGAACCCGAAGGTTCATGGCCGCACGGACATAAGCTCTCCATACATCCCTATCCTGAGCTAATGCTTTCCAATCATTCCCTGTATAATCTACTTCCCTCAAATCATAGTAAATGTTGTTCTCCCACCTCATTCTTGGTCTACCAACTGGGCGTTTTCCCTCTGGCTATCCTACAAGAAGCTTCCATTCACGTCTTTCATTCCCCATACGCGCAACATGTCCTGCCCATCGCAGTCTACGAGACTTAACTGTTCTTATTATATCTGGCTTCCTATAAAGACCATGTAGTTCATTGTTATGTAGTCTTCTCCATTCACCTGTCTGTTCATCTCTCTTTGGTCCAAAAATTTTCCTAAGAACTTTATTCTCAAATACTCGTAATCTCCTTTCCTCCCTTAAAGTAAGAGTCCATGTTTCGCACCCATATAATATAACTGGTAGAATAATAGTTTTATATATTTTCAGCTTAACGTTTTTTGAAAGAAGTTGGGACAATCAAAAGTCTCTGCAATGCATAATAGCAAGCATTTCCAGAATTGAGCCTATGTTTAATTTCTTTGTGCATCTCATTCCTATTTGTGATTATTGTTCCTAGGTATTTGAATTCAGCCACTTCCTGAAAATTTCCCTCATTTGTCATTAGCTGTCCATTTCCATTATATACTGAATTTCTACGTGTGACCATATATTTAGTTTTACTGATATTTACTTCCAGTCCTAATTTCTTAGTGTTACTCAATAGTGTGTGCGTGTTGGCCTTTAGTATCTCCTCGCTATCGGCCAGTAGTACTACATCATCAGCATAAACTAACAGCTTATAATACCATTGAGTTGTAAGCCTTCCTCATTCTCTAAAGATTTAATGGCATGCTCTAGTACAAAATTAAATAGTAGAGGAGATAGTGCATCTCCTTGCTTCAACCCATTCTGGATTTCAAAAGTGTCTGAAAACTGTTTGCCTACACGCACCCTACTCTTTGAGCCATTTAGACACATTCGTATAAGTCTAACCAACTTTTTAGGAATTCCGAACTCCAGGAGGATACTATATAACTTCTCCCTCTTAATTGAATCATATGCTTTTTTGAAGTCTACATATAGTTGATGTACAGTACCATTATATTCCCATTTCTTCTCTAAAATCTGTCTTATACTGAAAATCTGATCTGTTGTAGACCTGTTTCTTCTAAATGCACATTGATGATCTCCTAGAATGTCATCAATATAGGGAGTAAGTCTGCTTACTAATATATTTGTTAGAATTTTGTACGAAGTTGAAAGTAATGAGATGCCCCTGTAGTTGTTGCAATCAGTTTTATCCCCTTTCTTATAAATTGGTAAGATAATTGATTCCTTCCATTCATCTGGAAGAGCTTCTTTTTCCCAAATCATACTAAGCAACCAGCATATCTTGTCCATCAATTTTTCTCCCCCTGATTTTATCAGTTCTGCTGGGATCTCATCTGAACCTGATGCTTTATACATCTTCAATTTTTCAATCGCCATTCACAACCTCTAATGCACTTGGCTCTGCGACTAGCATTTCTGCTGTCTGTAACTTATCCTCCTCAATGTCCTGTTCTGTATGTACATTTAATAGCTGATTAAAGTAACCTTTCCATCTATTTAATATACTCCTAGAATCTGCAATCATATCCCCATTTTCATTCCGAATTATGTTTGTTCTAGCCTGAAACCCCTTCTTCTCTATCCTAATTCCCTGATATAATTCTCTAATGTTACTATTTTTTGCATTCATTTCAAGATCATTAATCTTCTCTCTCAAATATTCCCTCTTTTTACTCTTTAGTAACTTGGTGGTTTCCCTTCCTAACACTACACCCAATTGCTCTAAATTTACCTCATTTGGCTTGTGTAACCATTTCATTTTTGCTAGCTTTCTTTCTTTTCTTTACAATGTCGGCACATTCCTCATCAAACCATTTCTTGTTTTGCCTCTTTTTTAAACAACCAATGCTTTCTGATGCTGACAATTTAATAGTATCTCTTATAGCCTCCCATTCTTTATTTATATCAGTTTCTTCTTCGTTTGCCACATTGTCATCTGAAGATTCCAGTACTTCAAATCTATTAGCTATTTTGATTTGGTATTCTTGCCGCATTTCATCATTTTTCAAGTTTTTTAATTCATATTTTACAGAATCATCTTTAGCGTTCGTTCCTCTCATAAGCGATAGCCGTTGTCTGATTTTCACTCTGACCAGATGATGATCCGAATTGCAGTCTGTCCCTCTAACTGATCTAACATCAATGATGCTACTGTGCCAGCGTTTATCCACTAATACATGATCTATCTGGTTCCGAGTTTCTCCATCTGGGGACGTCCAGGTGTATTTATGAATATCCTTATGCTGAAATGTTGTGCTCTTAAGAATGAGATTCTTTGATGTGGCAAATGTGACTAATCTAACCCCGTTGTCGTTACTATCTTCATGAAGACTGAATTTGCCTATTGTTGGTTTGAATATATCTTCCCGCCCCACTTTTGCATTAAAATCTCCTAAGACAATTTTCATATGATATCGTGAAAGGGTATCAAATAAGCATTCTAATTCTTCATAGAACTCATCCTTGATCTTGTCATCTTTATCTTCTGTGGGGGCATGTACATTTACAATTATAAAATCATGTCGTTTACCCTTTAGAATTATGTATGATATCCTATCACTAACAAATTTAATATCTCGGATAGCGGATAGGATCCTCCTTCTGACTAAAAAACCCGTTCCAAATGCAGGTCTTTCTGCACCCCCATAGTATAATGCAAAGCTTCCTGATTCCTGACTACCTTCTCCTGGCCACCTAACTTCCTGTAAAGCGACTATATCCAAGGGCGATTTATCCAATTCCTGCGTTAATATCTCTAGTGCCCCGCTATTGTATAAAGTCCTAACATTCCATGTTCCTAGGAACATGTCCCTGTGTTTGAGCCTTTGGCATGGGTTCCCTGAAGTAGTCCCCGCCCGGAGAACCGAATGGGGGACTATTTGACCTCCGGAAAATTTTACCCCAGATGAACCCATGTCCGCATTTCTTGACGGTTATATTTTTACGGTGAAAGATCGTCACTCTTTCGCCCAAGGTACTTTTTTCGTCTGGCTTATCACCTTCGACCAGTCCGGCATGGGTAACCCTATCGGCAGCAATGCTACCGCCGGCATAGCTCTCAAGATCATTTAAGCACGCAAGCCACTCCACCACGACAAGGTAAAGATACCATGGAGGGATGGTATACTTGTGCTTTGAATAATCAAATTATCAATTCTGTTCGTAATAGACAGGAGCTTTTTTTATATTTTTTAACGCCTGTCTGTCAGAATTAGTTTGCACGATCAAAAAGTATGCTCCACACCACATGATGTTATGGGAGCAAACATGTACCGCGCTATATGTGATAGTTTGATGTAAGTGAGAATAATATTGGCCTTACTTACAAGAACTTTACTAATTTCATAGACTTTGGAGTAACATTAATATTGAGTGGAGAACATATTTTTAATAACTCACCTCACACAATTTCAAATTTATTTGATTTAAGACCATTGGTTTCGAATGAATTTTTCATTCAGCTTCAGTTTATTTTCAAGACTCCAACTTATTTCCTAGCACAACTTCAAGTTTATCAGCAGCAGTCTTACCTATATTTAAATACTGTAATCCATTCACAGAATAAGGGCTGTCTTTAGATAGCAAAAAGGAACGGGTTGCTACCTGTGAGAAAGAGTAGTTGGTTATTATTCTAACATTGTTGTTCTACTTATTCATTTTCTTGTCACAGATTAGGAAATCCCTGTTCTTGTTCTGTAGTTTCGGACAAAAGCCTCCACTTGGACATTCCATGTCTCCTATTTTCAATTATTTTCTTTTATCAAATCTATTTATCTTGTTCCAGATGGGATACTCAGGAATTTTCGCCTGTCTACTATATTACTTGTTAAAAAAAAATTCAAAACTACAGTCACTTCAAAAATGTTTTTAACCAGTTAGTAGAAATGTTATTTAAAAAAAATAAAAGTTGAAAAATATGAAGGAATATTAAATTTTTACTAAAATATGAACATTTCGCCAAAATATTATGAAATGTGAAAAAATATGTAGGTCTTATTTGATTCTACATATCATAAAATGTAAAGATACTTTGTCTCAGCACTATCTGACTAATAGTTTAAACATTAAATTTCATAAAAATCATCGCTCTGGTCATAACAAATGCCACTCTTAATTTCCAAATTCTCTAGATAAATTCACTCCTCACTTCGTGAGTCATGAATTTATCGATAATTTGGAAATCACTTGTGGCATTACTTATGAAAATTATGTTACAAATTGTGTTTAAAATGTCTGAGAAGTAAATATTTTACTGAAAGAAGTCATTTGAAAATTTCCCGATTCACCCAAAAGACTGTCCCTATTCATCCTAACATTTTAGGATGAACATGCAGTAATAGAATATCCATCCATAGTAATTCTGCCCGAAGGCAGGTCCTTCACTGCAATCATAGCATTTTCATGCTATGCTTGCAGCTTTACTAGGGAATTGTAAGTGTGGTAGCTTCCCGTTGCTTTCCACACCGGTGAAGAATGATGATGATAATGATAAGGGTGACGATGATGATGGCCATATGATTTCGGGGACCGTTTGGGCCTTAAAGTTTTACTGACATTTGTCTTACAGGTGAGGAAAAACCCCGATAAAAACCTCACCCAGAAAAACTGCCCCGACAAGGGGATCGAACCCGGGCCCGTTGCGCGACAAGGCAGCACGCAACCTCGAGACCACAGCGGTGGACTAATAGAATATAAATGTCAATAATTCCTTATCCATTTGATTGGCAGAGCTATAACGAGCTCAAAATGTTAATCAAAGATTACGGTACATTAAATCATTAAATACAAAACATACGTGTTATCGAAAATGAAACCGATATTACAGATTTTATTATTTTTTATCCCCATTCACCCCATACCTACCGTACGGGGACACGGGTATTCCCTAACGATAATTTCTTAATCAATTTAATTTAGTTACAATTATTTACCTACAGATGTCAACGAGTGATATGTGGTTAGTAGGCATACATCGCCTTAATGAGACATCTAGTAGACAACTAAGGTATTACTTGGATGGATGAATATCGTTTAAATTTTGCACAGAGGCCTTTTTATTCAGGCTTGTGGTTCTTTTACGAGCATGAAAATCTTCAGACTCGGAACCCACGGCATGAAGTCCCTCCCGGGAGCTTATCTCTTAGATTTTTCCATTCTAAAAACCCATTGACTCCGGCCGGGTGTGAACTCGCGACCTTGGGAAATAAAACAAGGAACATTATCACTAAACCACTGCGGCTATTTTTTTGTATAATAATAATAATAATAATAATAATAATAATAATAATAATAATAATAATAATAATAATGAAAATCCAAAAATAATACTTTAGTCCAGTGATTTTATGACTTGGGAGGCGTCGAGGTTTTACAGAGAGCCTTCCATTCCTTATTATTCAGGGCACCTTCTTGGCCTTTTTCCACGTCACTTTCAAATTTTTATAAGTTCCTATATGATATAATCCCATGTTTTCGTGGTCTTCCTCTGGGTCTAAGTTTACCAAGCCCACCTATTCGGGTTTCCCATAACACTGGTCAATATGATTTTTTTCTCATGAGTACCAATAGTTGTACTTAATGCAGTTTTTTATTGTGTTTTCAAATATGTATTCGGAATTTCTCCATCGCCCACAGTTTTTTTATTTCAATTTCAATTAATGGATTTAAATAATTATTATTTTAGTAAACGTTTTTTTCGTCCATTTGTCCATTGTAAAATAAAAAAAAAAGCTAACTCAGGAGATTTCAGCTATGGAAAAGAGATATCAAGGCAAATGGAATCCTAATATGCTGGCCAATTATTGTTGGACCATCAAGAGGGATGCTCCACAGGCGAAATATAGCAGAAAATCGTCACTTCTTACTTTCTAGGTGAGTCCGAATGTTCGAATATTGTGTAGTTACGAATGTAGAAAATATTAAAAGTTGGAAATATATTATTCTACTAGTTATATTATATGGGTGCGAAACATGGACTCTTACTTTAAAGGAGGAAAAGAGATTACGAGTATTTGAGAATAAAGTACTTAGAAAAATGTTTGGACCAAAGAGAGATAAACAGACAGGTGAATGGAGAAGACTAAATAACAATGAACTACATAGTCTCTATAGGAAGCCAGATATAATAAGAACAGTTAAGTCTCATAGACTGCGATGGGCAGGACATGTTGCGCGTATGGGGAGTGAAAGACGTGCATGGAAGCTTCTTGTAGGAAAGCCAGAGGGAAAACGCCCAGTTGGTAGACCAAGAATGAGGTGGGAGAATAACATTAACTATGATTTGAGGGAATTACATTATACGGGAAATGATTGGAAAGTATTAGCTCAGGATAGGGATGTACGGAGAGCTTATATACCCGCGCGGCCATGAACCTGCGGGTTCGATAGTGCCAGTGAGTAAGTAAGTAAGTAAGTAAGTTTGAAATTATAAATTCCTGTCTCTCGGAAACCTTGAGTGATGGAGAAAAACCGATATATTTGAATTCAAGAGAAAAAAAATACCATCAGAATCACATATTTTTCTTTCTGAGACAAAAAAAATAGTTTCTTTTTTGTTGCTCAGTGTAATTATTTAGTTATTATGCATTCAAATATGAGACCAAACGATACGACTTAAGATTCATTATTAAACTGTATATTATTTTGCAGAGGCTGAATATTCAAAGTTGTTATTGTTTAATTTCGAACTTTATTCTTCCTTCTTTGCCAAGCGACCTTGTGTCGACATTTCATTTTTTCGTGTTTGTATTTTTGTTATTCTTTTTTCGGTATTATCCAGATTTAGCTTTAAAAAGTGGTATCGGGATATATCGCGTCTTGGAAGAAGAGGACCACAAGTATAAAAATGTCATAAATTGAGTTAATACTACCATCTGTTAGAAAAAAATGGTTAGAAATTTATTTATTTATTTATGGCCACAAGTCATGTACACAAAAATGGAGACAGGAAAAAATGTGTCCATATCAAAAATTGAATTCACCATACATTTTTAAAACTTTAATTGCGAATAACTCGGAACTAAAAATGCGATGTGTTGACTTATAAAGTATATTTTTCGTTATCAAACTTATTTCTCTTTTTCCTATGAACCCCATATTTATAGCGTGATGTAGTTTGCCTGCGCTTAATAATCTGGAATTTAATTCACCTACATTTTTTTTTTTTCATTTTCACTAAAATTTACACCCAAATATTAAACATTTTCTACTGGCTCTAATACTACTACTACTACTACTACTACTACTACTACTACTACTACTACTACTACTAATAATAATAATAATAATAATAATAATAATAATAATAATAAACTCCACGTAGCAAATATAAAAATATTTTCTTTTTTCCATTCATTAGCCTTATTCGTTCGTAAGTCATCATGGTGATCCGTCTGGCCTTTCCTTTTATCAGGCTTGAAAGCAATAGAATGTCCCACCCTGGTCCTACCAACTAGTTGCTAGCAAGGAAGTGGTAGTCCAGCGATGGGGTTGCCATCTTTAAGCATCTGGACCTGCTTCAATACTGCATTTACTCAGTATTAGTTGGAATGGTTATACCGCCATGACTCGGTCCCCAGAGCCTCGTCTGTTAAAACAGGTTGCACCACGAGAAGGTGAGGTTGAGAATTGAGTAGGAGAGGTTTATATGAGACACTTCACTACTCCTTGCAACCCTCAAGAATGGCTAGATCCAGAATCCCCAAGGCAATAATGAACTACTGTCCAAATGGGAAACGGTCACTTGGTCGACCTATGAAAATATGGCACGAAAACAGCTTTCTCAGGCCGTAACAGTTCTTCTAGGACTAATACCTGGCAGCATGATGATGATGATGATGATGATGATGATAAAAAAACTCCATGACGCAACAAGCCTAGAAGGCCCTTGCAACCGGCTGCTGTACATGTGCCATGTACAGAGGTGGATGATCATCAATAGGGGTGCTGGTTAGCATGTCGAGTCCCTCAGCTGTTGTAGCTGGTTTTCTCACCTGGACCTGTTACTTATTGTTTGTCTTTACATATGAGGGAGTTACTTAACCAAGTTAATTTAGTTATGAGTATTTCCCTACAGATGTCAGCGAGCTACGAGTGGTTAGCTATTCGCCTCAAACTAACACCTGGAAGGCAACTAAGTTTTTACTTCTATGAGAAAGGCCGATTACATTTTGCCCAAATGCTCGCATTTAGGGTTGTTCTTTAAGAGCCCAAAAATCTTCAGATTCGGGACCCACGATTCTAAAATTTCTCCCGGAGTACCTGTCCCTTGGATTTTTTCCGTCTTTAAATTTCTATCGACCCCTGCCGGGTTGAACCCGCGACCGTCGAGACTTGAGGCAAGGAACATCAACTCTCAGACTACCAAGTAATAGTTGCTCAAATTTCTCACGAAGTTGGGTAGGCACCAGTGATTCTACTATAGGCCTTAGTAGTAGGAAGCCTTGGGGTAGTAGGAAGTTAAGGCTCCTACTTTTTCTAGACAATCGGCACTTGGATGTCAGCTGGGTTGTCGGTCCTGCGTAACGGTCGCCTTTACCCCCAGAACAAGCGTCCGGTACTCATTTCCGTTAAAGGCTGAGTCGACCCCAGGGAAGTAGTGCCGCCAGAATGCACCAGACCCGATTTCATGGGAAAATTTCTTCTTCTGTGGGGGGGGGGGGTACTCGAACCAGCGAATATCCCATAGATCGAATAACTCCATAGTGCGACAGGCCTAGAAGGCATTTGGCCTTCCAGCCGGCTGCAGCCTCACATCTTGCCAATGTAGGAGTGACATGTGTTCTGCAGGTCGGGTCACCCAACTGGTTTTCTCAATCTGGAGCCGATACTTATTGTAGCTACCTAAACTCCTCATGATGTTGTGTGGGCACCGGTCCCATACTGGTCAAAATTCCATGAGAAAATTTCTTCCGCCATGGGGACTTGAACCAGCGCAGCGCAAATCCCTTAGCTTTGCGCCAAGGCTTCTTGCCTTAACCATTCGGCTACGGCGCGGGACCATAGATCGAATAATATATTGACAAAAGTTGTTGGATGAAACAACTAAAAATGTATTTTGCACTCCTCTTTATGGTATTATATATATATATATATATATATATATATATACTAGCTGGCCCGGCGAACTTCGTATCGCCTTTAAATATTTTTACGTTAATCGGTCATTATACGTACTTTCGTTTTTTTTTCTACGAACTTGTTGCCAGTTTGGATTCTCATCATCATCAAGACGTCTCTGTGTAGTAATATAATCTTGTGATATATTATAGTCATCTTGTTTTTCATTTAATTGAGGCATGGAGATTGTTTCTGAAATATTAGGCATATTATTATAACTAGAGCTAGGAATTTTAGGTGATGCACCTTAATTTTGTTTTGTTACTACAATGCTCAAATTAGCTTATCTTGCAAAGAAAAAATTAAATAAATGCCCCTAAAAGTGTTTTAGTTGCACCTTTTTTCAATGCTAGCACTTTTTTGCACCTTTTTATCAATGCAAGCACATTTTGCACTTTTTAAACCTTTTTTTGTCTCTTAGCAGCATTGTATTCCCAAAATAATGTGTATATTTTTTTTACATTTCTTCAAATACGCTTTCAAGGGTTGGTAACTATTTGTAGTATCAGTCCACATCACATTACTTCCACTTTAGTGCAGTCCCGTTAGGTTATTCCTTTTAAATTAGTTCATACCTCCTTGCACCACAGTTATGCGAAAACTATTGTTTAAGCAAGGGAAGTTCTTGAGTGCATAAACAAATTTTCAGTTCAAAATAATATTTGACTTGTGCTGTCTGCTATTTTCCTGAGAGACCAGTATGCAGTATGCCAAAAGCGAATGTGAATTCCTAAAAACTACGTGATTTTGTAAAACAGTTTAGTGCATATGGAATTCAGAGTGACAGATCTGTTATGAGGTGCATTCTTTGTGATATTTCAATAACAATTGAAAAACACCAACATAATTGTGTACGCAGCATACACAAAAATAACGAACTACAAAGCAATAAATGTGTATTGCGACAACAGTTTATTGGCGAGGCGCTGCCTTCTTCAAGTTTAATAAATAAAAAATATTGGCAATAAAAGATTCCGGGCTATGTGGCCGTGGTCTATAACTGGCGTTTCTTCCAGACGTTTCTCCCTCAACTGCATTCGCAGTCGAGTCTACGACAGAGAAACAACAGCTGGAAGCGCTCGCCACTGAAGATGCCCTCCGCAGTTGAGGGAGAAACGTCTGGAAGAAACGCCAGTTATAGACCGTCGCAGTCGAGTCTACGACAGAGAAACAACAGCTGGAAGCGCTCGCCACTGAAGATGCCCTCCGCAGTTGAGGGAGAAACGTCTGGAAGAAACGCCAGTTATAGACCACGGCCACATAGCCCGGAATCTTTTATTACCATGATTACCGGCCGTGAAAGCCTGCATTCCACTAATAAAAAATATTATTTTTAATGATATACCGGTAGCAAAGACATTTGTGGCATGTATATTCCTCTTTCCAAACTTAACAACCCTATTATGAAAGCATATTTGGAGAAATATACTGGGAAGTCTGTCCCAGATGAAAACCTCTGTGTGAAGAAAAATTAAAACAGATCAGTCATGTAGAAGGTGAAAACCAGTAGCCTATATTTTACATTAGACACTGATAGACAGTTGAACATTTTTAGATATGTTCTACACATTTGAGTTTTTTAATAATATCTGCTTTAACAGTTTTCTGGACTTGTGATTTCAATAACATCTAACTTCCTATAGAGCGACTATATCCAAGGGCGATTTGTCTTATTCCTGAGTTAATGTTCCTAGTGCCCCACTACTGCATAATGTGTTAACGTTCCATGCTCCTACCAACATGTCCCCGTATTTGAGCCTTTGGCATGGATTCCTTGAGTTCCCACCCAGAAAACCGAATGGGGAACTATTACACATCCAAGTTAACTGTTCAGGGGTGGAGGGGAAGAGTTTTAGCGCTAGTGTCGCCGATATGCAAACAGATCAACAATAGACAATATCTTTGTAATGAAACAAATCTTTGAGAAATGTCACGAATACAATATTAACTTATATAATATATTTGTTGATTACTCCCAAGCTTTTGATACTGTACATCGAAACAAAATAATTGAAAGTCTAAGTGTGTATGAGATACCTCAAAAACTAATAAAATTAATAGCTTTAACTTTGATAGATACAAAGTACGATTAAAATGTAGCAACGCACTCAGCGATGCGATTGAAGTAAACTCTGGGGTCAAACAGGGAGATCCTTTATCTACGACATTATTCTGTATAGTAATGGATATGGTCTTAAAACAACTTGATCTAAGAGGAAATATTTCAACAAGACTAAAACAGTGTCTTGCATATGCTGATGATGTAATAATAACAGCAAGAACAAAAAATTCCCTACTGGAAACCTTTGACAAATTGAAAAATGAAAGTATAAAATATGGGCTTGTAATCAATCTAAATAAAACAAAATATTTAAGATGTATGAGAAATAAAACAAATTTGACTGAACTAACTATAAATAGTGACTGTATTGATCAAATTAACTCCTTTAAGTACCTAGGTACAATACTAAACGATAATAATACTGTTGAAGAAGAGATCAAAACAAGAATATCGCAAGGGAATAAAACATATTTTGCTAATTTCGATATATTCAAAAGCAAATTAATATCAAAAAAATGTTAAATTCAAATTATATACAGCAATAATAAGACCAATCATATGTTATGGAGCTGAAACCTGGGTACTAAAAGAAGCAGATAAACTAAGACTATTAACGTTTGAGAGGAAAATATTTAGAAGAGTGCTAGGTCCAGTAAAGGAAAATGGAAATTGGAGGTTGAGAAGGAATGACGAATTATACCTCAAGAATAATAAAGAAAATATAGTTAGTTTCATCAAATCCAAAAGATTACAATGGTTTGGACATACACTAAGAATGCCAAAGGGAAGATTGCCGAATGATATTTTGAATTGGAAGCCACAAGGAACAAGACCAAGGGGAAGACCCAAGGACCGATGGGAAGATGACGTAATTGAAGATTTGAGAGAGATGGGGATTTTTGATTTGAAATCCACTGCACAAGATAGGAAGAAGTGGCGTAAACTGGTTGAGAAGGCCAAGACATTCCACTGGAAGTCGTAGAGCCTGACGAAGAAGAAGAAGAAGTCGCCGATATGCTGAATCTGTGGAAGGGATGTAGGAGAAAACTGTACATCCGATCATGTATTGAAATTTTTCAACTTCAAATGTGGGGGGGGGGAAATCTCTAAACACGTGTGAAAGTTCGTAACATGGTTGTCAAATTAGTCATTTAAGCACGGAACGCTCAAGCGGTCGGATCATTTAAAATCACAGTATTTGTCGTCTCTCTGTTGTCAGCCTCACAATAAATCACAAGTGGCAACATAATGAGAAGGGCAAGTAAGGGACAGCTCATTCCTAGACCTAACCCCAAAAGTAACAGGGTTGTCAAGTCACTGACCGTGCAGAACTACGCACCATTAAAATACATAGTATTTGTCAGCTCTCTTCCTGTCAATCTAACAACATAATACAAGGACAGGAAGTGGCAACATAGTAAGGAATAGAAAGAGAGACAGTTTGTTAGTTAACATATTTTCCGCCTGCACAAAACACTTGGATGGGTAATATTTTACTTCCGGAAAATTTTACCCCAGTGGAACCCATGGGTATGTTTCTTGACGGTTGTATATTTGGTGAGAGATCGTCACTCTTTCGACCAAGGTACTTTAATGGTTATTCCTATTTATTGATATTCCTATATGCCGAGTTTAGTTCCAAAAAAATTGAGGCTAGAGTTAGACGATCATCTAGCCAATATATGGATGGCATTTGATCAGCCTTTAGAATCTTTCAATTGTTAAACCTGGTTTTCACAACGTGGAGCCGCTACTTTCTAATTCATCATGATGCTGGGTGCATACCGGTCCCATACTGGCCGAAATTCCATGATAAAACTTCTTACTTCACGGAGACCCAAAGCTCTGCACCAAAACATGATGCCATAAATCACTTGGTTGCGGCACGCACACACACACACACACACACAAGCTTTATACCGACAAACTTTCAGAAGTTGTTCAGGGATGTTTCAGAGTGTTTTGATGTGAGGAACCCATTATCCCCGATGGGCCATTACCTACTAATTTAATTATTTTCAATTTGTATTACTCAACCGCCTTTATATTGTTTACTCAGAATATGATTGTTTCCAAATTACACTAACACACTGTTTAAAGTAATTGTTCAAAATTATCACTGCCATGATCACGACAAACTTCACAGCTACGCCTAATGAACTATCAACACGTTTGAAATTTATATTAAACACCGTTGAGGTTATGTAATAAGATGTTAATTATATAATTTTTACCTGGTAAGTCAGTCCTCAACTAAATTATTAAACTTCTTATTCTAATATGGAGGCCTTTCGAAAACAATGTTTCATCTTCTGCGTTTTAACTGGAACTGATGGTGTTATATAGGTTGTATAATGGATTTATCTTTGCGGTTATGTTCTCGTTGAGTAGGTCTTTATTCCTTACTTCTTTTAGAATCTCTATGTCTTTTACCAATTAGGCAAAACAATAAGAAACTTTAACACACGATATTCGGAGCATTTCAAAAATGTTATTGATAATGAAGAAAAATCAAGCTTTGCAAAACATATACTAGAAACAGGTCATCGATTTGAAAAAATCGATAACTCTATGTCAGTATTACACAAAGACTATAATAACAACAGGATCAGCATCCTTGAAGACATAGAGATTCTAAAAGAAGCAAGGAATGAAGACCTGCTCAACGAGAACATAACCGCAGACATAAATCCATTATACAACCTATATAACACCATCAGATCCAGTTAAAACGCAGAAGGTGAAACATTGTTTTCGAAAGGCCTCCATATTAGAATATCTTGAAGAAGTTTAATAATTTAGTTGAGTACGACTGACTTACCAGGTAAAAGTTATATAATTAACAGCCTAATGAACTGTCGCGCACTCTGTAGCATCCCAGGAGATTGGCGCACATCATCAGCGGCTGCTACAATCCTAGCAACCAAGTCCAGTACACTTTTCGAGAAGAATAACTTACCCGAGCTCATCTCGTGACACCACGAGAATAATTCCGTGGCTGATAGATCTGGTGATCGAGCTGGCCATACAACAAGACCACCACGACCAGTCCATCTTTGCCCGAACTGTTCATCAAGGTATTCTCTAACATTCACTACAAAAATATGCTGATGTTCATTTATGTTGACTATTTAACTCATGATATTATAACGATATTGTGAAAAGAAAAATTAATGTCTGAACCAGGAATCAAACCGTGGACCTCTAGTTCTCCAGACTAGTGTGCAGCCCACGACATTAATTTTTCTTTTCACAATATTATAATAACTTATAATATGATCCATTATTGGAACTGTGTTAAAATAACAGTATTGGAAAATGTTAAATATTTAATTCATGCCCCAAATGGGAGTCAATGACCAATCACTTTTCAATGAATTTTGTTTTACAACCAATGACAGTCGTGTTTCAGCTCGCTGGATTTATTTTAATAGGATATACTAAGTTTCGTTGTGAAACATAAAAAAATGACCGGTAGTGCGATTTTTCTATTTTCACTTCAGGTGAACTCCTACACCTAATGGCTTCAGAGAGTCCAATTGTGAATCTGAACCTTCGGGGTCCCAATTAGACACACCCAAAAAAATCATAAAAATCGGTCCAATCGTTTAGGAGGAGTTCAGTGACAAACACACGTACAGAAGAATTATATATATATATATATATATATATATATATATATATATATATATATATATAATATTTGTCATGGTGTTTTTGGTACTACTAGGTAGGACCGATTAAGATGTGCATTTATTTATTTATTTTTGTTTTCATGAGAACAACTCAAAATTGCATTACTTCAGATTTCACTAAAATTGTGGGCGTCCATGAGTATACCGGTATATATTTATATTTGTTTATTTTTTAATCAGTGCCACCAGGATGTTATTATGACATTTTTGGTATTCTCTATTGACATAGCGTACTTCTGAGGTTGGGGGCCTGGAAGGTGGAGTTAGGCTGATCCGATGATATGAAAGGTGATGGCCAGGCATTGATGCGCCAGGAGAGGTCTTAAACTAAACTTAATCTAATCAGGCGAATATGATAATGATGTCTAGATTGTGTTCGGAGACCGTTTAGGCCGTAAAGTTTTCTGACATTTGTCTTACAGGTAAGGAAAAACCCCGAAAAAAACTAAAACCTGAAAACTTATGCCGAGCGGGGATCGAGCCCCGGGCAGTACACTACCTCCAGACCACAGAGGTGGACATTGTGGATATATATATATATATGTATGTATATATATATATATGTTGTAAATTTTCGCGGATATAAGTATGATAAAGAAAAGTTTCTTGGGTTTTCCGCGTCACAGATTCAAAGTTGGCTATTGGCAACTGGTTCCATCATTTCGACATGATAGGTATCACATGCCGTTGTCAAGGACTGAAACGTTGGATACAGTAGCCATCGGCCAACCTTGACGCGGAAACCCCAAGAAACCCTTCTTGTTAGTTTATATATATACATATATATATATATATGTTGAGGAACCAGCTATAACGGCTGGGGGACTCGACATGCTAACCACATGTCACCCCTACACTGGCTGTTGATCATCTACCTCTGTGATTGACACATGTGGATGTGAAGGGCCAGCAGCCGGCTGGTAAAAGGGCAACCGCTGAAAAGTGGAAAGATCCTCAATCGGATCGGATATATATTCTAGTAGTTACTAAATAGGTATGTTTTATTACAGTAATGTTTCAATAGTGTGGCACGAGGGGAAAATCTTGAACGACTTACGTAACTCTCTGATATCACATTTTTTTAACGGAGTTCTTCCTAAAATAGATATCAATTCCACGAAAATAGGACAATTACAGTATTCTAGCTACAAACAATTAAAGTAAATATTTTACTTGGTATTTCTATTTTAGGACCTACACGTGACACGAAATAAGAACAATAGATATATTAGCGAATTCCGAAGGAATCACGGATGTTCTCATGAAACTATTTTAGAAATTTTCATTGATCCTGCTTACGAGGGGAAGTGTTCAAAAATAACGAAATGGATTCTAACGAACCTGTTATCAAATATCCTAACAGTCATATACCGCCTTTAAACATGGAGCCACAACTCCATAACTTTCGAGTAATTAATTAATTAATTAATTAATAATGGTTTGGTTTTGGCGATACCTAACGTCCGGTCTCGGTTAGGGCTATCATATACTATTCCATTCTGCATCACGATGTAACCAGCGCTGTCTTAGGCTATGCCGGGGCCCTTGGCACACAAGAATTTGGGGCCCTGTTGGAATGTAAAAAAGAAAAATGAATGATAAAAACATTATTCTGCTATGATCTTATATTTATTATGGTTAATTGGTACAAATCAAATAATATACATATGTTATCAATTAGATAAGCATGCTGCTAGTTTGAATTGGTTAAGATGATAATGGTTTCTTTCGGGATTTCTGTTGTGCAAAATCTTCTATTATTCCTCAAAGTCTATTTTTTGAAGGATATCACTTTCTATGAACATAACTGACAAATTAGTAAGTCGTTCTTATAACATCGTTGTTTGCATTTAAATTTTTATTCTCTTTAATTGTGAAAATGAGCGCTCTACACTACAATTAATCATTAAGCAAAGTAATATTCTTGTAGCAACTTCAACATTTGGAAAAGTTTCTTCTAATTTATCAGTCTCCATTAGGTTATGTAAGGTTGAGATACTCAAATCCGCTGATTCCTTTGCTATGTTCTTTAAATACTGTCTTAAATTAAAACATTCTGATATGAGCTCATATGCATTAATGTCTTCGTAATATAATTCTGCAAATTCTTTGTATTTTTTTTTGTCTCAGAATCGATTAACTGACAAAGAAAACTAAAACGATTGTCATGTCAATTTCTTGGTATGCTGCCAAATGATTGTTTAAATGTGCATATAATGTGTCGATTATAGCAATAAACGTATCTACACGAGAGGGGATTAATTACCATCCTGAGCGTAGTGTAGTGTAAGCGAATATATCGGCCTTTCGGGGCCCCAGTGAAGATGGGAGCCCTGGGCACGGGGCCCCCTGTGCCCTTATGGCAAAGATGGCAATGGATGTAACAATTTTTGTGTGGGACTGCGCATCAGGCGTGACGTCAACTTGGTGATAACTGAGCGCGCTAATTGCAAACACTCGCCAAATGTATTCTACTTTAGCGCAGAAACGAGTTGTGCTGTTTACAATTATTATTGTAAAACTCGTAATAAAACTCCAAAAACTCCATGGCTCGAAAGGCCTAGAAGGCCCTTGTCTTACCGTCTGGCTGCTGGCCTCACACCCACATGTGTTAATAGCAAAGGTAGACGATCATCCAATCAGTGTAGGGGTGCCATGTGATCAGCATGTCGGTCCCCCAGCCGTTATAGCTGGTTTTCTCAACCTGGGGACGCTAATTGTAGCTGCCCAAGTGCCTCACGATGCTGGGTGGGTACCGGTCCCATATTGGCCGAAATTCCATGAGAAAATTTCTTCTCCCATGGACACCCGAACCACGCAAGTCCCGTAGCTCTGCGCCAAGGCATCTCGCCTTAACCACTCGGCTACGGCGCGGGACTAAAAATCGTAATAGTGGCATTAAATATTATCATCGTCATTAATAATTATCAATTATTATCTGACTAACTCACTAGCACTATCGAACCTGCAGGTTCATGGCCGCGCGGACATAAGCTCTCCACATATCCCCATCTTGAGCTGATGTTTTCCAATCACCCCTGTATAATCCACTTTCCTCATCATGGTTAATGTTATTCTCCCACCTTATTCTTGGTCTACCAATAGGCGTTTTCCCCCTGGTTTTCCTACAAAAAGCTTCCATGCCCCTCTTTCATTACCCATTCGTGCCACATGTCCTGCCCATCGCAATCTACGAGACTTAACTGTTCTTTTTATATCTGGTTTCCTATAAAGCTCATGTAGCTCACTGTTATGAAGTCTTCTCCATTCGCCTATCTGTTTATCTCTCTTTGGTCCAAAAATTGTCCTAAGAACTTTAGTCTGAAATACTCGTAATCTCCTCTTCTCCCTTAAAGTATGAGTCCATGTTTTGCATCCATAAAATATAACTGAGAGAATAACAGTTTTAAATATTTTCAGTTTAACGTCTTTTGAAAGGAATTGGGACGATGATACTCCCTGTAATTGCATGCATTTTCAGAATTGAGCCTATGTTTAATTTCATTGTGCACCTCATTCATGTTTGTGATTATTGTTCCTAAATATTTGAATTCAGCCACATCTATTGAGTACACTTGCTTAGGTACTTGTGAAAATAGGAAATTAAGTTTGCTATGGTTTATTCACATGTTGGTGAATGTTAGTTTCGTTTTATAAATATTACAGTAGGTGTATATTGCACTGAAATGAGACATAGTATACTATAAAATAAACCCTATTTTTATACACTTAATGGTGGAGCATTGTTGTTCGTGACTAGAAATCCGCAGATATCACGTCAAACTCCTGACCTCAAGTTATATTGGCGTCGCCCACACTCACTTCCAGTTTTTGTAGATTATGTATTATGCAAAGAAAGATTGTTATACATCTCTGTCCTGAACAGATTTTGCGCAGACGCCACGTAATATCGTGGCTTCAAATCGTTAATAGCAGCTTGTCAAACCGAACGATCTGGTTCAGACATAACGTTTGAGATTCGCATTTTGCAAGTCCGGATTTCAAATCCCAATGCCAATCAACCTGATTGATGTTTTCTTTTTCTTTTGTCGGAAAAGTAGGATTAGAATTTCATTATCAATTTAACCATAATTCCATAATACACTAAATTTAATAGAGGTTGCGTTTATAGAAGACATGAAATAAACAACAATAGACTGAGGCCTACGCTCAAATGATCTGGACGCGATATGGTCATAAATATTTTTTTTTATTAATGGCGTGTCCACCGCTGTGGTCTCGAGGTAGCGTGCTGCCTTGTCACGCAGTGGGCCCGGGTTCGATCCCCAGTCGGTGCAGTTTTTCTGGGTGAGATTTTTATGGGGGTTTCCTACCTGTAAGAGAAATGTCAGGAAAACTTTAAGGCCCAAACGGTCCCCGAAATCATATGGCCATCATCATCATCCTTCACCGGTGTGAGAAGCTACCTCACCTACAATTCCCTAGTAAAGCTGCAAGCATAGCATGAAAATGCTATGATTGCAGTGAAGGACCTGCCTTCGGGCATAATTACTATGGGTGTATTAATGGCGTAGCTCATTGTTGAGCCATAGCCTCTCCTCTGTTAGGAGTTACTAGACAAAGTTCATTTTTAGTTACCTTGTTTGCCCATAGATGCCATGAATGGTATGCGGTCAACACACCGACTCAATGAGACATCTAACAGACGCCTAAGGTATTATTAGGACGTTGAGGTCGATAAATTTTGCTTAAATGCCTCTTTATTCAGGCTTCAGAATCTTTTACTAGCCTGAAAACCTTCAGACTCGGGACCCACGGTTTAAAGACCCTCCCGGAGGACTTGTTCCTTGGATTTTTCCGTCCTAAAAGAATCCATCGTCTCCGGCCGGGTTGAACCGCGACCCTCGGGACAAGTCAAGGAGCATAACCACTATATAGTTCACCGCGGTCGATGGTCGTAGATAAGGAAGTGCTTAAAATAATATATAAATTTATAAAATAAATAAATAATAACGCTATTTATATGTTTAATAAATATACACAGACAACGTTAGGGCCTATACGCAAAAACAACAAATCTTTCATCAAATTTCACAAGCAATTTTTTGCTGCTAAGTTACTGGGCAAGTGAAAGTAATGGTATATTTTATTATTAGCTCTGTTATTTATTTATTAGTATTTTTAAAATAATTAATGTAATGGAGTCTTCTGACGCCATTTTCGAATAATCTTAAAATATGATATTGACAAAGAGAAATTTTCGTAATAGAATCTAATTGTATTTATACATAAAGCTGATGACCAGAAAAAAAAAATATGTGTGTTACTTTCACAGATTGAAGAAAGTACACTGCTCAAAAAAATTAGGGGATATTGTAGAATAACCTATTAAGACTATGTGTTTAGGAACAGTATTAGATGCAATCACTTTCTATTACTCCAAAAGAATGTAAACAAGAGTTTGAAGTCATTACCTAACCTCTGTACCACACCAGATGTCAAAGAGATCCTGATTAGGAATATGGCAAACAAACAAAGCAATATTAACATGGGTGAAAATGTTTCTTTAGTATGGTGTATGGTCTCCTCGAACGGCCAGCACTGCCTCACACCTGTGTGGCATTGATGCAATGAGGTTAGCAATGAGTTCTTGGGGGATACGTGGCCACTCTTCCATAAGAGCAATGTGCAGCTCTGGAACAGTTGTGGGAGGTGCTGGTCTGCCTGCAATGCGCTTGCCTAATGTCTCTATGTCCCACACATACTCAATCGGATTTAACTCCGGGGAGGAAGCTGGCCATTGCATACGCTCGATACCCTCCACTTCCAGCATGTCGTCCACCAAGCCACCTCTGTGGCGTCGTGCAATATCGTCCATAAAAAGAAAAGAATCGCCTATGGCACCAGCATAAGGCATGACAAAAGGTCGGAGAATCTCATCTCTACACCTTACCGCAGTCAAAGTACCACCTTCGATGACGTAGAGGTCCGTACGTCCACCACTACTGACTCCTGCCCACACCATCAATCCACCGCCACCATATGGGGATCTTTCACGTACAAAAGCTGGATTGTTTCGTGTCCCCTTTTCTCTCCAGATGAATACACGCCGACTATCACATTCCACGTTGAATTGCGACTCATCAGAAAAAAGAACTGATCTCCATTCAGCATGCCTCCACACACGATGTTCCTCCGCCCAGTTTCTGCGTTCTCTACGGTGTTGTGGAGTTAACCTGGTACACACCATGGGCCTACGGGCATAGAGACCACTTCCATGCAGTCGATTAGGGACAGTTTGAGTTGACACCCTGCGTCCTGTTGCTGTTTGAAGTGTATTTCGCAATTGAGTTGAATTCTGCTGTCTATTCCGACGGACTGTTAACAAGAGGTAACGGTCATCCCTTGTTGCCTTTGGTCGACCTTGTCTGGCTCTTCTGTGAACAGTATGTTCTTTGAAAATGATTCCAAAGTCTGCAAATCACGCTTTGAGACACCCCAATGGCTTGTGCCACCTCTTGTTGTGTCTGTCCAGCTTCCGTCCTTCCTATGGCCCTCCAAGCCATTGGTTCAGGTAAATCACGTTGTCGAGGCATCACTGTCTCTAAGGCAAGTCATTCACTAACTGAAAACTGGACTGGATTTAAAAACAGCAACAAAACATTCACCCCCACACCACCCTTTCACATCAACAGTACAGACACTGCCCTCTGGTGTGGTACCGAAGTTACGTAACAACTTCAAACTCTTATTTACATTATCTTGGAGTAATAGAAAGTGATTGCATCTAATACTATTCCAAAAAACATAGTCTTAATAGGTTATTCTACAATATCCCCTAATTTTTTTGAGCAGTGTATTTGTAAGATGGCATAACCACCTAGGTCTACTGGAATTTTTAAAAAAATCAATTTTTTATTTATGTTATCAGAACTTTTCAAAAGATAATGGGCGATTCTGTACGAGTACACAAATCAACAATTATCAAGTGCCAAACGAATTAGCTCAGGCGCGCAGACGGTCTCGTTTGAGATTCGTATTTGGGAAGTTCCGTATTCAAATACGGAATCGATTAATATCACTAGGGTATTTTCTGGTTTTCTCAGCTGTCAAGAAACATACTGGGTTTGAATTTCGTTTCCAACAACCATTTCATCATAATACCATTACATACAGTTAAATAGTTAAATTCTACATAAAAAAGCCGGTCATGTGGACTAGTGGTTATCATATTCATGTCTGATTCTGAGGGTCGCAGGTTCAAATCCAACCGGAACCTATGGATTTTTTCATGGCGAGTTGGCTTCCTTCGGAAGGAAATAGAAATTGTATGTCCCGTGTCGTAAATTTACGCACGTAAAAGAACATCAAATGTGAAATAATAGGCCTATGAACAAAATATTGTCACTACTTGACATGGGTTCAGTATTCGCGTCGTTTTGGTGTAAATAAACAACACAGGTAATATCGAAAAAATCCACAATAATTTTACTTAATTTATAAACTCTTCTGACATTCTGCTCACAATTTGTTTTAATGTTTAATCTTGTTTTAAAGTTTTATCTGTTACAACAATTATCATCAGTCTCTAACGAATCCACTTGCCACAATTTCTCCTTTTTCACAGCTCACTGTATCGCTGTCAATTCGTAACTGATTGGCTTCTCGGCCCTAAATCGAGACTCTCGTATGGAAGCTTCTGGCATAGAAACTTCGCGACAATGAGGGTTGAGACTTGGAGAAACCTCTGCAACGGAGGTCTAGATGCATCGATGATCTGCGCGGGTCTTTGCGACTCACGAGTCGGTGACTCACAAATCTACTTTTATCGATGCGAGATCACTATATTCGCGTTCACCTGCGAAATTCAAACGCCGCTATTACGATGCGTCATAATATATTAACAATTTCACGCCCAGCTTTCAAAGATAAACAATATAAATTCATAGGCTACTAAATAAAACGAAAATATTCCAGATGCAATATGACTCAAAATCGATTGATTAAACATTAAGCTGGAATAAAAAATAGTGATTTATTATTCATTGTTTTCCTGGTTTGCTTTTGCATAATCCGAATTTTTCCTTGTTTTATTATTGGACATGCTCAATATATATTTTTAAGTCACCGCTGCAGACTGTGGTCTCGAGGTAGCGTGCTGCCTTGTCACGCAGCGGGCCTGGGTTCGATCCCGGTCGGTACAGGTTTCATGGGTGAAGTTTTTTTCGCGGTTTTTCCTCACCTGTAAGACAAATGTCAGAAAACTTTAAGGCCCGAACATCATATGGCCATCATAATAATCATCATGCATATTAGCCTTAAATTAAGTTTAGGATTAAAGACTCTCCTGGCGCACCACTATCATCATCACCCATCATGTCATCAGGACAGCGTAACCCCGCCTTCCAGGCGCGCCAACATCAGAAGTGGGTTAAACAATTACCCCAATGCCAGAAGAGAACACCAGAAATAACGAAATGGCAACCTGGGACGTTGAATAATAAAATTAAAATGACAAGTTCGGAGTTCCGCTTTTTACATATGAACCAAATATTAATTAAAAAAAACTCTTCTATAATTTGAACCCACTGACATTTTCGAAACTTATTTTGGCGTTGTTGCTATATCCTATATGTATTTTGTCGCCAAATTTACAGTTTAGCACTTAACCAATGTCTACTGATCCAACTTCAATTTTCCAGGAACCAACACATAAACAATAAACGATCAAGTAAACAAGATATCATCACGTGATATCTGATTTGACGGACGTTTCTGCAATCATGCATTAGTCACAGAATGTCGAATATTCTAGTTTCAGTGGCATTAGTCATCAAAAGGTACGCTGTGTAATCTCGCGGTTCTAACGTGAAATATTTATTTGCATTAGAAGAATTCAAAGTGAGGTTTTATTGTGGAAATGAGTGCTTCTAGACAAGCTTAGGTTAATTGTAGTTTACTAGAGACAAAAAATATGCACCTGCGCTGGAATTTAAATCCAAGATCCCCAAATTTATGCGATGGCCCTCTTCAATTAGAAACACAGACATAAACCAAACTTCTCTCTCTTTAATCCCTGAATCTCCCTACATGGTAAAACTGAGTTCATAACATTTAAATGAAGGTGGTTTAACTTCGTGAAGCTATTATAATGGTATTTCACTGTTATATCAGCTAATTACACTGAGCAACAAAAAAGAAACTTTTTTTTTGTCTCAGAAAGAAAAATATGTGATTCGGATAGTATTTTTTCTCCTGAATTCAAATATGATATCGGTTTTTCTCCATCCGAGAGACAGGATTTTATAATTTTAAACACTTTTTAATATTTTCTACATTCGTAACTACACAATATTCGAACATTCGGACTCACCTAGAAAGTAAGAAATGACGATTTTCTGCTATATTTCACCTATGGAGCATCCCTCTTAATGGTCCAAGAATAATCGGCCTGCATATTAGGATTCCATTTGCCTTGATATCTATTTTCCATAGCTGAAATCTCCTTATGAAAGTGTTCCCCGTTTTATTTTACAATGGACAAATGGACGAAAAAACCTTTATTAAAAAATTATTATTTAAATCCATTAATTTAAATTTAAATAAAAAACAGTGGACGATGGAGAAATTCCGAATATATATTTGAAAACACGATAAAAAACTGCATTAAGTACAACTATTGGTACTCATGAGACAAAAATCATGTTAACCAGTGTTATGAGTTCTTCCAGACAAGCCGTCTGCCTGTAGTATTAACATAAATAGAGAGAAAAATGAGTACCTGAGCTGATTTGAACCCATTAACTTCAGTTTTATGAACTGATGCTTGATCTCAGGCACATTTCCTTGACCAAGGCAAATACCTCCCATGAGAATATTTTAGATGTTCATGGGCAAAACCTGGCTTAGACCAAAATTACAAAACAAGTTCGTAAAACAATTTCAATTCTTGCTTGCTATTTAAAAATATGTATCAAATCTCATAATTCTTAATAAATAAATAAAAACATGTATATATTATTCATCAACTGATATAAAAACAACCCTAAAATATGTTTAGAATGAATTGTTCCATATGTGAAATAGAAATTATGATGACTCTTTCAAGAATAAAAAATAATTAAAACTAACTCATTGGCACTATTGAACCCATAGGTTCATGGCCGCGCGGACATAAGTTCTCCATGCATCCCTCTCTTGAACTAATGTTTTCCAGTCATCCCCTTTATAATCTACTTCCCTCAAATCATGGTTAATATTATTCTTCCACCTCATTTTTTGCCTGCCTACTGGACACTTTCCCTCTGATATACCTACAAAAAGTTTCATGTCCCACTTTCATTCCCCCATATTTGCCACATATTCTGCCCATTGCAGTCTACAAGACTTAACTATTCTTATTATATCTGGTTTCCCATAAAGATCATGCTGCTCACTGTTATTTAGTCTTCTCCATTCACCTGTCTGTTCATCTCTCTTTGGTGCAAAAATTTTCCTAAGAACTTTATTCTCAAATACTCATAATCTTTTCTCCTCCCTTAAAGTAAGAGCCCATGTTTTGCATCCATATAATATAAATAGAAGAATAATAGTTTTATACATTTCCAGTTCAATGTTTTTTGAGAGAAGTTGAGTTAACAATAGGCCCTTTAATGCATAATAGCATGTATTTCCAGAATTTAGCCTATGTTTAATTTCTTTGTGCTTTTCATTCCTATTTGTAATAATTGTTCCTAGGTGTCTGAATTCTGTCTCTTCTTCAAACTTTCCTCCATTTAACTTAACTGTCCATTTCCATTAGATAAATTATGTCCCTGTGACCATATATTTAGTTCCAGTCTCAATTTGTTAGTGTTACTCACTTTACATTACTAATATAAAATATATATATATTTTAATTACAGATAAAAGTGTAAAGGACCAATAATAACAAATATTTCAAGAATGTCATCACGCTCAAAAGAAAAGATGGCTGCAGCATTTCGTAAACTTTTCCGCTCATCACAAAAGATTGGAGACCCAGAAGGTGCAGTAGGAGGCCAAGGTTGTTCAGGAGGGAGTGGATCCCCTTCAAGAAGACTGTTAAGTAGACATGGTTACCACAGAGATGCCGTCATTCCTGCTGAAGGTAGTCTGGAACTACCTGCTCCAAGCTCTAGGAAATCTGTTGCTGATCTGTTCAAGTCCAAGAAGAGCAGTGGGGCTTCAAGTTCGAGCAGTGCAGACAAGCAGATGAGTGCAGGAACTAGTTCAGCCTCTCAAAGAACTGTGAGAACCAGGAGGCTGATGAAGGAGTTGAGAGAGATTCAGCGGATCCAGCAGCAGTACAGGCATGAGCCAGTGTTCACAGTGGAGTTGGTGAACGACAATCTGTTCGAATGGCATGTCAAGCTGTACAGAATCGACTCCGAGAGTGAGCTAGCTACAGATATGAGAGACATGGGGATACCCTACATCTTATTGCACATTGTGTTCCCTGATACTTTCCCATTTGCTCCTCCCTTCATGCGTGTGATATCACCTCGCATCGAGAAGGGTTTTGTTATGGAAGGAGGTGCCATTTGTATGGAACTGCTTACCCCTAGAGGATGGGCCAGTGCCTATACTGTGGAAGCAGTTGTCATGCAATTTGCTGCTAGCATCGTAAAGGGACAGGTATGTATTTTCACACATTATTTGCAAACCATATATTCTTAATCTCATCTACTACTGCATTGTTATGTGGCAATGGAAAGACTTTAATAAAAATTAAAACAAGTAGTTGGACTAAGGATGTTGACTTATACAGTAATAATGGAAGATCCTGAGTACCCCATGCAGATCAACCTCACTAAGAGGTTTTTCCTAGTTTTTTTTTTCAATCTTCAAGCTAAAGCTGGATTTGGATTTACTAATATCCATTTAATGAAAATCACAATTGGAGGGCTTTTACATAAAAGAAACCAAGCACCAAACAATTGCTCTAATATATCTTCATTTAAAAAAACCTGAAGCATTTTTTTTGTAATTACAGTGGCATACAGAATATATTAATATGTTCAATAAATGCATGTCATATACAAACAATTTTATTCATTTTATTATAAGATAAAAGGCTGTAGAAAATATCAATAACTTAAATTTAATTCAGGATGCTTAATTCCTTTTATATAAAAGGTGTCCAATTCATATTATCATTTAAAGAATAAATCAGGAAACATATGACAGAAACATGCAATCTACTGGATGCATCTAAAAATATGTTATCCATTATATCATATTAATAAGTAAATAAATAAAAATTAAATAAAAAATGTTGTTGGAGTATATTAATTCCAAGGTTATAAGTAATCATTTGAAAATGCATCTAAATATTCAATTTATTTTATGTTCCATTTATATTAGAATTACATATGCCTATCACTTAAATGTACATTTTCTCTAGTCCTATACAATTTGTTTATGCACACTTCATTCCTAGTTAATTCAACCATTCATTGTTGATTATCTAACATCTCAACTCCCAAAAAAATAGTTTTAAATATTTCCATATCTTACTCTATCTCTTTCTTTAAATTTAATATTTTGAAATGTAAAATCCGGCTGATTTCCATGAAGCTTCTCAGTAAGATAAATGTCTCCTGGAAGCGTTACGAGCGCTTCGCAGGACAAGGATGGTGGAAGGATAGAATACAGATGGCAGAGATACGGTTCCTAAGACAAGTAAAAGGATGTAGAATAGACTTGATAGAATAAGAAATGAGGATATAAGAGAAGAATTGAAAGTACAGCCTTTATTGGATAAAGTCACGAATTACAGACAGAAATGGATTGATCACATGGATGGAATGAGTAAGGAGAGATATCCATTGTTAGCAAGAAATTATCAAGCAAGAGGAAGGTGTGATGTTGGAAGACTTAGAAGACGTTGGGTTGATGCATTATGAAGTCGGAACGGGCAATTGCCTAATCCCTGGAGTGATGATGATGATGATGAAATGTAAAATCGGAATTACATTGTTTGCTCTTAATTATAGCTGAGTTCACAATGAAATGTAGCCCACTATATTTAGCCTATTATAATGCAAATTATATTTTATTGAATTCTTTGTAGTAGCTGAGTGGTTTAAGGCATTCATGCCTTGGTACAGAGCTAAGGCCGGAGGACTTGTACTGATTCGAGTCCTCATGGAGGAAGAAATTTTCAGCTTGGAACTGATCACACAACACCATTAGGAATTTGGGTTGCTACAATGAGTAGCAAATTCAAATTGAGAAAATCAACTATAATGGATAGGGGACACGACATGCTGTCTACTTGTAAAACAACATATAGCCTATTTTATTGAAGTGCTGATAACTGTTTAGTAGTGGACACCACGATGTTTGTTAATGTGAGGATGTGCACTGAGAACATCCTCTTTTCTGTCCCATCTTTTATTCAATTTGAAGAAGTAAATTGCTGTCCCACGTTGTGGTGACATTTTGAAGCAGTAATTCTCTTCATGTCCGATGTTATAACATTTTGAAGAAGGATTTGTGTCCCAAAAAGAATTACAGGTTCAGGTTGGGTTTGATTTTTGGTAGAGCTGGATTCTCTTCTCAAGGTCGGAAGTTGGTACACTGGATAGGAAAACACTTTAAAATCACTGAAAACTGTTTCTTGTAGAAATAATTGTAAATTTATTCACTTTGTAGGTTCCCAGCAGATTAAGTAAATGTGTGTGGTATTATTCTTCACTATCAATTAAAATATTCTTTTCTTTTCTGGAATCAATTATTCTTGTATTAAATATTACATTTTATCTTGAGAACTCTTCTTGCTTCTATCTTTGTGGAAAGTTATATGCAAAATGAATAGTGTAATTCTTTTATAATTTTGAAGAACATTATTACATCACATGATGTTATTTTTAAATTCTATTGGTTAAAAGTTCTTTTAAATATAAGGTTTAAATTTGATTTGTTAAATCCAAAAGTTAATTGTTTTAACATCCAATCAAAGTTTAGTTTTCTTTCATTTAAAAATATGAAGTAAAGAAGGTGTTTTTATTACAGTTATAACAGAAAGCTTTATAATTCTGACAACAATGACTTAAAACAATTTTTAAAAGCATTATTTAGAAAGACTGTTATGTAATACAATTTCTTTAATTGTTACTGAGACATTTTTATTCAACAATGAACAACAATGAATTATTTGTATGTTTTTATTTATTTAAGTTAAAGAAGAAGAAGAAGAAGAAGTTATATTTAAATATTAAAACAATTTTAAAAGACAAAATTATTAACTTAAACTTTCATATTTATTATGATATTAAAATCCTGCTTTAAATTTCATATCTTCTTTCTAAATATTGGAGTGCTAGAGAGTAAATAGAATCATCGCCAACTGCTTAACATTGGATACAAACCAACAAATTATATTGAAAATTGTTTAGTTTAAGAAATTCTTAAGCAGTAGTGCATTATATAATAATTAATTTGTTGTTAGAATTTATATCACACTGTGGTCTCGAGGTAGCATGCTGCCTTGTCATGCAGCTGGCCCTGGTTCGATTCCCGGTAGGGACAAGCTTCTGGGTGAGGTTTTTCAGGGTTTTTCCTCACCTGTAAGACAAATGTCTGGAAGTTTAGGGCCCAACGGTCCCCAAAAATCATCTGGCCATCATCATCATCATCCATCACCAGTGTGGAGAGCAACAGGAAGCTACCACACCTATAATTCCTTAGTAAAGCTGTAAAGCATAGCATGAAATGCTATGATTGCAGTGAAAATTACTATAGAATAGAATCATGTTATTGAGCAAAGTAATTAATTTTCAGTAGTGTGACACATTTTTGGGATATAAATTTAAAATGGTGATTTAGGATTTCATTTTAACAAATTAGTTTGTCTAACACTTCTGATAAATTAGAAAATTTTATCACTTTTTAATCTCACAAAAGTTTAATTGGATACATGTCAGGACCATTTTAATAAAGATCATAACTCCATGGTTTGCAAGCCTTTGGTGTTCTCAGGAATTGGAATGTATAAGAGAAACATTTGGGTTTAGATTGGAGGCCTTGAATACCTCAGTGGCAGAGCATTAGTATATAAAACTAAAAGTCTTGGGTTCAAACCACAGTCTAGGTTCATTAAATATTGTGTATATGTTGACTGCATCTCGTGACTCCATCGTGTAAACCACTTCATGTTTGTTGGTGCATGTGCATGGTGTATGATTGGAACTTAAAAAAATATTTCACGTCACATGTTGTAAAATATTTCCAAAATTTCTTCCTCCATGGAGACTCAAACAAGCGCAAGTCCCGCTCTGCGCCAAAGCATCATGCCTTAACCACTTGGTACAGCATAATAATAATACAAACTCTAGCAATTGAGCACTGACTGACTAATATACTACTAAGCATGGCTTTGAGATTAGTCATATTGAACTAAGAATGTTCCATACAAGCCTAGGGCCTTGGTGCAAGTGGGATGCATAGTATATATATATATATATATATTATATATATATATATACATACACACACACACACACACACATATATATACATGGTTGGTTGGTTGGTATCTAATGTCGAGCACTTGATAATGAAATCATTGATCATATATATATATATATATATATATATATATATATATATATGGTTTTATCCCTCTTTTACACTTTTCAAGGGACTAGAGGGAAAGTGGCTTAAATTAGGGGAAAGTGTAAATTATGCGAAATGAGGAGAAGCTAATAAAAATGTTAATGCCCATATTCTGCAACCGTTCTAGAACATGCAAAAAAAAAAGCACTGACTGGGATAATACACAATATTGGCTAAATAATGTAAGGTTTCTTTTAATTTAAAATAAAATTCTTTACACCTCACCTCATATCCTGTCTTTTATTTATTTAGAAGACAGGATATGAGGTGAGGTGTTGAGAATTTTATTATAAATGAAACCTCATAATGATATTCCTATAACAGTTCAATGTAATGTGTGTTTTGAACTGCTGTAAATATAAAATTACTTTCTTTTACTTTCCCTGTTTCAAAAATGAATAACAAGGAGAGGTGCAGCAAGCAGAACTATGAATCTTTATTGAGAGATTAAAATCATTTTGTTTTGCCATAGCGGAATGCAGGTTGAATTTCAGAAATGTTTGAATTGACTCGATGAACATGCTCTGCTATATATCGATTGTACAGAAGTGAGATAATCGAGCAAATAAATTGAATATCTTAAATCTTTAACGCTGAAAATCAATGTGTTATGACGTAAATTGCGGGAAAATAAAATTGCAGAAACGTAAAATCGAGGATTTTAATACATTGTGAATATAGGAAAACTGAAGGGACCTGTTATAAATAGAATATCTAGGACTAGATATTTTTAATTAATTATTTTAAATAGTCTTAATATTATAGTTTTCATATTAAAGGAAATATTAGTTTTAGTTGGAATTCTTATTAATATAGGAACAGGATGTAGAAAGAATGTCAAACTATATTGGAAACTGGGAAAAACATTACTCGGTAATCAGATTTACCTTTGACAAGATACAGTTAGGTCTCTATCAAATTAATATACAGTTACAAGTTGAGTTTATGGAAACTTCAGAACAATGTACCGCTAGGGCATGTGAACTTACTATGCTTGGAGAGAGGGAGAGAGATGGATAATGTGGGGTGAAAACACAAGCCTCAGGATAGATATTTTACAGTTAGGACTTCAGGTTGAGAAATAAAAGTAGTAGTGTGGATGGACGGACAGGTTGTTGAAAAATGTAGTGGTTGAAGCAAGCAGCGGTTTGGTAAGTCTGCACATGTTTATTCTTAATAGGATTTTGGGGCCTTAGTATAAAATCAAGATGGGCTTTAGGGCAGGAAATCAATTTAAGTAGTTATAAATGAAGTAGTAATCAGGCCATGTGGCCTAGTTTCAATCTCTCTCTTTCTCTCCCCATGAATATGTAATAGAATAAGTTAGGCTAATTTATTTATGTGTAATTATATATTTTGTTCTTATAGTTTAAATACAGTATATAGTTATGTTTTTATTATCGATTTAACATTTCTCAATGAAAGATAAATTATATTTGAAGAGAAAAGTTTTCGCCTAGACCGAGACTCGAACCCGGGACCTTTGGCTTGCCGGGCCAAATGCTCTACCAACTGAGCTACCGAGGCGAGTTATGATATAGACGCAAATTTTTCTCTTATATACGTTGTAATTCCCTCTCGCCAAATGCATTTGAAACCATTCTATCTTTGCAAAGATAGGCGAAAATTTTTCTCTTCAAATACAGTATATAGTTGTTTAATTATTTATTTATTTGTCTCGAATACCCTCTACTAATAAAGTCATCAGTCATACCGCTCGGCTAGCACTAATCCATAGGTAAATCACATGCTATCTTACCGTCACAATTAATCCATGTCCCAAAGGTCCTTTATGCCCTAAAATAAGCTACCATAAGTGTAACAGGACCCTTAAAAAATTTGTAAAAGGCAGGAAAGCATTAAATGCAGGACTGTAAAAGTGGGGTAAAAATGCTGTGTATATATATATCCATCCATAGTAATTCTGCCCAAAGGCAGGTCTTTCACTGCAATCATAGCATTTTCATGCTATGCTTGCAGCTTTACTAGGGAATTGTAGCTATGGTAGCTTCCCATTGCTTTCCACACCAATGAAGGGATGATGATGATGGTGATGGCCATATGATTTCGGGGACCATTTGGGCCTTAAAGTTTTCCTGATATTTGTATATATATATATATATATACATACAAATTTTTGTCATGCTCGTTTTCAATGTTTACTAAGTAAGATCAATGAAGATTTATATATATATATATATATATTTTTATATTTTCATGAGAACAACCTCAATAGCTACATTCCTTCAGAATTCATTACAATAACTATATAAGATAACAAACTTAATGTAAAGAAAAATCAATATCTCCTATAATAAAACTGATTAATTAATTACATCAATTGAAGATTGAACATTTTTTACACTAGCAATTAAAGACACTTAGCTACAGTAAATAAAAAAAAATATCAGGATAAATTGTTTATATACTAATTACATGTATTATTTATATTTTCAGGGACGAATAGCTAAGAAGCATAAAGGAAGTAAAGACTTCAATCGCCGTTCAGCAGAAGAATCTTTCCGTAGTCTAGTGAAAACCCATGAGAAGTATGGATGGGTTACTCCTCCACTAGCAGATGGCTAACCCTGACATCACAGGATACATGGGAGTAAGAACATTTTAATTGATTCTTAATATTTAAAGGAAGTGACACTATGAGGTTTATTTTAATTAACACACAGAGTTAGAAATTTTCATGATTCACCTCATATTTGTAATTTCTTGAAGAATAGTTTTGATATATTACATATCATTATCAATTCTTTCTAACTTTAGAAACTTTCTAAAGAAAAGTTTCTTTAAAAGAATTGATAATTATAAATAATGCATTGAAACTAATCTTCAAGAAATCTACAAATATGAGGTGAGTCAGGAAAATTTGCAACTCTATATGTTAATTATTTTAATTGATATTTTATTTTCAATATGGGAAACATTTACCTCAAGTGCTGACTTAATCCTCTGTGATTTTTAAGCATAAGAAAGAAGATCCATAAATCAATTTTTTTTTAATTCAATGAAGTGCAAAACAAAATAAAAAAGAATATAAAAATGTCATAGTCTTACATCAGATTTGTAATTTAGAATATTATAGTAATTTAACTTACAAAAAATGAACAATAAGCAAGTAAATAACTTGGTGTATTTATTTTGTTTCAGAGAGACCAACCTGTGTTTCAAGTCATCTAATCTTTGTATTCTTCTATTTAATGCTTTAGTATCTGTTAAAATTATAATTTGATCATATTGTAAGCAGTTTATCTAGAATCACTGTATTACAATAAAAAGCGTGCCAACAACATTATGACTGTCCCTGGTGTGTTGTGATAATTACTTTACAATATTGTAGACAAATAATCAAATCAGTACAAGAACAACCATTGTTTAGTGAGTATGTGTGACTACCTTTTCTTTTATGTTACAGTATTCAAGATACAATCATATGCAACTCACTCTTAATAACTCATTAAAATTACAAAATATTCATTAATTATAAATACATCTTTCCAGATACTATATTTGTATATTTACAGTATGAGAACAAGTCAAAAAGTAATCTTAACATGTTTCTTTTATTTACTTAATAATATTGTACATAATAATTATAATATTAGACATAAATTAAACTGGATGTTAAATATTTAAAAAAAACAATAAAAGTTTGTACCTGTTGTGGCAGTCGTCCTCAACAAATTTTTCTTTTTCATCCAACCAAGTCTTAGGCCTATAGGTCTGTTACGATCTCACTGATGAATTTTGTATCCAGTGTTTCCTTGGACAGCCCAGAGATCTCTTCCCTGTTGGACAATAACAAAGCATGGCTTTGGGAACTCTTATCTGAACTCATTCATTGCAAATGATTCATCCAGTTGTTCTGGTATCTGTGTATGTATTGAATGACCAGTTCTAAACGTAGTTCCTTCAAGATATCATCATTGCATTTGTATCCCTTTTGGTATATCCTGCTGTATATCTCATGAATCTCATTTCCTAGAAGTTATCCTGCTCTCTTCTCCTTTCCTCAAAGTTCATGCCTCACTGCCGTAGCAAAGTGCAGGTATTGCTAAGGTTTTGTATAACTGTACTCTGGTATCTCTCTGGACTAGCGAAGGTTTCATTACTGAATTTATTGTTCCCATGGTTTTATTAAAATTAATAATTTTATTTGCTATGTCTACTTCATCCAAATATGTTAATGTGTATCCAAGGTATGTAAATGAATTTACTCTTTCCAGTATTTTTGAATCTATACAAATTTTGCTACATACATGTTATTTTCCTTGAAAAGTCATTACTTTCGTTTTCTTTGTACTGATTTTCATGTTATATTTTATGGCTATTTTATATTTGTATAAAATATTCAGCTAGACCTTCCAGAACTGGTTCCATTTTCAAAGCTGTTCATTGGGAACTGGTTTTGTTTAACGAGTATATTGCATAGTGGGTTGATCTGGTAGGGCATATTCTCATTCAGTAGGTTATCGTTTCTTTTTATTTTATTATTTATCGTTTCTTGTTTGTTTCATAATTTCTATTTCTTCTAAGATGTTTAATTTTTCTGTTATAATTTTCTCTATGCATTATTGAGAGGGTGTTTTCTGTTGTGTTGAATTGATGACCTGTGTTTGTAACATGCTTAGCAAAACTTGATTTACCTCCATTTTTATGAAATCAGTGAAATGCTCATTATATTTTATTTTAAAACTCCTAGTTGTACATCCTATATAAAATTTTTCACAACTATTGCATTTACAATCATTTAAATATCTTAGAAGAAATAGAAATCCTGAAGCAAACGAGAAATGATAACCTACTGAATGAGAACATGGCTTACCAGATCAACCCACTATTCAATATATTCATTAAACAAAACCAGTATCCAATGAACAGCTTTGAAAATGGAACCAGTTCCGAAAAGCCTAGCCGAATATTTTATACAAATATAATTTATTGAGGGCGACTGCCACAACAGGTACAAAATTTTATTGTTTTTTAAATACTTAATAATAACCTCAACAGAACAAAATGTTTCTTAAAATTATGAATGTTGAAGTACTCCAATTTGATCTCTTTCAGTAAAATGATATTTTCCACTCATAATAGACTTATTGTGAGTTATTTAATATTTCAATGGAAATAACATTATGAAGTTTATTTTAGTAAATTTAATTAAGTCAGTAACATCTTACCTCATAATTTGGTAGAATTCTTTAGAATATATCTTCAAGTATACCTTATGGATTCCATAATAGTTTCAAATGTAAGTATGGGGGACAATGTCCAAAAATTAAAAGGAAAACCTGGGACATTTTAAAAAAAGATTGGACATTAACATAAATATAAAAAAACCATGGATTATTAATTTCTCTTTTTAACCGTAACGCACACTGTTGCCAATATAAAGTTATAAGAATCAACCCTTCAACTGAAATCAAAAAAAAATAACCACTGATAGTCAGTTCCAGTATTTCTACGGAGCAGATGTAACATCCGTGGCTGTTATTTCGAAAGAGCGTACATTTCACAAGCGGCAATACCTTATGAGTACAATTCAACACGCAATTAGGGTTTCAGAACATTTTTTTTTTTTTACCAACAATGAAATGCACTAATGACACAATAAACTGAATGAAATTAATAATGATACTATATAATAATATGGAGTAATTAAATAAATAATAATAGAGATAATAATAATCCCATATATATTGTAATACCAATGCAATCCATAATTCAAATAATACTAATACTAATAATAAATAATACTAATACTAATAATAAATACCAATAATAATAATAATAATACATACCAATAATAATAATAATATAATAAGAATAGTAATACTAATAATAATAATATATAAATAATACTAATATTAATAACAAATACCAATATTAATAATAATAATAATAATCTCTAATTGCTGTGTGAGGGTTCTCTTTTAATAACGTTTTATAAACGTTCATAATTGTCTGTTTTTCTCCCGAACAAAATCCTTTCCTCTGTTTATGTTTCTTGACAGGAGACACTCCGGAAGGACCTGGCATAGAATTATTAGTCATCTTTTCAGAACTGCACTTATTAAAAATAAATACTTGCACACGCCTAATAAATATATCACATTCACTACTGTAGGCTCAACACTTATATAATTTTACTGAACATAACGCTTCATCAATGCTTGAGCACATAAGTGATACTGAGGGGAAAAACAAGAACTTGTGCTGTAATAACTAACTAACTCACTGGCACAATTGAAACTGTAGATTCATGGCCATGCAGACATAAGCTCTCCATACATCCCTATCCTGAGCTAATGTTTTCCAATCATTCCCTGTATAATCTACTTCCCTCAAATCATAGTTAATGTTATTCTCTCACCTCATTCTTGGCCTACCAACTGGGCGTTTTCCCTCTGGTTTTCCTACAAGAAATTTCCATGCACCTCTTTCATTCCCCATTCGTTCCATGTGTCCTGCCCATCGCAGTCTACGATACTTAATTGGTCTTATTATATCTGGCTTTCTATAAAGACCATGTATTTCACTGTTATGTAGTGTTCTCCATTCAACTGTCTGATCATCTCCCTTTGGTACAAAAATTTTCCTAAGAACTTTATTCTCAAATACTCATAATCTCCTTTCTTCTCTTAAAATAAGAATCCATGTTTTGCATCCATGTAACTGGTAGAATAATAGTTTTATATGTTTTCATTTTTACGTTTTTGAAAAGATTTGGAACGACAAGAGTCCCTGACTTTTATTGTAATATTGTGAATAATGCTGACATGGGGTTTCCCACCAGACACGTGCAATGCAACCAATGACGCGCCAGCATTTTAAATGAAGGGCAGGGCTGGCTTATTGCTTTGCTCCGAAGACATCTGGAATTTGGTATAAAGTCATTGTTTATTACGTTTAAAAAATTTATTTATCGCTGCAAAGGGTATAAAAATCCACTAACTAAATCTCTTTCATCCAAGTTAAAATTGTATTTCTCCATTGACAAAGTACCAGAATCAGCAGGAAATCTCAGACATTGGCTGCACTGACCATGGATTGACAATTTGTAAAATGTACCAGTTACCAATATATAAGAGTAAAAAACAAAGGTTTTATTAGACCAAACTGTGCATTGTGGTCATATAACTGGCATTTTCTAACATTCATACTTATAATTATATAATAAAGAACAAAACGAAAGTCACCATTTATAAATACGTTGACAAAGCATCATCTTAAAAGCAGGACATTTGAGCGTCCCCAAGAAAACTTTCGGGACAGTGGAACATTTTCCAAAAAAAAACAGGACTGTCCCGGGCAAAATGGGACGAATGGACACCCTAGTATACCTGCATACTACGATCACTCAGAAAGAGCTGATGCTAGTGAAACATCTTCTCAAGAATTCTACCTAAATATGAGCTAAGATGTTACTGACTCAGTTAAATTGAAGCTCACAGAGTGGATTTCTCAACCAAAGTCTAAACCACAATTTTCCAACTTTTTATTGTTTCCATAACAACCATAAAAACTGAAAATCTACGGCTGTTAATTACAAAAACAAATGTCTGAATCATGTCTATGGTTTCATAACAATTTCTGTGAATTTTCAGTCATTTTTATAAGTGTTATGGAAACATAAAAAATTGAAAAACCAAGGTCGTGGTTTAGACTTCGGTTGAGATATCCACCCATAATGTTACTTCCTAATGTATTTTCATAATAGGAAAAATTACTTTGATTACTGAAGAACACTACACAATGGAAATAGAAACATTATCATAAATAGGGGTCACTAGTTGATTTATAAAACTTCAGTGTTTTTTATGTATAATTTTATCACTCATATTGTATTTTTTTTCTTGTTAGACTAGTTTCGGCATCTTGTTCAGTGACATAGTAATTCCACAACTGTTATGGAAGTACTGACAATGGTACCAAACAAGATGCCGAAACTAATCTAATAAGAAGAAAAGTATGAGGTGAGTGATAAAATTATACATAAAAATAATACCTCATAGTGTTAATTCCTTTAAAAAAAAGTAAAAAAAAAAGAAGTAATTCAGTTAATTTATGTAGATAGGAAATAACACCATGAGGTTTTTTAATATTGTTTATTTTTTTCTTTCACTCACCTCATATTTCATAACTCCTCGCAGACCCAGGGTTTTGTCACATCATGTGACAAATGATGTGACGAAACCCTGGGTCTGTGAGGAGTTATGAAGTATAAGGTGAGTGAAAGAAAAAATAAACAAATAATTCAGTATTAAAGTAATATTAAGAAGCTAAAGCTGTTACTATGATTGAAATAAGTATTATAAGTACACTACTAAATTATTGTAATCAAATGGTAAAGAGAAAAATTTATGCCTGAACCGGGAATCGAACCCCGAACCTTCAGCTTTCCGTGCTAATAATCTATCCATTGAGCTAATTCAGGCTTCCTTCCCATCCAAGCATAAATCCTTCCTTTACCTTACTCTCTTGGTCCCACATTCAAATGCAATGAATCATCATTCACAAATACACAATGAATGGCTTCTACCACATAGCTATGTGGAGTCCCTTCATGTCTTCTTCAGGTAGAAGCCATTCATTGTGTATTTGTGAATGATGATTCATTGCATTTGAATGTGGGACCAAGAGAGTAAGGTAAAGGAAGGATTTATGCTTGGATGGGAAGGAAGCCTGAATTAGCTCAATGGATAGAGCATCAGCAGGGAAAGCTGAAGGTTCGGGGTTCGATTGCCGGTTCAGGCATAAATTTTTCTCTTTACCATTTGATTCCAAGTAATTCAGTGTTGAACTTTTATAGGAATTAATCACTATGAGGTTTAATTTATGATAAATCAAATGTTTCCTACCTCTCCTCATATAAATCTTCTAAGTAGATAGTGATTTCGAGACCATAACGGTCTCATCTTCAGTACAATCTTGGCGACTGATGTTATGTCGATTGGAAGAAACACTTTTTCTTCCCTCTGTTGATGGACCGATGGAACCTCTGGATCAGGTCAGGGTTCGCAGGAATTTCGAATTTCATAAGTTTTCCTTTGTTTTTCTGAATGTGGATTTTTCCCCAAACTGTGAGCTCCTTTTGTTTATCTATTTGTTTAATTAGACTGGCTTTTGATTCAATTAAAAGTTTTTCAGACCAAGCATGAGCAGCTACTGCTGACTTTTCCAGTTCTCCATTTTTGACATTTCTAAGATGTTCTTTCACCCCTGTTTTCAAATTTCTTTTTGTTTTTCCAATATAAATTCAATGTTGTTATTATTATTTATTCCATCATCTTCACTTTATTCACTTTCATTTTGGCTGCCACTAAAATCTTACTATCCATACAAATAAACACATTCCACCATATTTTTCATATTTGCAAGGTTTTCTAGGTTACTTCTGGACTGATATTATCATGTGAGATCAAATCCACTTATGTGTCATAAAATCATGGTTTGTTCTTTTCAAAGAGATGGTGGTACGGAGAAGTTCAGTAAAAATTATAATACAATAGTAGCTATGGAGTTTTAATGGATATCACTTCTTTAAACAATGGGAAGTTTTATTTAGTAAGTGTGAACAAATTTTTATATGTTAAGTAAATGAATAATATTGAGATTACTTTTTGTTTTATATCTGTACTTCGTTAACATTGTATTTATATAATAAATTTAAGTGTAATTGACAATACATACAAGCAATGTATTTTTGTTCATTTTTGAATGAGTGGGCAAAATGGAAGCTCACCTAAAGCTTAAATCAAACAATTTAATACCAATGTGTATCATGTAATGAAAACTGTCCATACTTTTATAAATTATATTTGTGTATATCAGAAACAGAAGAATTATGGAGTTCTCGATCTCATCTATTAGATGACTAAGAGAATTTAGTTTATGCAATTAGAAACAATTAGTAAACATCTGAAATGTAATCAAATTTACTTACAGTACATAATTGATTATTGGTATTTAAACATTTTTTGGCTTTGACATTTATATTCACAATTTGAATATTGTTACAGATGTTTATAATAGAAAACATTATAGATGGAAATTTCCATAATGAATTATAGAAATAATAAATAAATGCACACAGGTGTAGCAGAAAAATCTCACAGCATTATGTTTTCCCTTAATCCATTCTTAAATCACTATACACATCAGAGATGGGTCATGCCTCGAACAATAGATGAAGGAAAAACATATAGGCATGATAAAAATATAGGGGTGACATGACTACATTAAACTATTAAATAAATAATGCCTGTGTTAGGTAAATTAAATTAATCTTCCTATCTTTGAAACCTATCAATAACCTTTACACGCCAGAGTATTTAAAATCCTATATGAGCTATGGGTCAGGATTTAAATCTCCCACTAACTCTAAATCCACATTAGAGTGTGCATACTAACAAAAAGGGCACAAGGAAGTTCTTTAAATCATGACCATTTGAAACTAAGATTGGAGCATTTACCTGAATATTTAACTTCTTTTGTATACCACATATTTGTAGAGCTTCAGGAGGATGCCCGCAATTTAAAACTTCCTTTTTATCTTCATCTTTCCAACGTGAAAAAAAAATTTCCAATGAAACATACACTACATCATAAACAGGATACTGAACTAACTCACTGGCACTGGAACCCATAGGTTCATGCTGCACGGACATAAGCTCTCCATGTATCTCTATCCTGAGCCAATGTTTTCCAATCATCCCCAGTATAATCTACTTCCCTCAAATCATAGTTAATGTTATTCTCCCACCTCATTCTTGGTCTACCAACTGGGTGTTTTCCCTCTGGTTTTCCTACAAGAAGCTTCAATGCATATCTTTCATACCCTATTCGTGCCACATGTCCTGCCCATTGCAGTCTACGAGAACTGAATATGAGATAATTTCATACACAAAGCCATGAAACAGATAGCTGTTTTTCCTTCCCCTTTTCACTTGTGGTAGTGATAAACAATGTAATTATAGACCAAGTTCAGAATTTTAATTATTTGGGATGTCATTTAGGTAATGACAGAAATTTAGATAAACACACTAAAATACAACGATTCAATTTATCTATGTGACATAATTAAACATACTTTATTGAATAAAACTAGAAAAGAAACTATTTTAAAATTTTATAAAGTATTGGCAGTTCCATCTCTTATCTATGGATGTGAAACCTGGACATTAACAAAGGCAGATAGTAAACAAATAGAGGCTGCAGAAATGAAGATGTTGAGAGCAATAGCAGGATACCAAAGGACCGATAAAAAGAAAAATGAAGATATAAGAACAGAACTTAACATATTTAATCTCTGTGAAAGAATAAAATACTATCTAAATGCTTACCTTCAGCACGTATTACGAATGAATGAAGAGCGCATACCAAGAAGAATGTATAATTATAAACCAAAAGGGAGAAGATTGTTGGGAAGACCATTGAAGAGATGGAAGGACCAATTCGACCTATTATGAGATTGGAACAGGCCATTGGGCTTAATCCTTGTTGTTGATGATGATGATGGTATTGTGAGGTTAGACATCAGTAGGTAACATCATGATTGTCATGGCAACCAGCGAGGTAAGCTCTGCCTCCAAAGGTAGACCAAACTTGAAGCAAAAATCCTTCACTTCAGCGCTAGCCATAGCCAGAATCACACCACTTGACGCAGGCACTCTGTGTCACAACAATGAGTCCTGCCTTGTACAATAATACAGAAATATGTTTCTACTAAAACCAACATTCATGATAAGGAAAATAAAGTTTAAAAATAACTCTGGTAAAAATAAGGTGAAATGGCACTTCATCTACTTCCCATGAAATGCTGCCCATGGCTTATGAAAAATATTATAATCCTTCTGAAAATTTGGCAGTTGATGAAGTAATTATTTTGTTCAAAGGTAAAATGGTTTTCGAGTAGTATATTCTAAAAAGAACAAATGTTTTAGTATAAAAAATATAAATTATGTGACAAGGCTGGCTATACTTAGGAAAAGACAGACAACAAACAACACAAGACTTGACAGCTACTCATTCAATCGTAAATAAACTGATACAAGGACAGGGTTACAAATTACACTGGTCAACATGATTTTTGTCTCATGAGTACCAATAGCTGTACTTAATGCAGTTTTTTATCGTGTTTTCAAATATGTATTTGGAATTTCTCCATCACCCACAGTTTTTTTTATTTCACTTTCAATTAATGGATTTAAATAATTATTTTTTTAATAAACATTTTTTCATCCATTTGTCCATTTGGCGCAGTGAGCGATGAGCACGAGGAACACTTTCATCAGGAGATTTCAACTATGGAAAAGAGATATCAAGGCAAATGGAATCCTAATATGCTGGCCGATTATTGTTGGACCATGAAGAGGGATGCTCCACAGATGAAATATAGCATTAAATTGTCATTTCTTACTTTCTAGTTGAGTCCGAATATTTGAATATTGTGTAGTTACAAATGTAGAAAATATTAAATTATAAATGCCTTTCTCTCGGAAACCTTGCATGATGGAAAAAAACCAATGTCATATTTGAATTCAGGAGAAAAAGTACTATCAGAATTATATATTTTTCTTTCTGAGACAAAAAAGTTTCTTTTTGTTGCTCAGTGTAATTATATATGGACAATTTCTTTTCCTCTCCAGATTTATGCAATGATCTATCTTAAAAAAATTATTGTGGGACTGTTAAGGTCAAGACTAGAATCTGTTTTTTCACCTGACCTACTTGACTTTTTTCAACAGTTACATTTTATTGACATCATGCAGTGCAAAAGTGGCACATCGGGACTTCAGATTCCGACTTGTCCATGAACTCATAGAACAAAGTAGCAGGCAGACTCATCCCCAATGATGTGTAAGATGGCCTTGTGCCATATCTTCAAGGATTTTTCATTTAGAAGAAAGAGATAATACTGGCCTACAATTTCTACAACCAGAATAAACTATACAGTCTGTTATGCTAGAGATAAGAAGCATCACCATTTACAAAGTGTGAAAAGTGCAATGTAGGGTTGTGTATTGTTTGTCCAACGGATCTGTGCCCCTGTATATGCAAATTAAAGCCTACTTCCTTTTCTGCCTTGGCAAATCGTTTCCCTCCCTCATTACTATCTCACTCTCGTTTCTATCTCTCCCTCTTGCACTAGCACTCCAGTGTTGTCTACTCGACTCCAACCTTGCATTTTTCATCATTCAAGAGCCATGACACTGGGGGAAGTTTGGCAACATCCCTACTCGATAAGTTACTGGGGCTGGTGTTTGACATAGTGGGAGGGGAATGCAGTGAAATAGTGTGAGTACTGACGTTTACTTTTCTAAGAACGATGCCAGCGCTATAGGGGCACAGATCCATTGGTCCGAGTATATATTGGGGTGTTTCAAGGACTACCACAGTAAAAGGCAGTTCTGAATGAGTGACATCCTGCATAATGAAAAATTAATGTAACATGAAATATATTTTAAATGTCTAACAAAAAAGTTACTATGTTAACTCATTACAATTTTAAAATGAAATTAGAGGTGAAAAAGGCCACAAAAACATTGGAGTGTGAATGTTTGGCCAGAGTGGAGAAATTTTGTGCCTGGAACTAAAAACATCCTACATGAACCACTTGTAGACCCTCAAAAAGGCCTGCATGCACCACTACACATCAAATTGGGCTTGATGAAGCAGTTTGTAAGGGCTCTACCACAGGATGGGCCTTGCTTCAAGTACCTTTGTAAGAAATTTCCGCCCATCATGCAAGAAAAATTGAAAGCTGGAATTTTTGTTGATCTGCAAATAAAGAAACTGATGAAGGATGAAGATTTTGAAAAAAACAAGAATGACAAAGAAAAAGAAGCATGGACTGCTTTCTGATCTATTACTGAAAACTTTCTAGGGAATGACAAATATCCTAATTACAAGGCAATTGTGAAAAAATGTTGGGAACATTTTAAAAAGTTGAGTTGTAACATGAGTGTAAATATTCACTTTCTATATTCCCATAGTCCACTGCTGTGGTCTCGAGGTAGCGTGCTGCATTGTCACGCAGTGGGCCCAGGTTCGATCCCCGGTCAGGGCAGTTTTTCTGGGTGAGGTTTTTATTGGGGTTTTTCCTCACCTGTAAGACCAATGTCAGGAAAACTTTAAGGCCCAAACGGTCCCCAAAATCATATGGCCATCATTATCATCCTTATCATTATCATCATCATCCTTCACCGGTGTGGAAAGCAACGGGAAGCTACCACACCTACAATTCCCTAGTAAAGCTGCAAGCATCGCATGAAAATGCTATGATTGTAGTGAAGGACCTGCCTTTGGGCAGAATTACTATGGATGGATGGATATTCCCATATCGACTACTTTCCCGAAAATCTGGGACATTATAGTGAAGAGCAAGGTGGACATTTTCACCAGGATATTAAAGATATAGAGAGGAGGTACCAAAGAACATGGAGTGAAACTATGATGGCCAACTACTGTTAGATGTTGAAGAGAGAGACAAAAAATGGAGAAACTTCAATCAAGTCAAAGAAGAGAACATTTCAAAATTAATGGAACACCATTTGCTTTCTGTTTTATTATAAGGTAGTCATGAAATTATTAGGACAGTTCTTTACAGTATTTTTAACATGTGTTTTTAACAAAAAATTATCTTATGTGAAATGAAGTTTGAATATATTTGTGCTTATAGTAGTTAAAATCGTGAAAATATAAATTCTTATTTTGTGTAAAAACACGACGTGATAGACAAAAACGGAAATAATTTCGGAATCAGTATAAAAAATTGATTTAAAAACACCTATTTTAAATAAATCATCTGAGAAAAAGTTTTAAAATGCAGGCTTGTGTTATCGTACCAATTTATAAGAAAGGAGATAAAACTGATTGCAACAACTATAGGGGCATCTCATTACTTTCAACTTCATATACAAAATTCTAACAAATATATTAGTAAGCAGACTTACTCCCTATATTGATGACATTCTAGGAGATCATCAATGTGGATTTAGAAGAAACAGGTTTACAAAAGATCAGATTTTTAGTATAAGACAGATTTTATAAAAGAAATGGGAATATAATGGTACTGTATATCAACTATACCTAGACTTCAAAAAGGCATATGATTCAATCAAGAGGGAGAAGTTATGTAGTATCCTGCTGGAGTTTGGAATTCCTAAAAGGTAGTTAGATTATGAATGTGTCTAAATGGCACAAAGAGTAAGATGCATGAAGGCAAACAGTTTTTGGATATTTTTGAAATCCACAGTGGATTGAAGCAAGGAGATGCACTATCTCTTCTACTATTTAATTTTGTACTAGAGCATGCTATCAAATCTTTAGAGGATAAAGAAGGCCTACAACTCAATGGTATTAATAGGCTGTTAGCTTAGGCTGATGATGTAGTACTATTGGGCGATATATTTAATTGATCTGGTATTTCTCCCTCTTTTAACTTTCCTATCTAGTCTCCCTTGCCTGACCTCTTGTTTTTTCGACCCTGATGGTATTGGAGTATTCTAGGCCAAAGGGTTAATTTCTCTTTCCTATATCTCTTTCTTTTAACCTCGTGGACACTCACCTTGAATGCCCACATAAGCTGCATGTTCAAATGCAGCCCCATTACAACTTATAGCATAAATATACAATGGATTCATGTCATCAGCTATGGCTGGATACACGTAATGAAGAAGGATCAACTTGAAATTCACCACAGTTTAAAGACAATGCACTTTCATCAATGCTCCAGACTGTTTATATAAAAACAATGTTGATTCAGCTATCAAATCAACTGTATGAAAAACCTATTTAATTGCACATCTTCATTGAATTGTACTCTTCTGTTTTCTTCTAGGATGTCAGCCATAGTGTTTCTGTTTCTTTCTTTTTTTCCTCCGAAATTGTTCATCTATAATTTGCACTTCAGTTATTCCACCAATTATTGTGACAATGAAGAGAATGGATCAAATACTGAAGATGTCACTTCAGTTTACTTCATTTTTGTAGTTCTTCTAGTTCTAAATCTTCCATTTTGGATAGCACTTAATTTATCTTGGTAACAATGAACCAGACATTTTTTGCTATATAAGTTTGTCGACTTTTTTAATGTTTTTTTATTTTACTCTTTTCCCTTTCTGTTTTTTTTATTGTTTACCTTTTTACACAATGCTTAAAACACACACTCAGACCCAAGATGGAGATTTAAAATCCTCTATCCTGCCAGGAATTGAATCCAAGATTGCCTGAGTATAAGGTAGGGGCTCTAAACAGCTTTGCTTCATTGATGGATAAACAACAGAACAGAAAGGTGCTTCAGGGAGGAGAAATGGGGTGGGGAACTACTACAATGTTGTGTGCCATGGCTATTTCCAGAACTTCCTATGACATTTTTTTTGTAAAGAAAAAATTAACGATTGAACTGGGAATCGAACCTGGACTCTGATTCTGTATATCAGTGTGCAATCAATTACATAATTCAACACCTGATATAATTGATAAATTTTCTTTCCACTTATACAACTCTCTTACATCCTATATCATATTCTAGTGTCACTTTTTCTTGGTCAAAACATGAACAAATATATTTGAGTTCAGAGTGCAATATGAAAGACTACAATGGGACAATTTTAGAGCAAGTTTTAAATTTGAACATGTCTATATACTCTAATTCAAACCAGGAAGTTACTACAGACCTTATGGGCTAAGCCAGTGTCCCCCTACATACAGGGGGTAGATGTTGCCAAACTCATAATAACGGTATTTGTTTGTTTAGGAAGGGGTGGAGGGGCAAGGTTAGTAGTACTTTTTTCAAATCTATGTACTATACATTTAAAAAACATAGTTTTTCTTTTATGGCATACTAGTTTTATAGTAAACATGAGAGTTGACACTTTCACACAGGATAGTACAGATCTGCATGAGCTCAGTGGCAAGTGGTAACTTTTTTCTTTAAGAGGGGGTGGCTTGGACGGCTACAACTTACAACCCTGTACCTGCTGTGTTGCATACTTCAGTTTTATTTAAGGATTTCTCTCAAGAAAATACCGTTAAAATGGCAACCCAGTTCCCTATTCCAAACACACAGTAACTTCCTGGTTTGAATCTGACTGTGCATACATCATTTTCTTGTGGCTCATACTGACATCAGAGCAAGGTTGGTAGCGAGCTGGCGACTAGTTTGATCACATGTGTTATACTAGAGTTAATTCTTCACACAAAACCCATCTTTAATAACTAACTCACTGGCACTATCAAACCCATAGGTTCATGGCCATGCAGACATAAGCTCTCATACATCCCTATCCTGAGTTAATGTTTTCCAATCATACCCTGTATAATCTACTTCCCTCAAATCACGGTTAATGTTATTCTCTCACCACATTCTTGGTCTAGAAACTGGCTGTTTTTCCTCTGGTTTTCCTACAAGTTTTCCCTCTGGTTTTCTTAAAAGAAGCTTCCATACCCCTCTTTCATTCCCAATCCATGCCACATGTCCTGCCCATTGCAGTCTACAACAGTTAACTGTTGTTATTATATCTGGTTTCTTATAAAGATCATCTAGCTTACTGTTATGTAGTCTTCTCTATTTGCTTATCTGTTCATCTCTCTTTCGTCCAAAAATTTTCCCAAGAACCTTATTCTCAAAAACCTCATAATCTTTCCTCCTCCCTTAAAGTAAGAGTCCATGTTTCACATCCATATAATATAACAAGGAGGATAACAGTATTATAATATATTTTCAGTTTAACATTTTCTTGAGAGAAGTTAGGATGAGAAGAATCTCTGTGATGCATAGTAGCATGCATTTCCAGAATTGAGCCTATGTTTAATTTCTTTGTTTGCCTCATTCATGTTAGTAATTACTGTTCCCGGGCCACTTCTTCAAAATTTCCCTCATTTGTAATTAACTGTCCTCTTCCTTAATATAATTTTTTTTATGTGTGAACAAAATTTAGTCCCAATTTCTTAGTGTTTTAATGGAAATATACTTACATAATTCAATTTAAGATACAAATAAAATATAGTTACAGTAAAATTAGAAAGGAAGCATCTTTAGATCTCTTGTTACTGGTTTGAAGGTCATTCACTACCATCAAACTCATTAACACTCATTCTCATAGGTAGAAAGATCTTGGAAGGAACATGGTAATTCATCATCATCATCCAGTATCATGGCAGCTGCCACCGTCTTCTGGGAACCAAATGTCATTCCTCTCTGTCCATCCATTGATCTTCCTCCAATCCTCTGATATTCATAGCTGCTTCTACCCCTTCTATCCAAGTTTTCTTCGGTCTTCCTCTCTTCCTCCTTTCCATTGGGATCCATTCCATAACAATTATAGGCAATCTGCTCTGGCATTCTTTTGACATGGCCATACCACTGTAATCTTTTCTAGTTATGAAAATATAAATACACTACTCAAAAATATTAGAGGAACACATGTTTAAACCAAAACACGAGAATGAATATTGAAACAATTTAATGTTTGATCTTTTGTAATTATAAATTGAAGATTTATGTAAAATTAGAATAGACATTCAAACAATATTTTCTTTACAGTATTAGCAATACGAACAAGTTATCATTTGTAACAGAAAACAAAGTGGAAATTTGAGATTTACAATTTTTGGAATCAATGTTTCGATGGTTATTTCAACACTCAGTACTTAGTGTGTCCTCCGTGAGCCTGAATGACCGCATTACACCTACATGCTTCACAGAAGCCTTCTTACAGAAACTTGTGAGATTCTCTCCCATTCCTTGGTGAGTGCATGTGAAAGTTCTTCAAGGTTCTGAGGTACAGCAGGATGTTTACAAACAAGTTTTTCCAACTTATCCCACATTATGATCGATCGGATTAAGGTCCGGACTGCATGCAGGCCAGTCCATCACCCGAATTTGGCATTCTTGCAGGACATCTCTGGAAGCCTGTGCTGTATGACATCTAGCATTATCTTGCATTAGAAGAAAATTAGGGTCCATACCATAAGCATAGGATACAACATGTTGGAGGACAATGTCATTAATGTAAATATCAGCATTCATGTGCTGTGGGACAATGACAAGCTCTGTCCAAGACTCAATAGTAATCCCAGCCCAAACCATAACCAAACCACCTCCAAATCTGTCACATTCAATAATTGTGGCTGGATCAAAACATTCACCAGGACGTCTCCATACACATGTACAACCATCAGAACCTGTTAGACGAAATCTTGATTCGTCCGTGAATAAAACACCCTTCCATTGGCAGAGCTGCAGTTGACATAATTCTGAGCAAATCACAGACGGGCTTCTTTGTGCTGACGTGTTAAACGAGGGGATTTAAAGAGGATTCTAGACCTCAACCTTGCATTTCTCAGTCTATTTCTTACAGACTGGTAAGAAATTACCATCCCAGTTGCTGTGCATAAGTGATTTTGTTGATCTCTGGCTGTAAATTTTCTTCTGCGCAAAGCTGATAAGACAAGAAATCTATCCTGTATGTCTGTAGTCTTCTTCTTACAATCTTGCCCGGGTCTCCTCTTGTATCCATGTGTCTTTCTTAATCGCCTCCACAGCCTATGAATGATGGAAGGGCTGACATCAAGAATCCTAGAGACATGGCGAATGGAACGACCATCTTCAATCAATGCAACTGCTCGTGCAACTGATGTTTCATTCAAATGTCTCATTGCTCTGCATTAGCTTCAGAGAACACAAAAATAACAATTCCCTACCACAGATTATTCTTCAAACCTGGTTTTAAAAAAATAAATCAATACGAACTCACTTTGGTTTCAGCAACTCTTGGAATTTCACTAACATATTCAGAGAAAAATTAATAAAACCCAGAAGATCTTCAATCTGATTTTAAACAATACTTGAACTGAAAACATCTGACTATCAAAAATTAAATTGTTACAATATTTATTTTGTGGCTTTGGTTTAAACATGTGTTCCTCTAATTTTTTTGAGTAGTGTATAAGCAAGAGTAAAAAAATATTATATTTATAATTACATGAAAGCTTCTTTACTTAACTTATTCCATCTGATACACATATATCTTCTTCTTTCTTCCAATATAGATGATTTGCCTGTTCTTCTTCAATAAATCACCTCTAGCTTAACTCATCCTTCCATCTCTTTCTTTGGTTGAACCTGATCTCCTTCTCTCTAAAGGTAATGCATTCCTAGCATTTTTGTATCTTGCATGCGACTTGCATGATCATTCCATTGTAATCTGTTCACTTTGACTCTGTCCCATATTGTTTTATTTATAATTGTTTTCAGAATCCTCATCTCACTTGTTTCCAAAATGTGCTTATTCACTGACATATCAGACCTAGTCACAGCTGCATTTACAGTAAAACTTGCTCAAAGCGGAATCACATGGGACCATTTTTTTTCCACATTAGACAAAATTCCACATAAAAAACTAGAACTTAATAATAATCTGGGGGCACGCCATAGTATAGTGGTTAAATCACTGCGCTACAAGTTGGAAGGTCGAGTGTTCAAGTCCCTGTGGGGTCAGGATTTTTAATCTGACCAAAACCTTCTGGCGGCACTATGGCCCTGGGGTCGACTCAGCCTCTAATAGAAATGAGTACCAGACGCTTGTTGTGGGGGTAAAGGCGGCCGTCACGCAGGGCTGACAACCCGGCTGACATCAATTGCCGATTGTCTAGAAAAAGTGGGAGCCTTAACGTCCTACTACCCCAAGGGCCTCCCGAGCCTGTAGTGGGATTACTTTACTTTACTTACTTTACTAATAATAATCTAAGATTATCGAGTAGGCCTACTGTATATGTCTTTTTACGTACCTTGGATTTAATTGTAGTTCTGCTGCCTTTGAAAAGTGAAGTATAGTATATATAAGCGACCTTGATGGTAACATGCGAGAAAAACAGTCCCGTTTCGTCAGCATTAAAAATGTCTTTTAGGCATGCGTGCTCAAAAACTACACTTTTCTCCACATCCTTTGATTCCCTGCAAATTTCATTTCACACTCCATTATGTTGTCTTTTAAAACTGTCAGCCAACTTAAGGATGCATTGGAATCATTATTCCCTAGGGATTTAGCAATAGCTAGAGCTTGACATTGGAGTATTGGTCCGGAAATTTGGAGATTTATCATTAATCACTTTCATTTTTCCTTTAATGACAATGATACATACTTTTAGCCATCTTCCGTAAATTCAGAATGCTACCTATGAAAGACCAATGAAAGTGCAATGGTTATTTGTAAGACAGGTATCTGTATTTCTGTATTTCGCATAACGGGTGTGCAGTGAGGCCGAAATAAAATTTCAGGTACAGGTAGAATCTCTACTTGACCTGGTAGCAGGAATCATTATTGTTATTTTGGCCTAATGGGAATTCAATGAGGTGGAAACTAATTTATGTCTCTGTCTTTCTGCTTTATAATTTTTTTTCATGAATTGTGTAGAAATGTTCTTCCATATCCGCATTGGACAGATTCTGTTTTATGTAAAATAAATACAAGTAAAATTACTATTATTTCGCCGGGACCAATAAATTTGTTCACAGTGGACAGATTTCCGCATTATTCACGTTCCAGATTAAACAAGTTTTACTGTAAGATAAATTAAAATGTTTCATACCTCTCCTCATAATTAATCTTCTAAGTAGATCGCGATTTCAGGGTCTTGGCAACCCCATCCTCAGTACACTTATGCCGACTCTGTACTGAGGATGGAGTTGCCAAGACCCTGAAATCGCAATCTACTTAGAAGATTAATTATGAGGAGAGGTATGAAACATTTTAATTTATCTTAAATTAAACCTCATAGTGATTTATTCCTATAAAAGTTCAATAGAAGTTTTACTGTACCAATATTATTCTAATAACTGATTTGTAAATTATAATTTTATCATTTGTATGCAAATGTAAGGTGCATGTGAATATAAGACCAATCCCAATGTTGAGGACCCAATAATTTGGTTAAAAGTATAACGGCTGGGGGACTCGACATGCTAACCACATGTCACCCCTACACTGGCTGCTGATCATCTACCTCTGTGATTCACACATGTGGATGTGAGGCCAGCAGCCGGCTGGTAGGCTAAGGGCCTTGTAGGCCTGTCGCGCCAGGAGGAGTTTTATGCCTTACATTCAGAAATATATGTTATATAAGTCAAGTTTCTAAATGCCAGTTATGTGAAACACTCATTAAACTTGTTTGACGTTCGGTTGTGAAACCTGGACTTTGTCACAACTGGATATAATGAAACTTACAATTTTTGAAAGAAAGATATAATATAAAATATATGGCCCAATTTAGGATGCAAATGGTTGGAGAATTAGATGTATCTCAGAGTTATACCAGCTTTATAAATCACCAGATATTGCAGCTTTGATAAAAACAAATAGATTGAGATGGACTGGACATGTACAAAGAATGTATACAAATGAGGTACTTAAGAGGGTGATGCAATCAAAGCCAGATAGCAAGAGATCAGCTGGAAGACCAATGCTTATATGGAATTGTTGAGGATGAGAAGAAACTTAGCATTTGCAACCCTTGATAGATAGAAATGGAGTTCTTTCCAGCGAGCAGGCAAAGCCCAACTTGGGCTGTTGCCATGATGATGATAAGTAGTGACTCCAGGTTAGAAAATTAGTTATGATGGCTGAAGGATCTGACATGCTGACATGTCACACCTATACTGGTGGATGATTGTCCACCTTCGTGATTAACACATATGGATGAGGCCAGGAGTTGGCTGGTAAGCCAAGGATTTTCTAGGCCTGTCGCAGGGAGGTGGAGATTGTAATTTATTAGTTATTACCCAGACAAGGCCTTACTCCCAATCATACACTTATAGCGTAATAAGAGTACCGGGAACTTTTTTTACGATGTCACCAAAGCATGTGGCTAGCCATGCTACCATATTTTGCTATTGGATTCTGGCATCCTGGGTCTTCATCGATCTTCATGAAATAAAATTATTGCACAATGAAACATTGCAAGCTTATTAAATTATCTTTTTAAAGAGCTCATTTGAATTCATAGAAAACTATTGAGTCCATAGTTCTCTATGGTTCATAAACTTTTAATTTGAATATCGTTGTCCGTTGGCAAGCTTTGATCTATTCTCGTTGGATAGACTGAAACGACACCTAGCGAAAGGCGGCCAGAACTATCCTCTCACCGAGTTGTTGCCCGTGGAAGATGCCTTCTGCAGCTACTGCGAAACTGGAGAAACAAGCCTCTACGGAGGCTGTTGATCCCATCCGACAAGCAATCATAATAATTGAACACAAAATAAGGAATTTGGAGAAAAGGAAGGTATGTTCTTCTTACCAGTTGTTATTTTGTTTTTAACAGTGAAATTCTCAGCTGTCATTTGATTGCAATCCGATCCGCCATATTTCACCAACCATGTGGTTGTAATAATTATGACGTAGATTTTTAGACTTTTCTACATATATTCTCTACATAACTTAAACTTCGATTATGAAGACGAAGAAGCATAATTAAAATTTATAGCTTTAAGAATTTCCAAACACCTTGAACATGCAATGAACATGGCTTCCGCGCTTTGTACACTTGTCTTCGTATTATTCGCAGGAAGTTGGGGTATAATTTTAATGACATAATCTTAAACATATTGCATAAAATATAATTATTTGACTTTTGTTAACGTGCGTAAGTTTTATGACATTCCTGAAGTAATAACATCTAACGTCACACAATGCTCTAGCTTTGTTTGCTGGAAATTGATTTATCAAGAATTGATAGCTGACTACGTACGCATATTCCAGTTTTTAATTGTTTCCTCGATATATTTACGTAGATGTAGGTCATTAGTACGAAATTTTCATTTTACTGAACGTCATAACCTCAAGAAATCCAAATGATGCAACTTGCAAAATGTAGATGACTTGGGTATAAAATGGCTTCCATAAAGCAACTGCAATTCACTCTTTAAAAACGTTTGATAAAAGAAATCTTCGGGAAGTCATGGAAAGTAGATGCATATAGAACAGTTGTCATTTAATGAACCACTAATGTACTTTCTTTAGATTTTTATATGCCCACTTGGTTAACATTTGCCATCAAAAGAAAGAGATTCAATTTTTCTGAACTAGGTAAATTTACATCTTTAATAAAGAAACAAGAGAATACTCTGGTAGTTTTGGTAAACAATTAATTATGTACATTGCTAATCCTTTTCTTAAAAAGGTTAAATGTTTTCTCTTGTCTATTTGGAGGAATAAGAAACAGTTGTAATCATTGTGTGAGTAGCATTTTACTCTTTGTTCCTGGAGGATACAATTATATTCAGAGACTGCGTAAATATACCATAGCAAACTTGTGTAATATACACCAAATAGCCTACTACAGCAAAATTCAGTTTATTGGAATGTGGGGCAGATGTTGGTTCAGGTTTAGAATGATTTACCCTTGATTAATCAGTTTATTATTGTGAATTATAATTCTTCTTCTGTATTTAGTAACATTTTAAAATATTTGAAACAATAACATTATTAAATATTTTTAAATATTTAAAACAATTTTTATAACTTTATTTTAGAATTTTTAAGTATTTATTCAAATACACATTTTGTGATGGTGACTTGCTATTTTCTCCGGAGAGTATATTGTATAGTTGGAACCTGTGGGTTATCGATGGTTGCAATTATTAAGGAGTGAAAAAAAGGGCATTTCATGGGATCCACCCTAGGTTAGAGTTATTGAATTAGGTTAAGTGTGAGTTAGCTTTTAGGTTCGTTACATTTTAAATGTGTCTAAATACATAAACAAAAAAACTAGGCTGATGTTTACATTAAGCGCAGTGAGAATTTTTTCTAAGTCCGAGGCAGACCCACGCGCATGCACCAACAGGGTTTTATTTTCAAATTATTTCCCACCATTTACAACAAATTTTACATTTTTTCTAACGATTATTTGAACATATTTTTCTATGATATTTAACTATATACGTAACATGAAGATGTGGCAGCCATATTGGTTTTAAAGAATACTGTATACAACAGAGCATCCAACATAGGTTATGTACTTCAGAATTTGAGAACTTACTATTTATTTTTGGGTGCTGCATTCTTTCACAGGTTAGAGTGCTTAAATTGTGTTAGGTTGGTCTTTCACAGGTTAGAGTACTTAAATTGCAATATGTTAGCTTTTAGGTTTGTTAAATAGCATGTATAATGTTGGCTGCATCGTGATATTCCATAGAGCAAACTGCTTTGCGTTTGTTGGTGCATGCGCATGGTGTCTGACTGGGACTTAGAAAAAAATCTCACTCCGCTTAATGGAAAGATTATCCAAAAACAATAATCGATATGTGGTTCGATGGTGGGTTATTGCTGACTCTATAAACTCTTGCACATGTGCACTGTTGTTCTATAGGACTTTGAAAATATATCAGGTAAATTAAAATGGAGAATTCCCCAGATGTTTCCTATTCCAAATTAGAAGAAAAAAATGTTTGAGATGAATGCAGTTATATATATATATATATATATATATATAGGGCACTAGGAAAGTTTTGCATTATGGGCATATTTTTCACCATTATCATCAATTGCAGTCATGGATTAGGCCATTGGCCTGTTCCACTTCAGAATAGAAATTGATCCCTCCATCTCTTCTTAGGTCTTCCTGGGTCTCTTCGTCTGTGCATACTTTTCACGACCTCTCAAAATAACTTCCACCAAATTCAATACAACTCTTCATACATTAAAACCAATCACTAAAACATTGCTTCAACTTTATTTCGGACAGCTCCATGCACTTGTCCCATGCTGCCAGAAGCACCTTTCTTCTTCAGTTTTTACTTCTGGCAACAAGATCTGAACTGTAGGGAGGATCTTCAAGCAGTGGAAGCTTCTATTTCTTCAAGAATTCCCACTGGCCCTATGGACAGGCGCATTATCATGTGTGTAGCCTTGGCCCGGGCGGAGTTTCTTCAACTCTGTAATCATTTTTGGCAGGCATTCTTCTGAGTACCATTTTGCAGTGACTGTGCATTGTTTTTGCAATACAACCCATTCCAAAATCCCCCTTATGGTGAAGAAGACTTTTTCATTCTCGTATTCACTGATTGTGGTTTCATCACTGCCACTGGCGTACCCTCATCTTCAAATAGTCACACCTTGTTCTGGACTTTCATTTTGACGCCACAGTAATACAGCTGTGTTTCATCTCCTGTGACAATGCTGTTTACGTTACGAGCAGCCCCGTTATTAAACTTCTTCAAATAATTTTGCACCATTTGTCACGAGTACCCTTTTGCTCCTCAGTAAGTGCATGTGGCACCAACAATGAACAAACCTTCTTACCTTCTTAACATGAAGATGCTCATGTAAAATTTTATGAATGGCAAGTGCAGGAATGCGGAGAAACTCTTCTATCTGCCGGTAGGTTATTCGCCTATCTTCCTCCAGTAGTTTCTTCACAGCCTCCATATTCTTGTCGACAATTGACTCGACCAGCCGCCCTGAACGAGGATCATCTTCAAGGCCAAATTTTCCCTTCTTCAATTCTCTGTACCAGCGGAATTTGGTTGTGGGATATGTACAATCATTCTCCAATTCAGAAACGATCTCCTCAAAACACTGATCTACAGTCAGACCACGAGAAAAGTGTATGAAATAATGGCACTGTACTGGAGTTAGAACCATCCTGACATTCTTACAAACTTTCACTTCTGCTGTTAAACTAAAACTGCTTCTGCGAAAGAATGCTCCCCTCAATTTTATATTTGTTTGAATCCCTCTTTCTTCCCCTAGGGGCGTCAGGCCTGTCTGGCCTTGGATTATTGCATATTGCAAAACTTTCCTAGTGCCCTATGTAGAAATATTATTTGTTAAAGTACAAAAAATGACGAAATTAGGGTATAATGCCAAAATGATTTTTGTTGTCAATCATTTTGCTTCTGTTGTAATACGATAAGCAGGATGGGGAGGAAAATGACATCTTTTAGGAATATGACAATTCAACTGTAATGTTTAGAATTTCAATATTACAGCTTTTGTAAATGATTCCTAAAGACGGATATGCTACACTTCGGGTCGCACAAACATTTTTCTAAGTTCTATAGAATCGCAGTGCGCATGCGCTAGTGCTCCAATTATCCCAGGTAGATAAATGCAACCTCCAGCAGTTGGCGGTATATGTATGTGAAATCAGTATGACCAACGTTGACACAAAATTCCCAGAACTTGTCTAAAAATGTATAATTAACACGAAATGAACTAGTGGAAATATGATTTTACGTGGTAACCGTCCGATATTTTGAATTTTTCATAGAATAACAGATATGAAGAGGTAATTTATTTTACGTATCAAATCACATTTAAAAAGCAAGGAACCTGAAAGCTAACCAAACCTAAATCAATTACTGTAACACAAATCAATTACTCTAACGTAGGTGAAATCCAGGGAACGTGGAAATGGTTGGCAACATCTGGAGTAGTTTGGGTTGTTGATGGTGGCAACGCTGGAACAACATAGGAAGTGGAGGGAAAATAACAAAGAGTAGAAAGTAAGCAATGTAGCACGACCGTGTTTTACGCAAATATATAAATATGAAAAAAAACTCGTTGCAACATTGGAAGATGTTTAAAATGTGTTTAAAAGTGTTGCAAAATGTTTTAAACATGTTTAAAAGTGTTTGGTGCATCAGTGGAATAAGATATTAAATTGAAAAATTTTTGCGACCTGAAGTGTACAACAGCCCTAAAGACATCTTACCCTTGAACAAATCATCTGCAAAATGCTTTGTATTCTATATGTGGTTATTTTGATCATCTAAAGATAATGGCTTGTCAATGAAACCATACTTCTTTTCGCTATCCTTTTCATTTCTTGATATTCATAGCATCCTATAATTTCTGTTACAGCTTCCAAAACAGTCTTCCATGGTCTTCTCATAAGCAAAAATTATGGATATGCTTTCCTTCGGGTCGCACGAAAATGTTTCTAAGTTCTATAGAATCGCAGTGCGCATGCGCTAGTGCTCCAATTATCCCAGGTAGATAAATGCAACCTCCAGCAGTTGGCGGTATATATATGTGAAATCAGTATGACCAACATTGACACAAAATTCCCAGAACTTGTCTAAAAATGTATAATTTATTTTACGTATCAAATCACTTTTAAAAAGCAAGGAACCTAAAAGCTAACCAAACCTAAATCAATTACTATAACACAAATCAATTACTCTAACGTAGGTGAAATCCAGGGAACGTGGAATCACATTTAAAAAGCAAGTTCGGGTTGTTGATGGTGGCAATGCTGGAACAACATAGGAAGTGGAGGGAAAATAACAAAGAGTAGGAAGTAAGTAATGTAGCACGACCGTGTTTTACGCAAATATATAAATATGAAAAAAAACTCGTTGCAACATTGGAAGATGTTTAAAAGTGTTTAGTGGAATAAGATATTAAATTGAAAAATTTTTGCGACCTGAAGGAAAGCACAGCCAAAATTATTGTTACAGAATATGTGGCTAATAAAATGTATTTTTCTCTATTGATTTGAAGATTAATGACCTATCTTTTTCTATTACATCCAATAACTGTTGGTTTGTTTTCTTGTCTATCCAAATTTATCTTTTCTAATTGTCTCTATAACCATATGTGTCAGTTTGTCACTTTTTTCAGGACCACAGTCATTAGTAATAATGAAAGTAGAAACTTTTAACATTTGATATGTCTAAAATGAAAAGAATACACCAGGAAATACTGAAATATTAATTTTAAGTTTTTTTGAATGGCCTAACTAGTATATACTTAATTCTGTGACTAAAATATGAATTTAGTAACAAAAGTAAAATCATACCCCATTTTTCATCTTGTTTTATTGGTTAAACACTGTAATTTACTTCTTATTCACTTTTCTCTTGTGAATTTTGGTGTCAGGTCTTTTCCTACTTTGACCTACTAATTTAGCCAGGTACAGTAGAAGCACCATATAATGCAGTTGATGGGATCACCCTCATGTTATAATGTAACTGCAGTTTATCAGAATTTTACTAACATGGCAACAGAGTGTCAAAGTGCAGGTTGCATGAAGGATACATAAAAATACAAGACAGTACCAGTATAGTATTAAATATATGTGGGAAATAACACTATGAGGTTTATTTTAATTATATTTGAATTGTATATTTTGACTCATCATATTTCTTGATTTTTATGCAGACTAGTTTTGTTGCTTCTGTGAAATATTCTCGATGCATTAAAACTGTTGCCTTGCGGTTGTCCTTCCTGCAAGTTAATTTCTGTTCCCTCTGTTGGCCGATCGATGAACTTCCAAATCAATTTTTTTTCTCTTTCACCAGGAATTTCAAAATACATTGTTTTCTTTGTATTCTTGCAGATGTAAATTTTCTCCCCAAATTGTGAGTTCCTTAGATTTTTCTATTTTAATAGTAATTCTCACAATTTGGGAGAAAATTTACATCTTCATGAATAAAAGAAAACCATGAATTTTGAAATTCTTGGTGAAAGAGAAAAACATTTGATTTGGAAGTTCATCGGTCAGCCAACAGAGGGAGCAGAATTCAACTTGCAGGAAGGACAACCACAAGTCATCAGTTGTAATGCATTGAGAATGTCACACAGAAGCGACAAAACTAGTCTGTATAAAAATGAAGAAATATGAGGAGTCAAAATATAGAACTCAAATATAACCTGTATAGTAGAAAAGGAAATGAAAAACACTTGTCAGCAAAATTTTCTATTTATTCTATAATTATCTATACTGAACACTATTCACCATTTAATTTTTCACATTGTAATTTGGATCATCATCATAGTACATTCACGAATTTAGGCCATTTGTTGACCTGTTTCGGCCTCAAGAGAAACACCATCCAGAAGTCTTTTGAGTGGACGTCCTGGTCTTCTTCTTCCTGCAGGTTGATATCTTAACATTAGTTTGGGTATTCTGTGATCTTCCATTCGATGAACATGTTGTATCCATCTTGACTTATAATCAGAAATTTTGTTTTCTAAAGATTCCATGTGTAATTCTTCTAAGATGTCTTCATTTTTTTTGTGATCTAGTAGTGTGTATCCTGCAGTCCTCCGAAGATATCTCATTTCAGCAGATCTAAGTCTCTGTATATCCTTCTGTTTCAACGTCCATACTTCGCTACCATACAAAAGAGTTGGAAGAGCCAGTGTTTTATACACTTTCAGTCTTGAATGCTTTTGGACTAACTGTGGCTTGAAGATACAATTTATTAACCCTAAAATTCTTAAAAATTTAGATATTTTTGCATTTACATCCTTTTCTTCTTCATATGAGATATTGCCATTTGGATCTGTCTTACAAAAGCCCAATAAGCTTTGTTTGGGTTCCTAAAGCATTACATTTCTTTTCTGTGTACTGTTTTGTATTAGCAAGATGGAGAAGATGGATACAGTTTGATTCATCATTGTCAAAGTCTATCTAGACATATAAATCATCAATAGTGATGTCACAATTTACAGTACCAACCACAGACTGCAAGTCACTTGTGAGTTTGAGATTGGAGCATTTTCTTTTGGTGAAATCATCCTAATGGCAAAATTTTTTCCAGCAGTTCTATGTTATTGTTTCAGCATGAAAGGTTTACTGAATATGCAGTGATCTTGATTGAGTGACTTAAGAAAAGTTTACATTTCATCTTCAGAGTTTTCTAAACAGTAAGGAGTTCATGGCGATAGTGGGCTTTAAATGCACTTATTATGCTTTTGGTTTAATGGCTGGATAAAGACTGGTATTCATGGATGCACTCTTGTGGGTAAAAATTATTCAGAATTCTATATTCAAAGAGAGTGACACAATGCTCACTAAGTTCATCCAGTAAATAGTTGCAAAATCGGACGTATAGTATAAGTTACTGTCCAAGCTTGCTAACTGCTTTGAAGCCTAAATTGTGAGAATCTACACAATATGGAGGTATTCAACATAATATATTTTTAAATTTTTAAAATTATTTATGTCCTTTTAACTTGTAGATGTATATCAATGGTAAAGAGAAAAATTTTTGCCTGAACCGGGAATCGAACCCCAAACCTTTAACTTTCCGTGCTAATATCTGTCCACTGAGCTAATCCAGGCTTCATTCCCATCCAAGCAGAAATCCTTCCTTTACCTTACTCTACTGGTCCCGCATTCAATTGCAATGAATCATCATTCACAAATACACAATGAATGGCTTCTACCTGAAGAAGACATGAAGGGACTCCACACAGCTATGGCATTGTTTATTAAATTAACATTGAGAAGCTAAAGCTATTACTATGATAGAAATAAGTAAATTAATGAACACAATTATTATTGTAAATCAATGGTAAAGAGAAACATTTTTGCCTGAACCCGGAATCGGTGTTCATTAATTTACTTATTTCTATCATAGTAATAGCTTTAGCTTCTCAATATTAATTTAATAAATAATGCTATAGCTGTGTGGAGTCCCTTCATGTCTTCTTCAGGTAGAAGCCATTCATTGTGTATTTGTGAATGATGATTCATTGCAATTGAATGTGGGACCAGTAGAGTAAGGTAAAGGAAGGATTTCTGCTTGGTTGGGAATGAAGCCTCGATTAGCTCAGTGGACTGAGCATTACCACGGAAAGCTAAAGGTTCGGGGTTCGATTCCCGGTTCAAGCAAAAATTTTTCTCTTTACCATTTCTATCATAGTAATAACTTTAGCTTCTCAATATTTATTTAATTGTTGATGTATATTACAAATCTGCAATAAGAATTACCATTATCCAGTAAAAATACCATAGGCCTATGTACAATGTATTTCAAACTTGCTTTAAGCTATTCAAATGAATCACAGTCATTGCTAAAGAAACGTGGGAATAGGATTCTCCAATAACTTAACTAATTATATTTTTGCAGACTGTGAATATGAATTGTCTGTTTTGACTTTAGGTCTATTATTTAAAATAAATAATTTATTAAAATTGTATGTCTCTTGAAATATGTCAAAACATTTTGCTATAATTTGGAGTATTTTTAGATTAGACCCACCGCTGAGGTCTTGAGGTAGCATGCTGCCTTGTTACGCAGCAGGCTTGGGTTTGATTCCCGGTCGGAACAGGCTCCTGGGTGAGGTTTTTAACGGGGTTTTTCCTCACCTATAAGACAAATGTCCCCAAAAATCATCCGACCATCATCATCATTTCACCGGTGTGGAATGCAAATGGAAGCTACCACACCTATAATTACCTAGTAAAGCCGCAGAGCTTAGCATGAAAATGCTCTGATTGCAGTGAAACACCTGCTCTAGAGCACAGAACACTATAGTTAGATTAACCTAAATAATACCTACAAAACTTGGTTAATAAATAATCTGTAACTTAATTATGTCTGTAATTGTGTCCGTCAATTGAATGCTTTAAAATATATTTGCCCACTTTAATAATGCTTGAAAATGACTATGTTATTGCTTAATAACAGAAGATCCCTAATACTTTTATCTAGATTATTGTAACTTGTACTGACTTATTAAATTAATTAATGATGATTTTTATTATTTTGTACGTAATTTTAGTAAATTATGGAAATTTTTGTGGCCTTATTATTAACCCTTCAGAGCGGATGGATTTAAATGGCCGAGAATACTCTGATGCGGGAGGAAGTTCACCGGTATTTAAACTCAGCCGCTCAGTGCCAGTATTCCAATAACGCATTTAAATTGATATATCTTGAGTAATTTAAATGTTTTTGCAATTCGTTTACGGTGAACCCTTAATATAATATTTAATTAATTAAATTTGTTACGGTTCTCACGTAACATCTCTGCATTTTTTGCAGACTTATTTATGGTTGTTGTGCCACAGTTGAAATAGGTCCTTTTTGTAAACTTCTCACATAAGTGACACAGTGTATTGCACTAGGGATTCTTTAAAGAATTCAGAGAACCGGCTTTACCTAACAACAAAACGAAATATTTACACAAAGAAAAGGGTCTTGAAAAAAAAGTATGAACTTCAAAAATTGGTGTGATAAATCTTCAAAATGTAAACCAGCTGTTTGACACTCGGGCAACAATAAGTGTATTTTTTTCCCCTTGTGTTTACTTTGTTCATGTTTATTACAAACACATTGCTTCTATGCGCTGACCTTCTTTCTTGTAGGGGGGGGGGCAGCCTTCTCCAAATGTGTCTTTCTAACACTTTGGAAACATTATTTTAGGTCGTGTGCCTTCAAAAAATGGTCTTTCTACACATCAGACCTGTTGTACTAAGACCTTCATCAACCCTAAATTTCAATGCCTTTCTTCTGGTTTCCAAACCGAAACCAGTTGATGAAATATGACTATAATAGTTTCGCCGGAGGTGTGGACTTAAAAGATCAACATGCTACAAGCCGGAAGATCGAGGGTTTGAGTCCCGGTGGATCAGGATTTTTAAACTGAACCAAACCTTCAGGCGGCACTGTGAACCCGGGGTTGACTCAGCCTCTAACTGAAATGAGTACCAGATCCTTGTTATGGGCCGTCAGACAGAAATAAGTACTCGGCTTACATCAAGTACCGATTGTTTAGAAAAGTGGGAGCCTTAACCTCCTAATATCCCAAGAACCTTCTAAGGTCTGTAGTGGACCACTTTACCTTTTAGATACTGACTGAATTGTAGACTAACTACCTTTCCATAATGTAAGGATATCGTCATTTGATATATATATATATATATATATATCTGAAATTTACTATTGTGGTCTGTACTGTAACGTAAATCGGAAATAACTTTGTTGGGTCTTTATATATACTGAATTTTGCGACATTATTATTAAAAGTGAAGAGATTTGGAAATAGATTCAATTTGATAGACAAGCTAATCTACAAAAAAAGGCGAATTTAGTTTTATAAGAAATCCTTTATCAAGTTATAAATTTAAGAAAAATGTCAGAGGCCGCAAGAATAAATGCAAATATAAAATTATTTTAACTTGTTACTGAGGGCCGTAATCAGTTAATATATGCACTAATATAAACTTTGAAGTCTCTACATAAAATTTGTATATACTGTAAATAGTTAATGTAAACACAAAGGTCATAATTACAGTTTAAAGCAGTGCGTGTAGCTAGCGTACATGTCATGTCGTCCCGCATTTGGTGAAGAATTCAACTTGCGTACACGTCACGTCGCTCCACGCTGACGGGTTAAGCCTCTTTATTGGCATGTTTCTTATATTACCTAATGTTTTTGTTTTCATTCTCTATCATCAAGTACCCAATACTAGTCACTTTTGGCAGACCCTATTCAGGTAACTTTGTTAAATAAATAATAATAAAGTTTATAACAATATTTTTTACTTAGGTTTTAATAGGGCTATAATACATCCATCCATAGTAATTCTGCCCGAAGGCAGGTCCTTCACTGCAATCATAGCATTTTCATGCTATGCTTCCAGCTTTACTAGGGAATTGTGTAGGTGTGGTAGCTTCCCGTTGCTTTCCACACCGGTGATGGATGATGGTGATGATGAAGATGATGGCCATATGATTCCGGGGACCGTTTGGGCCTTAAAGTTTTCCTGACATTTGTCTTGCAGGTGAGGAAAAACCCCGATAAAAACCTCACCCAGAAAAACTGCCCCGACTGGGGATCGAACCCGGGCCCGCTGCGTGACAAGGCAGCATGCTACCTCGAGACCACAGCGGTGGACTGCTATAATACAAATATTAACAAATAAATAATTTGATATTAAAATAAATTGGTATCTAATAGAAGTTCTAAGCTGACAATTTTGCTCTTCATGGTAATAATTGAACTTACTTAACAAATTCTACGAGAAATTAGTTCATGCCCATTTTAAATTTTTTAGAGGCATTCATACTCTATGTATGTGCATACATTTTGCAGTAAGGACTATATTTCATTTTGCTAAAGAAACTTTATCTACATGTTAATGCTTGATAAACATAGGTACTGGTATGTCATATCCCAGTATAAAATAATCACAACAATCTTAATAGAGTCTAATCTTTGTTTTGTTATCTTAGAGAGCATAAACTTTTTTTCTGTTGCTTTTTTAATTGTTTGTCAAATATAGCAATCAGGTGCTTGAACCTCTTGGCTTGTAGTTGAATGCTGCTCTCAGTAATCTTGTTACATTCATTCTTTCTACACATGTAAACCATTTCTCTCTATATTCTTCGATTTTCTCATTCAGTGAATATATATATTTAACTCTGTTCTTATATCTCCTTTATTTATCTGATCCAATCTTGTGCAGCCTTTTGTTCTTCTAAGGAAGTTCATTTCTGCGCTTTGTATTCTATTTTGTAATTTTTTGGTCATTACCCAAGTTTCGCTCCCATAAAGTAATGCAGGAACTGCCAATGTTTTATAGAACTTCAATCTAGTATCTCTTCTTATTTTATTCTTCAATGTTTTATGTATAGTTCCGCATATCAATTGAAATTTCAATAGTTTCATATTTATGTCTCTTTCAATTTTTGTGTTTATAGTAAAATTACAACCCAAATAATTAAAATTTGTTACTTGTTCCAGAGGTTTGTTGTCTATTACGATTTTTGATCTTATATGCTCGTTTCCCCAAAATGCCATTATTTTACTTTTTATTTTAATACTAGGCACAAATGGGTTAATATCCTTATCAAACAACAGTATAATATATTTGCTCATACAATTAATCCATATATTTGGTACCTACTTAATCTCCAATTTCACAGCACAAGCCTTGAAGGCCCTTGGCCTACCTGCTGGTTTCACATCTACATGTGTTAATCACTAAAATGGACAATCATCTGGCCAGTAATATAACACATAGTCAGGATGTCATGTTCCCCAGTCATTATTCTGACTTTCTCAACCTGAACTGCTATTTATTGTAGCCAACCAAATTCCTCATGATGCTGGGTGGGCACCGGTTCCATATTGGTCAAAATTCCATGAGAAAATTTCTTCCCTCATGGGTTTTTGAACCAGCGCAAATCTTGCATTCTTCACCAAGACATTGTGCCTTAAATGGCTCAGGTACAGCATGGGACTACCCATTTAACCTAGTGATTATATTTTTACATGGGGCCTTTAATGGCTCAAAAAAAAACTATGGCACCAGGATTTAAACTCATCTGCAAATCAACAGACAGGTGTATTACCATCTCACCTAACATAAGTATTTTGTTAATGCAAAAATATAGAATTGAACTGTGCTACTAATATGCAGTGTGCCACATTACACCTTTTTTAACAATTGCATAATTATTTTCTTTTATTCAATGCTCCAGGTTGTCATTTCTACATTTCTGATGTTCTCTCCTGGAATTGGCATAATTGTAACCCACTTCTGAAGTTGGGGTGCCTTGAAGGCGGAGTTATGTTGCCCCGATGATATGATGGATGATAAATTAATGAAGTGCCAGGAGAGTTCTTAACCTGAATTCCAGACCATGTACAACAGGAATAATTCCCTTTAATGAAAAATTTCTATGGTTTGATGGGAATCGAACCTGGGACCTCATGAACAGTAGTCAGAAACGCTGATCACTAGCCCATGAGGCTGGTCCATTTGCATAATTATAAAAATAGAGCTGTTTCAGATATATAATTTTCCAATTCATGACAGTGTGTTAAACATTCACTTGAGAGAAAGAGGCTCTGTAAAAAATAAAGACGTGTTAAACATTTGTCAATGAAACATAAATCTGTGGTGAACATTTTATTAAATTTTGACATTCTTTTGTAAATCTTGGCGTAAATGTAATTGGCTCTTGGATTATTAATATCCATATTTTGTTTTAAAAAACATAGAAAACTATTCATCTAACAAAATATCTGAAAGTAATAATGGGTTACAGCAAGTTGATGCTGAGTCTCCTCTGCTATTCAGTTTTGTATTAGAATAAGCAATCATGTCTCTGGAGGAGATGTAGAGATTATAGAAATAAAATGGCCTTAATACATTGTTCATAAATATTGATGCATTAGTATTAGATGATAGGGGGAGGAAATACTGTTAAATAATATTGGGGAAATAAAAATACTAGAGGTGATCACATGTAAAAGTACATTATATAATGAAAATGCATAGTTAATGACGAACAAGGAAAATTTTGAATAAGTGGCTGAATTCAAATATCTAGGAACAATATTAATTACAAAGTCCACCGCTGTGGTCTCGAGGTAGCATACTGCTTTGACTTGCAGCAGGCCTGGGTTCGATCCCCGGTCAGGACAGTTTCCTGGGTGAGGCTTTTATCGGGGTTTTTCCTCACCTGTAAGACAAATGTTAGGAAATTTTAAGGCCCAAACGGTTCTCGAACATCATATGGCCATCGCAATCATCATTCATATTCATCTTAGATTAAGCTTATGATTAAGGACTCTCCTGGTGCACCACTATCATCATCATCACCCATATCATCAGGGCAATGTAACCCTGCCTTCCAGGAGCCCCAATCTCAGAAGTGGGTTACAATTATGCCAATGCCAGGAGAGAACTCTGGGAATGCATCCTATTAATATTTACAAGGATTCTTGTCATCCCAACTTCTCTCAAAAATCTTAAACCAAAAAGATATTAAACATTATTCTCGATTTATATTATATGAATATGAAACATGGTCTCTTTCTTTAATGGAAGAGAGATGAACAGACAGGTGAATGGAGAAGACTTACATAGCAAAAAGCTACGTATGATCTTATGGAAAACCAAATGTAATGAGAATAGTTAAGTTTCGTAGACTGCAATGTGCAGAACATGTGGGACGAATGAGGAATGAAAGAATGGCATTGAAACTTGTTAAATATAACTTGACCATGATTTGAGAGAGAGGTGAATTATATAGCAATGATTGGAAAACATTAGCTCAGGTTAGGGATGTATGGAGACTTTATGACAGCACAGCCATAAACCTCTGGGTTCGATAATGTCTATGATTTGTTATTAAGCAATATCATTGAATTTGTGAGTTATGAAAATGGTACATGATTTTTACAACATTAAAAATATGTAAAAAATACTTAAGAGCATTTACAGGGCATAGCATAGCATATATTTGACAGTGGCATATAATTGCAGGTATAAATGGATTTAATCAATTATTTATTAAATCAATTATTTATTAATCAAATTTCCTGTGGAGGCCTAACCTAAGAGTGCCAAATTTATAATAAAAATGTTGCTTCAATAGCTATACTATTTTTTTTTTAGATTAGGCATATACCTAAACCACACAGGGAATAATAATAAATCAGGTATAAAAGTTAATAACAAATAATATGTCCTAGTTTTGTCTATTAATTTGGAGATTAGGTTAGGAATTTTCGGTTAAGGATATGGTATTAACTTCATGAATATCTTCTGTAAATGATTAAATATTGTATGTATAATAAATAAGGTGAGTTGTTGCACCTTACCTCATAAAAGTTAAGTTCTTTTAGGACACGTTTCAATACGTTGAATTTTACATTGTCGACTCTGGATGTCAACTCCCACTCCATCTTTTGCTGGACCAAAGTGCTTGCAAATTAAATTTCCTCTCCCAGGGAATTTCGAAATTTATATTATCCCTATACTTCTAGATGTAGATCTTCTCCCATATGGTGAGTTCTTTAGTATTTTCTAACTTTTAGTAATTTGGTGTTCACATCGATTTTGTTTTTCTGACCATTGTTGAGCATCTATTGCAGATTTTTCCACTTCTCAATTTTTTACATTTCTAATGTGTTCTTTAGTTCTAATGGTTAAATTTCTCTTTGTATTTCCTATGTATATCTTATCACAATCAACATGCTTTATCTGGTATATTCCTAATTTTTTTGTCATCAGCCTTTTCATTTTTGTTGATTTTGATTAGTTTATTTAGGCTGGAAACATTTTTTTGGTTCTAATTGGATATTCAATTTTTCAAAAGTCTTTTGGATTTTATTGTGTGTCCATGGATGATATGTGAATTTAATATTTAAAGGAAGTGACACTATGAGGTTTATTTTAAATAATATGAGTTAGAGAATGCACGACTGATATCATATTTGTAGATTTCTTGAAGGCCCAGGTTTCCACATTCTGTGTGTCATTGTCAATTCTTTCTAACTGTTGAATCAGCAGTTGGTGATCTCTTGTAGGTTGATTTCTGCTCCCTCTATTGGCTGACCAATGAACTTCCAAATCTTTTTTTTTCTCAGGGAATTTCAAAATTAATTATTTTCTTTAAATTTTTGTAAATGTAAATTTTCTTCCAAATTGTGAATTCCTTGGATTTATCTCAGTAATTTGGCTTTTGTTCTGATTCTGCATTTTTCTGACCATGCATGTGCAGCTATAGCAGATTTTTGTATTCTCCATTTTAACATCTAAGGTGTTCTTTCAATCTTGTATTCAAGTTCCATTTTGTTTTTCCTATGTATATTTTTTCACAGTCTTTGCAATCAATTTGATAAATTCCTGATTTGTTGCCTTCATCAAATGAAAAGATAGATATTATTGAAGATAAAACTTCTTGGGTTTTGAAACCGGTTTAATTAGAAGGCTGGATATGAGGAGAGATATAAAGAATTTTAATTTAAATCTTAAATTAAACCTCTTTGATATTTCCTATAAAAGTTCAATGAGAAAGGAGTGGATTTCTATGACTCATAAAAGGGAGATTTGGAATAAGTTACTGAGGGGGAATTGCAATTATGTGACACTGATTCTGTCATGCAATTTCCTAAATAGTTAAAGGAAAATTATGATAGATAATGAATTCAGTGATCACCAGATTTACAACTGTGATGTAACTGCACTCTATATTTGACTGCCTCTTTCAAAAACTTTGGATGTGAGGAACTCTTACAATAAATCTGGAATAAAAATGAGCAAGGACAGAGTTACCCTCCTTTTGCTGTAAATAAATTAGGCAGCAACAAACTTAAACCAGTCTGCATAGCGAAAAGTAGAAGTCCTAAATATTTCAATCATGTAACATGTCTTCTATAGAAACACAAAAAATGCATGGATAAGTGACATTTTACTACATGGTTCCATGAGGAATTGGTTCCACCATGAGGAAAAATTTTCGCTCAACTCAAACTCGAAGAAAAAGCTGTGCTTTTCCTTGACAACTTCTCAGCACATCCACCTGCTGAGGTTCCACAGTCAGGAGTAATGTTCTTACAAAAAAAAAAATGCCCTTAATCCAGCCATTAGTCCAAAGCATAATAAGGGCATTTAAAGCCCACTACTATTGTGAACTACTTATCGATTTAGTGAACTTCAAAGAGGAATTCAAAACTTTTTCTTAAGTCAATCGGTCTATGATCACTGTATATTCAATAGGCCTTGCATGGAAAAAACATTACTGCAAGAACAATTTAGAACGGCTGGAAAAAAATGTTGCCTTGAGGATGATATCACTGATAGAAAATGCACCAATCTTAAATTCACAAGTGACTTACAGTCTGCAGTTGCTCTTGTATAAATTACATCATCATTATTGATGATTTAAATAACTAGATTAGATATATAGACAGTAGAAATTGCTTGTAAGCCAAAGTACGACAGCCTGCAAGCTTTTGCTTGAAACAGAGAAATAAGGGTCAAGGGGTTTGTAAATGACTTCAGGCCCTCTAGCTCGAGCTTTCCGGCCCAAAATCATTGCTTGGTGACATACACAGCAGCTGCTGCTTATAAATATTGGGTGTGCATTAGAGAAAGAGAATGTTGTCATAATTAAAATACTTATGTGATATGATATTAATTATCTTATTTGTATTTATACTTGACTACAATGTCACACTTCAGTAAATGTTTTATAGATAGCTTCATAACTGTAACATCAATGTACTATGGATTTTACTTATTTTTTTGAACACAAAAAACCTGTAGTTCATTTTCAATGTGAAAAGTTAATTATTCTGTATAACACAATGTAAAATTGCACATGTAATTATTATTATTATTATTGAATCTATAAAAATATACATTTTTTATTCAATGCCCCAGGTTGTCATTTCTACATTTCTGGTGTTCTCTCCTGGTATTGGCTTAATTGTAACCCACTTCTGAAGTTGGGCATCTAGAAGGCAGAATTATGTTACCCCATTGATATGATGGGTGATAAATTATAATGAAGTGCCAGGAGAGTTCTTAACCTAAATTCCAGACCATGGGCAACCACAGGAATGATTCCCTTTAAGGAAAAATTCCTATGGTTTGACTGGGAATTAAACCTGGGACCTCATGAACAATAGTCAGAAACGCTGACCACTAGACCATGAGGCTTGTCGTAAAGCAGGTTAATATAAAAAATATTTAGAATTATTTTATTAAATAATATTTAATATAAGTTAAATTAATAATAATTTTAAGGAAAATGATAGTAAAGAGTGAAAATCTGCATAAAAATTATAAATAGCGGATGTTCTATAAATAAAATACTTTTCTATGCATAATTTATTAAAATGAAGATAGTTTATTATGTATTTCTAAATTACTTACAAAACTTTAAATTAAGTAGAATACAAACCATATGTTTCTTGTTCTATATAATATAATAAGGTATAAGAGTATCAATACACAAAATTTGCATCTACATTTAGGATTTCTTCTAAATGTTTCCCATTATATTTACTAAACTGATAATAAAAAAATAATAAAATAACAATAACCATAATAAATTTTTGGACCAAAGAGAGATGAACAGACAGGTGAATGGAGAAGACTACATAACAATGAACTACATGGTCTTTATAGGAAGCCAGATATAATAAGAACAGTTAAGTCCCGTAGACTGCGATGGGCAGGACATGTTGCGCGTATGGGGAATGAAAGACGTGCATGGAAGCTTCTAGTAGGAAAGCCAGAAGGAAAACGCCCAGTTGGTAGACCAAGAATGAGGTGGGAGAACAACATTAACTATGATTTGAGGGAAGTAGATTATACAGGGAATGATTGGAAAGCATTGGCTCAGGATAGGGATGTATGGAGAGCTCATGTCCGTGCGGCCATGAACCTACGGGTTCGATAGTGCCAGTGAGTAAGTAAGTAAAGTAATAAAGAATACAAATTGGATTAATGTTATGTGATAATTTATCATCAGTGATTTTTCACAATGTAAAAATTTTAGGAAGTGGAAGAAAGATCAAAGAAATATTCAATTTTTATTCGTTGGAAGTCTGGTATATAATATATGGAATGTTTTTATTTCATTCGTGGGAATATTTTTGAATACCAGTTGATTTGTCCTGCATTAATTTTGTTGTATTTGTGAAAGAATTAGCTGATGTAAACCTCAGAATTAATGTGTAGCCTGTAATGTTTTCTACTTTAGGTGTCTAGTAATCCTTTGAGGTTAGGTCACTTCCTTTAATGATTCTGTTCAAATGGATCTAAATATATAAACTATATATACATATTTAAAATTTCATATTTGTAACATATGTAGTGTCCTTTATATCTGGTGTAGGTCTAAAGGCATGTCATTTACAGTAGACCTGTAAAGGCTCTAGATCTAATTGTAACATATGGTGTTGAGTCTAAAATTAGCATCCTAAAAATCATAAGACAGCATAAATTCAGTTTAGTATGTAACATGTAAGTAAATAATTAAATACAGTATTAGAAAATATAATTCTGAAGGAAACACAGCACTAAATGAAATGTATTAAAATTGATGCTTTCCTGCAATATCATCTTATAAATATTTTGTGGATAATATTGTGGTAATATTTTAGTGTAATAAACTCAACCAATATGCTGTATACTAATGTACAATCAAAAAGTTAATATAGTTACTATAATGTCAATAAAATATTATTTACTCTTGTTAGTAGAGATCCATTATTATCTTAAATAGTGATAATATCATTTGTTTCATAAAAGACAATGAGAGTGAGACAAGCCAAATAAGAATATCAAAGCTTTTCTCAAGCCTCTCACCTCTCGCTCTGGCTTGGAAAGCACACTTTTATCAAGGGCAGACCTGCGGATGGAAATTGTACTAACCACTCTACACATGCTGGACAACACACCACCATAACAATCCAAGCATGGGCTTTGTGGCTTGTGATAAAGGCCTGTAGGTGATCTCTAATAGACAGCCATGAGCCAGTTTCAACAGATTAAGAAATTAATTATCGATGCTATATGTAACATGAATTCTGGTGAAGATGATGATTATGCTAATGAAAATTGCAACGAGGTAGATGTGAAAGATGACATTCCAAAAGTTGGTGAGATAATAAATCATATAAACAAAGTAATATCTTGGATGGAAAGTGAATCAAACTTTGTTCATCTCCATCTTGGTAATATAAAAGAATATGCAGAAAGGAAACGCCCAAACAAAACTTGCGGAACTTTTTAAGACTGATCCAAATTAGGATGTCAAAAATTAAATGGTGAATAGTGTTCAGTAATCTTAAGTATCATGGAATAAATAGAAAATTGGTGAGTGTTTTTCATTAATTATTTTACACTACAGTATTGTACTGTATTTTATATACCCTTTACACAACCTGCATTTTGACAAACTGTAGTCATTTGTAGTAAAATTACGATATACCACGGTTATGCTATACTGCAGGGATGGAATATGTCCTCCATTCATTTGTGTTATATCAAGTCTCTACTGTATTCTGAATGTTATTATAAAAAAATTTACCATCAGTTTGAGCTTGAAAATGAATTATTTAGTATAAAAATCCATTAAATGTTTAATAAAAAGTTACTTTTCAGAAATTAAACATAAATGTGACCACTATCCTTAAATACATTGAAAACATTACTTTTAAGGTTAAATTAAAACCCTTAATTTCAGTCAAAAATGTTATGTGTAATATTTTACTTGCTTTAAACTCATACGATTTTAGAAAAAAGTATGTGTTAGTAATATACAACTGAATTTTTATTAATTGATTCATGTTTGCCAGTCATTTTTGTATCACATTATCACAGTTATTGATTCATCAAAACTTGGATGCCTTTTCTATTGTTTTTTATGTTGCTGATAGATGGATGCAGAAGGAAGTGGTGATAGTTGGCAAAGTGCAGCCAGTCTAATATGCTAATATAGGCAACATCATACTTCTAGTTTTCTAAACAGACGCAAGTAGGCTTTCAAGCTCCAGAAAGATAATTGCAAGCATATTATAATATAGTACCCTGTGTCCACAAATATAGTATCATACTTTAAATATTACTATGTTGCTTTGGATAATTGTATCTAAATGAAATTGGTGACAATCAAAAGATAAACTCAAAAAGTTTTGTGCATGTTAACAATGGAGAATAATGGACAACAATACAGAAAAAAACTAAATTATTTAATCACTTTTTGTGGTTGATATGGGTTCATTGTTTGATATTTAGCAGACATGTTAAATGTGAATGTCTGCAGCGCCACTCGTGGGGGCCATGAGGTATAGCAAAAATGTTTGAGTTTCTCTTTTGATTGTCACCAATTTCATTTAGATACAATTATCCAAAGCGACGTAGTAGTAGTTTAAAGTGCAGGGATGGAATATGTCCTCCATTCATTTGTGTTATATCAAGTCTCTACTGTATTCTGAATGTTATTATAAAAAAATTTACCATCAGTTTGAGCTTGAAAATGAATTATTTAGTATAAAAATCCATTAAATGTTTAATAAAAAGTTACTTTTCAGAAATTAAACATAAATGTGACCACTATCCTTAAATACATTGAAAACATTACTTTTAAGGTTAAATTAAAACCCTTAATTTCAGTCAAAAATGTTATGTGTAATATTTTACTTGCTTTAAACTCATACGATTTTAGAAAAAAGTATGTGTTAGTAATATACAACTGAATTTTTATTAATTGATTCATGTTTGCCAGTCATTTTTGTATCACATTATCACAGTTATTGATTCATCAAAACTTGGATGCCTTTTCTATTGTTTTTTATGTTGCTGATAGATGGATGCAGAAGGAAGTGGTGATAGTTGGCAAAGTGCAGCCAGTCTAATATGCTAATATAGGCAACATCATACTTCTAGTTTTCTAAACAGACGCAAGTAGGCTTTCAAGCTCCAGAAAGATAATTGCAAGCATATTATAATATAGTACCCTGTGTCCACAAATATAGTATCATACTTTAAATATTACTATGTTGCTTTGGATAATTGTATCTAAATGAAATTGGTGACAATCAAAAGATAAACTCAAAAAGTTTTGTGCATGTTAACAATGGAGAATAATGGACAACAATACAGAAAAAAACTAAATTATTTAATCACTTTTTGTGGTTGATATGGGTTCATTGTTTGATATTTAGCAGACATGTTAAATGTGAATGTCTGCAGCGCCACTCGTGGGGGCCATGAGGTATAGCAAAAATGTTTGAGTTTCTCTTTTGATTGTCACCAATTTCATTTAGATACAATTATCCAAAGCGACGTAGTAGTAGTTTAAAGTGTGATACTATATTTGTGGACACGGTGTATAATGAATATGGTATATTGAGGTAAGATGACCAGACTAAAAATAATATAATGAATATGGTGTACTGATTATTAGATTAAGTTTTTCTTTTGGGGTTAACCTATATAGTGTACAATTTGTTATAAAGTTATCCAGGTGAATTTGATATTTTGTTACAGAGAAAAATAGAGTCTTACCGAGAAGAGCAGAAGAATGGGAAGGATTTGAACAGTGACCAGCTGGCTGCTGTCGCTAAGTATGATGAAGTACTGCAAACACTGGATTTTGCTCGGGATCTATGTAAACAATTTACTGGAATTGCTGTTGATGCAGCTAAGCAACAGAAGAAACAAGCGAGGAAGGAAGCATTGGAGAAAGCTCAACAGGAAATCGTGAAAATCAAGGAAATTCTTTTGATACAAGTGAGTATACTGTTTACTTTAAATTATTTTCACTTAAGCTTGACTCTAGCAGCTAGAGTTGTACAACTAGAGACGAGGGACAGACTGTGCTAATGATCTTTGAAACTGTAAAAGCTTAATATTTTACTCTCCTATCTCCAGTTGCTAGAGTCACACCTGGGCATATTCCTCAATTATATTTGAAAAGAAAAATTTACGCCTAGTCTGGGGTTTGAACACTTGGATAGAGCATTGACATATAAAGTCCTGGGTTCAAATCCCAGTCTAGGCATATATTTTTCTTTTCAAATATAATTTGTCCATCATTAAGATGTTTAAAAACAAATAACATATTCCTCAATATTAAGGTATAATACTGTTCACGTGTGCTGTGTTTAAAGAATGTGTCATATTCAGTACCAGGCACTGAGCAGGGCATTTAAACCCATAGGTCAGCCATTTAAATACCCCAGCTACCCTTTTCGTGGCACTTCAGAAAATGGACCATTATTCACAAACTATTAGTCCTAGAAAATTCAAATTTTGTACATACCTAAAGGAGATATCCTAGTAGGATTTGATGGTGAAATAACTTGGGTGATTGACATCACATGGTATCGGCGTATCAATTTCAGGAGGTGGAAGTTCATCTTCACTTTCACTTTGTGAATCTTCTAATTCATCACCTGAATCATCATTATACAAAATATTCACTAATTCTTCTTCAGTGAGATATTTTTCTTTCGCCATGGTTTCACTCACGCACAAACAACAGTGCGATAACGAGAAACATATACGACTGCATTGGAGCTAGAGGCAAGTTTGGGTGAACGAATTCCATGTGTTGTTTGTTTTAAAAATAAAAGGGGATTCACCAAGGTTAAACGTATCACACGGGAATATAAAATGTACATTTACATGCCATCTATGATCTCCAAGACATACTAAGCTAACACAATATTTAGGCGCCGAATATAAATGCGGTTTGTTCGCGCCTGCTCTAAAACGAGTTAACTGACCGACGGCCGCGTACATAATAGTCTCTTTAAGTGCCTTAACTGGTTTATGGTACTGAATGTTAAAATTCCCAAATTTATTATATATATATATATATATATATATATTTCTCTATACTATGAGGTGATTTTTTTTTAGATCCAATAGAGAATTAATATTCATTTGAATCAGAAGCCTGGTAGTTTAGCGATCAGAAAACTGATGACATCCAGAGAAATCGGTTCCTGATTCAGGCATACATTTTTCTCCAAATAAAATTTGTCTTTCGGTAAGAAGTTGTAAATTTAATATTTGTTTTCTCTAGTTAGGTTTAAAATCACAGAAATCACTTTTCAATCGCTAGTTTCTATAAATATTTTGAAAATGGTCTGTAGAGTTCACAAGCAATAGAATGCTGCAATACTGTCACGTTTAAAGAATTTATAATTTTCTGTTTTCAGCATTATCTGGAAGTGATTTATAAGGAATAATTTCAGTAAATCATATTTGAAGAGAAAAATTATATGCTCAGACTGGGGCTTGAACCCAGGACCTTTGGCTTCCTACACCGATACTCTACCAACTGAGTTACCTGAGCAAGTTCCAATCTAAATGCAAATTTTTCTCTTATATACGCTGTTAATTCCTGTGCACCAAATGCTATGAAACCTTTGCTTCTATCTTGCAAATGAAGGCTTCTTTTTAAGACATTTATTTGGGAATTTTATATTACTTTATAGAGCCAGTATGGCTTCATTCAATGTTTTTATTATTCATTTCATACACCTCAATGATGGATAAACCATATTTGAAGAAAAAAATTATATGCTCAGACTGGGGCTTGAAGCCAGAAAGGTCCTGGGTCTGAGTGTATAATTTTTCTCTTCAAATGTGATTTATTCATCATTGAGATGTATGAAATGAATAATAAAAACATGAATAATTTTGGTATTTTTTTAAATTTGTGTATTTAATATTACATACACTTAGAATAGAATTGGGTTTCAGGACGTTTTGCAGAACATGGGACAGGAGAATGTTCGAGAAGATTTTCTTGCTGGTCGTAATGGTGCAGCTTTGCTTGGAGAAGAGGACTTGAAGTTTCTAGATGATTTTTATGTTGAAGTGTCGCCTAAACATGGAGAAGAAGCAACCCGTCCCTTTCAGGTAAATTCACAACATATAAAATGACCAGATAATGGTTTTAGTACAACAATTGTGGTATGTGTTCTGTCAAACCTCCTGTATTTCATTTAATCATTGTTAACAAGGTATGCAAAATTATGAAATGACCTTGGTCTTAAAAGAAAAAGAAACTAAAAAGTATTATATTTTATTTATTCATAGTTAAATATGGGAAATAGCATTTTGAGGTTCTTAATTCAATGAATGAATGAGTAATTTCTTATCTTACCTCATAGTTTGTTTTCTTAAGCATGGGAACGACAGTTTTCAAGAGGAACATCCTTCCCATTTTCAATTGATATTATGACTACTGGATACTGGATTTTCGTTGGAATCTCCATCTATAATGTTGTCATCTGGTGTTGATTTGATGAACTTTGAGACCAGGTCCTGTTCTTCAGGTATTCCGAAATTTATGGATCTAAATTTGTTTTTCTGAATATATATGTTCTCCCAAACTGTCAGTTCTAATGGTTTTTCCAAATGTTTTAGAAGTTTGGCCTTTTTTTCAATTTGATGACTCTCCAACAAAGTATGTAAGGCATAAAATTGAAAAAGAGGCTAAACTTCTAGAACATTTGGAAAAACCTTTAGAATTGACAGTTTGGGAGAAGATGTATATTCAGAAGAACAAATTTAGATCTATGAATTTTGTAATTCTCGATGAATAGGACCTGATCTCAGAGTTCATCAAATCAACATCAGAGGGCAACATTATAGATGGAGATTTCAACGAAAATCCGGTAGTCATAACATCGGTTGAAGATGGGAGAGATGTTCCTCTTGAAAACTGCAGTTCCCGTGTTTAAGAAAACATAAACTATGAGGTAAGATAAGAAATGACTCAATTAAATTATTGTAAATCAATGGGAAAGACAAAAATTTTTGCCTGAACAAGGATTTGAACCCTGAACCTTCAGCTTTCTGTGCTAACGCTCTGTCCACTGAGCTAATTCAGGCTTCATTCCCATCCAAGCAGAAATCCTTCCTATATTACACATCCAAGTTAACTGTTCACGGGCGGAGGGGAAGAGTTTTAGCGCTAGTGTTGCCGATCTACTGAATCTGTGGAAGAGATGTAGGAGAAAACTGTACATCCGATCACGTATTGAAATTTTTCAACTTCAAATGTGGGGGGAGAATCTCTAAACACGTGTGAAAGATCTTAACATGGTTCTCAAATTAGTAATTTAAGCACGGAACGCTCAAGCGTTCGGATCATTTAAAATCACAGTATTTGTCATCTCTCTGTTACCAGCCTCACAATAAATCACAAGTGGCAACATGTAATGAGAAGGGCAAGTAAGGGACAGCTCATTCCTAGACCTAACCCCAAAAGTAACAGGGTTGTCAAGTTAGTCATTCTGCGACTGACCGTGCAGAACGACGGATCATTAAAATACATAGTATTTGTCAGCTCTCTACCTGCCAATCAAGCAACATAATACAAAGGAGAGGAAGTGGCAACATAGTAAGGAATAGAAAGAGAAACAGTTTGTTAGTTAACATATTTTCCACCTGCACAAAACACTTGGATGGGTAATACCTTACTCTACTGGTCCCACATTCAATTGCAATGAATCATCATTCACAAATACACAATGAATAGCTTCTACCTGAAGAAATCATGAAGGGACTCCACACAGCTATAGCATTATTTATTAAATTAATATTGAGAACCTAAAGCTATTACTATGATAGAAATAAGTAAATTAATGAACACAATTAAATTATTGTAAATTTAATTGGACAGAGCATTAGCACGGAAAGCTAAAGGTTCGGGGTTCGATTCCTGGTTCAGGCAAACATTTTTCTCTTTACCATTGATTTACAATAATTTAATTGTGTTCATATTAATTTAATAAATAATGCTGTAGCTGTGAGGAGTCCCTTCATGTCTTCTTCAGGTAGAAGCCATTCATTGTGTATTTGTGAATGATGATTCATGGCAATTGAATGTGGGACCAGTAGAGTAAGGTAAAGGAAGGATTTCTGCTTGGATGAGAATGAAGCCTGAATTAGCTCTAGTGAACAGAGCATTAGCATGGAAAGCTAAAAGTTTGGGGTTCGATTCCTGGTTCAAGCAAACATTTTTCTCTTTACCATTGATTTACAATAATTTAATTGTGTCCATTAATATACTTATTTCTATCATAGTAATAGCTTTAGCTTCTCAATATTAATTTATGTTTCATATCTTTGAAATTATCTGTTCTGTCACTATTTTGCTTAACAATCACACAAAGCAAAATGGTAACTCAAAGTAGTGTGCAAAAACTATGTTTTGGTATGCAGAGATGAAATCAGTGATAAAATGCAAAGAAATTGCTGGAGAGAATACAAAGGATATGCATCTGTTTTGAAAATAAATAAGACATAGTGTAAAGAATGCAGATTTCAAGTTACCATCAGTGCAATGGCTACCACAACTTTATTCTCTGTTGGTACAACTGGCCTTGAAAGTTCTCTGGGTTGAATCCCAGTACTTAATTATTTTATTTTTTTATATATTATGTTTTAGTTTTAATATTTAAATAATACATTTATATGGAATATATTAAACAATTCCTTTTCAAGTAGACAATGTTATTTATAGTCTACATGTATTTTGTCATGCATTTAATCAATTTTGTATAATTCTTTATTTATTATACCACTATGCTTATAGTTTGTGATCTTGGCAGTTTATGAGAAAGAGGATATGTTTGTTACAGGAACAGCTACAGCTATCGGCTGAACATTTGCTTAGTATTGTGGAAGGAAAACCTAAAGAAATTGCTGGCACAACTTATGCTAAATTAAAAGAATTGATAACTACAATCCAGTCTTGTGGATATTTTGATCAAGTGCGAGATGAAGTTGTAGCTGAAGAACAAGTGGTTGAGGTAAGTTACAAGTTATAAACAAAAAATTTTTATAGTGATTGTAACTTTTATTCCACACTTTGGACAAGCATCGTAAGGCTCGATTCCTCATGGGAGAAACATTTTTCTCATGGAGTTTTGGCCAGTATATGGGACTGATGCCCATTAAACGTTATGAAGAATTTAGGTAGCCAAGATAAATAGTACTTAGGAACTTATGTTAATGAGCTCCTTACAAAGGCCATGAAAAAAGCGGACTGTATTAATAGGATTTCATTTATAATTGATTTAGCAAATAATATGCAGTTTTAAAATAACACTTTATTCTTAAACTTCACATTGATAAACTTCACTTTCAAATTATATTTAAAGAGAAAAATTATACGCTCAGACCGGGACTTGAACCCGGGACCCTTGGTTTTCTAGTCCAAGTGCTCTACCATTTGAGCTACCTGAGCAAGTACCGATCTAAACGCAAATCTTTCTCTATATACGTTGTAATTCCCGCCCACCAAATGCTTTGAAGCCTTTGCTTCTATCTTTGCAAATGGCGGCTCCTATATTAAGAAGACATATTTGGGAATTATACATTACATTATAAATGCCAGTACGGCTATTTTCGATGTTTTTATTATTATATTATATTATTATAGCCGTACTGGCATTTATAATGTAATGTATAATTCCCAAATATGTCTTCTTAATATAGGAGCCGCCATTTGCAAAGATAGAAGCAAAGGCTTCAAAGCATTTGGTGGGCGGGAATTACAACGTATATAGAGAAAGATTTGCATTTAGATCGGTACTTGCTCAGGTAGCTCAAATGGTAGAGCACTTGGACTAGAAAACCAAGGGTCCCGGGTTCAAGTCCTGGTCTGAGCGTATAATTTTTCTCTTTAAATATGATTTATCCATCATTGAGATGAATGAAATTAATAATAAAAAAATTCACTTTCAAATGCTTAACAATTTAAAAATTCACTGCAGCTTTGTTAACCATCTTGATTTTACACAGTTTATGCAGAGATGGGCCGACAGGTGTTTATACCATGAAATTTAGTCTGCGTCTGGGGGCTGATGCAACGTTATTTAAAACATTCACACAAGGAATCTAGAAGATTCTAAAGTTTAGCATAACTTAATTTGGCAGCCATGAGTGAACATTGGCTAACCACGAATAATGTAACACCCAATAGAAAAATTCATATTAATTAGTGCCACCAAATGAATGAGACAGAAATATGTAGTGCCAACCTTATACAAATGAATAAGCGAAAAATTTATTTACATTTATTTCATAGATAAAAGAAATGATTTAATATAATAAATTTGGGAATTTTTAACATTATGAGGTTTTATTAATAGGAATTAATTGAATCGTGAATTCCTCTTACCTCATATTTCTGTTTTTTTTAACACAGCACTGCAGTATCAGTGAAATTATGTCAGTGGCAGATGTCTTTTAAGAACAAATGCATTCTAGTCCATTCTATAAAAATCTCAATGCAAAAGTGAATTATAAAACATATGTATTATGCAACCAAATGCAAATCATATTAAAATTCTCAAAATTAATGTATTAAAAATTAAGTAGAAGTAAAGAATCATCCAGTCCCTTCAGATTGAGGAAACTAGCTATAATGGCTGGGAATTAGATATGTAATCCCTATATATTGGATCTGTGATCGTCATGTGGAAGTGACAACAGCTGTTCGGCCAAAGCACTTCTAGCAGTTTTTATGAGAAACTAGAGGGAAGGAAGGAGAATATACAGCATAGCAGGGTCTCATTGTTATGAAAATAGAATTCTATAGAAGGAAACCTTTTAAAAATATTCTAGATTACTGAGTTTTTGTCATTATTGCTGTACTGTTTGCCATTAAAATTAACATTAATTTTTTTTTCTTAGCACAAATTACTATTTATTGTAATTTTTAATAAAACAGCAAATAATGGGTGAATTATTGTTGTAAAAGTAAAGCGATAACACTACAGTCCCTTGAGATAGTAGAAGGTTAAGGCTCCCAACTTTCTAAACAATCGGATGAGATGCCCATAGAACAAGTGTATGGTACTCATTTCAGTTAGAGGATGAGTAGGCCATAGAATCATTATCCTGCCAAATGGTTTCAGGCCAATTTAAAAATCCTGATCCCACCACAACTCTGACCTTTTGGCTTATAGCGCATAGTCTTAACCAACCACGTTACAGAATGCCCCCTGAATTATTGTTGTAGAATGTTTTGAATTGGAAGAAAGTATGAAAAATTAGAAAAATGAGTTAGAAATATATGTAGAAATAACCTGAAAGTCATGGTTGAAACATTGTTCATGAAAAAAATTATGTATGATTAAAACAGAATTGCCAACTTAGGGGAATATTGATTCATATTTGACAGCAATGTTGACTCATTTGTTTTCGACATCATCTTAAATTCCACCGAAGTAGAGGGTTCTGTTGATGGTGAGCACATTTTGTAACATAAGCTAAGTATAGCTAAACTAACATCCTAACTTAAGGTAAGTTTCATAATATACCTTAAATAGTGGTCCAAATGTTAATTGCTGAAAAATTTACTCAAATAATCACATGATTTAACAATGTAGGATATAGTACCAAATGATGTCAGTATATGTCACAATAGAATGAAAAAAATAACATCTTCTTGTAAGCCCATGTTACCCTTAACAGAGATTTAGGTGCTCTTCCCCTACAGGGAAGAATTTGAACCATACTAATTTAGTTACACTTGTTTTCGTATAGATGTCATTTGAGTGGTCTGTGGTCAGCGTTCCGCCTCATGCTGACACCTAGGAAGCCAAGGTATTACTAGGACGTTGATGTCGGTAAATTTTGCTTAGAGGTCTTTTCATTCAGGCTTAAGGATCTTTTACGAGCCTAAAAATCTTCAGACTTGGGACACACGGCTTAAAGTCCCTCCCAGAGGACTTGCTCCATGGTTTTTTCCATCCTAAAAAAATCCATCTATCCCAGCCGGGTTTGAACCCGCGACCCTCGGGACCAAAGGCAAGAGCATAAGCACTAGTCCACCGCGGCCGACAAAAAAAATCAAAAGATATAATATAAAATGATCAATGTATAGTCAATCATGTTTAAAGCATTCACTTAAATGTATGCTAAATGTGCCCATAGTATAGGTGACCGTTAAATTAAGGTTATGAAATTTTCAGAATCAGGGAAGAGGTCTGGTTCATCACATGATTAGCTAGAGCAGGACTTATGGTATATTAAAAGAAACATCACTGAGTAATTAACACTTTTTTTTTAATCATTTGGCCGCGATGGACTAGTGGTTATGCTCCTTGCCTCTGGTCACGGGTTCAAACTCGGCCAGGGCAATGGATTTTTTTTTTAGGATGAAAAAATCCAAGGAGCAAGTCATCCGGGAGGGACTTTAAGCCGTGGGTCCCGAGTCTGAAGATTTTCAGGCTCGTAAAAGATCCATAAACCCGAATGAGAAGACCTCTAAGCAAAATTTACCGACATCAATGCCCTAGTAATATTATTGTAATCCTAGTTATACCTTGGCTTCCTAGATGTCAGTATGAGGTGGAACCATTCAAAAATGACATCTATCTGAAAACAAGTGTAGGTAAATTAGTATGGTTCAAATTCTTGCCTGTAGGGGGAGAGCGCCTAATTCTCTGTTAAGGGAAATATGGGCTTACAAGAAGAAGAAGGAAGTAACATGAGGTTTAATTTAATAATTGAGTTTGTATTTTTTAAACCTTCTTACCTCATATGGTACTTTTGTTGGACATATGTTTGAAGGCATTTGCCCCATTGTCAGCGGTTTACAAAAAAAAAAAAGAAAAAAATCAGTTTGTAAACCGCTGACGACGGGGCAACAGCCTTGAAACATGTGCCCAACAAAACTACCATATGAGATAAGAATGTTTAAAAAATACAAACTCAATTATTAAATTAACACATTTTATTGATGAGCAATGTAGTACAATTACTATGGCAAGGCATTTAATGACCTATAAATTGGTAAAAAAATGCAAAATAAAAATGCATTTATGACCTAAAAATGACCAATAAAATAAAAAATATGATGAATAAAAAGTTAAGAATTACCAATAAAAATACCGTTTATTAGATTAAGTACTCACTTGATTATATTTGAAGAGAAAAATTTTTTTTGCCTAGACTGGGACTCGAACCCGGGACCCTTGGCTTTCCGGGCCAAGTGCTCTACCAACTGAGCTACCAAGGCGAGTTACGATCTAGACGCAAATTTTTCTCTTATGTACGTTGTAATTCCCTCGTGCCAAATGCTTGAAACCATAGCTTCTATCTTTGCAAATGGCAGCTTCTTACTTAAGAAGACATGTATTGGGAATTTAACACTACTTTTTAAAGCCAGTAGGGCTTCTATTAATGATTTTATTATTAATTTAACATTTCTCATTGAAGGATAAATTATATTTGAAGAGAGAAATTTTCGCCTTGACCGGGACTCGAACCCGGGACCCTTGGCTTTCCGGGCCAAGTGCTCTACCAACTGAGCTACCGAGGCGAGTTACGATCTAGATGCAAATTTTTCTCTTATGTACGTTGTAATTCCCTCGCGCCAAATGCTTGAAACCATAGCTTCTATCTTTGCAAATGGTGGCTTCTTACTTAAGAAGACATTTATTGGGAATTTAACACTACTTTTTAAAGCCAATAGGGCTTCTATTAATGATTTTATTATTAATTTAACATTTCTCATTGAAGGATAAATTATATTTGAAGAGAAAAATTTTCGCCTAGACCGGGACTCGAACTCAGGACCCTTGGCTTGATTACTGAATTACATAAAATTTAACTTAACATCAAAATATTAAAAGAAAAGTATTTAAAAAATACATATTACAGTACCTTTTATTGCAGAAAATCCATTTCAATTACACAGTGCACTTTTACAGCAATTTTGAATTGCAGTTAACAATCAGAATAAGGGTAGAAGCTAGCATAAGCTCTAAGAAATTGAATAAAATTCTTAGAAGTGGGCAAGTTCATTATGCACATACCTTGAAAAATAGGGATAGTAGTTAACAAAACAACTACTTAATTCCAAGAAATTGTATTGGCAAGGAAAAATACTGAATTATAATAAAAATCTTGAATAAAATACAAATAATGTCGCAGCCTTCTGGAAAAATGTAAAAAATGCTCAAAATGACCTAAAAATTGCCAAAAAAATTACCTATTTCTAAATAAAGTTAAGAAAATGCAAAAAATGCCCTAACGGATTGCTTTTATTTAATCCGTTTTTTTAATGCCGTACATTTTCATATATGCAAGCAATGTTTGAACCTTCATAAGAAAAAGATGTAAAATCATTAATTGCCTTGCCCTAAAGGTACGTACACATATGCACGCCGGGAACACGAACGGCGCGCGCGCGGTGCGCACACGGTGCGTGTTATGTTCGTCGAAATGATTAATTTCAACGAACCTCCCTGCGATCCATAGGAAACCCACAAACCTTCAGTAGACATTTTGCAGAGCAGGTGTAACCAACCATGTCTCTACAATCACCTCAAACATGTTTTTAATCAGTTATTGAAATTTTATTTTAAAATATTGAAGAATATGAAGGAATATTAAATGTTTACTAAAATATGAACATTTCGCCAAAATATTATGAAATATGAAAAAAATATGTTGGTCTTATTTGATTATAAAATGTAAAGATACTCTATGGAGCAACAAAAATTTTATAGAACGCAAAAGTAATATCAACATAAGTATAATTTACAAATGTAATACATTACAAAATTATGTATAGTACCAGTATTATTTTATTCTTTTGGCATATTTCTCATTTGAGTGATTTTTTTAAGTAGATTGCTGTCGTTGTTTAAAAGGTCATGAATTTTTTCACAAGAATTTGTTAAATTATACTTCACATAAAATAACTTTCGAAGTCTCAACACTCAATTGCGATTTTTTTTGTCCGTACTTTATTTACCAAACAATGGTGGTCGAATCAACAATGTTAGCTTTGATAAGCAGTTCTCAACAATGATTTGTTATTATTAAAGTTTAACATTACAAAATTAACAAAAATAATATAAAACTCATATCCTGGTGAAATAGCTACATGGGCGGCGAAAACCGTATATTCCCTTTCCGTTCTCCCGCTTGTCTTGCATTCTTTCCCAAAAAATAGGGACTTTTTTTTAAAATGCCACGGGACAAATTGTTAAAAATCGGGACTGTCCCGCCAAAATCGGGACGTCTGGTCACGCTTATTACTTATTACATCTTATAACTTTATTTATACTTGTTCAAATATTATAGCATTAAAGGAATTTAAAAATATATGATTTGTATATATATGTTTAAAATTATTAAGAATCTATCTCACCATAAAATGGCCTTAATTTTTAATAAAGATGTACATGATTATTATACTAGAGGTACTTTATTGCACAAAGATACTAGTTTCTCAAAAAAAAAAGAAAGAAAGGTATAAAGGGATTCGTTATGCATTAATCAACCATTACAATAACTTACCTATTGAATATCAACATTTCACGAACGTTAAACATTTTTATAATTGTATTAAAAAAAAATTTCTCATTGCTTTCTTAGTTAATTTTGTTAATTTTATTATTATTAATATTATCCTGTTTAAATATTGTATTTATATGTGTATATATATATATATTGTGCATCTATAGTAGTTTGTATTACTTAAACTTATGCCTGAATTTGTTTTCTTGTTTTTATTGTTAATTGTTTTATGGCCATTATTTTTTGTATATTGCCCCTTAACATGAGCAATCTTGCTCTTTGGAGTCTTTGAAGAAATAAATAAATAATTAGTAATAAATGTGTTTATATATTGTATTGTTTTGTGATACTTCATACATAATATTATGAAATGAACGTCTTAAATAAAATAATGTTTTCTAAATAATTTTAATTTATTCATACAATTACAGCACACACGAAAAAAAAACACATAACATTGAAAAAAAACAGGCATCTCCTTTCAATGATTTTTAAAAATGATCCTTATGTTGAGGATCCCACAATAATTGCTTGCTTCTATAAATATCAATAAGTTTTAACATGTTTTCCTCTTACCACTCCATACTCAAATAATAGGTGCGCACCGAAAACAACGAACATCTCAGGTACCCGTCCAAATATAAACAGCGAACCATCAAAGTGTTTGTGGAAAAAACCGACAATGAGTGGATCGTGGTGAGAGACGCGCGCGCCGTTCGCGCGCACCTTAAAACCCCGTCCAAATCTGACGAACATGGTGCGGCACGTGCGCCGTTCGTGTTTGCGGCGCGCAGGTGTGTACGTACCTTAACAATTACTATAAATGTATGTAATATGTAGTAATCTGTATTACATATTAGCCTTGAATGTAACTGAATCCAAATTGCCAAGAAGCTTATTAACAATAGTAATAATAAAAATAAAAGTGTCGGCATATTTGTTACTTATTCAAATATTGTTATTTGATGGCATAGCAAAGTCCAGCCAGTGTGTTGCCATGTCTGTTTGCTACATGTCTGATTTAAACCTTGATTTATCTTTTGTCACCATACAAATGTTACATGTGACAGTCTCACGAGTTAAAGTATATCATAGCGGTTGTGACTGGTTGTTTAATTTAGGTCATTTTGTGAAATTTGTGCGGCTCTTTTAAAGAACATTGTTAAAGTAAATGCTGCTGTTATTGGTTTTGTTCTTAAATTGGATTATAGGTGGCCGCTGAGGCTGAGACAGAAGTTGTTAACATTCATGAAGTAATAAAGGAAGAGTATGTACCAGCTGTTCCTGCTACAGATACATTCCCACAACAAGGTGAGTGTAAGATAATACTAGCTTTGCCTTCATATCTGCTATGGGCCTAAGTGATGAGGTATCTGTGGGCTAGTTGGCCATATTTTGATCCATACAACACGGGTATAGAGAATTTTCTTGAATCATTTGCATTTGTTGTCCTGGGACTCGCCCAGCCTCCTATGAATTATTACTAGAAGGAAAGGGTAAAAGTAGAGATTGTACATTTGTCTTGTGCCATATATAAGAATTGTGCTTCAGTCCTTGCATTTACATTCATAATCTGTTAAAGAAGATACTTTCACATTTGAGATTATGTCGGATAAAGTTTCAATTAAACGCAGTGAGAAATTTTTTTAAGTCCCAGGCAGACACCACACACATGTGCCAACAAACATCAAGCGATTTACACTATGGAATCACATGATGCAGCCAACATATACACAATATTTAATGAAACTAAAAGCTAACCTAATGCAATTTAAATACTCTAACCTGTGAAAGACCAACCTATAAGCTAACCTAACGTAATTTAAGCACTGTAACTTATGAAAGAATGCATTACCCAAAAATAAATTGTAAGATCTGAAATCCTGATGGCTGTCATGTCTTCATGTTATGTATGTAGTTAAATGTCTTAGAAAAATATATTGAAATAATCATTAGAAAAAATGTAAAATTGATTGTAAATGGTGGGAAATAATTTGAAAATAAAACCCTATTGGTGCCTGCGCATGGTGTCTGTCTATAAAAATTTCTCACTATGCTTAATGGGAACATCAGCTGATTATGTAATATACTGTGTGTCTAAAGAAAGCCACATTTTAATAAATTTATTGTTCAATCATCATATCTAAGCTGACAATATTATCATGAATTAGGCTATTTTGGCTCGCTTCATATTTGTAGTTTCCCCACTCTATGTCATTGTCAATGTCAAGTTAGGAAGCATTGACAATGATACATAGTGTGTGAAACTGCAGTTTGCAATAAAACTACGAATATGAGGTGAGTCAAAATACTTATTTTAGGAATTCTCACCATGAGGTTTATTCATTAAGGTAGATCTTTTTATCACTCACCTCATATACTTATTTTAGGAATTCTCACCATGAGGTATATTCATTAAGGTAGATCTTTTTATCACTCACCTCATATTGTTCAATATGAGGTGAGTGATAAAAAAAATTCTACCTTAATGAGTCAAAATAGCCTAACTCATAATAATTAAAATAAACCTTATAGTTATGTTTTTATTATTGATTTAACATTTCTCAATGAAAGATAAATTATATTTGAAGAGAAAAATTTTTGCCTAGACCGAGACTTGAACCCGGGACCTTTGGCTTGCCGGGCCAAATGCTCTACCAACTGAGCTACTGAGGCGAGTTGCGATCTAGACGCAAATTTTTCTCTTATATACGTTGTAATTCTCTCTTGCCAAATGCTTTTGAAACCATTGCTTCTATCTGCTTAACTAAGAAGCTGCCATTTGCAAAGATTGAAGCAATGGTTTCAAAAGCATTTGGCGAGAGGGAATTACAACGTATATAAGAGAAAAATTTGCATCTAGATCGCAACTCGCCTCAGTAGCTCAGTTGGTAGAGCATTTGGCCCGGCAAGCCAAAGGTCCCGGGTTCGAGTCTCGGTCTAGGCGAAAATTTTTCTCTTCAAATATAAACTTTATAGTTACTTATTTTAGGAATTCTCACTATGAGGTATATTCATTAAGGTAGAATTTTTTATCACTCACCTCATATTGTTCACAATATGAGTTGAGTGATAAAAAAATTCTACCTTAATAAACTTTATAGTGTTACTTCCTTTAAATATTAAATGACATGATAGCTCATGTGATGCACTGGACATTGGGTTTTTTATGCGAGGCATTGCATTACAAATGTGGACATTTGCTGCGTTTAACATTGTTTCGGTAGCCTGTTACCAGATTGAAAAACATGTAAGATGTAACTGTAGCTTGCCAATCCTCATTTAAAGTTCACACAGGTCACTTGGTAGAGAAGAGAAGTAAACACTGCCCTTTATGTAATCCCACAGTGAAAATTGAATATAACCTTCATTTGACAGAAAACATCAAGAAATCTGAAACTCCCCCATATATTTCAAAACAAATGTCACTGGAAATAATAAATCTAAGATACCCTGCTCCTGAATGGATACATATTTTTACAGATGGCTCCAGCCTACCAAATGACGGTGGCACTGGTGCTGTATGTCCACTTTTTTCCTTTTATCGTAAACTAAACACAAATTCAACAATTGATGGTGAAATTCTAGCAATTTTCTTAAGTTTACAAAATCTTTTATATCACATCCAAAAATTTACAAAAGTTGTAATTCTATGTGACTCCAAAGCAGCCATTCTTGCTATAACACGAGACACAACACCCAAAAGCATCAAAATTATCGAATGTCACAAAATGATAAAAACAGTTATTCCGTCTACATAAAGAAGTTGTACTTCAATGGATTCCGGCCCATTGTGGAGTGACAGGCAATGAAATAGCCGATTTTCTGGCCAAGAAGGGTAGCAAAATTGTTTCAAACCCAACTTCTACTCCAGTTTCCTTTCACTCTATCAAAAGAATTATCTCAAATAAATATATCAATAAACTTAGAGAAGAATACACCACCAAAACATCTGGAAAGGAATGGGAAAATCTACAAGCTGACATTACTACATTACAAAGAAAATCTGCAGTAGCAACATTCAGACTGCTAACAGGACATGACTGCCTGAATAAACACCTACACAGACTTGGCATAACAGATTCACCTAAATGCCCTTTTTGCAATTTAAATGAAGATATGGAAAGAAACCATCTCCTCAGCTGTCCAGCTTTTGTAGAAGAGACCAGCCTTTCTGCTAAATATTGGAGTGCAAGAGAGTGAATGATTTCATCATCAAGTGCTCAACATTAGATACCAACCAACCATGTAATCCCACAGAAAAAAATGCATGGGATTAAATCTTGGGATCATGGAGACCATTTCATAAATGCATTGTCAAGGGTTCCTGTAGTTGCAAACTTGACACCAATAGTGAGGCAGCGCTACATCTTGCTGGAACAGATAATCATATGAATCCTCATTCAGTTTTGGCATTAACCAGACTTGAGCATGTTTAGGTAAGATATGCCATTAATAGTGCCAGTCATGAAGAAAAACAGATGTACAGCTTGTGATGTGATATGACACAGAAAACATTTAATGTGGGTGAATTTTGTTCATGCTCAATGATTCTGTGTGGATTCTCGATCCTGAAAATTTGGCAGTTGTGATGAATCACCAGAAAATGCCATTGTTGTGTGCATGTACAACATGTTGTCAACAGAGTAAGCTTCATCATAACATAAAAAAACACCATAATATCCAGTGCATCACCAAACTTCAGTTTAGATATAATTGAACTTTGAATTATAAATTTATCAAAGTTTCTCTTTCTTTAGATATGGTGTATATAGTAATAAGTCCTCTACTTTTTTTTAAGAGCATCCTGTACTTATTTGGGTTAAAAAAAATATTTTTGCTTAAAAAATCCAGGCCATAGTTAAATATGGGAAATAACATTGAGGTTCTTAATTCATGAAGGTCGATTTTATCGGTGTAATATTATTTTGGACATTTAAACTCTTAAAAACTTATTAAATTAATATTGAGAAGCTAAAGCTATTACTATGATAGAAATAAGTAAATTAATGAACACAATTAAAATATTGTAAGTCAATGGTAAAGAGAAAAATTTCTGCCTGAACCGTGAATCAAACCCCGAACCTTTAGCTTTCCGTGCTAATGCTCTGACCACTGAGCTAATCCAGGCTTCATTCCCATCCATGCAGAAATCCTTCCTTTACCTTACGCTACTGGTCCCACATTCAATTGCAATGAATCATCATTCACAAATACACAATGAATGGCTTCTACCTGAAGAAGACATGAAGGGACTCCACACAGCTATAGCATTATTTATTAAATTAATATTGAGAAGCTAAAGCTATTACTATGATAGAAATAAGTAAATTAATGAACACAAATTATTGTGTGGCTCTGATTCATCCACTACATAGGCCACATGGAGTGACTGAGAATTGGAGGGCAAGTATCTGATTGCTTTTGCCATGAAGCAGCCAGAGAGTACAAATATGAAAGTTTTCTTGGGTTTTCTGCATCTTGGATTCAAGTTCGGCCTCTGGCCACTGATTCCGTCGTTTCGGCATGATCCCACATGCCATTTTATATATATATATAACATCTGTATTTCATTACGTAATATATCTACATCAGTTAGGAAAAACCAGGTAAGTCTTCAAAGTAATTTTTACAGGAGGGCAAAAACTAGTTCAATGACTTACATTAAGGAGTCCATAAATCGAAAATTCAATGCTTAATAACACCGTCACATACCCGTTTTTACCGAATGTGCATCGGACCAAAAGCAATCGGGAGATATTAATAACTCATTTTCGACCAAAAGTTGACTTACCTGTTTTTTCTAACTGATGCAGATATAATCATCATAAATGTGAAAGTATTATTTGAATAACATTTGTTTTAGACATTACATCTGCAAGCCAACCAACTTCATTACCAATTGCAAATCCTGTAGTAGCACAACCATCTGCTGCAGTTCCTTCGCCAGTTGCTGCTGTTGAGAGCTCGTACTTCACCACAGCAACACCAACATACGTTCCTGCTCAAGCTCCACCTCCACTCCAACAGACACGGCCACTCAATGAAGTGATCAATTCTGTCAGCGGTAGCTTTAATTTCCTCCAGGTGATAAACTTATCAGAAATTTTTATAATTTTTATTGCTTTATGACAACTATACAATAACTAAAATCCATTAAATTAAGTTTTTTTTAAATCAATTAAATAAATTAATAGGAAGTAACATTATGAGGTTTTACTTAATAAATAATAATTAGAGTCTGATGTCATCTTACCTCATATAGGTTGTTTCTTGTAGGACATGTTTCAGAGCATCTTTGCTCTATCGTCAACTTGTCCACACTGATAATCTTTAAGTTTATTTTAAAAATGCAATAAGAAGTAAAATTAAGAGATTTATTTAATACTTAAGATATTTGGTCTGTGTATCAACAAAAACAACCATAAGAGGTAAGAATACACAGACCAAATATCTTAATTATTAATCTTTAAGTTGTCAGCCTTGAATGTTGACTCGTGCTACCTCTTTTTGTGGTCCAAAGAACTTGCATATTAAATCTCTCTCTCTCTCTCCGGGAAATTACCTATGTCCAGAAGAACAAGGAGAGAATCATGAATTTTGAAATTCCTGTGCAGGAGATTTAATATGCAAGTTCTTTGGACCATAAAAAGAGGGAGCAGGAATCAACATCCAGGACCAACAACTTTAGAGAACATAAAGTCTGTACAAGCTGACAATAGAGCAAAGAAGCTCTGAAACATGTCCTACAAGAAACAATCAATATGAGGTAAGATGACATCAAACTCAACTTTTATATATCCATTCATAGTAATTCTGCCCGAGGGCAGGTCTTTCACTGCAATCATAGCATTTTCATGCTATGCTTGCAGCTTTACTAGGGAATTGTAGGTGTGGTAGCTTCCCGTTGCTTTCCACACTGGTGAAGGGATCGTTTTCCTGACATTTGTCTTACAGGTGAGAAAACACCCCGATAAAAACCTCACCCAGAAAAACTGCCCCGAACCCGGACCTGCTGTGTGACAAGGCAGCATGCTACCTCAAAACCTTTTATATATATATATATATATATATACTATATATATATATGTTTTTATGAAACTCTGATGATAGTTCAGATATTGTATATTATGTATCTTAACGCTTATTTAATTAAACTTGTCCCATTATTACAAATTTTTCTACATGCAAACTTATATGAAACATAAATTAAATGAGACTATTTGTTAATTAGGAATCTGAACTGGATTCACCTGAGTTGTCTGCAATGCTGACGGGGACAGGACAACAAAACCAGCAGCCAACTCCTCCGCCCAGTGGGCCCGTGCCAGTTGCACCCATTCCTACTCAGACATTCACAAATCAGAACTTTGCATCTGTATCTACTTCAAATGTTCCACAGCAGGTTTGTTTTTTCCAAATCAGTTAAGAAAGTGAATAGCCCATTCTCAGATAGATTACACTAATACTGTATTATTTACATATGTGTGTGTGGTGCAAGCCGTGCTGTAATTTGAAGACGGTAAATTAAAAAAATAATTTAGATGAACAAAGCAAATTCAGGAGTTTGGTACATATTTTCATTTGTGGTTTGTCCTTTCCATTGAAAGATTTCTATTATCTATGTCAACGGAGTTGATAGAAGGGACATCATTTTACTATCCCCACTACTGTAGGGGTACATACAATAACTAGGCCAAAGCTAGGAATGTGGCTGTTACCAGTTATAAACCAATTCCCCCAAAGCTGTGAAAACCAGAAAATATTATAATTTATCCTTTTTTCAGAGGATTTTTGTAAAAAAATATGATATATAGTTTTTAATTCCTGACTTATTTTGTTATACTTTGAATTTATATTAAAATTTCTATAACTAATATAATACAAAGCATACAGTTTTAGTATGATAATTTGCGGGGTGGCAGACCGGCGGAGGGCCATCTATTGTTAATAGTGTAGTTCAGTACTGACATTGTATTGACAGCACAAAAACATTCGTCTTTCTCAGTAGACTGTTCTTAGTTCTAGCAGTGTGGTGGATTTTAGAATTCTCTTGAAAATTCAGTTAATACATAATTTATTTAGTAGAATTAAGTGTTTAGTTAGCATTTAAATTGGTTTTTTTCATATATTTTTTAAAAATATTTAGATAATTTTTTTTTAGTAATGCTTAGTGCTTAGTTATTGTGTGATAGATATAAGGAAAATATATATATTTTAGTTTCGGTATACATTTGAACATAATTTAAACACAGTAGAAGCTGGGATTTAAATATGCATACAAAGGAGATGTTAAACAGTAGAAACAAAAAAAAAGATTGTATATATAAGTATAAGTTTTAAAAATAACTGTTATATATTATATTACTGCTATAAATTTTCGAATTGTTCAGTATATAATCCAATATAATTTTATTTTCATAACCTAATTTAGAAGACTGATGTATTTGTAACAGGGAGTAGTACCTTCCCCTTTACTAGCTGCCTGTATCTGCTAGTGGAGTGAGTGAAAGGAGGATCTCTATCAACTGGTTTGAAATTGAGAGCAGATCTAACATGACTTCACTGGAGCCTATTTATCTGCTCATTTTTGGAGTTCTAATTAGATCTTCACAGCTATCTTAGGTGTATCAGATTCACAGCTATCTTAGGTGTATCAGATTCTAAGTTCCCATTATACTTAATTTTGACAAGAAGCAATCCTCCATTTGAGTATTATCCATCTTCCATGACATAAGATGTTGGATCAGACTTGGAGAGATTACCAGAATAACAGAATAATTCTTTAAAGGAATTTAAGCTGAAAATTAAAGAATCAAATGAATCGTGAATTCTTCTTACCTCATACGTCTATGTTTTTTAACACAGAACTGCAGTGTTAAAAAACATAGATATATGAGGTAAGAAGAATTCACGATTCATATGATTCTTATTACACAATATTATCTAAAAGAAGTTGAAGATATTGTTTATTTTTTATTTCACTCACCTCATACTTCATAACTCCTCACAAACCCAGCGTTTCATCACATCATTTGTGACATTCTCAATGCTGTGTCACGTTCACAACTGACGTCCAACGGCCTTCTATCCTGCAGACTGACCTCCACGCCATCTGATGGCTGACCGACGAACTTCCAAATCAGTCCTCTCTCCTTATAACCGGGTATTTCAAAATTCATAGTTATATTTTCATTCTTGCATATGTAAATTTTTTCCCAATTTGTGAGTTCCTTCGGTTTTCCAATTGTTAAAGTAATTTTGTTTTGGTTTCTATTGTATGTTTTTCTGACCAGGCATGTGCAGCTATTACAGATTTTTCGGTTTCTCCATTTTTAACATTTCCGAGGTGTTCCTTTAATCTTGTATTTAGGTTCCTTTTTGTTTTTCGTATGTATATCTTTTCACAATCTTTACAATTAATTTGATAAATTCCCGATTTTTTGCAGTCTTCAATCTTTTCATTTTTGTTGGTTTTTATTAAATTACCTAAGCTGTAATAATTTTTCGGTGCTAATTTATTGTTGAAGATTTTTTTAAAATTGTCAAATACTAAAGGATGGTATGTGAACTTCTTGAATTTTTTACCAATATTTTTATCTGTCTGAAGAGTACTTTCATTAATCATTTTTTGTTCTTTAAAATGATTTATTTTCTTGTGTATCATCTTCTCTTGAAAACCATTATCCTTTGCGATTTTTATGATGTGTTCTTTCTCTTTATTGTAATTTTCTTTGCTCATGGGGACGTTCACAAGTCAGTGTGTTAAAGTATTAAATACTGCCTGTTTGTGTGAAAAATGGTTAAATCCTGTAGCTTTTACATAATTGATTTTTATGATTTGTTCTTTCTCTTTGTTGTAATCCTGTAGGGGTCCTCATCTAGGGGATATGTGGATGGCGACCACAAGGTGCCCAAGCTGTGCAAAACATTTCTTCCGCTAACTTGTGTTTTGCACTCTTTTAACTTTACTATCTAACCTCTCTTGGTTAACTCTTGTTTTTTCGACCCCGACGCTATTAGGGCATCCGAGGGCTAGGGAGTCATTCCTTTCTTCCATTTTTTCTTTCCTTTATTTTCTTTTCTTTTCCAGAAAGGCCTGACCAGAGGCTATAAGATGGCAGCCCCATCACTGGTCTTGCCTTCCTTTGGCCAGCAACCAATCGAAGGGACTATTATTATGCTTTCAAGTCTTATACAAGAATTTCCCATACGGAAAAAATTTCTATAGGATCGTAACAGGCCTTGGCCTAATACTTGGAAGGAAGAAGAAGAAGATATTTGAGTGTAAAACTGTACACCTAGACTGGGGTTTGAATCCAAGGTCTCTAGTTTTATACACTAGTGCTCTTTCCAACTGATCTACCTAGGCCTCCAATCTAAACCCAATTTTTTTTCTTATTTATAAAATTTCCGAAATTGCCAAAGGCTATGAACCATTGTTTGATATGCCGTTAAGTAGTCATACACCATTATCGAACTTTCTTTAGTTATCATGCCTGTGAACATAGTTGCAGAATGTGCACTGGTTCAAGTCCCCATAGGGGAGAGATTTTCTAATGGAATTTCAGCCAGTATGGGAATGGTGCACACTTGCATTACAAGGAATTTATGTCATATTTGAAGAAAAAAATTATATGCCCAGACTGGGACTTGAACCCAGAACCTTTGGCCTTCCGGGCCAATTCTCTACCGACTGAGCTACCAGGGCGAGTTATGATCTAAATGCAAATTTTTCTCTTATATACATTGTAAATATCCGTGCACCAAATGCTATGAAACCTTTGTTCCTGTCTTTGCAAATGGCAGCTTCTTTATTAAGAAGACATTTATTTGGAAATTTTTATATTACATTATAAAATCCAGTACGGCTTCTTTCCATGTTTTTATTATTTATTTCATACATCTCAATGATGGATAAATCATTTTTGGAGATAATTATATGCCCAGACTGAGACTCGATTTTCGGGTCAGTGCTCTACCGAGCTACCAGGGCGAGTTACAATCTAAATGCAAATTTTTCTCTTATATACGTTGTAAATTACAGAAGCTCCAGCTATAACAGTTGAAAAATGCAATTAGCTGTCCGCATGTCACCACTATAGTGGTTGGATGATCGTGCACCTCTGAAATTGGCACATAAGGATGTGAGGCCAGCAGCTGACTGTCAGGCTAAAATCTAGACTTGTCGTACCATGTAATGTTTTTAATATTGAAAGTTGTGATATTACAGGTTGTCTACCAGGCAGGAACTGAGCTTGCGCAGCCTCACATCCCTGGATTTGCCACCACGACACCAAACCCTCCACCACCAATACCCATGCCACCTTCACATCTACCACACCGTTCAGTGAGTCCACCTGCAATACAGCAGACTTATAGTGGCCAACCTGCCAAACAACCAGCGTACACAGCACAAACCCAGCAGATGTACAACACACAACAGCAGCAACCTCCAGTAACTGTAAGTATTGTTATTTAATGTGATTATGCTTAAAATAATGCCAATTATGATATGGGCTGCATTGAACATAGGATACAAATAATTGAGAATGCAGAAGCATATTTTTCTGGGGAGGAAGAGGAATTAACAATTTTTGCTACTAGACACATAAGCCATACACTTTTAGAAGACATATCGGGCAGAGCAATGAGTGGCTAGTGCTTTTCATCTGGCCTATCATATTGGAGCGGTGTTGTACAGTTGGCGCTAGGCGACTCCTAGCTGTAAATCTACGTTCGGCATTTTTCATTGCATTCGAAAAAAAACATTGATGAGATCTCAATTTGAAGTGCACCACTGAATAGGGCATGAAATTGGACTGGTAATTGCATCATCATCATCCATGCAAGTATTAGGCCATATGGCCTGTTACGGTCTCAAAGAGGAATTTTCTATCCAGCAATTTTTTGGAAGTCAGCCTTGGGGGCAGTAGCGAAGTATGGCTTTTGGAATTCTATGAGACGGCATTCGTTGAAGATGGACTTTCCAGTTGTTCTGGTAGTTTTGTATATGGTGAAGAATGGGTTCTACATCCAACTCTTCCATAATTTCCTCATTTCTTTTATGGTCCCACTTTGTGTAGCCTGCTGTACGGCGCATAAATTGCATCTCATTTGCTGTTATTTGGCTTTCATCTCTTCTTCGTATTGTCCATGCTTCACTACCATATCTTAATACTGGTCCTGTGAGAACCTTATAAAGCCATAATCTTGACAGATCAACCTGTTGATGACCTTTCCGAGAATAAGGTGGATATTGCACAAATATTAAATTGTGGTTAGGGAAATACAGTATGTTGGCCAGGGAAGGTTAGGTCACATTTTTGTTGGGAACCCTGCGTTAGATGTTGACTGTCTATGGAGGCCACAAATCCTTGCTTGTTTGCCCATTGAAACTTATAATTTATTTCTGCTGCATAGAGATACTCTTGTATACATTGTAATATCTAATCCATTGCTTGGCAGTGACTAAAATCCCATACATTTCTGTACATCTTTAACTGGGATTCCTCATAGATAGGCAATTCGTAAATTTGAAGGAGTGGACAGAAAAGGAGGTTTGTAAATTAATGAGTCATTTTTCACATCTTACCTAATATTTCATGTTTTCTTTAAACATGGGAACTAGTTTTCAAGAGAAACATCTCTCTCATTTTCAACCAACATTATGACTACCAGCTTTTCCAAAGTTAAAATTGGGAACGTGACCTCATCTCCAAGTTCATCGAATCAACACCAGATGGCAACGATATCTCGAAGTTCGTCAAATCAACACCAGATGGCAACGTTAGAGAGGGAGATTCCAACGAATATCCGGTAGTCATAATGGCGGTTGAAAATGAATGACAAGATCATTTGAAAACTATAGTTACCGTGTTTGATAAAACATGAAATATGAGGTAAGATGTTAAAATGACTCATTAATTTATTACCAGCTTTTCGTTGGAATCTCCATCAATAACGTTGCCATCTGATGTTGATGGAGATTCCAATGAAAAGCCGGTAGTCATAATGTCGGTTGAAAATGAGAGAGATGTTTCTCTTGAAAACTAGTTCCCATGTATAAAAAAACATAAAATATGAGGTAAGATGTGAAAAATGACTCATTAATTTACGAATTAAGAACCTCATAATGTTATTTCCAATATTTAACTACGAAGAAAAGGAAATCTTGATCCATTTTATCATTGAGATTATAAAAATGCCAAGTACAAGATTCATCTATACCAATTCTACATGGTTATTGCACTCATTGATATGTCTGTTTTGGTTATTTTAGATTTCTATATGTATACTTTGTATGTATGACAGGAACCAGTTGACCATCAGCAGGTACCAGAACAGATTTCAAACGTGGCTCTAGTAGAGGATTCAACAGACAACTGGGGAAGCAGTGATAACCAAGGAGACTGGAACCAACAGACTGAGAGCCAGGATGACTGGAGTCAACAGACAGAGACAACTAATGATTGGGCATCGGCACCTGTCAGCCAGAATGATAATTGTAAGTCATGATATATTCTACTAACTTCCATCAAATGTAACCTACAGGATTATAGTTATAGAATTAAAAATTTTAGATAGGTTTTGAAAGGAAAAAAATGTTTTGCTTTTTATGACTAAAGATTATTTACACAATAATTCTCTGTTAATGGTAAAAAAGTTTTTATATGGGAAATTGCTATTTTATGCAGAAGACATAAATATGTCCATAAAAAAAGGTTTTATACATAATTTACATATCAAAATTAAACATGAGGGTGATTTCAAAAGTTCTACATTCTAAAAGATGGAATTGAAAAAATTAATTTATAATCTCCATTCATTCTTATGACAACTTCCCAACATTTTGGCAAATTCTGTACTTTGAAAAGTATACCTTCATATGCTTTTATTATTCATTTCATACATCTCAATGATGGATAAATCATATTTGAAAAGAAAAATTATATGCTCAGACTGAGACTCGAACCCAGGACCTTTGGCTTTCTCGGCCAATACTCTACGGAATGAGCTACCTGAGCAAGTTCCAATCTAAATGCAGGAATTAACGTATGTAAGAGAAAAATTTGCATTTAGATTGGAACTCGCTCAGGTAGCTCAGTCGGTAGAGTATTGGTCCGGAAAGCCAAAGGTCCTGGTTTCGAGTCTCAGTCTGAGCGTATGATTCTTTTCTTCAATTATGATATACCTTCATAGTTGAGCTGTCTGATGATTCAGATCATCTAATTGGAAACATCAAAGGTACCAGAACATTTTTCAAGGAGGGTTTCTTCAGTATGGGGAACAAATCAAAATCTAGTGAACACAAATCAGGACTGTATAGCAGATGGGGAAGTACTTTCTTTCCATATTTGCTAAAAGTTGTCTCACTGTAAGGGCAATATTTAGTTTGTGTTATCATGCAAATTGAGAACACCAGCTAAAAGCATCTCATCTGAACCTGATGCTTTATACATCTTCAATTTTTCTATTGCCATTTCAACCTCTAATGCGCTTGGTTCTGCGACTAGCATTTCTGCTGTCTGTAAATTATCCTCCTCAATGTCCTGTTCTGTATGTACATTTAATAGCTGATTAAAGTAACTTTTCCATCTATTTAATATACTCCTGGAATCTGCAATCATATCCCCATTTTCATTCCGAATTATGTTTGTTCTAGCCTGAAACCCTTTCTTCTCTATCCTAATTCCCTGATATAATTCTCTAATGGTCCTATTTTTGGCATTCATTACAAAATCATAAATCTTCTCTCTCAAATATTCCCTCTTTTTACTCTTTTAGTAACCTGGTGGTTCCCTGTCTAATACTATCCAATTGCTCTAAATTTACCTCATTTGGCTCGTGTAACCATTTCATTTTTGCTAGCTTCCTTTTCTTTACAATGTCGGCACGTTCTTCATCAAACCATTTTTTGTTTTGCCTCTTTTTTAAATAACCAATACTTTCTGATGCTGATAAGTTAATAGTATCTCTTATATTAAAATCATTAGGAAGTTACATTATGAGGTTTGATTTAATATTTGAGTTTGTATTCTTTAACATTCTTACCTCATTTGTTTATTTTGTTGGACGATCGTTTCAAAGCTATTGCTCCATCTTCAGCTTGTTCACAAACTGGTTTTTTTCTTTTCTTCAAGTTGTCGGCCCTGGATCTGTGTTCCAAAGAACCTGGTAACGAGGCTCCTTTCTCCAGGAATTTCAAAGTTCATAATTTTCTCCTTGTTCTTCTGTATATAGATTTTTCCCATATTGTGAGGCATTGGTATTTTCTAACTGTTTTAATAATTTTGTATTTATATCTATTTTGTGTTTCTCTGTCCAAACATAAGCTGCTACTGCAGATTTTTCCACTTCCCTTTTTTTTTTTTTACATTTCTTATGTGTTCTTTAGTTCTAATGTTTAAATTTATCTTTGTTTTCCCTATGTATACTTTATCACAAACTGCACATTTTATTTTATATATTCCTGATTTTTTATTATCTTCAATTTTTCATTTTTGTTGGTTTTCATAAGTTTTTTTTAAACTATAATCATTCTTTGGTGCTAATTTGTTGTTGAATTTCCTATCTTCAATTTTTTTCATTTTTGTTGGTTTTCATAAGTTTTTTTTAAAACTATAATCATTCTTTGGTGCTAATTTGTTGTTGAATTTCCCAAAAAAAAATTTGGAATTTATTGTGTGCCCACGGGTGATATGAAAATTTCTTGTATCTCTTTTCGTTTGGCTTTTCTATCTGAAGAGTGCTTTCATTTCTCAATTTCTGTTTTTTGTATTTATCAATTTTTTTTGTGTAAACCTGTGAATTATTACCCGTTGGATCCACCATAGAGAAATATTGGAGAGCAAGAATGCTAATGGCTTCATTGCCAAGGCCCAGCATTTGAAAACATTTTTTTGTGCATAACTTTATCCTCAAAACCGTTTTCTTTTGCTACCTCAATTATGTGTTCTTTTTCTATTTCAAAATTTTCATCGTTGATAGGTATATTTACCAATCTATGTACTAGGCTGTTGAAGACTGCCATTTTGTGTGAATTATGGTTGAAACCTGTTGATTTGAGTAGTAATCTGTGTGTGTTTCTTTCCTATAAATGCTGAATTCTATTTCCTTTTTTTCCTCATTTCTGTGTAATTTTAGATCTAAAAATGGCAATTGTTTGTTCACCTCTATTTGAATTTTATTGTTTTCTTCTGCAAATTTAAAAGTTTTAAAGCATCTTCTATGTGTTTTTCTTTAATTATAGCAATAACATCATCAACATATCTACCCCAATATTTGAACATCAGCGGATGTGCTTTAGTTATTTTACTTTCAAATCACTCATAAATAAATTAGCCAGAAAAGGAGATAATGGGTTACCCATTAATAGTCCAGACTTTTGTTTGTACAAATTTCCTTTGTATGTAAAAAACATTTAATTGATGCACAGTTCAGTTAATTTTAAATATTCCTCAATGCTTTCCTTGTCAATGCTGTTTCCAATTTTTCAAAATTTTTTAAGTTTCTTCTTTGGGACACTCGTGAACAATGCTACCACATTGAACGAAACCATTCTATCTGCCGGTTGAACTTTTATCTTTTTTAACCTTTCTACCAGATGCAGGGAATTTTCAATTGATTTTCACAATTCTTCATTCTTTCATATTCACGGCTTAGCCATTTTGAAATTTTGTATGTGGAAGAACTATATTATTTATGATTGGTCTCATTTTATTCCCTGGGAACCACATAGTTATTTTAGATAAAGAAGATTACCACAACAGAATGGTAGAACTTTTAACTGGGGAAGAATATAAAAAATGACCCTCTTCCAAAAACAATCAAAAAGGTAGAAGACAGTCTAAAGGCCATCAAAAAAAATTACCAGAAAAAGATAAATCAAATTAAAAGTAGCTAACCGCAGAAACCCCAATATTCATGGTCTACCTAAAATGCACAAATCGGGGAATAAAATGAGACCAATCATAAATAATATAGGTTCCCCCACATACAAAATTTCAAAATGGCTAAGCCGTGAATATGAAAGAATGAAGAATGGTGAAAATCAATCAATTGAAAATTCCCTGCAACTGGTAGAAAGGTTAAAAAAGATAAAAGTTGAACTGGCAGATAGAATGGTTTCGTTCAATGTGGTAGCATTGTTCACGAGTGTCCCAAAAGATGAAACTTTAAAAATTTTGAAAAATTGGAAACGTTGACAAGGAAAGCATTGAGGAATATTTAAAATTAACTGAACTGTGCATTAATTAAATGTTTTTTTACATACAATGGAAATTTCTAAGAAGTAAGTCTGGACTATCAATGGGTAACCCATTGGCTAATTTATTTATGAGTGATTTTGAAAGTAAAATAACTAAAGCACATCTGCTGATGTTCAAATTTTGGGGTAGATATGTTGATGATGTTATTGCTATAGTTAAAGAAAACACACAGAAGATGCTTTAAAACTTTTAAATTTGCAGAAGAAAACAATAAAATTCAAATAGAAGTGAACAAACAATTACCATTTTTAGATCTAAAATTACACAGAAATGAGGAAAAAAAGGAAATAGAATTCAGCATTTATAGGAAAGAAACACACACACAGATTACTACATCAAATCAACAGGTTTCAACCATAATTCACACAAAATGGCAGTCTTGAAAGCCTAGTACATAGATTGGTAAATATACCTATGAACGATGAAAATTTTGAAATAGAAAAAGAACACATAATTGAGGTAGCAAAATAGAATGGTTTTGAGGAAAAAATTATACACAAAAAAATTGATAAGTACAAAAAACAGAAATTGAGAAATGAAAGCACTCTTCAGATAGAAAAGCCAAAGGAAAGGAGGAGATACAAGAAATGTACATATCACCCGTGGGCACACAATAAATTCTAAAAAAAATTGGGAAATTCAACATCAAATTAGCACCAAAGAATGATTATAGTTTAAAAAAACTTATGAAAACCAACAAAAATGAAAAAATTGAAGATAATAAAAAATGAGAAATATATAAAATAAAATGTGCAGGTTGTGATACATAGGGAAAGAGAAATTTAAACATTAGAACTAAAGAACACATAAGAAATGTAAAAAAAAGGGAGAAGTGGAAAAATCTGCAGTAGCAGCTCATGTTTGGACAGAGAAACACAAAATAGATATAAATACAAAATTATTAAAACAGTTAGAAAAATACCAATGAACTCACAATATGGAAAAAATCTATATACAGAAGAACAAGGAGAAAATTATGAACTATGAAATTCTTGGAGAAAGGAGCCTCATTACCAAGTTCTTTGGAACACAGATCCAGGGCCGACAACTTGAAGAAAAAAAACAGTTTGTGAACAAGCTGAAGATGGAGCAATAGCTTTGAAACGATCGTCCAACAAAATAAACATATGAGGTAAGAATACAAACTCAAATATTAGTATCTCTTATAGCCTCCCATTCTTTATTTATATCAGTTTCTTCTTTATTTGTCACATTGTCATCTGAAGATTCCAGTACTTCAAATCTATTAGCAATTTTGATTCGATATTCTTGCTGCATTTCATCATTTTACAAGTTTTTAATTAAAATTTTTCAGAATTATCTTTAGCATTTGTTCCTCTCATAAGCGATAGCCGGTCTGATTTTCACGCTGACCAGATGATGATCCGAATTGCAGTCTGTCCCTCTAACTGATCTAACATCGATGATGCTACTGTGCCAACGTTTTTTCCACTAATACATGATCTATCTGGTTCTGAGTTTCTCCATCTGGAGAAGGCCAGGTGTATTTATGAATATCTTTATGCTGAAATGTTGTGCTCTTAACAATGAGAGTCTTTGATGTGGCAAAGGTGACTAATCTAATGCCATTGTTGTTACTATCTTAAAAACATTACTTGTTATCTAAATCTGACTAGTGAGTGATTCTGAGTTGTAAGTATGATTTCCTCTTCACTTTGACATACAACTCAGTTTCAACTGTAATATATATTATTAATAGTGAGTGGAGAACATATATATATATATATATTTGTGTGTGTAGTTGTGTTATTGTGTGGGGTTGTTATTGTTGCTTGTATGATATTATTTCCAAGGAACCAAAGTTATGGGACCACATACATTAATGTTCCTTCAATTATTAATTAATAAGTTGTGAAAACAGCTGAAGATGTGAATGATTTATTTTGCGATACTGCAGTTCTGTTAAAAAAACATATAGGTATGAGGTAAGAAGAATTCATGATTAATTTGATTCTTATTAATGTTCTTGTTTATTTTGTCACAGCCTTCATAACACAGAGCAGTTCTCGAGTGTATGGAAGTGGTAGAGGTGGCCGAATGGGTAGAGGAGGTGGACGTGGGTCATCAAATGGTTACTCTGGAAATAGACCACGTGGAAACTACCAGAATGGTCGTGGAGGGAACAGTAAGTTGAAATTAGGATGTAGACTTTGATAGCTGGAAGTTGATACATAACATTTCTTTGAGTTTATGGACATATTTTATCTGGGAATACTGGGGCCTATGCATTAAAGCCAAAGTTATTAGTTTTACTAGTGACATATTCATTATGAAATAGTTGCCTGCTAAAACAAAGTTACACACTAATATGGAGCATACATCTTGAATAAACTTAGGTGTTATATTTAAAGAGAAAAATTATACGCTCAGACCGGGACTTGAACCCGGGACCCTTGGTTTTCTAGTCCAAGTGCTCTACCATTTGAGCTACCTGAGCAAGTACCGATCTAAACGCAAATCTTTCTCTATATACGTTGTAATTCCCGCCCACCAAATTCTTTGAAGCCTTTGCTTCTATCTTTGCAAATGGCGGCTCCTATATTAAGAAGACATATTTGGGAATTATACATTACATTATAAATGCCAGTACGGCTATTTTCGATGTTTTTATTATTAATTTCATACATCTCAATGATGAATAAATCATATTTAAAGAGAAAAATTATACGCTCAGACCAGGACTTGAACCCGGGACCCTTGGTTTTCTAGTCCAAGTGCTCTACCATTTGAGCTACCTGAGCAAGTACCGATCTAAACGCAAATCTTTCTCTATATACGTTGTAATTCCCGCCCACCAAATGCTTTGAAGCCTTTGCTTCTATCTTTGCAAATGGCAGCTCCTATATTAAGAAGACATATTTGGGAATTATACATTACATTATAAATGCCAGTACGGCTATTTTCGATGTTTTTATTATTAATTTCATACATCTCAATGATGGATAAATCATATTTAAAGAGAAAAATTATACGCTCAGACCGGGACTTGAACCCGGGACCCTTGGTTTTCTAGTCCAAGTGCTCTACCATTTGAGCTACCTGAGCAAGTACCGATCTAAACGCAAATCTTTCTCTATATACGTTGTAATTCCCGCCCACAAAATGCTTTGAAGCCTTTGCTTCTATCTTTGCAAATGGCGGCTCCTATATTAAGAAGACATATTTGGGAATTATACATTACATTATAAATGCCAGTACGGCTATTTTCGATGTTTTTATTATTAATTTCATACATCTCAATGATGGATAAATCATATTTAAAGAGAAAAATTATACGCTCAGACCGGGACTTGAACCCGGGACCCTTGGTTTTCTAGTGACTGCAAATCTTTCTCCATTATAAAGTCACTCACATTTTTAAAATGTTTATTAGAAATGGCTGTACACCAACATCACTTTTCCTAACCTAACAAATCTTAGAATTTTATCACTTCTAGTAGGTTTATCTTTGAAAATAGATTCACATTAAAAACATAAACAAGTTTGAGTTTACTTACAAATTAGAGTAAAATAAAATCTAAGTGATGATTTTTAATTTTCGATAATATATAATTTTTACAGTATTATCTACATAGAACAAAAGGATAGCAGTTAAAAATTTAAATTTACAAAATGGCTAATTTCCCATAATCCTGAGTGAACACACCGTGTGCCTTGCATTTGTTTTATTTAGTTACATATTCTGTTACTACGAAACAGCGGTACCATTATAATTTGTTCATCGTAAACAACCAACATTTTTTAGATGTACTCAGTTTTCCTTCTATTCAAGTGCTCTGTGGTCCCTACTACATCAATATGCATATCTACTAGTTCCTTTGTAAGTGGAATGCTAGTGTAGAATCTGTCTATATAAACAGTGTGACCCTTAATTATTATGATTTAGAGATTTTGAATCACCTCATGTTATTGATTTTCTTGCAGAATATAATTTCTCCACATTTATGTGTCACTCAATGCTTCCTAACAGTTAGGACGAAACTACCATATGAGGTATGAATGTTTAAAAAATACAAACTCAATTATTAAACCTCATAGTGTTCTTTCATCAAATGTGAAATAAAGTGTGACCCTTGTTTAGGAGGCAATCAAGAAGTTTCTTTACAATGCATGCTCCACTAGAATCATCTTTACCATGGTAAACTTCAAAATTCTAAATATAGCCAGTTCTTGACTATCTAAGAATATAAAATGTTATGTGGTATTTGTTTGGTTTATTTGGAAAGTATAGTTTAAAGTATAAATGCCTTTATTGGTATATTTAGGAATTAATCCCTCACCTTCTCGTGGTGCAGCTGTTAGTAATCATGCTTATGCATGATGAACGAAAGGGAAGGGCTACTCACTAACAAGCACTGGTCAGCTTGGTGAGTTTTTCTTTTTTGACCGAATTGGTATTACTTCTCCTCCCCATACCAATTCCCTCTTTCAAATTTTCTATCCAGTCTCCCTTGACTGACCTCCTGTTTCTTTCGACCCTGATGGTATTAGAGTACTCGAGGCCTAGGGATTCATTTCTCCTTCCTTCCTATACCTACTTTCTCTCAATGGGTGACGTAACCACCACTTGTGGTGCCTACTACTAAACGGTTACAACTAGTTTATTGTACTCCAATACAAACATGAAGCCTTGGAAAAAGAAATACAAATCCGGAGGTTAAATAGTCCCCCATTCGGATCTCTGGACGGGGACCTTTCTTCAAGAAAACAAATATACCAAACCAAACTTGATCAAAATCCTCCAGTGGAATACTGGAGGACTATCACAAGCTAAAAAGACTGAACTTACAAAAATGCTATCTGACCACCAAATTGATGTATTCACAATTCAAGAAGCAAATCTCACACAGGAACAGTTACAATATTACCACTTCAAGGATTTTACTGTTCACATACTTCCTAAAGGACGACAAATAAGCAGTGGTATTTTAGTTGGAATTCGAACACATATGACTTCATCCGTTCAAATTATCAAAGAAATGGACAATGTAGACAAAATTGAAATAATTAAAATTAACATATGGATAAATAAATCTCAGTACAATATACAGGGCAAGTCAAAATGTTGTGCAGGTTTTCAGAAATTTATTATGTGAAATGTAATGAACATATAATATCGTGAGACATATTGTATGAAAGGTAAACTCTCAAAGTTTAGTTGTCCACTTCTAAAGTTCCGCGTTCACCCGCAAGATGTCAACAGCAGAGCAGTAAAGGAAAATGGCGTTGACTGGGGATCAGAAGTCTTTCTGTGTGCTTGATTACCATGTAAACAACTCTGTGACTAGTGTTCAACGACATTTCCGTACCAGATACGATAAAGACCCGCCGGATGGGAGATCCATTCGTAAGTGGTACACACAATTTAGGGATTCAGGCTGTATCTGTAAACGAAAATCGACTGGCCGTCCGTCGACGAGTGAAGAGACAGTCGAACGCGTTCGCACATGCTTCGTGCGGAGTCCACAGAAATCCACCTACCGGGGAGCGACAGAACTTCAACTACCACAAAAAACTGTATGGCGGATTCTCCAGAAACGTTTACAGATGAAACCCTACCACTTGCAACTGGTTCAAGCCTTAAAACCCGCCGATTATGCTTTGCGAGCGTCCTTCTGTGTTGATTTTCTCGCATTAATGGAAGAGAATGAGTTCCATGAGAGGGTAGTTTACAGTGATGAAGCGACTTTCCACCTTTCAGGAAAAGTGAATAGACACAATGTAAGGATTTGGGAACTGGTAACTCCCATGCAACTCTGGAACATCAACGCGATTCTCCGAAAGTGAATGTCTTTTGTGCCATTTCCCATGCAAAGGTTTATGGGCCCTTTTTCTTTCATAAACGTACTGTGAACGGACATGTTTTCCTTGATATGCTACAACAATGGCTCCTTCCGCAGCTTGAAGCGGATAGTCCAGATTTCATTCTGCAGTTGGATGGTGCCCCTCCACATTACCATGGCAGTGTTCGAGACCATTTGAATACGGCTTTACCACAACGCTGGATAGGCCGTGCATCTCAGGGTGATCAACAACTCATTCATTGGCCACCTCGTTCACCAGATCTAACCCCGTGTGATTTCTTCATGTGGGGTCTTGTAAAGGATCATGTTTACGTACCCTCCACTTCCAACAACACTGCATGAACTGCGTGCCCGCATCACAGCAGCCATTGCTGATATCGACCGCGGACTGCTACAGAAAGTTTGGCAGGAGATTGAATATCGGCTTGACATCTGTCGTGTAACAAAAGGCGCTCACATAGAACATCTGTGAATATTTAAAAAAAAACTTTGAGAGTTTACCTTTCATACAATATGTCTCACAATATTATATGTTCATTACATTTCACATAATAAATTTCTGAAAACCTGCACAACATTTTGACTTGCCCTGTATATTCAATTTATAATCCACCAAATAACTCCCCTAATCTTGAACATATTACAATAAACCCAAACACAATTATAATGGGAGATTTTAATGCCCATTCACGGCGATGGGGCTATACCAAATCTAATAATGCAGGGAAAATTGTAGAAGACTTATTAAATTCAACACCCATAGAAATAATACACAACAAAGAGGATCCTCCAACATATATACATTACTCTGGTTCAGGAACTAATCCTGACTTACTCTTTGTATCTTCTAATTTATACTCCAAAACCAAAAAAACAAATTGTAGAAGATCCTGGCTCAGGACATAGAGCCATCATTGCTACTATTCAACTGGGGAATAACAACTTACTTCCAATGCATCTTAAACCCAGGTGGAACTTCAAAAAAGCCAATTGGAAACTGTACCATAGACGAACTGGAAACCAAATTGAAAAAATCCTTTAAACGTATCACTTCAGTCAGATCAAATAACAAATCTATATGCAAAATAATATTAAAAACAGCAAAAAAATATATACCACGAGGAATAGTTAAAAACTACAAACCCTTCTGGAATTCAAAATTAGAAAGAATGAAAATAGACCGAGATCTCGCTAGAAATAAAGCAGAAAAAACAAAAGACCCAAAAGATGTACAAAATTGGAGAAAAACTGTGCGCACAACTCAAAAAAAGAAATTAACAGCAATAAAAGAGAAAATTTTAATAACTTCCTCCAAAAAATGGATTATAGGAAAGATGGCCAGAAAGCATATAGATTTGTACACAATATACAAAAATAAAAAAGAACGGCAAAAACAACCATTATCCACAACAACAAACAGATTACAAATGAAAGTGAAATAGCCAACAAATTCAACAAACACTATGCTAACACCTATACTTTGTCCTCAGAGAACAAAAAAGAACAAAAAACAATAAAAGAGAACCTAAAAAATTACATAAAATCAACAAGCAGTACAAAAGATAATATCTTTAATAAGAATTTCAACATTAAAGAGTTAAACAAAGCCATTAATAGTTTAAAATCAAACAAGTCTCCAGGAGCAGATAATATACATGCAGAATTTCTCAACACCTTGGCAATAAAGCCAAAACTCAATTGCTCTCCCTTTATAATCTTTCTTGGAACACAAAAGTTCCTGATGATTGGAGAAAAAAGCTATTATAATACCTATTTCGAAACAAAAAAATCAACAAATACTTTTTCAAATTATCGCCAATAGCACTAACTAGTGTAATTGTTAAAACTATGGAAAAATGATTTCAAATCGATTAAATTGGTATTTAGAAACCAATAATTTACTTTCACCCAATCAAGCTGGATTTAGAGAATTACAATCAACAAATTGTACACCTAAGTCAAGCTATTAAAGACAGTTTCAACAGAAAAGAAGACACTCTGGCAATGTTCGTTGATTTCCAAGGAGCATATGACTCTATTTGGAGATATAAATTATTAGAAAAATGCAGACTTAGACATTCAAGGGAATATGCTACTCTGGATCAGCAATTTTCTCATCCAACGGTTCATCGCTACAAGTATAAATAATCACCTCTCTAAATACCAACAAACACATCGAGGTTTACCACAGGGTTCTGTACTCAGTAACATTCTCTTCAATATCTACATTAATGATCTACCTAAGCATATAGAAAAGCTCGAAACGAAAACCCTACTTTTTGCTGATGATGTTGTAATATGGGTCTCCAAACCGAAAAACCAAAGTCAACAATTAATAACCATAGCCCAACAATCACTAATACAGTTAGAGAATTGGACATCCCAGAACTTAATGAAGATAAATATACAGAAAACAAATTATCAACTATTTACATTAAGAAAGAAACCACTACCCATCACTCTGAAATTGGAGGGTGAATTATTAACTCAAACACATGAAGCAAAATATTTAGGAATAACTCTGGACACAAAATTAACTGGAAGAAACACATGGAGAATATATGTACAAAGATAGAAACAAGGTTACCATTATTAAAACGATTAGCAGGGAAAAAGTGGGGTTGCAACACACAAACCCTAAACACCTTCTACCAAATGTACATAAAACCTGTACTTCAATATTGTGAAGAAATCCTAGTAACTACTAAAGTGGAAAAACTTAATAAATTGCAGAACCAAATCCTCCGTCTGATAACAGGAGCCGTTAAAACAACACCAATCACTGCCATGCAAATCTTAACAAATAACCCAAACATAGCATCTGAAATTGAGAAAACAGCAGTCACACAGTATGAAAAATTTTTAAGGCTACCCCATAATAACTGGACCCAAAGAAAACCACAAGTATGTTTAAAATCTCAGCAAAGCTTCCTAAGCATTGTACAAGAAATCAAACAGAAATTGCAACTTCCACATTCAAAAGAAAATATGCAGATGAGAAACAACCCTCTAGAATTTTTGGAAATCGAATATAACCTTCATTTAACAGAAGACATCAAGAAATCTGAAACTCCTCCATATATTTTAAAACAAATGTCACTGGAAATGATAATCTAAGATACCCAGCTCCTGAATGGATACATATTTTACAGATGGCTCCAGCCTACCAAATGACGGTGGCACTGGTGCTGGTGCAGTATGTCCACTTTTTTCCTTTTATCGTAAACTAAACACAAATTCAACAAACTTTGATGGCGAAATTCTAGCAATTTTCTTAAGTTTACAAATCTTTTATATCACATCCAAAAATTTACAAAAGTTGTAATTCTATGTGACTCCAAAGCAGCCATTCTTGCTATAACACGAGACACAACACCCAAAAGCATCAAAATTATCGAATGTCACAAAATGATAAAACATTTATCCCGTCTAAATAAAAAAGTTGTACTTCAATGGATTCCGGCCCATTGTGGAGTGACAGGCAATGAAATAGCCGATTTTCTAGCCAAGAAGGGTAGCAAAATTGTTTCAAACCCAACTTCTGCTCCAGTTTCCTTTCACTCTATCAAAAGAATTATCTCAAATAAATACATCAATAAACTTAGAGAAGAATACACCATCAAAACATCTGGAAAGGAATGGGAAAATCTACAAGCTTATGACATTACTACATTACAAAGAAAATCTGCAGTAGCAACATTCAGACTGCTAACGGGACATGACTGCTTGAATAAACACCTACACAGAATTGGCATAACAGATTCACCTAAATGCCCTTTTTGCAATTTAAATGAAGATATGGAAAGAAACCATCTCCTCCGTTGTCCAGCTTTTGTAGAAGAGACCAGCCTTTCTGCTAAATATTGGAGTGCAAGAGAGCGAATGATTTCATTATCAAGTGCTCGACATTAGATACCAACCACCAACCAACACTGTGGGATTTTATTTAATAATAATTAAATGAATCAGATTTTACAACTCCCCTCATATTTCTGTAATTCTAGCCCTAATATACCTTAGGTGAAATAGAGTTTATAAATTTTGAATAATGATTAATAAATATTTCTCGTGCATCAAAATTCATGTACTTGCATGTATTCAATCTATTTCCTTTTGGCAGTTTGTGTTAGGAAGTAATTACAACAAATCATTAATTGATTTGGATTTTGACATAGGTGGTGTTTACTGAATAAAATGTCTGCATTTCAGGTCTCATTGTAGTAGTACAGTATTACCCCTCTTACACTTTTCAAGGGACCACAGGAAAAATGGTGTAAAATAGGGGAAAGTGTAAATTGAGGGAAATGAAGATGAGCTCAACATACCCTACATCCATTTCAGAACATAAAAATAACAGATGGGGATAATATACTGCAGTATTACCCCTCTTTTACACTTTTCAAGGGACCAGAGGAGAAAGTGGTATAAATTGGGGGAAAGTGTAAATTATAGGAAACGAGTTGGAGTTAAAAAATGTTTACCATTGTATTCTAGAACCATTCTAGAACATGCAAAAAAGCTGTGACTGGGATAATATATAATATTGGCTAAATAATGTAATGTTTCTTTTAATTTAAAATAAAATTATTTACACCTCACTTCATATCCTGTCTTTTATTTATTTAGAAGACAGGATATCATGTGAAGTGTAAAGAATTTTATTTTAAATTAAACCTCTTAGTGATTTTCCTATATTTTACGTTTTCAATGTAATGTGTGTTTTGAACTGCTGTAAACATAACATTACTTTATTTCTTTTACTTTCACCATTTAAAAAATAAATAACAAGGAGAGGTTCGGCAAGCAGCACTATGAATCTTTAATTGGAGTTTTAAAAAAATTGTTCTGCCATAGAAATACATGGGTTGAACTTGAGAAATTTTTAAAAGTTTTGCCATAGAAGTACATGGGTTGAATTTTAGAAATGTTTGAAGTTGACTCGGCTCTACTCTTTATCGATTGTACAAAAGCCAGCTTCACTGGCTCATTAAATTTGCTTGGCTCTTTATCGATTGTTTAGCAGCTGGGTTCATTGGCTCAATGGACTTACTCTGTATATATCGATTGTACAGAAGTTAGATAATCGATCAAATAAATCAAATATCTTCGATGTTTAACAATGAAGAACTATGTAATGTGACGTAAATTGCGGGAAACAATTTTTCAGAAATGTAAAAGCAGGGTTTTTAATACATTGTGGATATAGGGAAACTGAAGGGAACTATTAACAATGTTGTAATAGGTGGGAAAACATAAAAGCGGGGTAATACTGTATATGATCACCCAAAATGAAGTCATACTAGTTGTCTAACATACATATTTTGACAGGTTATGGTTATCGCAGCAATGAAAGTGGCAACAACAGTTACTATCAGAATGGCTACCAACAGCGTGATAACTTTGGAGGAAACAGTGGTTATAAACGTGGACCTCGTGGTAGTGGAAATGGAGGAGCTGGAAGAGGAAATGGAGACCGTGGAGGTAAATTGTGTTTTGTTATTAGCCCTTAAAATAAGAGAATTGGCAACCTCTTTTCATGATTCAAATTTAACACACAAAATAAAATATTTAATCTAGTCAAAATGATGTAACTATTCATAGTTAAATATGGAAAATAACATATGAGGTTCTTAATTCAATGAATGAATGAGTCATTTTCTTATCTTACCTCATAAAAAAACATGAAATATGAGGTAAGATAAGAATATGACTCATTCATTCATTTAATGTAACTATGTAATATTTCTTCTTCAAAGTTAAAATTGGGAAATATGTAATATTTGATGAAAAAGTGTATGCCTGAGCTGGGTTTTGAACCCGAGACCTCTGGTTTTATGCATCAGTATCTTTGTGTCACCCAAGCATCTCAATTCAAACAATTTCTCTTTCTTATATAATCCCTGATCATCCAAGACAGAGAGCATTCGTTCCCCCATCACTTCTTGCAGTTTCTTATTCAAGAAACTTTCAAGAAGACTTTCTTATTAGAATAGATGTAATTTTTTCCTTTCAAATATTAATTTGTTCTACAGTGTGAGTGATAAATTGAAAATATAAACATTGAAAATGTATCTATAAATTTACCTCTTTAATTGATTTGATTTTGGTATTTTCCAAATTTTTACCTCTTTAATGTGATTTGATTTTGGTATTTTCCAAATTTATCATTAGTGGAGAGCCTCAGGGGTCCTCATCTAGGCGATATGTGGATGGCGACCACAAGGTGCCCAAGCTGTGCAAAACATTTCTTCCACTTACTTGTGTTTTGCACTCTTTTAACTTTACTATCTAACCTCTCTTGGTTAACTCTTGTTTTTTTCGACCCCGACGCTATTAGGGCATCCGAGGGCTAGGGAGTCTTTCCTTTCTTCCATTTCTTCTTTCCTTTATTTTCTTTTCTTCTCCAGAAAAGCCTGACCAGAGGCTATAAGATGGCAGCCCCATCACTGGTCTTGCCTTTCCTTTGGCCAGCAACCAATCGAAGGGACTATTATTATGCTTTCAAGTCTTATACGAGAATTTCCCGGAAGATGCTGGAGGGAAAATTTTCTATAGGATCGTAACAGGCCTTGGCCTAATACTTGAAAGGAAGAAGAAGAAGAAGATCATTAGTGGAGATATTACCCCATATTATTTTAAAAAATGAAACAAATTAAACGTATAGTCTTATGAGAAATTTTTATAATTAAACTATTTTATATTTTACTTGAATCTGTAATATATATCTCACTTCTCCCCTCCGAGCCCATTCTCACTAGCATTCAATTGTTGTTCTGAACATTGGATGTCTCATATTAATTATTAATGAGTTGATATTTGATTCACCTCACATTTTTTTAAATTTTTATGCAGACCAGTTTCGTCGCTAGTTTCTAAATTTCTTTTAATTTAAAACAAAATTCTTTACACCTCATATCCTGTCTTTAATTTATTTAGAAGACAAAATATCAGATGAGGTGTAAAGAATGTTATTTTAAATTAAACCTCATAGTGATATTCCTATAATAGTTCAATGTAATGTGTGTTTTGAACTGCTGTAAACATAAAATTATTTTATTTCTTTTACTTTCACCATTTAAAAAATAAATAACAAGGAGAGGTTAAGCAAGCAGCACTATGAATCTTTATTGAGATATTAAAAACAATTAATATTTAATTTTAGGAAGTTATATTTTGAGGTTATTTTAATTATATTATTTTTGGTCTGGACATCTTACCTCAATATTAATGTTGATTTGTTCTTGGACATGTTTCAAAACAAATCTGTTTTACCGTCAGCTTTCCCAGACTGGTTTTATTTATGTTGCACCACCTGGATGTCGATGTCAGCTCCCTCTTGTGGTTGGCCAAAGAACCTCCAAACAAGGTCACCCTCCATCGGAATATCAAAATTCATAACTCTGTTTCTGTTCTTCTGAATATAAATGTTTTCCCAAATAGTCAGCTCTTTTGTATTTTCTAACTGTTTTAATAATTTAGTGTCTGAATTTATATTATGTTTTTCAGACCAAACATGAGCAGCAACTGCAGATTTTTCAATTTCTCCATTTTTAATATTTCTTATGTGTTCTTTGGTTCTAATTTTTAGGTTTCTTTTTGTTTTCCCTATATATATCTTTTCACAACCCATGCATTCAATTTGATATATTCCTGACTTTTTATTTTTATCAGTTTTTTCATTTTTGTTGGTTTTTATTAGTTTAAATAAACTGTAGTTATTTTTTGGTGCTAATTTAATATTAAACTTCTCAAATATATTTTGAAATGTATTATGTACCCAGGGGTGATATGTGAATTTCCTATATTTTTTCATAGGTGGTTCTTCTTTTTCAAGATTACTTCTGTTTATCATTTTTTGTTTTTTATACTTTTCTATCCTTTTATGTACCATTTTTCATCAAACCCATTTTCTCTTGCTACTTTGATTATGTGTTTTTTCTCATGTTTGAAATCTTCTTCGTTTAAGGGTAAGTTTACCAATCTATGAGTTAAACTATTAAATGCTGCTAATTTATGTCCAATTGGATTGAACCCTGTTGATTTTATAAAATTTTCCGTATGAGTTTCTTTCCTATGAATCTTGAATTCAGTTTTTCTTTTTTCTTCGTTTCTGACCAATTTAAGATCCAAAAAAGGTATTTGTTTATTGTCTTCTATTTCTTTGGTGAATTTAATGTTTGTACTCTGTAAATTTAATAGTTTTAGGGAATCTTCTACATGTTTTTCTTTAACAATACAAATTATATCATCAACATATCTACTCCAAAATTTAAACATTGTGGGATGTGCTTTAGTGATTTTACATTCAAAATCGCTCATAAATAAATTATGCCAGGAAAGGTGATAATGGGTTTCCCATTGAATGTAAAAAACATTTGGTCAATGCATAACTCAGTTAATTTCAAATAATCTTCTTTGATCTCCCTGTCTATGTTGTTTTTTCTTAACCAATTGTTCAATATCTCCAAAGTTTTTTGTTTCGGTACATTTGTGAATAGTGAAACTACATCAAACGAAACCAACCTATCTGTGGGTTCAATTTCCACTTTTTCTAATTTCTTAACTAATTCCAATGAATTTTCAATCTGCAGACTTTCAAAATTATTAATTCTTTTAAATTGATTATTCAGCCATTTCGAAATTTTGTAGGTTGGTGATCCAATATTGTTAATTATTGGCCTCATTTGGTTTCCAGGTTTGTGAATTTTTTGGAAGTCCATGTATATTAGGGTTTCTTGGGTTGCTTACTTTTAATTGAAATTTTTCTTTCTTGGATAGAATTTTAACATTTTTAAAACAGTTTTCCACTTTTTTTTTATGGTTTTTGGTATGGGGTCATTCTTAATTTTTTTATATTCTTTTTCTTTCAAAAGTTCTTCCATTCTATTTTGATAATCTTCTTTGTCCAGAATTATAATTTGGTTACCCTTATCTGATTTTGTATATACAACATTTTTGTTATTTATTTCTTTGAGTGTTTTTAAATTTTCCTTACAAACTGGGTTTTTATTTGTATTCTTTATTTTATTCAAAATTTCTTCACATTTTTTTCTGATGATTATTTTTTCTTCTGTAACTGACTCTTCTATTGAATTTTCAATGTCCACTATGTATTCTTCTATTCTATTGGAATAATCTATTGCTGTTTTTAGACCGTTTTCTAACAATTTTGTCTCTTTTAGGTTAAAGGTTGCCTTTGAAAAATTTTTAACATAATTTCTGGTGGATTCTGATTTTTCTTCATTTCTGGTTTTATTCTGATGTTTGATTTTATTTGATGTATTCTTCTTTTCCTTTGATTTAGTTAACAAATTATTTATCTTTGTCTTTTGTTTCTCAATTTTCTTTTTCATGGTTATGTTCAAAAAAGTGAAAAATTTATTTTCTTTGGTTCCCATGTTCATTAGAAAAACCGTCAAGCATAACAATAACAGCAAACAACAAAAAATTTTGGAGAACAAATTACTAAAACTAGAAAAGAATAAACACTTTGAAATAATCAGTAATCTGGATATTGAAATTTATTTGTTACATATCAAATTGTCTAAAATATTAGGAAACATCATGTGGGAAAACCTAGAAAATAAATTTTTCACTTTTTGAACATAACCATGAAAAAGAAAATTGAGAAACAAAAGACAAAGATAAATAATTTGTTAACTAAATCAAAGGAAAAGAAGAATACATCAAATAAAATCAAACATCAGAATAAAACCAGAAATGAAGAAAAAATCAGAATCCACCAGAAATTATGTTAAAAATTTTTCAAAGGCAACCTTTAACCTAAAAGAGACAAAATTGTTAGAAAACGGTCTAAAAACAGCAATAGATTATTCCAATAGAATAGAAGAATACATAGTGGACATTGAAAATTCAATAGAAGAGTTAGTTACAGAAGAAAAAATAATCAGAAAAAAATGTGAAGAAATTTTGAATAAAATAAAGAATACAAATAAAAACCCAGTTTGTAAGGAAAATTTAAAAACACTCAAAGAAATAAATAACAAAAATGTTGTATATACAAAATCAGATAAGGGTAACCAAATTATAATCCTGGACAAAGAAGATTATCAAAATAGAATGGAAGAACTTTTGAAAGAAAAAGAATATGAAAAAATTAAGAATGACCCCCTACCAAAAATCCATAAAAAAAAGTGGAAAACTGTTTTAAAAATGTTAAAATTCTATCCAAGAAAGAAAAATTTCAATTAAAAGTAAGCAACCCAAGAAACCCTAATATACATGGACTTCCAAAAATTCACAAACCTGGAAACCAAATGAGACCAATAATTAACAATATTGGATCACCAACCTACAAAATTTCGAAATGGCTGAATAATCAATTTAAAAGAATTAATAATTTTGAAAGTCTGCAGATTGAAAATTCATTGGAATTAGTTAAGAAATTAGAAAAAGTGGAAATTGAACCCACAGATAGGTTGGTTTCGTTTGATGTAGTTTCACTATTCACAAATGTACCGAAACAAAAAACTTTGGAGATATTGAACAATTGGTTAAGAAAAAACAACATAGACAGGGAGATCAAAGAAGATTATTTGAAATTAACTGAGATATGCATTGACCAAATGTTTTTTACATTCAATGGGAGTTTCTTTAGACAAAAATCAGGGCTCTCAATGGGAAACCCATTATCACCTTTCCTGGCAAATTTATTTATGAGCGATTTTGAATGTAAAATCATTAAAGCACATCCCACAATGTTTAAATTTTGGAGTAGATATGTTGATGATATAATTTGTATTGTTAAAGAAAAACATGTAGAAGATTAATTCCATTTTCAATTTGAAGAGAAAAATTTTTGCCTAGACCGGGACTCGGACCCGGGACCCTTGGCTTTCCGGGCCAAGTGCTCTACCAACTGAGCTACCGAGGTGAGTTACGATCTAGACGCAAATTTTTCTCTTATAGATCGTAACTCGCCTCGGTAGCTCAGTTGGTAGAGCACTTGGCCCGGGTTCGAGTCCCGGTCTAGGCGAAAATTTTTCTCTTCAAATTGAATTTATCTTTCATTGAGAAATGTAAATCAATAATAAAAACATGTAGAAGATTCCCTAAAACTATTAAATTTACAGAGTACAAACATTAAATTCACCAAAGAAATAGAAGACAATAAACAAATACCTTTTTTGGATCTTAAATTGGTCAGAAACGAAGAAAAAAGAAAAATTGAATTCAAGATTCATAGGAAAGAAACTCATACGGAAAATTTTATAAAATCAACAGGGTTCAATCCAATTGAACATAAATTAGCATCATTTAATAGTTTAACTCATAGATTGGTAAACTTACCCTTAAACGAAGAAGATTTCAAACATGAGAAAAAACACATAATCAAAGTAGCAAGAGAAAATGGGTTTGATGAAAAAATGGTACATAAAAGGATAGAAAAGTATAAAAAAACAAAAAATGATAAACAGAAGTAATCTTGAAAAAGAAAGAACCACCTATGAAAAAATATAGGAAATTCACATATCACCCCTGGGTACATAATACATTTCAAAATATATTTGAGAAGTTTAATATTAAATTAGCACCAAAAAATAACTACAGTTTAAATAAACTAATAAAAACCAACAAAAATGAAAAAAACTGATAAAAATAAAGTCAGGAATATATCAAATTGAATGCATGGGTTGTGAAAAGATATATATAGGGAAAACAAAAAGAAACCTAAAAATTAGAACCAAAGAACACATAAGAAATATTAAAAATGGAGAAATTGAAAAATCTGCAGTTGCTGCTCATGTTTGGTCTGAAAAACATAATATAAATTCAGACACTAAATTATTAAAACAGTTAGAAAATACAAAAGAGCTGACTATTTGGGAAAACATTTATATTCAGAAGAACAGAAACAGAGTTATGAATTTTGATATTCCGATGGAGGGTGACCTTGTTTGGAGGTCCTTTGGCCAACCACAGGAGGGAGCTGACATCGACATCCAGGTGGTGCAACATAATTCAACATAAATAAAACCAGTCTGGGAAATCTGACGATAAAACAGAATTGTTTTGAAACATGTCCAAGAACAAATCAACATTAATATTGAGGTAAGATGTCCAGACCAAAAATAATATAATTAAAAACAATTGTTTTGCCATAGACGTACATGGGTTGAATTTCAAAAATATTTTAAAATTCTGAGCCAACTTCATTGGCTCGATGAACATGCTCTGCTTTTTATTGACACAGATACTCTTTTTTTTTTCTCGATTGTACAAGAAGCCAGGTTCGTTGGCTCATTAAACTTGCTTGATTCCTTATCGATTGTATAGAAGCCGGCTTCGTTGGCTCGATGAACTTGCTCTGCTATATATCGATTGTACAGAAGTGAGATAATCGATCAACTAAATTGAATATCTTCAATCTTTAACGCTGAAGATCGATGTGTGACGTAAATTGCGGGAAAACAAAATTTCAGAAACGTAAAAGTGGGGTTTTTAATACATTGTGAATATAGGGAAACTGAAGGGACATTTAAAAAATGTTGTAAAAGGCAGGAAAACGTAAAATACGGGAACGTAAAAGTGGGGTAATACTATATCTTAGCTTATTCTGATGATGATATGCACGCATATTCAAAACATGTTTTCAAGAACACTACGATTTATGAGGTAATTTGTACAAAAATTCTAATGTGAATTAACACAAATAATTAATTATTAAGAAATTAGATATTAAGAATTAATATTATTATTACTTATTAGGAAGAACCTCATAATGTTATTTGTATTGTAATTTATTAATCAATTTTTATTATTAAGTGATAATTGTACGGCATTATGTAAGTTTTGAGAAAAATACATTTAAAGTTTGTCAATCTTCGTTCGGTTATGTAGTAGGAAATAACACTATGAGGTTTATTTTAATTAATTCCCGAGTCTTTTTTTTTGACTCACCTCATATTTCTTGACTTCCATCACAAAAGCAGTGACAAAACCCTGGGTCTGCATGGAAGTCAAGAAATATGAGGTGAGTCAAAAAACAACTCAGAATTAATCAATCTTCATTATTTATTGTAGCACCAAAATAACAATACTGGATATTGCAAGTTTTTTCTCAAAATAAATAAAAATGACTTGCACCGCTATGCCATATACCTATTCAAATATAGCCTTATTATTAAAGATAAATGTAATGCCAACAGTCCTATCAGAGATTCTGTGTTTTGCAACAAACTGCTATGAAACTAGAGCTTCATGGTACTTTCACAAATTTAGGCCATTTGTTGACCTGTTTCGACCCAAGAGAAACACCATCCAAAAGTCTATTGAGTAGACATCCTGGTCATCATAAATGCTAATTTAAATGTATGGGAAAGAGTGCTACAAAATGATTCAACAACTTCAAAAACTACAGAACAGAATTCAATTGCAATGGATACCTGCACATTGTGGAATTGCTGGAAATGACACTGCTGATTTTCTTGCCAAAAAAGGCTCCAATCTAATTCAGAATACTACTAAAAGCGTACCTTTCACATCCATAAAAAGAATAATCAAAACAAATATAAAACCAAACAAAACCAAGACGTATGTAATAAAGCCAAAGACAAAAAATGGAATATTTTAGTAAAGAAGCCAGATATTATTCCAGAAATTCCATGTAAAACTACAGTAGCAAAATTTAGACTGCTTACAGAACATGACTATTTGGCCAAACATTTATATAAATAGGAATCTACACGAATCCAAATTGTCCTCTATGCAACAAAGACGAAGAAATGAACGAAGAACATCTACAGACCTGTGAAGTATTACCTGTTGGGTCGACCATAGAGAAATATTGGAGAGCAAGAACGCTAATGGCTTCATTGCCAAGGCCCAGCATTTGAAAACAACAACATGTTGTATGGGAAGCTTATGTTTGTGAGGCCATGAATTTGGGTTTGATATTGCCAGTGAGTTAGTGTAAGAGTTCAATTTATACAGTATCTTGTTCAATCCAGTTTATTTTTAACTCTGATAATAATGTAATGGGTACCAGACTGGAATGTGCTTACATATTCTTTCCCATATATCTGTTGGTCGCAGGTTCAAACCCAGCCGGGGCCGATGGATTTTTTAGGACGGAAAAATCCAATGAGCAAGTCCACCAGGAGGAAATTAAAGCAATGGGTCCCGAGTTGGAAGATTTTCAGACTCATAAAAGATCCTTAAGCTTGAATAAAGATGCCTCCAAGCAAAATTTACCGACATCAACGTCCTAGTAATATTTTAAAAATACAATAGGAAGTAACATTAAGAGATTTATTTAATAATTAAGATCTGGTCTGTACATTCTTACCTCTTATGGTTGTTTTTGTTGAACATATGTTCCAAGGCTTCTGAGCCCCATCTTCAGCGATTACAGACTGATTTTTCTCAAGTTGTCGGCCCTGATTCTCGACTCCTGCTCTCATTGGACCACAGGCAGAGGGAGCAGGAGTCAAGAATCAGGGCCGACAACTTGAGAAAAATCAGTCTGTAATTGCTGAAGATGGGGCTCAGAAGCCTTGAAACATATGTTCAATAAAACAACCATAAGAGGTAAGAATACACAGACCAAATATCTTAATTATGTCCTAATAATACCTCAGTTGCCTGTTAGATTTCTCATTGGGTTGGTGTGTTGACTGCATGTCATCTATAAGAAAATAAGATAACTAAAAATGAATTTGGTCTAGTAACTCCTTACAAAGAAAAGGCTATGGTTCAACAATAGGCTACGCCATTTTAGATAGATAGTGTTACTTCCATTCATTTTGAGAATTATTTCTGGATTCAAAGTCTATAATTAAAGTTGCTGAGTGAGTGATTCTAACACAGATTGATTCTTGATTCTTTTTAAAAGGCACATTTAAAATTGTGTTTTGAATATTTTTCAGGACCTCGGGGAAGTGGGAATCGTGGTGGAAACAATACACGAGGCAGCCGAGGTAGCAATTATGCTCGAGGAGGAAACAAACAATAGTAAAAAAAAGAAAGAAAGAAAAAGTTTTCATCAATACCAAATTACATGGTGGTTGTGTGGGTGTCCATACTTGTGATGTCCATTACATAGACATTTGACAATTCACAAGTGCGATTTTCCTCCGCCTTAATTTTGCTCTAAGCATCAAGTTAGCCACTTTCCATTTATGTGAATGTATCACAGCAACTTTTCACTATATGGTAATAATATTACCATTATTATTATGATGATTATTATTATTATTATTATTATTACTGCTACTACTAACTACTACTATTATTATTATTATTATTATTATTATTATTATTAGCATGGTACCTATTGTGTCTAGTATTATTGAAATGTGACATTACACTTTGGAATAATGTGGCTAAATGTTGTTTTAAAGTTGGCGAGTGTGAGGAACCCACAAAAAAGTATTAAAATAACGGTGTTCAGTGTCAGAAGGCAGTTTCACTGGGCAACAACTGAGTAAAAGCATTAAATATATATAAAAAATAATTTTATTACAAAAATAACAAAAAAAAGAGAACATTCTATCGAAAAATGAAAGTTGATTATTCGTCTTACTACTTTACACGCAGATCTTGATTTTTTTGTTTTGCTTTCTTAGAGTAATTAGAAAAGTCTTGGTTTGAATGATTGTCCGTTGAATTTGTGTGATTGGATGATTATTGCTGTATCTTTTTTTAATCACAAGAACTGTTTAAAAAGCTTTTATGAGTGGGTATAATTATGTTCATGATTAATATGAAGTATGTCATTCAGTTATAGTAGGCCTTGAGCCCACAAACTGTTAATCTTCCATAAAAATAAAAAAAAATTGCAACAGGATTTTTTTCTATTTTGAACATGTATCCTTCCCAAAATTGACACAGCCATAACTGTAAAATATATTTCTAGAATTCTGATGTATAATTGTAGACTATGAGATAATACACAAGGCGTCTGCGTATTCAACAACTTCATTGTTTACATTTTTAAAATGAATTTATAAAATTGATCTTTGCTTTTATTTAAAATTCGTAAGAATAGGTTTTTATTAGACAGTAATGGTGTTACTGGATAATAAAAAGATAAGAAGAAAAAAATAATTTTTTGGGTGCAGAGATGGAAAAGCATAGTGGATGAATTCAGGCATTTGAAAAAGTAATTAGTTTTGCTTGTCTCCCAATTTTGTTTTTTGTCTGAAAATAGTACATTTAATATTCAGTATTATTATAAGCCAGATAACAGATTTTTAAAATTGTTACAAATATACAAGAATTGAGGGGTCTAGTGAGAAAAGGAACTATGCCACTTTGAGAAGAAATGGAAATAAATTGGGTTTTATAAAGCATTACATTACGAAATTGTTTGTACAATAAAGGGACAACTTTTTTCTTTATATATTAAATTTGGGAATTTTTAACATTATGAGGTTCAATTAATAATAATTAAATGAATCGTGATTTTTTCTTACCTCATACATCTATGTTTCTTTAAACACAGCACTGCAGTATCGGCGACACTTTGTCGTCATCGTCAGCTGTTTTCACGACTCAGTCGTGAAAACAGCTGACGATGACGACAACAAAGTGTCGCCGATACTGCAGTGCTGTGTTTAAAGAAACATAGATGTATGAGGTAAGAAAAAATCACAATTCATTTAATTATTAACTTTTTTCTTCTTTAACCCGTCAGTGACGCACCCTTTTACTTGCTTTCCTACTGCATGGACGGAGGCCATTTTAACATTTTAGTATTCCTAGAACACTGATTTGTATAAACGATCATAACTTTTTTAAATATCGATGGATTTGAACGAAATTTTTACTTGTTAGCTCAGAAATAAATGAGAAATTTAATACATACCGTATGGAGTTCAGTAGCCTTTATAAACTATTAAAAAAATTTTGAAATCTGAATTTCTCTCTCATGATACACATTTTTACTAAATAATTTGATTTGCTCACATTGGACATCCCTGTTTCTTTGTGAGACACTAAATATATTGTGTGGCATAGTGCTGATTCATCTGTAACTTATATATACAAAAGCAGCTGACATAACCAAAATCAGAATGAATATTTAGAAGAGTGAACTCAAGCTCAATCTTGTGTCAAAGCACTAGCAATGTTTATACTTAGAATCTGAATTATTGCTTGGATTCGTATAAAAAATTCTACAGCAGTTATTTACAACTACACAGACCATAAAAATAATTTTCTCTTATTTTAGTACTATTAATTTTAGAAATAAAAAATCACCTAACCTTAGTAGTTGAGCTTGGTGTGATACAGCTAGAAACACTCTTCAATACACAGACCTACATCACATTCCTGGCAGCAATAAACAGATTTCTTTCTTCTCCCATGTTTAGTACAAACAACACACCTCCTTTGATGTTTCAATTTATCACTTTTAGGGGCAATTTTTCTGATGAAGTGTCTTTTAGGTTACGACTGGCCATAATTACGTATATAACTCACGACACTGCGCCTCAGACTGATTCCTTGTAACATCTATTTGAAAGAAGCAAAATAAATCAGGTATTCCCCTAAACAGGTCGATTTATATATCAATCGATAGCTTGTATATCATTTTATCGACCTGAAAAATTAGATTGTGTATAAGTTTATTAGAAGCCCTGCAGAAAGCAGCACAAAGCTAGGTATGTGTGCCATCGAGTGTTGAAGTAAGAAACTACTTCAACCTCAATACCACATGCACAAAATAAGATCACAGCTGATTCATACACTTAGAAAGAAAGCTAAGATCTTAGGCTTCAAAATTATATTGTTCATACGCAAATATAAGAATATACAGCAGTAAAAAAAACAAATGAAAAGGTTGCGCGCATTTAGAGAAAATTACGATTACTTCAATCTCATCTGATTTTTAAAAAAATAATATGAAATTAAATTTTAAACAAATATTATTTTTATTCATGTCCTGAAAGCTCATAATTTCTACGTTAAACACAAATAAATTACATATTTGTAGCTTCAATAATGTATGATCCAGAACAAAAAGAAAACACGCCTGCATAGGTCTATACCACGTATAGATGTCGGCAATAAGTGAAGAAGAGAGGGTCTATACCACGTATGGATGTCGGCGCTGACGGGTTAACTTACTGTTATGTAAATTATGCAAAAGGAAAAAATACATTTTAATATAAACAGCATTGATTATGTCCATTTCTTCTCAAAGTGGCATAACTCCCTATCTTACTAGACCCCTCAATTTAAAATGAAATGTTGCGATGTATGAATTTTGCTATCTCATTGTTAATTAAAATCATTGGGACTTCAATGATCCAATTTCTAACTTAGCAGAATATTAAAATGAATTTACGGTCCTTCAGTGGACCATGATATATCCAGTGAAGTTTTATATGGGACAGGATGACCTTCGACCAGCAGTCAGAATGTTATAATGAAAGTGTTATATGCTGCAGTGTTACATCAAGGTTTTACTGTACTTTGGAAATTTGTTGCTAAGGACATTTGCCTGAAAGTCCAGAATATGACTTTTGAAGAAATAAACAATATGCGAGCAAATTTTCATTTTTGTGATGTTAAACAATTTTTATCTGGGATAATTAAAAAGTCACAGTATAAACTATGTAGAAAATAAAAAAAAATCACAAAAATACTTTAGAATGGTTAATTATGAATTATGAAAATGCAATAGGTTATTATGAGGTTCTACTTAATAATAAGAATTAAATGAATCGTGAATTCTTCTTTCCTCATACTTCTATGTTTTTTAACACAGCACTGCAGCATCAGCTGAGTATCAACTGAGTCGTGAAAACAGCTGAGGATGGTGACAATGGTCACTGATACTGCAGTGCTGTGTTTAAAAAAAAACATAGAAGTATGAAGTAAGAAGAATTCATGATTCATTTCATTCTTATTAATAAAACCTCATAATGTTAAAAATTCCCAAATTCATTATATAAATCTACTTAATAAGTTGAATCTGCTGTTGTCTTACCTTATATTTGTTGTTTCTTGTAGGACAAGTTTCAGAGCACCTTGACTCTTATCTTCAGTTTTTATGGTCTGTACAAGCTGAAGATAGAATTAAAGATGCTCTGAAACAACATGTTATATAAGAAGTAATGAATGTGAGGTAAGATGACAGCAAATTCAACCTATTAAGTTAATCATGAAGTTTGTGTAATCAGCAGGGAACGGAAGTTCATGCCCTAAAAACATGAAGAATGTGTATGCATTTATGCCGCAAAAAATGGCTAAATATGCCACAAAATATGCTGTAAAAATAGCTAAATATGATACAAAATATGCATAATCAATCTGAGATTATTTTAACAGAATAATACGTTATGGGTTTATAGGTAACTTACGTTTAGTCTCTGGATTTTGAAGTGCTTGCTCCATTACTACTGTTGCAGTTCACAACTAACCAGTGACATATGTTTTCTGTTGTAAATCTTCGCTTGTTGTCTATCAGCATATCTTTGTAGCGCGAAAAACTTCGTTCTATGTCGCAAGAAATAAGAGGAGGTTTGAAAATAAACTGTGAGCTGTTCTATAGATAACTTTGTTAGTTTGTTTGGCATTTTTCCTTCGAGAATATCTCGAATTTCTGCAAGTTTATAATAGCCAGGATTTTTGGAAAGAATATTTTCTGTTTTTTCTTTCACTGTATCTCCTACATTTCCCGGAACTGATATTAAACTGGAGGTCACTATCGAAATCTGCTAAAGACTGCAGTAAAGGAATACCAACTGCTTCCAATGACCTAATTGCTTTAGGAATAACATGAAAATGAGATGATATGAATACAAGGTTGCTTTTTAATTCATTGTCTGATAGTGTTCTGTGCTAATTCGATAGATGCTGCTTCACTTGAATCAAAAATATTTATAATTTCTTTAATTTTAGAAAAATGTTCTGAATAGTATAGAGCAGCTTCCAGCCATGTGCCCCAACGGGTTAAAATTGGTTGTGGTGGGAGTGGAATGTCAGGCGCTATTGTTCTGAACTTTTGAACTCTGGACGGAGCTTTCTTAAATACTTTCTTAACAGACGACACTAGCTTGTCCACTAAAGGATAACATGTTTGAATAGTCTCTGATATACGATGAAGGCCGTCTGCAAGACATGTTAAGTGAATCATATGAGCGAAAATACCTTTCAGTGTTGTACCTGATTTTGTCATATAACTAGCAGAGTCCGTTATCAAGAGGAGCACATTATCTTACTTAATGCCATCAGGCCACAATAGTTTCAGTGAATCAATAACAAACTGAGTAATTGTTGCATTGTTAGTAACTTCTAACACTGCAACATTCAGAAGATACGGAGTTGTGGGATTTTCTTTACAAAGGGCTCCAACTATAAAATTCGCTATGTAACGACCTTCACAATCCGTCGTTTCATCAACACTAATCCATACAAATTGATTCCTAAGAGTATTCTGAATATTTGATATTACACTGTTGTAACACTGGCTTACATATGTTTTTCGTAAAGTACTTTCCTCTGATACATGTTCGTTGGTGTATTTCTGAAGAAAATTTCTTAGCGTTGGATTATTGAGTTTAAAGAGAGGAATATCGCATGCTATAAAAACCTCACACAAGTCTGAAGAAAACTGAGTTAACCTACTACCTAAACACTCCGCAAGTTGTTTTTGCTTTGGATTATTTTCCGTTTCACGTTTTTTAATTACTAATTCCTTATGTTTGGATGTGTTTATATGCTGCAACACTTGAAACCGTTTCTCACTGCCTACTTTTTTCTCACATGCTTTACAAAATAAAATTCTATTATCCGTGGAAATAAACTCGTTACGAAATTCAATTACAAATGATTGAAGTCTACCTGAATTACTTAATTTAACTTTGGGCATGATTAGCAGTATAGAAAGCCCCCTTAACAGTTTACATCTACTTCACCACACACAAAAACTAGACACTTGTTCAATGAACGAAGACACAACAACTGCTCGTGAATCCGATGCGTAAGCGCATTACTGTTGACCATCGCTGCATGTGGAATACATACGGGGATTCACCAACTGACCATGTGAAAAATTGATGCCACCTCACGAAAACTTGAGGGGCTCCCAGTGGGTGTGCCATTCATCGTTAAACAAAATTCATAAACATAAATTAATCATGTTTACATCATTACATTTTTTAACTAACTATTTAATTTAAAAACCTTTAAATATTTGAAAAAGACAAATAAATATACCAAAAATATACTAAATATACAGCTTCCCTGCATAAATGTTAAAATATGATGCATTTATAAATAAAGGTAAAATATGCACTTTTATATTTAATTTTAGGAAGTTATATTTTGAGGTTATTTTAATATAATGCACTTTTATGCACAATAAAAGCAATATTGTATTCAGAAATTTGTAATTTGTATAGATAATCTTTTGACATATTTGCACAACGAGAGGGAACAAATATGCAAATGCATGAACTTCCGTTCTCTGGTAATCAGGCAGGTCTACAACCGAATTTGAATGAAACATATGGCTAGAAATGGTATAGAAATTTGGCTGGAATGTCATCATGTTCTACAATTCAGTTTCAAAGCTCTTGCCACATTTTACCAAAATTTCAAATTATTTAATATTTTATTTTAGGAAGTGATATTTTGAGGTTATTTTAATTAAATTTAATTCAAATTATTTGTTGTGAAGAATTTTCATGATTAGAAAAAAAAACGTAAATTTCCTACAGAGAAACGTGTACCAGAGTTTTTGTTTTTTTCTGTACATTATTTACATATTTTTGTTATGGATTTAATTATTCTTTTGAAATACATGAAAATGCAATTATCTTTAACGTATTTTATTTTTAATTTTAAAGAATCTCACTTCAAGGATTAGGTGATGTCATGTGTTCCTCTATTGTCAAGGTATCTCTTATGAGGTCTACCCAAATTTCTCTTCTTGATCAGTTGGTAATGCATCGCCTTCTTTGATGTTTTGAAAATTGTTTATTTTAACATGGAAAAATTCAATATTTAATACCTATTAATTTGTAAAGGAAAATGAATGCCTGAACAAGGATCCGAACTAGAACTGAAAAAGAATGTATATATAATAGCTATTTTGAATTTTTTTATTATTTGATATACCGAAGTATTGTGTGGCTTCACACAAAAATTATTCAGGTTAAAATGTATATAACAAGCAAATATTAAGGTGAGGCAGCAGGAAAGCAATGTAAGTACATATATTTGAAGAGAAAATTTTATGCCTAGACTGGGGTTCGAACCCAAGGTCTCTAGTTCTATACACTAGTGCACTTTCCAACTGAGCTACCTAAGCCTCCAATCTAAATGCAAATTTTTCTCTTGTGTACATTCCCAAGAGTGCCAAAGGCCATATACTGTTGTTCGACATGCCATCTGGCAGTTTCTTATTTAAGAAGATTTTTAATGGAAATTTAACATTACTCTATAAAGCAGGTAGAGCTCTTTCAATGTTTCTGTTATAAATGTAACATTTCTTAATGAATGACAAATTATATTTGAAGTGGAAAATTTACGCCTAGACTGGGTTCAAACCCAATGTCTCTAGATCTATGCACTAGTGGTCTTTCCAATTGAGCTACTTAGGCTTCAAATCTAAACCCACATTTTTTGTTATTTATGCAATTCCTGAGTGTGCCAAAGCCTATGAACCATTGTTCGACATACCATCTGGGGGCTTCTTATTTCAGAAGACTTTTAATGGGAATTTAACTTTACTTTATAAAGCCAGAATTTTCAGCATATGTAAAGATATATTTAAGCACATTGGCTTGAAGCAATTTTTTTTTTTCCACACAAGTGCTATTACTTCTTGATTTAGAGGTAAAGTGTAATTAGGGATAAACATTGAAAATTGTGTAGTTTACAAGGAAGTTCTGATGAACAGATTAACATTTCGATGTTTTTATTATTAATTTCATACATCTCAATGATGGATAAATCATATTTTAAGAGAAAAATTATACGCTCAGACCAGAACTTGAACCCGGGACCCTTGGTTTTCTAGTCCAAGTGCTCTACCATCTGAGCTACCTGAGCAAGTACTGATCTAAACGCAAATTCTTCTCTATATACGTTGTAATTCCAGCCCACCAAATGCTTTGAAGTCTTTGCTTCTATCTATGCAAATGGCAGCTCCTTTATTAAGAAGACCTATTTGGGAATTATACATTACATTATAAATGCCAGTACGGCCTTTTTCAATGTTTTTATTATTTCATACATCTCAATGATGGATAAATCATATTTTAAGAGAAAAATTATACGCTCAGACCGGGACTTGAACCTGGGATTAACATTGTTTTAAAAAATTAAAAATAGGAGTTTCATCCATATTCTTCTGATAGATAAGGATTGATTCCAAATAATTTGTTTGCCTAGGTTTTTTCTTCATATATATATATATATATATATATATATGTCACATACTGAACTGATTTGTATGTACTCATTCTACTAGGTATACAGCTTATAATTAATTTAGGGAGTTGGAAGAAAAATCTCATGGTGCAATTTAATTAGTCCATCTGTCAGTGTTGTCAATATTCTGCTATTTTGTCTTTTCTTAAAATTCATGGGAAAATGAAATAAAGTTGTGAAAGTGCATGTATTGTTAACTACTTGCTCATTACTAGTGCAAGTATGAGACACCATTCAAGAAAATGTACAGTCGTGACCAAGTACAGTACATGATATGTAAGAACGAATAATTAATAAAAGAGATTTTTAATGAATTTATGTGTTTTGGATCATTTTGCCACACCAAGGGAAAATGTATCAAATATGCTACCTTTCATGTGAAATCTAACAGCTATAAGCCAGCGATTCTTTATTTCAAAGTTATATAAACATGTGAAATTGCAGATCTCTATGTTCATTAGGTTCTAGAATGTTCTACAAATAATTTTTTTGCAAATTAAAAAAATGTGCACATTTTCTAGTGTTTCACTGGACTACAGTGATTTTGCTACTGAACAAAAACAAGTGTATCTAACCTAATTTGAGTGTGCTGATTACAGATTTGAAGTCCATTTTTTCTAGCACATCACAATTTTATTATAATTACATTTTTTGTATTTAGATATGTTTCCTTAATTTCATGATTGGTTAATTCCTTAATTTCATTATATATATATATTAAATTATATTATTTTAAATAAATTTATAAGAATATATAAACTTATAATTAGTACTAAGCACTAAAACATCTATTAAAAGTGCTAAGGACCTTTGCTATGTTGGAATGTAGTTGATTGCTGTAGAAACCAGCAGAAATCACCCATCATACTCAGGCCATATGGACCCTGGTGTCTGGATATTCCATCGTTAATATGTTCTGATGAAACCTCTCACCATGTTCGTCACTCACAGCACCGAGATTTGTATGAAAAGAAATAAAAAACAATGTGAAACATAAGGTGCTTGTTGATGCAGAGAAGATATTTCTTCCACCCCTTCAATATTAAACTGGGCCTCATGAAGAATTTTGTGTGGGCACTTAATCATGATGGTGAAGGTTTTAAGTATCTGAAAGAGAAGTTTGGGAGAATGAAGAGTGATGCAAAATTGAAGGCAGGAATTTTCATTGTACCAGAGATCCGACAGTTGATGTGTGATGCGACATTCAGGACAAAACTAAATGCTGTTGAACTCGAAACTTGGGATTCATTTGTACTTGTGGCAACAAGGTTTCTAGGAAATTATTGAGCTGAAAACTATGCTGAGTTAGTGCATAACATGCTTAGAGCATTTCACAATCTGGATTGTCGCATGTCTTTAAAAATTCACTTTTTACGTTATCATCTTGAATTTTTTCCTTCAAATCTTGCGACTGTGAGTAATGAACATGGTGAGAGGTTCCATCAGGACATATCAATGATGGAATCCAGGTACCAGAGTCGATATGAGCCCAGTATGATGAGTGATTTCTGCTGGTTTCTACAGTGATCAACTACATTCCAACAAGCGGAAAAAAAGCAAAGGCCCTAAGCATTATTAATAGATGTTTTAGTAATTACTACTAATTGGGAGTTTACTTATTCTTATAAATTTATTATAAAGTAATATAATTTAACAATATATATAAGATAAACTCAATTTATACCACTGACTTCACAATAAATTACTATAAATAACTATTGAATAGTAAGATTTCTGATTATTTTTAGTCCCTTAACTCAAAAACCTGGCATGCTAGGATAAATCTGATTACAAATCTGGAATCACCACATCGCTTTCAGTATAAAACAGCCAGAATTTCTTCAGTAGCAGACAAAAAGTATTTTTTTTGTAGACCAGTGATTACTTTTCAACCTTATATTAGAAAATATTCAAAGTTCATTATGAAGCTGAAGTCCTGATAATTATGATTGCACTTTGGAAATGTTTATAAATTGAACAATAAGTTTTTTTTTTTCCTGAATTTGAGCTACATAACACCATTTCAGTATGGATGATGCTATGATAAATCGACAATAACAAACTCGTGAAAATTTAATAATAATAAAAATCACCTCACCTCATATTTTGTCCTCTTTTTCAACTGGTTTCAGGATAATTATTCTTCATCGTCAGCGTTTTCTCTACCTTGTTCTGTTGTAGTGATACACTGTTTTTTCCTTCATCTGTTGGTAAGCCGACAAAGCTCCAAATCATCCTTCCCAGGAATTTCAAAATTCATCAATTCTCCATATTTTTTTAAATGTAGATTTTTTCCCAAACCTCAAATTCTATAGTTTTTTCTACTTGTTATAATAATTTAGCCTTTCTTTCAATTTGATGATTTTCTACTGAGCATGAGCAACTGTTGTAGATTTTTCTACTTCCCTATTTTTAACATTTCTAAGATGTTCTTTCACTCTGGTTTTCATTATTCCTCCCCCTCCCCATGTAGACTTAATCACAATCACCACATTTTATCTCATAAATACTTGATTTATTTTCTTTTTCCATTTTCTCATTTATGTGTTGGATTTAATTATTCTATTTAATTTTAGGAAGTTATATTTTGAGGTTATTTTAATTATATTATTTTTGGTCTGGACATCTTACCTGAATATTAATGTTGATTTGTTCTTGGACATGTTTCAAAACAATTCTGTTTTATCGTCAGCTTTCCCAGACTGGTTTTATTTATTGCACCACCTGGATGTCGATGTCAGCTCCATCCTGTGGTTGGCCAAAGAACCTCCAAACAAGGTCACCCTCCATCGGAATATCTAAATTCATAACTCTGTTTCTGTTCTTCTGAATATAAATTTTTTCCCAAATAGTCAGCTCTTTTGTATTTTCTAACTGTTTTAATAATTTAGTGTCTGAATTTATATTATGTTTTTCAGACCAAACATGAGCAGCAACTGCAGATTTTTCAATTTCTCCATTTTTAATATTTCTTATGTGTTCTTTGGTTCTAATTTTTAGGTTTCTTTTTGTTTTCCCTATATATATCTTTTCACAACCCATGCATTCAATTTGATATATTCCTGACTTTTTATTTTTATCAGTTTTTTCATTTTTGTTGGTTTTTATTAGTTTATTTAAACTGTAGTTATTTTTTGGTGCTAATTTAATATTAAACTTCTCAAATATATTTTGAAATTTATTATGTACCCAGGGGTGATATGTGAATTTCTTATATTTTTTCATAGGTGGTTCTTCTTTTTCAAGATTACTTCTGTTTATCATTTTTTGTTTTTTATACTTTTCTATCCTTTTATGTACCATTTTTTCATCAAACCCATTTTCTCTTGCTACTTTGATTATGTGTTTTTTCTCATGTTTGAAATCTTCTTCGTTTTAATAGTTTAACTCATAGATTGGTAAACTTACCCTTAAACGAAGAAGATTTCAAACATGAGAAAAAACACATAATCAAAGTAGCAAGAGAAAATGGGTTTGATGAAAAAATGGTACATAAAAGGATAGAAAAGTATAAAAAACAAAAAATGATAAACAGAAGTAATCTTGAAAAAGAAGAACCACCTATGAAAAAATATAAGAAATTCACATATCACCCCTGGGTACATAATAAATTTCAAAATATATTTGAGAAGTTTAATATTAAATTAGCACCAAAAAATAACTACAGTTTAAATAAACTAATAAAAACCAACAAAAATGAAAAAACTGATAAAAATAAAAAGTCAGGAATATATCAAATTGAATGCATGGGTTGTGAAAAGATATATATAGGGAAAACAAAAAGGAACCTAAAAATTAGAACCAAAGAACACATAAGAAATATTAAAAATGGAGAAATTGAAAAATCTGCAGTTGCTGCTCATGTTTGGTCTGAAAAACATAATATAAATTCAGACACTAAATTATTAAAACAGTTAGAAAATACAAAAGAGCTGACTATTTGGGAAAAAATTTATATTCAGAAGAACAGAAACAGAGTTATGAATTTAGATATTCCGATGGAGGGTGACCTTGTTTGGAGGTTCTTTGGCCAACCACAGGATGGAGCTGACATCGACATCCAGGTGGTGCAACATAAATAAAACCAGTCTGGGAAAGCTGACGATAAAACAGAATTGTTTTGAAACATGTCCAAGAACAAATCAACATTAATATTGAGGTAAGATGTCCAGACCAAAAATAATATAATTAATTATTCTATTTAGGCTAGTCTATACAAAATCTGAAATGGGAACCAATTTATTATTTTGGATATTTTAGAATATAAAAAAAATAGATAAACTTTTGGAATCTGAAGAATATACCAAAATTAAAACAAATCCTCTTCGTAACAAAGCACATCCCCATATTTAATTTTAATTGTATTTTGACTCGCCTCATATTTCTTGATTTTTATGCAGGCTCTAGTTTTGTCACTGCATTTGTGACATTTTCGATGCAACACTAAATCACAACTGCCGTCCTGCAGTTGTCTCTCTTGTAAATTGACTTGTGCACTCTCTGTTAATTCCTACCTACATAATTTAACATCCTCTTATGTTCAAAAACACACAGCAGATGCATTAAAGCTCTTGGATATACAGAAGAAAACATCAAATTCACATTAAAAACAGACGAGAACAAACAATTATCAATTTTAGATCTGGAATTACATAGAAATGAAGAAAAAAACATAGAATTTGGGCCACACAGATAACTATATTAAATCAACGGGATTCAATCATATTTCACACAAAATGGCAGTCTTCAACAGCCTAGCACAGATTGGTAAATATATTTCTGAACAGAGAAAATTATGTGTTAGAGAAAAATCAGGTAATTGAAGTAGCAAAAATGGTTTTTAGGAGAAAATAATACACAAAAAAATTTATAAGTACAAAAAATGATGAATGAAAGCACTCTTCAGATAGAAAAACTAAAAGAAAAGAAATACAGGAAATTCATGTATCACCCATTGGTATACAATAAAATTCCAAAAGATTTTTGAAAAATTAAATATCAGATTAGCACCAAAGAATGATTATAGCCTAAATAAATTAATAAAAACCAACAAAAATGAAAAGATTGATGATAGAAAAAAATCAGGAATATACCAAATAAATTAGAAGATCATAAGATATACATAGGGAATACAAAGAAGAATTTGACCATTATAATAAAAAAAAAGTAGAAAAATCTGCAGTAGCTGCTCACATTTGTTATAAAATTTATATACTTTTTTTTTTATATTTTTATACTCTTGTCTTTCTCAACTTTAATATTTCATGTATTATATCGTCGTGAAGCTTTTCGAAGTTTTACTTCATTATCATGGCTCTTGTTATTATTTTATTTATTTATTTGTAAATTTTATATAGGCCCCCTATATCTTCGTGAAGCTTTTCAAAGTTTTACTTCATCTTCATGACTCTTATTATTGAATTTATTTATTTATTTGTAAATGTTATATAGACCCCCTATATCAAATTTAAAAATAAATTCAATAATAACAAGAGTCATGAAGATGAAGTAAAACTTTGAAAAGCTTCACAAAGATACAATACATGAAATATTAAAGTTGAGGAAGATGGAGTATAAAAATATAAAAAAAAAGGTATATAAATTTTATAATAAAAGATATAACCTCAATGGTGTGGTATGAAATAAGAAAAAATGAATATGATAAGTATTAGATGCTCACATTTGGCCAGTAAAACCTAAAATAGATGTAAACACAAAATTATTAAAATATAAAATACAGAAGAACGAGGAGAGAATTATGAAATTCCAGGGGAGAGAAATTTAATAAGCTAGTTCTTTGGACCACAAAAAGAGGGAGCAGGAGTCGAGATCCAGGGCCAACAAGGATCATCAGTCTGTACCAACTGAATATGAAGTAGAGATCTTTGAAACATGTCTTAGAAGAAACAAAAATATGAGGTAAGATGAAGACAGACGAAACTTATTTATTAAGTAGAACTTCATAATGTTACTTCCTAATGTATTTTCATAATTATCCAATTTTAATTAAATTTGGATTAAATTGTGCACAAAAAATAGGGGAATGTAATGAATACAAAACATTGCAATTTGTTTGTATAAATATGAAGAAATTATTATAGAATTTTACTTAAAAAATGTGTGCAAGTTTTAAAATGCATTTTAGAGGTCCTATACTTCAGACCCCTCTGTGTATGAAGTCAAACTCGAGAAAAAAATGTATGTCTAAAAATAAGTTATGGATAAGAATGTTCATGGAGAATTTATGCACCATCACATGTCTTGACATGACTTACCCACTTTCATAAGTAATGCCACGAGTGATTTCCAAATTATTATCGATAAATTCACGACTCACGAAGTGAGGAGTCGGCCGCGGTGGACTAGTGGTTATGATCCATGCCTCTGGTCCCGAGGGTCGCGGGTTCAAACCCGGCCGGAGTCGATGGATTTTTTAGGACGGAAAAATCCAAGGAGCAAATCCTCCGGGAAGGACTTTAGCCGTGGTTCCTGAGTCTGAAGATTTTCAGGCTCGTAAAAAATCCTTCAGCCTGAATGGAAAGGCCTCTAAGCAAAATTTACCGAATTTTCCCGTCCTAGTACTACCTTGGTTTCCTAGATGTCAGTATGAGGTGGAACGCTGACCACGGACCACTCAAAATGACATCTATACAAAAACAAGTGTAACTAAATTAGTATGGTTCAAATTCTTCCTTGTAGGGGGAGAGCGCCTAAATCTCTAAAGGGAAAACATGGGCTTACAATACAAGAAAACGAAGTGAGGAGTGAATTTATCTAGAGAATTTGGAAATCAAGAGTGGCATTTGTTAGGACTATTTAACGAATAAAATTAAGCTGTTTACTCACAAATCATTATTTAAATATAGTTATTTTAAAATAGTTATATATTTAATGTGGTTGGTTGGTATCTAATGTCGAGCACTTGATAATGAAATCATTCGCTCTCTTGCACTCCAATATTTAGCAGAAAGGCTGGTCTCTTCTACAAAAGCTGAACAATGGAGGAGATGGTTTCTTTCCATATCTTCATTTAAATTGCAAAAAGGGCATTTAGGTGAATCTGTTATGCCAATTCTGTGTAGGTGTTTATTCAAGCAGTCATGTCCCGTTAGCAGTCTGAATGTTGCTACTGCAGATTTTCTTTGTAATGTAGTAATGTCATAAGCTTGTAGATTTTCCCATTACTTTCCAGATGTTTTGGTGGTGTATTCTTCTCTAAGTTTATTGATGTATTTATTTGAGATAATTCTTTTGATAGAGTGAAAGGAAACTGGAGTAGAAGTTGGGGTTTGAAACAATTTTGCTACCCTTCTTGGCCAGAAAATCGGCTATTTCATGCCTTGTCACTCCACAATGGGCCGGAATCCATTGAAGTACAACTTTTTTTATGTAGACGGGATAACTGTTTTATCATTTTGTGACATTCGATAATTTTGATGCTTTTGGGTATTGTGTCTCGTGTTATAGCGAGAATGGCTGCTTTGGAGTCACATAGAATTACAACTTTTGTAAATTTTTGGATGTGATATAAAAGATTTTGTAAACTTAAGAAAATTGCTAGAATTTCGCCATCAAAGTTTGTTGAATTTGTGTTTAGTTTACGATAAAAGGAAAAAAGTGGACATACTTCACCAGCACCAGTGCCACCATCATTTGGTAGGCTGGAGCCATCTGTAAAAATATGCATCCATTCAGGAGCTGGGTATCTTAGATTTATTATTTCCAGTGACATTTGTTTTAAAATATATGGAGGAGTTTCAGATTTCTTGATGTCTTCTGTTAAATGAAGGTTATATTCAATTTCCAAAAATTCTAGAGGGTTGTTTCTCATCTGCATATTTTCTTTTGAATGTGGAAGTTGCAATTTCTGTTTGATTTCTGGTACTATATGATTAAGAAGCTTTGCTGAGATTTTAAACATACTTGTGGTTTTCTTTGGGTCCAGTTATTATGGGGTAGCCTTAAAAATGTTTCATACTGTGTGATTGCTGTTTTCTCAATTTCAAATGCTATGTTTGGGTTATTTGTTAAGATTTGCATGGCAGTGATTGGTGTTGTTTTAACGGCTCCTGTTATCAGGCGGAGGATTTGGTTCTGCAATTTATTAAGTTTTTCCACTTTAGTAGTTACTAGGATTTCTTCACAATAATGAAGTCCAGGTTTTATGTACATTTGGTAGAAGGTGTTTAGGGTTTGTGTGTTGCAACCACACTTTTTCCCTGCTAATCGTTTTAATAATGGTAACCTTGTTTCTATCTTTGTACATATATTCTCTATGTGTTTCTTCCATGTTAATTTTGTGTCCAGAGTTATTCCTAAATATTTTGCTTCATATGTTTGAGTTAATTCACCCTCCAATTTCAGAGTGATGGGTAGTGGTTTCTTTCTTAATGTAAATAGTTGATAATTTGTCTTCTGTATATTTATCTTCATTAAGTTCTGGGATGTCCAATTCTCTAACTGTATTAGTGATTGTTGGGCTATGGTTATTAATTGTTGACTTCGGTTTTTCGGTTTGGAGACCCATATTACAACATCATCAGCAAAAAGTAGGGTTTTTGTTTGGAGCTTTTCTATATGCTTAGGTAGATCATTAATGTAAATATTGAAGATATTTAATGTAAACGGCGATGTTTGAAAACAAATGAGAAATGATTGGTATGCTTCACTTACTTCTTTTGTTCGTCACTGCAACCAGATATTATTTATTGGCAAAGGAATGCAATATTGTAAGAATGCACTCTAGTGGAGAAAAAATGAAACACATCAAACTGTATATTAATTCATTTCTGATGTTGTATGATGTAAATATGACAATTATATTTTTCTGGATTATTACCTGGGAAAAAATACTTTTAAGGAAGTGCAAACAGTGTTTCTTTTTTTTTTTGGTGGTATAATCAATTGCTACAAATGCTTTTATATTAACTCCTGCATGCGATATGTGTTGACATTCATACACTATATATACAATTTGGTAGCCGTGTCTCTTAGGGAGTCGGTCACTGCAAAATAATGCTATTACCTATTCAGAATGTCAAAAAGGAGGTGCTTTTTTTATTATGATAAACTTTAGTTGGTAAATTCTAGGCGAAACACGACTGTGATTGGTTGTAAATAAAAAATCATTGTAACATGATTGGTCATTGACTCCCATTTGGGGCATAAGTTAAATAGTCATTCTACTCAATTCTTTCGAACTACAATCTCTAAGATAATAAATAATAGTTTAAAAAAACTAAAACCACATGCTTTATTAGAGAACCGAACTAAAAAATGAAAAAATAATTTTAATTTCCAACACGCTTGGGATAAAATTAAAGTGGTCAACAAAAAAAATCAACTCCAACACATCTAGAATGAAACTAAAGTTATCTACAAAAAAATAATTTTACTATCAAAAGCATGGGGTGTTTTTTTTATGGTTTTTACGTTTTCTTCTTAGAGACTTTACTTTTACCAATATCTGTTTATTATCAAATATATTGATATAGAGCACCCCACGCTTTTCATGGTAAAATTATTTTTTATAGATAACTCTAGTTTTATTCTAGATGTGTTGGAGATGATTTTTTTTGTTGACAACTTTAATTTTATCCCAAGCGTGTTGGAAATTAATGTTATTTTTCATTTTTTACTTCGGTTTTCTAATAAAGCATGTTGCTTTAGTTTTTTAAACTTTTATTTATTTTTTTATTTTGGTTTTCTAATAAAGCGTGTTGTTTTAGTTTTGTAAACTATTATGTATTACATATTCAACTTAACATAAAACACATTTAATTTATCTAGGTGTAGCAGCGCACGTCGGGTATTGGCTAGTCACACATAACATTCACTATTTTAACTAACTTTTACCCTTATTCCACAAAAAAAAAAAAATTGACAGCAACAAAACAGAAATGATTCGTTTAGAAGAATAAATTACTTGAAGTTTGTATCTCTGTAAAGCAGTACTGTCCAACTCTCTTGTGTACAAGGGGCGGAATTGACTAATGTCTATGGAAGCGCGGGCGCCAAGTAACAATTCCGTTACCACCATATTATTATCACTAATTCTGCCACAGCCATCCTAGCCTCAACTACTATTACCAAAATAATAATAATCTTCTTCTTCTTCTACTACAAGGTTTAGGCTATGCAGCCTGTTCCGGCGAAGTTAAAAGTGGAGTCCATCTTCTGCATGGTCGGCCAACATCTCTTGTTCCTCTGGGATTATACAGGAAGGTTCTTTTTTGGTATTCTTTCGTTGTTCATTCTCATTAAGTGTTCTGTCCATTTCTTATTATTTTTGCTGATTTTATCTTCAATTTTATATATATTTAATTCTTCTCGTATAGTTTCATTCTTTATTCTATCCGCTCTTGTGCATCCTTTCACATTACGTACAGCATTTCCGCTGTCTGTATCCTGCTTTTATCCCTTGATTTCATTATCTAATTTTCACTTCCATACAACAACAAAGGAACAGCCATTATTTTATATCATTTAAGTTTCGTATCTCCTTGTTTTCCGACCTAAGGTTCTTTTTATGGTTCCACAAATAGCCTGAAATTTATTTACTTTATTTTCTATATCTTTATTTTCTCTATAAGTTATATCACATCCTAAATATTGGAAATGTGATACTTGTACTATTATTTTGTTATCCAGTACAATTTTTTATCTAATTCCATATTTACCAATAAATGTCATTACTTTTGACTTATTTATTGATATTTTACAATTATATCTATTGGCTATTAATTTAAATTTATATGCTAACATTTGGAGCTCATTTTCAGATTCTGCTAAAAGTACATCGTCAGCGAATAATAAAGCATTTATTTTATCTTTATTATCAATTAATATTCCTTCATTAGTTAAAACCTTCTTCCATTCTTTTAGGATATCGTCCATATAAATATTAAATAATATAGGTGAGAGTGAACACCCTTGTCGTACTCCTTGGTTTATTTGAAAAAAATGTCTTATTTTTAGTCAACTGAGGGTCAATACAAATATTTGTTCCATAGTACAAGCTCTTAACAGTTTCTATAATCTGAATAGGGAGGCCTTTTTCTTTTAGGATATTCCACAATATTTCCCTGTTTACTCGATCAAATGCTTTATCTAGGTCTATGAATAACAAATGTGTTTCTAGGTTTTTTCTTGTCTTTTGTTTATTGTCTGATTCAGGGCAAATACTCCATCGGTACAAGATCTTCCTTTTCGGAACCCATTTTGTTCTTCTGCTAGTGTTACTTCAGTAATTCGTTGTATTCGTTTTGCTATTATTCTAGCATATATTTTATATCCACTATTTAGGAGGGTAATGCCTCTGTAATTAGATGGTTGGTTTCTTTCCCCTTTCTTGTAAATTGGTTTTACTATACCTTGCCTCCATGTTGCTGGTATATTATGATTAGAGCGAGGAATTATATGAAGAAAATTATACTAAAATATGAAATCATAATAACAAAATATGAAAATTAGGACACTAAAATATTATGAAGCTACCATTTTTTCAACTTTTTACACATATTTATATACACAAGCCCTGTATAATTTATGGGTATACATACAAGCACATAAATGAGACAAGAGGACCTTTTTATAGCTCAAGAAATCAAGAGTTTCACTGTATTTCCATTTTAATTAATTTTTCATTACTTTGACTGAATATATAATATCATTTAATATAATAAATTTGGGAATTTCTAACATTATGAGGTTTTATTAATTCTTATCAATAAAATATCATGTTCGTGATTTGAAGCAATTTTAATGGCTCACATTGAAGTATATTGTGTGAGGAATCATGCTAACAAGTCAGAAGGTTGTGGGTTTGAGTCTCAATGGGGTCAGGTTTTTAGCTGGACCAAACCTGGCGGCATCATAGCCCTAGAGTCTAGTCAGCTCTTAATTTTAAATGAGTACCAGACACATATTCTGGGGCAAAGGGGCCGTCACGCAGGACTGAGAACCCAGTGGACATCCCTTGGAGATTTTCTAGAAATGTGGAAGTCTCAACATCCATCTATCCCAAGGGCCTCCCAAGCCTGTAGTTTGACACTTTATTTCAATAAATTAATACTGGGTTTATATAAAATGCGATCAATTAATTTATCCAATGATATTTAATTACGAAATCCAAACATAAATAAAAAACAAAACATAGTAACCATTGTAACTTGCTTCCATCGAATATACCACTGACAAAATTTAGAGTAGGTACAGTTTGGATGACTTCTATTTACCTTGCATAAAGATTATGAATTCCAGTATATATAAATGTCACAATAACATTAAATTGGATGAATCAGAACACACGTAGACCAAGTCCTAACTAACTAACTCACTGGCACAATCGAACCCGTAGGTTCATGGCCGCACGGACATAAGCTCTCCATACATCCCTATCCTGAGCCAATGTTTTCCAATCATCCCCTCTATAATCTTTCCCTCAAATCATGGTTAATGTTATTCTCCCACTTCATTCTTGGTCTACCAACTGGGCGTTTTCCCTCTGGTTTTCCTACAAGAAGCTTCCATGCACGTCTTTCATTCCCCCATTCGTGCCACATGTCCTGCCCATCACAGTAGACCAAGTACTATATGTCATATTTGGAGAAACAAGATGTTAAAATAAATTAATCCACAAATAATTCTAGGGAGTATTTCAAAACTCTCTTTGCAATTACAATTATTTTTAATCCTATACATTACACGTATGAACATAGTGAAATGTAGTTAGAATTATTTTAACATTAGTTTTTTCCATGAAATTTGCCCGAGCACAGTATGTATGCATGTGCTTTGAATAATCAAATTATCAATTCTGTTCGTAATACACAGTTAGGAACTTTTTATATATTTTTTAACGCCTGTCTGTCAGAATTATTTTGTACGATCAAAAAGTATGCTCCACATCATATGATGATATGGGAGCAATCATGTACTGCACTACATATATGATAGTTTGATGTAAGTGAGAATAATATTGCCCTTACCTACAAGAACTTTACTAATTTCATAAACTGTGGAGCAAGACCTTATTTCACAGCACAGCTTCAAGTTTAGCAGCATCAGTCTTACCTACATTTAAATACTGTAATCCATTCATAAAATAAGGACTGTCCTTAGGTAGCAAAAAGGAATAGGTTTCTACCTGAGAAAAAAGAGTAGGTGGTTATTATTCTAACATTGTTATTCTACTTATTCATGTTCTTGTCACAGATTAGGAAATCCCTGTTCTCCTTCTGTAGTTTCAGACAAAACCCTCCACTTGGTATTCCATCTCTCCTTTTTTCAATTATTTTCTTTTATCAAATCTATTTATCTTGTTCCAGATGGGATACGTAGGAATTTTCGCTGTCTACCATATTACATTGTCAAAACTACAGTCACTCCAAAAATGTTTCTAATGAATTAGTAGAAATTTTATTTAAAAAATTGAAAGTTGAAAAATATGAAGGAATATTAAATTTTTACAGAAATATGAACATTTTGCCAAAATATTATGAAATATGAAAAAATATGAAGGTCTTATTTGATTCTACATATCATAAAATGCAAAGATACTTTGTCTCAGCGCTCTCTGACCAATAGTTTAAAACATGAAATTTCATAAAAATCCTCGCTCTAATTATGATTCTCCCAACACATATTAAGAAAATTCAAGAATCTTAATTTAAAAAATATATCTGCATATTTAATTAGTTCTGAATTGATGTCATCTGGTCCACTAGCTTTTCTATTATTTGTTAATTTGAGCGATTCTTCCATTTGTATTTTATCTACTTTCAAATTCTCACATTTTGGTTCTTCTTCGTTTTCATTCTCGTTGTACCACAGGTCTCTGAAATATTCTATCCAATGTTCTTCTGATATTGATGTAGGTATATATGCAGCTTCTTTTTCTGATTTATTTAAATATTTAATTGTTCTATAAGCAGTCGATTGTTGTCCATGTAGATCATGTTCTAGATTAGATACATATCAATCCCAACTGTCTTGGTGGGATTTCCTAACAATTTTCTTTGCTTCCTTTCTTTTGTTATAATATATTTCTTTTGTTTCTTCAGTTTTCTTTTGTAAATATTGTAAATATGCTTTCTTCTTTTCCTCTATAACTGTTTTAATTTCGTCATTCCATATTCTCAATCCTCTCTTCTTACAATTTTTCCTTCTTAATCCTAGAACTTCATATGCTGCTGCCTTTAGATCCCAATCGATGTTGCTCCATTCTTCTTCTATATTATTATTTATTTCTCGCTGTAATATATATTGAGATAATCTATTTGCATACAACTTTCTTATACTTTCTTTTTGTAATAAATTCACTTTATATGTTTCTTCATTGTAAATTTTTCTTGTTGTTGGTTTCCTCCATCTTTCTAATAATTTTATATTACATGTCAAGAGAAAATGATCTGTTCCTACATCGAAACCTCTATATACTCTTACATCTGTGACCCAGGGTGTCGATTTTCTGTTTACCAAGAAATAATCAATAATTGATCTTAATCCTCTAGCCGACCAGGTGTACTTATGTATTTCTTTCTTTCTAAAATAGGTATTAGTAATTCTGTATCCATTAAATATTGCAAATTGTCGAAGTTCTTTTCCACTATCATTTTCTATTGTTTCTCCTTGTGCACCAATTATATCAGGTATAGGATGGCACCCTATTCTTCCATTAAAATCACCTCCAATAACTATATAATCATTTTTATTTATTTTATTCACTACTTTTTTAAGTTCTTTATAAAATGTTTTCTTTTTCCCTTGTTCTGGTGCATATATACATATTATTGTCATATATCCTCTTTGTATTTTAAACCTGACAATAATTATTCATTCTGATATAAAAGTATAGCTATGTATTTTCTTCCTCCAAATGGGGTCTATCATTATAGCTACTCCAGCTGATGCACGTTGTTGTCTTTCTACACCATGACATACAAGGAGGTGATCTTCTATATCCTGTGTCCCTTTCAACTTTTTCTTTGTTTCTGTTAAGAACATTATATTTGCCTCTTTATTTTTCATTTCATATAAAACTTCTGTCTGTTTATTATTTAACCCTTTTATATTCCATGTTGCCAATAGTAAATTATTCTTTATCATTGTCCTTTTCTTGCCTGGTCCATCATCAGTGTTTCTGTCCGGCTTTCTCCTTCGCTTTTTAGTAATAAAAGATTCATCTGGCCGCCTTACAAGGACTGCGCAGATATAGTTGGGTGGTGGGATTGCCACCTTACAGCCTCCCAACTTGCTTCAGCTTTGTTTTTAGGGTGCTTTTCCCTTAGGTAGATTGCTTTCTCTTCGGCTCAGCTCTACCTGCCCATTATAGCCGTCCAATCTGGAACAGACGCTATGCTGATTTTGGTTCACCCCGGGTATTTCATTTCCCCGGTACCACCTATATTTAGGAGGCATTCCCCTATCCACCACCTGGGGAGGCACCCGATGGAGGATCAGCAACCCCTCACGGGAAATAATAATAATTTTTATTTATTTATATTTATATGCAGAATTTATTTGTTTACACATCTTTTTGTGCCTAAAGTTTTATTTTTCTTCTCCACTCGTCTCTCTCCATCCAATCCATGTCCTCCAGTCCTCTTGCTCTCATTCCAGTTCTTATTTCCTGCATCCACGAGTTTCGAGGTCTTCTTCTCCTCCTTCTTCCAGGTGGACACCATTCCAATGTTTTCCTGGGTAATCTTTCTTCTTGCATTCGTCGTACATACCCATGCCAATTTAATTGCTTATACAGTATATAATCTACTATTGAATAACCAATATTCATTTTTTCTCGACAGTACTTCTTATTTTGTCTAATTTTGAACATCTTGCTGCTCTCCTCAAGAAATCCATTTCCATCGACATAAGTTTTTGTTCTAAGTTTTTGTTGAATTTCCAAACTTCAGCTCCATATGTGACTACTTCTCACTATTGAATTATATATTTTTAACTTATTTTTCCATAAGACTCCATTCATCATTACTGTTATTGCTCTACTCTTTATTTATTCTGTTCTTAATATCACTTTCTTGTGTATCCTCTTTATCTAATTTTACTCCCAGATACTCAAATTCTTCACATCCTCTAATATACCCTTTTTTCATCTTCTAATATCAAATCTTCGGTTTCGGCTCCACATGCCATATAAAAATGTTTTTAAATTTATTTTCAAACCCCAGTGATCGTATTCGTCCAATAATTTTCTGAACATAAACTCCATGTCTTCATATTCTTGAGCAATTATTATCTGGTCATCCACAAACAGTGTATATATTGTATCTATTGATCCATCTCCAATTGGTACTCCCATTCCTGAACATATTTTTGCTCCAGTTTGACAGTGCTTTATGTATAAATATCTTAAATAATGTTGGTGATATGCTACAACCTTGACGAAGGCCTTTTGTTACTTTAATTTCTTCTGATATATATTTTCCAATTTTAATTTTAGATACTGCATTTTTTATACAAATTTTTTATTGCATTAATAATTGTATTGCTCCCCACAACTTTTGTAATGGTACAGTGTCATATGCCTTTTCTAAATCCGCAAATGTGAAATGAACTTGTTGGTTGTTATTATTCGTCTTTTCAATCTATTTTACCACAAATATGTGATCAATTGTAGATCTCTCAGACCTAAAGCCTGCTTGTACTTCATTCTCTTCATGTTTATAATTTTCTTCCAAATAGTATTTGATTATTTTTCCATATATACAGCTAAAACATTCATTACGGTGATTCCTCTATAATTATTGCACTCATCCTTTCTTCCTTTCTTATGAATGACTGATATCAATCCAATTTTCCATTTTACTGGTACATCTCCGTTTGGGCATCTCTCAAAAAGGCTCCTTAACAATTCAAATAATTTCCTTGCACCATATTTAATTAATTCTAGCTGTACTCCTTCCCCACAAGCCGTTCCATTTTTTAAACTTCCAATTGCTATCTCTACTGTCTCAATATCTAAATGTATACTCGTTCTGTTTTGATCATCAGTTTCCTCTGCAATTCCATTTAAAAATTCCAAACGATCTTCAGTCAATAGCTTGCTAAAATATAATTTCCATTCATTTAAAGAAATTCCCTGAATATTGATTTTATTGTGTCCTGGCTTTCTTAAATTTTTCAAAGTTCTCCATGCCTCTGAACACCTTTTTCCTCCAATATAAGTCTGAATTATTTGACAGGTTCTTTCCCAATATGTATTCTTTTCTTCTGTCACCTTCTTTCTTACCTTTGCTTGTGCTAACACTATAATTAAAATTAAGAATCCGAAAGTGTCTTTAATAGAAAAGTAAGGATGGAAGGGGATTTTATCAATATTTCTATTTAATCCTATAGGGTTATTTGATCCTGTTTGGTGTAAGAATAATAAATGAATTATACTCCATTTTGTCCGTCAATTTTTTTGTACTTAATCATTTAAGATATTTACTTTTTTATTCTTAATCTCCTTGTTCCAAAAATAAGTTTTCTTATTCTCCATTTCCTTTTCTCCCAAAGCCTCCCTAGCAGCCATATGTATATTTTCGACAATATACTGATATTGTTTTTCAGGAGTATCAAATGTATTTTCAATTAACTTTTCGTCCAGCCTCTTGCGGTAAAGGTATAAAATACTATCGTCCTGTAACAACTGAGTATTATATAGAGGTGTGTGCATAATTTCTGATATCTCCAATTTCTCTTTCTTATCGTCACTCTTATTAAAATATGAAACAAAATATTTTTGCATTTAATAATAATAATAATAATAATAATAATTTTATTATTTATTTATATGCAGAATTTTAACGTTTACACATCTTTCTGTGCCTAAAGTTTTATTTTTCTTCTCCACTCGTCTCTATACATCCACTCCATGTCCTCTTGTTCTCATTTCAGTTCTTATTTCTTGCATCCACGAGTTTCGAGGTCGTCCTTTCCTCCTTCTTCCAGGTGGACACAAGTCCAATGTTTTCTGGGTAACCTTTCTTCTTGCGTTCGTCGTACATGCCCATACCACTTTAATTGCTTATATTTTATATAATCTACTATTGAATATTTAATATTCATTTTTTTTCTCCTATGACAGTATATACATAATAATAATAATAATAATGTACTGAAAAATTATAGCTGCAACAGGCTGTCTCCCTAATGCGTCATCCAAATGTGAGTCAGTCAGGCAGGATCGGTATTTATTTTTGATGATGACCATAGATGAACATGCGATTTCGCAAAATTTGCAGAGCAACACTAACGGCAATGGGATATTTATTCCTGTCCACTAGAGTTCAGAAATTGCCACAAGTTGCATAGGGGGATTTTAAGGACATGTCTTCTTGAAGATTCAAAATTTCCATTCCTAATTCTGGAAGAATATACTTTCTAAATATTTCACAAACTCTCCCACTAAGCTCACAAGTCAATGGAAGTTGGTTTCCATATAAATTTAAAATTCAAAATTATTCTATTAACTTATCAGTTTATCACAAACTGTTTTAAACAAAATACGGCAATATGTCCGATGGGCGCCAAAAAAAAAAAATATATATATATATCTCGGGAGCCATGGCACCCGCGGGACTGCTGTAAGCTTTGGTTCATCTACGACGCAACACGCCAGCTCAAACCACCCGTGTTTTTGAATGCATGTGGCTTCTCTACAACACAGAGCGGTGGCGCGAGAATTACCCTGACGTGACTCGTCGTGTATTTGAACTACTTGAATTATGGACGCTACTTACTGGCGTTTCCAAAGAATACAGAAGGTACTCGTGTTATCCGAACTTATTGGTGTAATTGCTAAAAAATAAACTAAGATTTATCGGAAAAGTCAGCAAAACAGCGCTTATTTTGTAACTTCAGCAAAACAGCGCTTATTTTGTAACTTCAGCAAATCTAACGACGAATTGTTGATTAGTTTTGTTGAAAATTATCGAACCCTGTACGATGTGAGCATGAAGGAGTAGAGTGATGTAATCTACAGAAAAAAGATTCGTCGTGGCTTGAACTTAGTCAAGAAATAAATCCATCCATCCATAGTAATTCTGCCCGAGGGCAGGTCTTTCACTACAATCATAGCATTTTCATGCTATGCTTGCAGCTTTACTAGGGAATTGTAGATGTGGTAGCTTCCCGTTGCTTTCCACACCGGTGAAGGATGATGATGATGATAAAGATAATGATGCTGCTGCTGATGATGGCCATATCATTTTGGGGACCGTTTGGGCCTTAAAGTTTTCCTGACATTTGTCTTACAGGCGAGGAAAAACCCCGATAAAAACCTCACCCAGAAAAACTGTCCCGACCGGGGATCGAACCCGGGCCCGCTGCGTGACAAGGCAGCACGCTACCTCGAGACCACAGCGGTGGACAATAAATAAATAAATAAATGCTGTAAATAATGTATTGCATCTTACGATATTATGGATGTAAATACATTTTGTCTTCTATTAAATTCTAAACCTGATAAAACTGTTCAGGCGAAAATCCGAAGTATTCTAAAATTTGATATTATCATCAATCATATGTTTATTCAAGAACTTAAGAATAATTTGTTCTATTATTTTCCATACAACATTCTTATGATGCTGTTTCTCTAGGTACTTTTTCCGTCTTGACTAATATTTCGTACTACTTTTAATGTTTTGCAACGGTACAACTGTTTATTATTTTATTATTATTATTATTATTATTACGGTACTGTACATAATTTTAAGGCAACTTACAGTTGTGTAGATTACTACTGTGAAGTTGATGGTTGAGCTCTGCTACTCTCCTGCACAATTTTGTCAATACGAGCTGGTTGATTTGCCACACATATCCGCAGCAGGTTTTCCAAGTTCACATTGGTGAGACCAGATCTATGTTTACCCTTGATGAACTTTATCTTACTGAAAGTCATTTAACATTATACGTTGATCCAAAAAGACACAGAATTTTATATGCACACGACACCAAGTTTTCGAACTGTTTTTCTGGAACTGTATTCCAAAACTCTAAAATTGAATTCGATTTTTGCTTCTCTTGAAAAATACCTTCCAGTTCTGGATCCTGCTGGAGATCAATAAGTTCATTTTTTAGATTTCTAATCTCAGGACCAAAAATTGACAACCCAGTTACATCTGTTGTCGTTATTGACCAGGGATTTTCAACTAATCGAAATGGGTTTCGAAACTTTCTAAAATCATTAAATCTCGCGCTGAAATAATGGTGTAGTACAGTGAGCAATTCTATGAAGGGTTGCAAGTTTATTTCTTCCTCTGAATATTCTTCAATAAGATGTTGGAAACATGAGAAACTAGTGAAATAACTATTACTAAGTTCTTCTGTATACATTTTTAATTTTTCTTCTAAAGAAAAAATTGCACTTGTGAGCTGAGTAATAAGTTTATTTGTACCTTACATTTTAATTTGGACATCATTTAGTATTCCTGTTATGTCAGCCAGGAAGCCAAATTTTAACCACCATGAAGAAGAGTCTAGTTCAGGGTATTCTTTATCTCGTTCGCTTGAAAAGAGTTTTATTTCATGGCGAAGATTAAAAAATCGTTCCAAAACTCTTCCTTTACCCGACCTCACTGTGATAAATAACATCATCATACTGTGAATTAAGCTCTTTGAGAGCCTATGATTTAGCTCACGTGATCTAATGAAATTAACAATGTTAATTACTTTCTTCGGCCAAGTGCATTAGAGGTTGAAATGGCAATTGAAAAATTGAAGATGTATAAAGCATCAGGTTCAGATGAGATCCCAGCAGAACTGATAAAATCAGGGGGAGAAAAATTGATGGACAAGATACACTGGTTTTTGCTTAGTATGATTTGGGAAAAAGAAGCTCTTCCAGATGAATGGAAAGAATCAATTATCGTACCAATTTATAAGAAAGGAGATAAAACTGATTGCAACAACTATAGGGGCATCTCATTACTTTCAACTTCTTACAAAATTCTAACAAATATATTAGTAAGCAGACTTACTCCCTATATTGATGACATTCTAGGAGATCATCAATGTGCATTAGAAGAAACAGGTCTACAACAGATCAGATTTTTAGTATAAGACAGATTTTAGAAAAGAAATGGGAATATAATGGTACTGTACATCAACTATATGTAGACTTCAAAAAAGCATATGATTCAATTAAGAGGGAGAAGTTATATAGTATCCTGCTGGATTTGGAATTCCTAAAAAGTTAGTTAGACTTATACGAATGTGTCTAAATGGCTCAACGAGTAGGGTGCGTGTAGGCAAACAGTTTTCAGACACTTTTGAAATCCAGAATGGGTTAAGCAAGGAGATGCACTATCTCCTCTACTATTTAATTTTTGTACTAGAGCATGCCATTAAGTCTTTAGAGAATGAGGAAGGCTTACAACTCAATGGTATTAATAAGCTGTTAGTTTATGCTGATGATGTAGTACTACTGGCCGATAGCGAGGAGATACTAAAAGCCAACACGCACACACTATTGAGTAACACTAAGAAATTAGGACTGGAAGTAATATCAGTAAAACTAAATATATGGTCACATGTAGAAATACATTATATAATGGAAATGGACAGCTAAGGACAAATGAGGGAAATTTTGAGGAATTGGCTGAATTCAAATACCTAGGAACAATAATCACAAATAGGAATGAGATGCACAAAGAAATTAAACATAGGCTCAATTCTGAAAATGCATGCTATTATGCATTGCAGAGACTTTTGATGTCCCAACTCCTTCAAAAAACGTTAAGCTGAAAATATATAAAACTATTGTTCTACCAGTTATATTATATGGGTGCGAAACATGGACTCTTACTTTAAGGGAGGAAAGGAGATTACGAGTATTTGAGAATAAAGTTCTTAGGAAAATTTTGGGACCAAAGAGAGATGAACAGACAGGTGAATGGAGAAGACTACATAACAATGAACTACATGGTCTTTATAGGAAGCCAGATATAATAAGAACAGTTAAGTCCCGTAGACTGCTATGGGCAGGACATGTTGCGCGTATGGGGAATGAAAGACGTGCATGGAAACTTCTTGTAGGAAAGCCAGAAGGAAAACGCCCAGTTGGTAGACCAAGAATGAGGTGGGAGAACAACATTAACTATGATTTGAGGGAAGTAGATTATACAGGGAATGATTGGAAAGCATTAGCTCAGGATAGGGATGTATGGAGAGCTTATGTCCGTGCGGCCATGAACCTACGGGTTCGATAGTGCCAGTGAGTAAGTAAGTAAGTAATTACTTTCTTCGTCACAGATCTGAAAGTTTCGTCAAATTTAGCAGCAAGATTTTCTTGATGTAAAATGCAATGGTATGTTATAAGTGGTCTCTATTTAATTTTTTTTTTTTTAACAGAGAAATGAATCCTGTATGACAACCTACCATTGAGGGACAACCGTCAGTGCACACTGATAAAAGTTTGTTTAGGTCAATTTTGTATTTGTCAAAAAAAGATTTAACTGCTTCAAAAAAATCTATTCCCCGTGTCTGACCTGTCATAGGTATTACAGTTAAAAATACTTCCTTTATAATCCCTATCTTATTACGATATTTAACAAATAAAAGCAACTGAGAGGTGGAACTAATATCTGTGGACGAATCCAGAGCAAGGCTGAAATAGTCACATTCACGAATTTCATCGAGAGTACAAAGGAGCATGTCTACAGACATTTCGTTAACTCTCCTAACACAAGTAGAATCGGAAAGTTGTAACTTTTGTATGCCACTTTTTATCTGTTTTGCATTTGGGAATTTAGAAAATAATGTGTCACAAACGACTAGAAAACACTCCTTAAAAATCTCTGCATCGGCAAACGGTTTCATTTTGCGTGCTAAAATTTCTGCTACTTCGTATGATGCTTTTGTTATCAATATATTTTCAATTACGGTATCCAACATCATTTTCCGTTCAGACACTATTGAAATTTTTAATATTTTTAGTTTTTCTGCTCTCAATTTAGAATCTTTAGGATATTTGCACTCAAAATTTGAATGCACCGTTTTATAATGCCTATTAAGATTAAATCGTTTATAACGTTGAACTACGTCTCGACATAATAAACACATCGCACTGCCTTCCTTTTTTAGCAGGTATGAAGAAAAATTCATGCTCCCAAGTATCTTGAAAAACTCTTCCTTCATCTTCGAGTTTTCTCTTTTTCCCTTTCGAAAAAACACCAGCCATTATTAAACACTGAAATTCACTTCACTTCACTTCAACTGATTAGGTAACACCCAGTATCTAGTCGCTTGTTCATAGAAACTAAATTGTGTAATATTTCATTGTGAAATATTCGGACGACAATGTAGAAGTTTAAACGGTTTTAAAAACAAACGTACACATATTCAAAACCAATAACACTAGCCAGGACATTGCATTGCATTGTTGAACACGTGCGGTACTGTACTGCTCGGAATGACACAGGGATATCCAAAGTTTTGTAGAATTTCAATAAAGATAATATTATTTTATACTTAGAATTTAAAATTTAAATGTAATGTAATGAAGGTAAAACTATTCCAAGAGCCTTAATAAATATCTTCATGAGCCGCATGCGGCCCGCGGCAGCGTAATGATTACCGCTGATCTAAACCATCGAGGAACCCACTCAAACACACAAAAAAATCAGTCCAGTCGTTTAGGAGTTTATTGACAAACACACGTACACAAGAATTATATATATATATATATATATATATATATATATATATATATAAAGATTATCCGCTCTCCATAGTTCCACCTTCTACCGATAGACAAGGGCCACGCCATGGCATAGTTGGTTAAGGCAATATTCTACAAGCTGGAAGGTCGATGGCCCGAGTCCTGATAGGATCAGGATTTTTAAACTGACCCAAACCTTCTGGCAGACACGTGGCCTTCTATTCAATAGGCGTTGGGCAAACTTCGTGACTACATGAATTAGACGCATTATGTTTTGAAGGAAGACAGCCACTATGTGATGAATCCTGTATGACAATTATTGGTACATTGCTTTTGAATGTGAGAGGTTCCTCTTAGGTTGAAGTGTAAGTTATTTACTTTACAAAAAGACCCTTAAAAGTCACCGGCTCTATTATCCCTCAGGTTCATAGCCATCCCTTTCCTTAGCTGTTTTCTTGTATTATAAACCATTAACAAGATATGGACTAGTTAAGTGACAGATGATCCTCTGATGTCCACCGTTTTTGTCTCGAGGTAGTGTGCTGCCTTGTCACGCAGCGGGCCCGGGTTCGATTCCCGGTCGGGACAGACTCCTGGGTGAGGTTCTTTTTCTGGGTTTTTCCTCACTTTTAAGACAAATGTCAGGAAGCTTAGGACCCAACGGTCCCCAAAAATCATCCGGCCATCATCATCATCCTTCACTGGTGTGGAAAGCAACGGAAAGCTACCACACCTATAATTCTCTAGTAAAGCTGCAAAGCATAGCATGGAAATGTTATGATTGCAGTTAAAGACCTGCCCTCGGGCAGATTTACTATGGATGGATGGATCCTCTGATAATTAAGATTAAAACTATTTTCTCAAAATAGTCATTTTTCTGCGCCCCTCTATATCATGATGAACCATTTAGATGTAGTACGTACAATGTTGGTTTCAAAATTATTTACTATTAGAAACATGTTGATACTCTGGTACTTACACTTGAGAATCAGCCCAATTTGAGGAATGAAGAAGTATTTCATAGGCCGAGCTAATGAATTAAGCATTTCGGAAGAAAATAAAACAACAAAATAAATATTATTCCGGAATCTTTAGGTAAAATCATAACACAAAATGTAACTGAAGAAGTCAGATTTCTAGAGTTAAAATACAAATTTATAGATTATCATTTAAAGTTTCCAAATCTCTTAATGGGAACTTTAAGAGGATCTAATGCTTGTAAACATACAGAGTGCTCTAAAATTTCCCTTACAAACTTCTAGGGCTTGTAGAGGGGACTGAGTTGATACTATTTAGAAATGGAAACCATATTCGGAAACTTACCGTTTTCGTGCTACAGCCGTTTGAAAACATGTTCATAACGCGACCACTTTTACAAGTAATTTATTATGAGGCGTGACACAGTACATCACTTGTTTTACAATTGAACTCATTAATAACCAAAGAAACAAAATGGAAACTGAATAATTTTTCACAAACACTTTTGTTTACAGTTAATCTTAAATTGTTTTTGTCCTTTTCAAGTGATGGTTAACATGTGCAGTTTTATTATCCACAATACAGTTAAAATCACGCTGACTGCTACCATTTGTGCAGTTATATAAACCCACGCTCTGACTGCCATTTTGTGCCTTTATAACCACGCTCTGCGAAACCATTTTGTGCAGTTAAAAACCATGCTAACTGCTGCAATTTGTGCAGTTCATAACCTACGCTGACTGCTACCATATATTGCACCGTAAAACCGTTATTGTTGATAACTATTTTAATAGGAAAACATAGATTGTCCAAATTGTGATATCTTTGCCCGGGCCCATAGAGGCAAAGAGGAATACAACTTTCTTTACCCAATTCTCCCAATACGTAATGCTTGCTGACTTATAAAATATAATCGTGGAAGTTTTGGGATAAAGGAACTAGTACCCACTTGAGTAAGCTTTAGGAATTTGACTTAGACATGTGACTAATGCTAACCACTGAATGAATAGGCCTCAGTAAAACAAACATAACTAAAGCTTTTAATGCGAGTCAAAATTTAGTCAGATATGATGTAAAGATAAACAAATAATTATTTGCTTTACAAAGAAAAGAAATCATAGTTGATCATCTATACAAAAAAGAAAATATAATATAAATCAACTTACATACACACATACATGATCAATCACTCAAGTCCAGCCTCGGGTTGGGGGAATTACGGTACTGCCGTCCCCACGCTGGCTCACTGGACTAAACAAACATAAGCAGCTCTCCTGAGCTGGTCTGCTCCGACTCCGACGATGACTACGTAGATGATCCTCCCGATGTTACAATACACAGCTATTTATGAGAGTTCACAGGGAGATGGGGAATGCGCGATAGCACAGGATGCGCACTAGGAAAGGGAAGGGATAGATAGGAAAGCATTTGGCACTGTTCATAAAGATGACACTCGAAATGGAGACGCGATGACGTATAGTTTGCGCAGTAAGACGTAATTCCTATACCGAAATGTCCATTTCGGTACAAACATTCAGATCCACTACAAATGCGGTTCGATGTGGCGACCAGCAACCTCATTGCACACATTGTATTTCCGAATGATGTTTTGGTAAACGCGCTCTATCACATCTGGCGTATTTGCAATTTCTCCTGCAGCGACCACAATTCGTGCCACCAGATATTCTTCTGTCTCTACAGGTGTAATCAACCAAACTTTCATACGACCCCAGAGGAAAAGTCTAATGGTGTCAAATCCGGTGATCGTGGAGGCCGTGCAATTGGACCACCTCGGCCTATCCATCTTTGTTCGAATCGTTGGTCCAGATGTTCCCGAACATGAAGTGAAAATTGGGGAGATGCGCCGTCTTGCTGAAACCACATATCTTGACGGACGTTCAATGGCACACCCAATACTTGTTGTAGGAAGATCAAGTAGATGGAACCTGTTAGCCTGGATGGAAGCATGTACGGTCCAATCACATGACCATCTAGAATACCTGCCCACACATTAATTGAAAATCCGTTTGAAAACCGAAGCTATTACTTGTTGAGACACGTGATGTACGTTCAGGCAATGCTTGTTTTCAATTGTTTCCAATTCTAAATATTATCAACTCCGTCCCCTCTACAAGTCCTAGAGGTTTGTAAGGGGAATTTTAGAGCACTCTGTATAGTTAAAAGCATTGCACCAACACTGGATGTAACAACAGAGAAAATCAAGTTCTGCAAAGAGAGTGAAGAGCCACCCAACAAAAAAATCTGTGTACAAATACTGAACCACACATCCCAGCAGTATTTCGTATTAATACCAAGACATTAAATTATAAGAGGCAACAACTAATTCACTGGCACTATCGAACCCATATGTTCATGGCCGCGCGGACATAAGCTCTCCATATATCCATATCCTCAGCAAATGTTTTCTAATTGTTCCCTTATAATCTTGAACCGAAAGTGCGATTTTCGTTTCGCAACTGCAGTGCCGTTATCCTCCTTGAACAGAAAGATTCGTGAACTATGCCAATATCCCTTCTCTATGCATCTACCCCCACTCTCCTTTTTACCTCTCCTATTGCGCTGTTTGTGCTGCGCATCTCCCCTTCTACCTCGGAACGCTCAAATACGCTACGCACATTCGGAACATTATCATTCGATCGGAACTTTAAGTTGAGACAACGTCGTCTGGAGCACGCGAGTGGCGTGGTTTGAGTTTTGGTCCGGAGGACCAGGGAAAGCCACCCTGGTTTGGACTGTTGTATGAATGAAGTTGTTTGAGTGAGCTATGATATAGTTTTTGGATGTTAATGGTTATTATTTATTATATTTTTGTTGTTTAAATTCAAAGAATGATCAATATTCATATTTGTTATATTTGTCTTATACTTCAGACGTCTTGTTTACATTAAACATCATTTTTATATATATCCTGGTTAATGTTCAGATTATTTATGTGCATGCTCCTCTTTGATATATTCCCGTAAAGAAACTTACTTATTTAGGAGATCATTCTAGCTTCCCTTTTTCCGTCTAGCTTTCTTGGTTAATATACTATAATGATACATTCAGTTTAAATAAGAATCATAGATTACTCTAGTGTCTTGAGATCTATTGTTGATTTATGTTTAAGTGTTTAGGAAAGAAAGATGAATCAATCTTTGCTTCTTATGGGCCCGGGCAAATGCTTTTGATTAATAACCTTGGATGTTATGAACTCTGCGCAAATATATGCAACGGAAACAAAAGACGATACACGGCGGCGCAGAGCGTGGTTTTTAATGAACTCTGCACAAATGGTTTGCAGTGCGTGGTTCATCAGCAGTAAAAATCCATCTGCACAAAATGGTAGCAGTCAGCGTGGTTATAATAACTGCACAATCTACTTCCCTCAAATAATGGTTATTGTCATTCTTGGTCCACCAACTGGGCGTTTCCTTCTGATTTTCCTACAAGAAGCTTCCATGCACATCTTTCATTCACTATTCGTGCCATATGCCCTGCCCATCGCAGTCTATGAGACTTAAGTGTTCTTATTATATCTGGATTCCTATAAAGACCACATAGTTCATTGCTGTTTAGTTTTCTCCATTCACCTGTCTATTCATCTCTTTTAGGTCCAAAAATTTTCCTAAGAACTTTATTCTCAAATACTCGTAATCTCCGTTCCTCCCTTAGAGTAAGAGTCCATGTTTCGCATCCATATAATATAACTGGTAGAATAACAGTTTTTTTCAGTTTAACGTTTTTTTAAAGGAGTTGGGATGACAAGCGTGTCTGTAATGAATAGTAGCACGCATTTTCAGAATTGAGTCTATGTTTAATTCCTTTGTGCATCTTATTCCTATTTGTGATTATTGTTCCCAGGTATTTGAATTCAGCAACTTCTTCAAAATTTCCCTCCTGTATCATTCGTAACAAAACTAAGTTCTTACGAATTATTTTAGTAAGTTGAACAATGTTGAATACTGTAACGTACAATTTTTATATATCATGAACAATACATTAATATGTAATAATTATATTGGGTTTTCCGTAGGGTTAATAAAATGCAGGCGATATAAAATATATGCATGAATCAGCTATATAGAAATAGTTCCAACTTTTCTCGCCAGATAGCATGCAATGCTAAACCAATGGACTCGACCTCGCGGCTTGTAAAACCTTGTAAATAGCAGTTGGAGCTGGTTGAGCTCGTCCGTCATAATAGAGCTCTCGCACATAGATGACAGAACGATCAGTAATAATCGCCAATAGTATTCCCGGTAGATTATAATAAATAAATCAAACATACATACTAATTTATCTATTATTCCTCATGATTAATATATTGTCCTAACAGAGTGATTAAAACTTTGTAACTTAATATCACAAGATATAGTACCTGTTCATTTTCAATTAATGCATCAGATGTTTATCACCGCTGCCATATTATACGGCAACATTTTTGTGGATGCGTATTTCCTGCTTTCTTCCGTGGACGAGCCTGTTCTGACTCTCGTAGTAACAATTTTTGAATTCGACTTTGGGTTGGGTAAGTGCCTTAAGTCGATCATTTTAAAGCCGAAATGTATAAAAGAGAAATTGAAATCAATAAAACTTTATACTACGGAAAACTAGATTTTCAAAACACCAGCACAGATTATCGTAATCCCGGACACCAATTTTGACGCAATTTTCAATTCATTGTAGCCGTACATATCAGCCTTAAATTTAACAAGGCAACTCACCCTAACCATATTGTTATTAATATTATTATAATTACTATTTTTCTTCCTTTCCCTTGTCAACTCAATATTGTGTAACCTATGCTTATTATGTATCATTAATGAACATGTTAATAACTGTGATTATATGTATAATTTAACCCTGGTGAATTGTAAGAGAGTCCCTTACCGTCTTAACTCCATCAGGTAAAATAAATAAGTAAATAACTTTTTTTTTTTGGAACTGGCGTGGAGTGGCGTGGCGCGGCGGTTGAAACAGTGAAAATCAATGTCCAATCATATTTCAATTATTCTTTTATGTACAACCAATCACAGTCATTTTTCACCTCGAATTTTATCAGTTTAATTTAATCACTTTTAAATCAAGCTCCTCCTTTTTAACATTCTGAATAGGTCATAGCATTATTTTGCAGTAACTGCATGTGGCTACCAGATTGTATATTATGTAGTGCACGAATGTCAGCAGATAGTGCTGTGCGGGAGATAATATAAAAACATTTGTAGCAAATGATCATACCACAAAAAAACACTGCTTCCACTTTCTAAAACGAATTATTTCCCAGGAAATAACGTTGCAGAAAAATATAATTGACATATTTACATCATAGGACATCATAAATTAATTAGTACCTATAATGTTGGTTATAAATTTCTCCACTAGGGTGCATTCTTACAATATTGCGATCCTTTGGCAATAAATAATAGGCCTATGATATGGTTGCAGTGATGAACAAGCGTAACAATCGTTTCTCAATTGTTTTCAAACATCGCCGTTTACATTAAATATATACATATTTTAAAATAACTATAGTTAAATAATGATTTGTGAGTAAACAGCTTAATTTTATTCGTTAAATAATCCTAACAAATGCCACTCTTGATTTCCAAATTCTCTAGATAAATTCACTCCTCACTACGTGAGTCGTAAATGTATCGATAATTTGAAATTACTCGTGGCATTACTTATGAGTATGACTAGAGCTAGGATTTTTATGTTAAAATTGCAACGTAGTATAAGTTAGATTTATGACTATCTTTTGCTTTTATTTCACACACAAACAGTTGACTATTAACTGTCTTTTGTTTTGGTTTCACACACAAGCAGTTGAATAATATATACTATCTGCATTGCAATCTTATATTTTATTACATAAAAATCCTAGTCCTACTATTTAACTCATGCCCCAAATGGGAGTCAAAGACCAATCACATTTCAATGATTTTTTTTTATTTACAATCATTCACAGTCGTGTTTAGCTTCGAATTTATCAACCGAAGTTTATCATATTAAAGAAAGCTCCTCCCTTTTAACATTCTGAATAGGTCATAGCATTATTTTGCAGTGACTGGGGGCATTCAGTAGCCAAAGCGCTGCAAAAGCGCTTTAGCGCTTTATCTGCAGCATACCATTCAGCGGGCAATAAAGCGCTCTAGCGGACTTGCAGCTACTGCAGCGAAGTAAAAGTAGGCTGCAGATAGAAGAAACCGCTGCATACATTGTGATTGGCTGGTTCATTCAGTTTAAACATGGCGTCTTTCTCCATAAACAATTTATGTTTGATGTACAAATTTTGTGTTATTTATGTCTGGACATTAATATACGAGTTATTCGAGGTGGCTAACCGTTTTAGACGAACATAAGTGATATATTAAGTAAAACTAAAGACAGTGATAATCTTAAGATTGTTATCAAGATCAAGAATTTACGATTATAACCTCTTTTCATGCAAATCATTGTGTTATTGACGAGTGAATGTTTTTATTATGAAAATTGTATCCGCAGATGATTCATTCGCTAATACCTGGTGCCAAGTTAATTATAATTTTTGTTTTCAAGATATATGAAATACATTAGAATAGTATGATTGTGTTCATGGGGTCATTTCTGGAAGTGCTACAGTGGTTGTCGAACCAATTTTCTCTACAGATAAAAACGAACATTTGTACTATTCTTTAAATGTGCAACACAATAAGAAAATTGTGTAATGGACAAAGAGATGAACTGTGTATCTTATGTTTGTAATCTTTTCTGAATAAAGAGTTTTGTGAAGTATCGGCCATAACTTGAATTCAAATATTACAATATTCTAGATTTCTTATCTAAATTTGAACAGTGAAGATACAAATACTCAGTGTGATGTGCATAAATAAAATTAAATTACAGCTAGAGTTGGTTAATGTATTAACAAAAAATTTTGCACTCTGCATAGGATTTTAATCACAGCTGATCCATTATTATTTAATCTCCAACTTTATATACTATGTCCTATCATTGAGATACTGAGAGCCATTTTTTGAACCAGGTATGAATAACATCATCATCATCATCATAATTGGCTCGACAGCCCTATGTGGGCCTTGGCCGCCTTCAGAAACCTGTGCCAGACTTCCCTGTTCTGCGCTTCATTCTTCCAGTTTTTTATTTTTAAAATTTTAATGTCTTGAATTATACCATCCTCCCATCTTAATTTAGGTCTTCCAACTTTTCTGGCCAATAGTGGTTGTTCATTGTAAATTCTTTTTGTAATCCTTTTGTTGTCCATGCGAATAATGTGTCCAGCCCATGCCAATCTATTAACTTTAACAAAATTCAAAATATCTGGCTGATTGTACAATTTATACAATTCATTATTGTATCTCTTTCTCCATGCATTATTTTCTTTCACGGCACCAAAAATGGATCTCAGTATCTTCCCTTCAAAACGCCCCAATAATTCCTCATCAGATTTCAACATGGTCCAAGTTTCTGATGCGTAAGTTAACACTGGTCTAAGGAGAACTTTATACATGAGTATTTTTGTCTTTCTAGATATAAACTGAGATCTAAACATTTTCCTGAGTCCAAAAAAGCATTTGTTTGCAGCCATGATCCGTAGATGTATTTCAGCTGAAATGTCATTTCTACAATTTACCTCAGATCCCAGATAAATAAAGCTATGAACCAGTTCAAATTTATATGTGCCAACTTCCAAACTAGATGGGCACGCTTCACATTTGCCTTTAATCACAGGCATATATTTTGTCTTGGCCTGGTTAATTTTAAGATTCATTCTTTTTGCTGCCTTCTCTAGGCTAATAAATGCATCCTTCATGGCTAATTGACTTCTTCCTATTATATCTATATCGTCGGCATATGCAAGAATTTGCACAGATTTATGAAAAATGGTTCCCCTTATATTAAGACCTGCGTCTCTTACCACTTTTTCAAGGGCAATATTAAAAAGTAGACATGCAAGAGAATCTCCTTGTCGTACCCCATTTTTTGTATCAATAGGCTCAGTTAATGCATTATTAATCTTAATCTGACATTTAGTATTATTCATTGTTATTTTAACCAATGCAATAAGTTTCATAGGTATTTTAAATTCTTGCATTGCTGCAAATAATTGCGCCCTGTCTATACTATCATATGCCGCCTTAAAATCTATGAAGAGGTGGTGTGTTTCTATTCCATATTCATTGCATTTTTCAAGCATTCTGCGAAGGTTATGGATTTGATCCACGGTGGACCGTCCCTGCCGGAAACCACATTGATAATCACCAACCACATTTTCTACATACGATACCAGCCTTTTAAATAAGATGTTCGAGAATACTTTATAAGCAATACACAAAAGGCTGATTCCCCTATAATTGGAACAAGTCAATATATCACCTTTCTTCAGTATAGGGCACATTATGCTCAAATTCCAATCTTCTGGTAGACTCTCCTCATTCCATATTTTAACGAATAGTTGATGTAGTTTTTCTACATACTTTGTCCCTGACTGTTTAATCAATTCTGCCTGTATCAGATCCTTTCTTGGTGCTTTATTATTCTTCAACCTACTAATGGCATATTCAACCTCTTCAAGAGTTGGAGGATATTCTACAATTTCGGTCATTTCATAGTTAGTTGTTGAAGCTGTAGAGGCCATAGAGATTGTTGATATATACTGGCCAGGTACTTCTTCATTCAGAAGCTCATTAAAATATTCAGTCCATCTTTTTAAAATTCCTCTATCATCACTTAAAATATTGCCTGCTTTATCTCTACATAGTGTGGATCTTGGCTGAAAGATATTCTTGTTTTTATTTAGTTTCCTATAAAATGCTCTGCTTTCATTTTTATTTCGCAGCTCTTCCATCTCTTTCAATTTCTTATCAAAGAACTCTCGTTTCTTCTTCTTGTGAATTCTTTTTTCTTCAAGTCTTGCAAGACGATATTCATCATTGGCTTTGCGAGTATTTCTTTTTTGCAGCATTTTCCTGTAAGCCACATTTTTAATATTAGTCACATTTTCACAGTCAGCATCAAACCAATGATTGTATTTGGTTGTCTCAGCTTTGCCCAACAACTCAGTTGCCGTTTCTGTTACTATCCTTTCCAAAGCCTTCCAGCATTCACTAACACTCTCACTATCAGTGATGTCCTTAGGCTCTCATCAATTCTTTGTATATATCTAGATTTAATGTCAGTATCTACTAGTTTTCCACAGTTAAATTTTCTCATCTGTTCTCCATGGATCCTTTTTGCATTTGAGATGCGGCTTCTTATACATGCAATGACTAAGTAATGATCCGAGTCCACATTTGCCCCCCGATAGGTCCTAATATCAGTAAAATTTGAAAAATGTCTAGTATCTATGACTACATGGTCAATTTGATTAAAAGTTTTTCCATCGGGTGACTTCCAAGTTCTCTTGTGGATATCCTTATGCGGAAATACCGTACTAGCAATCACCATACTTCTAGATGAGGCAAAATTAATTAATCTAATGCCATTGTCATTAGATACTGCATGTAGACTATTTGTTCCTATTGTAGGTTTATACATGCCTTCCTGCCTATTTGTGCATTCAAATCACCTAGAATAATTTTAATGTCTCTTTTAGGACATCCGTCATAGATTTTGTCAAGCTCATCATAAAATCTTTCTTTCTCCTCTTCGTTCTTCTCATTTGTAGGTGCATGTACACATATAAAACTATAGTTAAAGAAATGTCCTTTAATCCTTAGGACACAGCTTCTAGGTGACTTTGCCTTAAAATCCATTATTAGATGCTTTATCCTCTTATGAACTACAAATCCTGTTCCAAAAGCATGGTCTTTTTTGTGACAACTATAAAAAATTGTGTGGCTTTTCTTTTCTAAAATTCCATTCCCTATCCACCTCACTTCTTGCAATGCTAGTAAATCTAGTTTATATAAATCTAATTGTTCCAGTAGCACTTTCAAGGCACCAGGTCTATATAAAGATAAAACATTCCATGTTCCAATTCTCATATCCTTTATGCATTTGCTATGTCGTCGTAGAAAGTTCTGTCCGGCATATTGTTCTTGTGGTTTCGGGACAGTTATATTTTAACGGTATAGGGGTGTCAACCCTATGCCCAACCCCCAGCTATCCTGGAGGACCGATGTTTTCTGTCAGGGTTGTCTCCCTTAGTTGGCCAGTCCCGATTTTCAAGCGTCGGGAACTCACTTTTCGCCCTTGCACCACTTAGCTTTAACCAGGAGCCACGACGAGGACGTGTGCGCATCGGACTTGGTAGGAATCAATGGCATTTCTCGAGTTTTAGTAGTATATACCCGCCAACAAGGTATATACCCTCGAGACCACATACTACCCCTTTGGCTCCCAGGTATGAATAACTTTCACTTTAATTCCCAATTTATCGCAAAATGAAATGTGGTCTTATGTCTTTTAATTCAAATGCATGTAGTCTCTCTTATGGGATATTGCTATTCACTGTATACTACCATTAATCTTGGTGGTAAATGTTTTTCATATTATTATAAATGATTCAGTGATATACTATTTAGTGTAGCACTTAACTTTACTAAGAAAGTGGCATTGCTAATGTTAGAATTATATTAAATAATGTCTTTAAGTATGGTGAGTGAGAGGTTATCTATAATTAACTGCTGTTATGACAGAATTTCACATATATGGTTGGAAATTGCATATAATGTTTTGGTTTTATTTTAGCCATAAAATTATGGTAGTTACTCTTATAAGTAATTAATATTATCAGATGATGCAAAAAAAGTTAATTAATTATTAAGAAAACTATTTAAATTATTATAAATTAATATTCTTCTTTGTTTTCATTCCTATTCCTTGACAAATTTAAAATAAAGATGAAGTATGTTTGAGGTTGAAAAATACAATGATGCCTTCCTTTATACAATTGTTTGGTTGCTGTACTTAGGTCATGTCTTGCACCACATACATTAATTTTGCACATATGCCTGTACTTCCTGCATTTTCTAGTGTAACCCCTATTCCTCATAGATTTAAATATAGACCTAAAAGTGTCAAATATTATGTAAGAAATCACATGAATAAAAGGCTGAACAATTGAATAAAATTTACCCTACAGCCCACCTGGCAATACTTTTAGTGTGGTTATTAAATATATGTGTTATGTGATGATGAAGGAGCAAGATATGCATCACATAGGGAATTCGCAGGAGTGATGTTTAAATATAATAAAATAATATCAAGTTGTGTCCAAATCAGGGTCAGATCAAGTGATTAGATTAAGCCACTATATTTATAGAGGTCTGTAATTAACTAGGGTGCAGGCTGACTACATCTGATGAACGAAATGGATGTTATGAAAATGGGGAAAGGTGGAATAAAATTGTGGTAGGGGAAAATGGGAGAAACCCTGAAAGAACATGCCATAGATCCGTTTCCTCCACTACAAAATCTACTTATAATGACCGAGACTAACCAAGTTAAAAAAAGCTACTCTTACTAAAACACAAATTAATATGATTAAACTAATAATAAACATTATAAATAAAGTTCTCGAGAAGCCAGCGGTGAGAGGCGAGCGTCTAATCGCTTGCGTCACGGAGCCGCCTGATATATTAATAATTAAAAAAATACAAATTTTCTCGTTATAATAATATTTTATTTTAAACGATCTATTCGTCGATTTCATAAATTACATACATTAAAATAAATCGTAAATTCTGTATAACCCTATTAGTATTATGATTAATTTCAATAGCATCGCGTAGTAATATGAGTAATGAGCCAATGAACAAATTTAAATTTGGCGGTATAGCTGCAAGCAGCGGTCCATTCAACAGACTCCTTAAATTTTCACTGCAAATGGCAGCCATTTTTGCTAAAGCGCTTTACTGCCCGCTGAATGCGCCCACTGACTCTCTAAGAATTATATATATAGTGCATGAAGGTCGGCACAAAGCGCATGCGGGAGATAATATAAAAACATTTGTAGCAATTGTTTATACCACAAAAAAAAACACTGTTTGCACTTTCTTAAACAAATTATTTTCCAGGAAATGACGGTGCAGAAAAATATAATTGACATATTTACATCATAGGACATCAAAAAATTAATTAATACCTTTAATATTGGTTATAAATTTCTCCACTAGGGTGCATTCTTACAGTTTTGCGACCATTTGACAATATATAATATGATCTGGTTGCAGTGATGAACAAAAGAAGCAAATGAAGCGTACCAATCGTTTGTCATTTGCTTTCAAGCATCGCCGTTTACATTAAATATATAAATATTTAAAAATAACTATAGTTAAATAATGATTTGTGAGTAAACAGCTTAATTTTATTCAATAATCCTAACAAATGCCACTCTTAATTTCCAAATTCTCTAGATAAATTCACTCCTCACTTCGTGAGTCGTAAATGTATCAATAATTTGGAAATCACTGGCATTACTTATGATAATAGTATTCCTCTTACTACGGAGATATTTTATTATACTTTGCTAATGAAAAAAACTTTTTCTACAACGAAAAATATTTAACTTAGGGCCATGTGTGGCAAATTTTCCGTAGGCTGTTCGCTCAAACTCCTTTCTAAAGCTTTGGTTTATTATAAAACGTGTTACGTCCGAGTCGTGTCTGCGCGTTACGCTCGGCGTGCTACGGGTCCCATATGGAGCGCACCAAGCATACCGTTCATCGCTTATGTTTATGGAATTGTCGCCAGATGGCACAACGTATATGAAAAATCGAAATCACAAACTTTCATAATAAATTCCCAAACGTGTTTATAAAAATTGGATGTATACAACCCCGTCCCTGCATAACCTAATGAAATAAATTACATACACATTATTTAGTAAACTATAAACCAGCGGTACTCATTACGTGGCCCGCGGGCCGCATGCGGCTCTTGAATATATTTATTAAGGCTCTTGGAATAATTTTACCTTCATTACATTACATTACATTTAAATTTTAAATTCTAAGTATAAAATGATATATCTTTATTGAAATTCTGACATGTTGCACGTATGGGGAATGAAAGACTTGCATGGAAGCTTCTTGTAGGAAAGCCAGAGGTAAAACGCCCAGTTGGTAGGCCAAGAATGAGGTGGGAGAATAACATTAACTATGATTTGAGGGAAGTAGATTATACAGGGAATGATTGGAAAGTATTAGCTCAGGATAGGGATGTATGGAGAGCGTATGTCCGCGCGGCCATGAACCTACGGGTTCGATAGTGCCAGTGAGTAAGTAAGTATTGAAATTCTACAAAACTTTGGATATCCCTGAGTCATTCCGAGCAGTACAATACCGCACGTGCTCAACAATGCAATGCAATATCCTGGCTAGTGTTATTGGTTTTGAATATGTGTACGTTTGTTTTTAAAACCGTTTAAACTTCTACATTGTCGTCCGAATATTTCACAATGAAATATTACACAATTTAGTTTCTATGAACAAGCGACTAGATACTGTGTGTTACCTAATCAGTTGAAGTGAAGTGAATTTCAGTGTTTAATAATGGCTGGTGTTTTTTCGAAAGGGAAAAAGAGAAAACTCGAAGATGAAGGAAGAGTTTTTCAAGATACTTGGGAGCATGAATTTTTCTTCATACCTGCTAAAAAAGGAAGGCAGGCGATGTGTTTATTATGTCGAGACGTAGTTCAACGTTATAAACGATTTAATCTTAATAGGCATTATAAAACAGTGCATTCAAATTTTGAGTGCAAATATCCTAAAGATTCTGAATTGAGAGCAGAAAAACTTAAAACATTAAAAATGTCAATAGTGTCTGAACGGAAAATAATGTTGGATACCGTAATTGAAAATATATTGATAACAAAAGCATCATACGAAGTAGCAGAAATTTTAGCACGCAAAATGAAACCGTTTGCCGATGCAGAGATTTTTAAGGAGTGTTTTCTAGTCGTTTGTGACACATTATTTTCTAAATTCCCAAATGCAAAACAGATACAAAGTGGCATACAAAAGTTACAACTTTCCGATTCTACTTGTGTTAGGAGAGTTAACGAAATGTCTGTAGACATGCTCGTTTGTACTCTCGACGAAATTCGTGAATGTGACTATTTCAGCCTTGCTCTGGATTCGTCCACAGATATTAGTTTCGCCTCTCAGTTGCTTTTATTTGTTAAATATCGTAATAAGATAGGGATTATAAAGGAAGAATTTTTAACTATAATACCTATGACAGGTCAGACACGGGGAATAGATTTTTTTGAAGCAGTTAAATCTTTTTTTGACAAATACAAAATTGACCTAAACAAACTTTTATCAGTGTGCACTGACGGTTGTCCCTCAATGGTGGGTTGTCATACAGGATTCATTTCTCTGTTAAAAAAAAACATTTAAATAGAGACCACTTATTAACATACCATTGCATTTTACATCAAGAAAATCTTGCTGCTAAATTTGACGAAACTTTCAGATCTGTGACGAAGAAAGTAATTAACATTGTTAATTTCATTAGATCACGTGAGCTAAATCATAGGCTCTCAAAGAGCTTAATTCACAGTATGATGATGTTATTTATCACAGTGAGGTCAGGTAAAGGAAGAGTTTTGGAACGATTTTTTAATCTTCGCCATGAAATAAAACTCTTTTCAAGTGAACGAGATAAAGAATACCCTGAACTAGACTCTTCTTCATGGTGGTTAAAATTTGGCTTCCTGGCTGACATAACAGGAATACTGAATGATGTCCAAATTAAAATGTAAGGTACAAATAAACTTATTACTCAGCTCAGAAGTGCAATTTTTCTTTAGAAGAAAAATTAAAAATGTATACAGAAGAACTTAGTAATAGTTATTTCACTAGTTTCCCATGTTTCCAACATCTTATTGAAGAATATTCAGAGGAAGAAATAAACTTGCAACCCTTCATAGAATTGCTCACTGTACTACACCATTATTTCAGCGCGAGATTTAATGATTTTAGAAAGTTTCGAAACCTCTTTCGATTAGTTGACAAATCCCCCTGGCTAAAATAACAACAACAGATTGTAACTGGGTTGTCAATTTTTGGTCCTGAGATTAGAAATCTAAAAAATGAACTTATTGATCTCCAGCAGGATCCAGAACTGGAAGGTATTTTTCAAGAGAAACAAAAATCGAATTCAATTTTAGAGTTTTGGAATACAGTTCCAGAAAAACAGTTCGAAAACTTGGTGTCGCGTGCATATAAAATTCTGTGTCTTTTTGGATCAACGTATAATGTGAAATGACTTTCAGTAAGATAAAGTTCATCAAGGGTAAACATAGATCTCGTCTCACCAATGTGAACTTGTAAAACCTGCTGCGGATATGTGTGGCAAATCAACCAGCTCGTATTGACAAAATTGTGCAGGAGAGTAGCAGAGCTCAACCATCAACTTCACAGTAGTAATCTACACAACTGTAAGTTGCCTTAAAATTATGTACAGTACCGTAATAATAATAATAATAATAATAATAATAATAATAATAATAATAAACAGTTAATTATAAACAGAAATTAAATGACAGTAATCAGTAATTGTGTTTTGTCCATAAATGCAAAAAAAAGCTGCGTGTTACCAAGACTGAGAACTGTGAAATTTGGTGCGGCTCTCGAACATATATGGTTTCTTATATTTATCTCTCTTGTAATTTCTAGTGAGTACCACTGCTATAACTAATCTGATGTGCACTAAACTGACCCATTGGAACCTAACAAAATGAAGAGATTGAACATTTCTTTTTAAAATGTGTTTTGGAATTATATGCGAGTGTTTGTCATTCACATATATGTCCTGCCATCTGATGGATTTGATTTTATACGCGTTCAGGAATGCGTACCTCAACTCTTTTCGTTCAAACGTATTTCAAAAAACGTTAAACTAAAAATATATAAAACTGTTATTCTTCCAGTTATATACATGTGAAACATGATCTCATATTTTAAGTGAGGAATGAGATTACGAGTAGGCTATTTCAGAATAAAGTTCTTAGGAATTTTTTTGGAACAAAGAGAGTCGAACAGTCAGGTGAATGGAGAATACTCAAGAACCATGAACCACATGATCATTATTGGAAATCAAATGTAAAAAGAGCAGTTAAGTCTCTTAGACTGCGATAGACAGGGCATACGGTACGAATAGGAATGAAAGAGGGGCATGGAAATTTATAATAATTAAATTTGAAATTATCAGCAATTCATAAAATCCAACTGCTAAAGCTAACATTAATTTGGCGGCATCATGACCTGATCGGCTGTCGATAGACTTATGACACAAATGAGTATCAGTTCTGGAGGGTAAATGCATGGCTGACATCTAGTGCCGATTATTTTAACCTCCTATATTCCAAGGGCTTCTTAAAGTCTGTAAGAATGGTCACTTTACTTTTACGCATTCAAGAAGAATTTTAGAGCCAGCTTCTATAAAATTGTTAATCTTTTCAAAAATTAAATAAAAAATCTGGATAAAGTAATAATTTATATCTTAACCTAGAAAATTAAGAGTTGAAATACCCATGAACTGTGGTCGTCTATTTATCGCACATAAAATGCACTATTTTAACTAACTTTTACACTTAGTCTACACAAAAAATTCGACAGAAATGATTCATTTAAAAGAATAAATTACTTTAATTTTGCATATCAGTTTGAGTGAAAAGTGAGGAAAATTTGCCACGTTATGGCTATTATAATCACACATGGCCCTAAGTCAAATGTTTTCGTTGCAGGAAAAATTCTATTTCATAAACAAAGTATAATAAAATGTCTACGTAGTTAGAGAAAATTATTATCAAATAAAAGTGTGTACACTGTTTCCGCCGCTCCGCGACAGGCCACGCTACTTCCAGAAAAAAAAATGGAGAAATCGGCAAATTTATACACAGCTATCTCTATAAAGTTATTTATTTAGTTTATTCCTTTATTTTACATGATGGAGTTAAGTACGTAAAGTATTCTCTTCTACTTCACCAGGGTTAAATTATACACATAATCAAAATTATGAATTATCTAAATGTTGATTAATTATACACAAATAATAGTTTTAAAAACTAAAAGAACACGCTTTATTAGAAAACTAAAAAATGAAAAATAATTTTAATTTCACATTGATACAAAAACACTTTTTTTGATTTTCTGATGATTGTGGCCAGGAGTTTAGTAAATAAATATGAAATTATTGTATTGTCACGGGTCCTCTAGAAGTATACAAAGTTTGAAGTCGATCCAATGTTTCTAAGTGGGTGAAAGTCGCGTTGAAAAATTCCGTTACATTGATACAAAAACACTTTTTTTTTATTTTCTGATGATTATGGCCAGGATTTTAGAAAATAAATATGAAATTATTGTATTGTCACGGGTCCTCTACAAGTATACAAAGTTTCAAGTCGATCCAATGTTTCTCTGTGGGTGAAAATCGCTTTGAAAATTTCCGTTACATTGATACAAAAACACTTTTTTTGATTTTTTGATGATTATGGTTAGGATTTTAGAAAATAAATATGAAATTATTGTATTGTCACGGGTCCTCTAAAAGTATACAAAGTTTCAAGTTGATCCAATGTTTCTAAGTGGGTGAAAATCGCGTTGAAAGATTCCGTTACATTGATACAAAAACACTTTTTTTGATTTTCTGATGATTATGACTAGGATTTTAGAAAATAAATATGAAATTATTGTATTGTCACGGGTCCTCTACAAGTATACAAAGTTTCAAGTCGATCCAATGTTTCTAAGTGGGTGAAAATCGCGTTGAAAGATTCCGTTACATTGATACAAAAACACTTTTTTTTATTTTCTGATGATTATGGCTAGGATTTTAGAAAATAAATATGAAATTATTGTATTGTCACGGGTATACAAAGTTCAAGTCGATCCAATGTTTCTAAGTGGGTGAAAATCGCGTTGAAAGATTCCGTTACATTAATACAAAAACACTTGTTTTGATTTTCTGATGATTATGGCTAGGATTTTAGAAAATAAATATGAAATTATTGTATTGCCACGGGTTCTCTACAAGTATACAAAGTTTCAAGTCGATCCAATGATTTTAAGTGGGCGAAAATCGCGTTGAAAGATTCAGTTACATAGATAGATAGATAGATAGATAGATAGATAGATAGATAGATAGATACAGGTCAAGCTAATATAAAGCGTGTAATAATAAGCACTAGGCTATACAGGATGTTTCAGAAGTGATGGTCAATAATTCACACATGAAAAGTACAAGCCAAAAGTAACTAAAAATCTCCAATAAACATTGGTCCGCAAATCAACCGTTGTCGAGATATCGCAATAATTCGAGTTGGTAACCAAATATAAACGCCCCTCGATAATTACGTTGGTATCTCAAGGTTTTGGAACGACTACCAGTTTGTTGACGAATGCGCAACTAGTTCCCTTTCTTCCTACGTGTACTGTACCTGCAGGCCTCACAATCAGGTACCAAAGTAAATGCACCATGGACAGACGTTACACCAATGAAGAGTTCATGCACTTCATGTATGGCAAAGTGAATAACAATGCACTTTGAGACTGCACGATTGTTTGACAAAGCTTTTCCTCGCCGCAGGCAGCCCGACAGGCGTACATGTATCTGGTTAAATCAGCTGGGAGTTTCGCATACCTAGACCCAGATCCATAACACCAGATGTTGAGGACAGGGTGTTACGCAGTGTACACGAACGTCTGAGCATTTCAACAAGGAATACCTTTTTTTTTTTTTAATTTGAACAAGTTTTTACAACCTGCGTTTTACCCTGTGGGTATATATGGTTTAACAATTAATGGATTACAATTAATATGGATTATTTCAGTGTCTGGAATATTTCATTTATGTATTTGATTGTTTGTGGCATTTTAATAACTTTTCTTAGCACTATATTTGGGTCCTTGATGTGCGCTGGTCTGTTCTTTTCTTGTAGCTTGCAGTGAAGTAAAAGATGCATAGCTGTTTGGTCGTCTTCTGAGCATGGGCACTTCGGTGAGGCTGCTTTTCCAATTCTGTGTAGGTATTGTTGGAATTTTCCATGGTTTGTGAGGAATTGTGTAAGTACGAAAGTTGGATTTAGGACGGTTTCTTGCCTGGTATGGATGTTTGGGAAGAAGAGTTTTGTTTGGTGGCCTTTGTGTGATGATGTGTACAGCGCGTTCCAGATGTCTGTGTAGTATTGAAGGAGCTTTTGTTTACAAAATGAAATAGGTAGTCGGTCATATACTAGAGTTCTTTGAAACGTTGAGTCTATTTTTGCTAGGAAATCTGCCATTTCGTTTCCGTAGTGTCCAGTGTGGCCTCGGATCCAATAGAAGTTTACTTGATTGTTACTCTGTATGTATTGAAGATCTGCCCTGATTTGACTTACAATGGGATTGGCTGATTTTCTTTTTTTGATTGCTTTAAGTGCTGCTTGTGAGTCAACGTTTATGGCGTATTTAGTTTTAGGTTTTTGTATATTTTTTATCCATTTTAGTGCCATCTGAATTCCGAGCAGCTCGGGCTTGAAATACTGAGCATTCGGGGTGGAGTTTTGCTGATTTGAGAAAACTTCTTTTCTTCCTGTATAGACTACTAGGCTGCTCCGACATTTCCTTCTGTTTTTGACCCATTAGTGTAGAGGGTGTAATCTCCATCTCCACCAGAGCCTGTGAGTTCTACTTTGATGTCTAGGGTTTTCAGTCCCTCTTCACTTTTTGGAATTTCTGCTTTCGATAACTCGGGTAAGATTGCTGTAGTCTTCTTGTTATGATTTAGTGTCCAGATGTCATTTCTTAGTCTGAGTTCCAGTTCTATTGGGAGAGCATTTGCTATGACTGTGAGTGCCTCTGTAGAGACCGAACGATATGATTTTGTCATGAATATCAGGATTTGTCTTTGTATTCTAGTTAGTTTGTCCATTTGTGATTTGTAGCGTATTTGTTGGTACCAGACGCTACAGGCATAAGTTATGGTTGGTAGTAGGCAGTATTTGTATATTGTAATTAGGTGGTTGAATGATAGCCCCCAGGATGATCTTGAGCAGCGAATTAATTTCTGCAAAGTGGACTGTGTTTTATGATGTAGGTTCTGAATATGTTGACTCCATGTGAGGTTGCTATCCAAAGTCACTCCCAAATAATTAATTTGTTTGACGACAGGTATATTGCTCTCTTGTATTGTTTGGTGTGTTCGATATTTTTGTAGTTGGCGACAAAACATTGGCATTATACTACATTTCTGTTTTGCTAATTCCAGTTTGTTTTCTTTACACCATCCTTCAATTCTGGAAAGAGCATTTGAAATAATATTTGGTATATCGTTATGGAGTGACCCCTTGACCAGCATCATTACATCATCCGCATATAGGACTACCTCTAGGTGTTCTTGACCTTGTAGCATGTCTTGAGTCATAGTAGTGTGTGTCGGATTTTACTGTATCCGTATCATCTTCAGTGAGTGCAAGCTCTCAACAATGTAGACTCCCTCCTAGAGAGAATTTCTGCCAATGGATGCAACAACAGAGTACCCTGAACTTCCTGTTCACTGATGAAGCTGGGTTTACCCGTGACGGTATTTTTAACTTCCATAAAAGTCACATTTGGGCCGATGCCAATCCTAATACAACACGCGTGTCACGACATTAGCAGCATTTTTCGTTGAACGCCTGGGTAGGTCTGCTCGGAGACCGCATAATTGGACCACACTTGCTACCATACAGAGAGCGGTTTCTGCGCGGACTGTACTTCATCATCATGATGTTCCACTGAACAAGTGGTTAATACATGACTGTGCTCCAGGTACGTGTGCGCCGGCTTCTAACTCCAAGGTATGATCAACATTGGATAGGTAGAGGAGGGTCTCCAAGGTCATCGGATTTGAATCCGACAGATTTCTGTGTGTGGGGTCATGTCAAAAGCCTGATCTACGCTATTGAATCAGCATTCCAGAATTTATTGAATTCTCCAGGACTGCCTGCCAGGATTCGCAACTCATTTCAGAGATGAGTTCGATGTTGCATTTAGACGCAAGGACAACCTTTTGAACACCTACTTTAAAGTTTAGAGATTACATGTGTTCCTAGACACTGATGAACCACAGGAGAATATTTGTTCTATCTCGACAACGATTGATTTGTGGACCCATGTTTATTGGAGCTTTTCAACTACTTTTGGCCTATACTTTCCATGGGAGAATTATTGACCATCACTTCTGAAACACCTGTATAATATAGAGTTGACAAGGGAAAGAAAGAAAAATAGTAATAATAATAAAATTAATAAGGTTCGAGTGAGTTGCTATATTTATTTCTTGTTAAATTTAAGGCTGATTTGTATGGCTATAAAAATTGAAAATCGCGTCAAAACGGGTGTTTTGAAAATCTAGTTTTCCATGGTATAATGTTTTATTGATTTCAATCTCTCATTTACACACTTCGGCTTTCAAATTGTCGACTTTAAGGCACGTACCTAAAGTCGAATCCAAAAATTGTTATAAAAGGGATAATTATCCGGACAGGGTATTTGTTAAGTATATTTAATTTTGGCGTACAATATGGCAGCGGCGATGTATTAATTGAAAATGAAAAAATATAAAATACCGTGATATTAAATTATAAAGCTTTATTCACTCTGTTAGGACAAGATATTAATCACGATAAATCTAATATATTAAAATTAATGTTTGTTTATTTGTTTGTTCGTAATTTATACGCGGCCATACCGTTGATCCGATTGTGATGGGGTTTTTTGCAAAATGTTCAGGAGATTCCCGTGATGAACATAGGCAATAAGAGAGTTGTGATACTCAACGTAAATAAATAATAGTTTTAAAAAACTAAAAGAACATGCTTTATTAGAAAACTAAACAATCAAAAATAATTTTAATTTCCAGTACGCTTGGGATAAAATAAAGTGGTCAACACAAAAATCATCTCCAACACATATAGAATAAAATTAGAGTTATCAACAAAAAGAAAATAATTTTACCATCAAAAGCGTGGGCTGCTCTATATCAGTTAATATATTTGATAATAAACAGATATTGGTAAAAGTAAGCTCTCTAAGAAGAAAATGTAAAAATCATAAAAAGCACCCCACGCTTTTGATATTTTATTCTATATGTGTTGGAGATGATTTTTTTGTTGGCCACTTTATTTTATCCCAAGCGTACTGGAAATTAAAATAATTTTTCATTTTTTAGTTTTCTAATAAAGCGTGTACTTTTACTTTTTTAAAACTACTATTTATTTTTTATTTTTTAGTTTTAATATTTTACAGAATAAGATAAAAATGTAAATATCTTTAAATTCGATACTATTGTAGTATGAGCTAAAAGTAATACTCTTCTATAAAAAAAACCCTCCCAGTCGGATTTGAACCAGCGACGTATGGATTACTGAAATGGTATACCACTTTAATTTTATCCAAAGCGTGTTGGAAATTAAAATTATTTTTCATTTTTTTAGTTCGGTTTTCTAATAAAGCGTGTTGTTTTAGTTTTTTAAAACCATTATTTATTTTTTCTGTCCACATAAACCGTATTACTCCACGTACCTCACACTTGGTGAGAGCTTATATTGTTGCTGACTTTTTAAACGTCTGTCTTAATGAGAAATAAATAATAGTTTAAAAAAACTAAAACAACACGGAACTAAAAAATGAAAATAATTTTAATTTCCACCACGATTGGGATAAAATTAAACTGGTCAACAAAAAAATCATCTCCAACACATCTAGAATAAAACTAGAGTTATCTACAAAGAAAATATTTTTACCATCAAAAGTGTGGGGTGCTCTTTATCAATTAATATATTTAATAATAAACAGATATTGGTAAAAGTAAAGTCTCTAAGAAGAAAACGTAAAAACCATTAAAAAAGCACCCCACGCTTGTGATGGTAATCTTTTTTGTAGATAACTATAGTTTTATTCTAGATGTGTTGGAGATGATTTTTTTGTTGACCACTTTAATTGTATCCCAAGCGTGTTGGAAATTAAAATTATTTTTCTTTTTTTTTATTTCGGTTTTCTAATAGAGCGTGTAGTTTTTGGTTTTTTAAACTATTATTTATTTGTATTTTTTAGTTTGGTTTTCTAATAATGCGTGTTATTTTAGTTTTTTAAACTGTTATTTATTTTTTTAATTTTTAGTTTAATTGATTGCCATAAACCGGAATCCCATGAAAATTTAATTCCTTACGATATTTTTAGTGTCCAGGCAAGAATATAATTATATATTTTTAAAATTATTATTATCTAACATTATTATATTTTTGAATATCTTAATATGGATAAATAGTTACAGTTAATCGTAGCCTTCTCATATTTTTTTGGATAAATTACAATGTGGTAAGTTTACAAAATTGTCATTAATATTTTACAGAATAATATAAAAATGTAAATATCTTTAAATTCGATACTATTGTAGTATGAGCTAAAAGTAATACTGTTCTAAAAATAAATAATAGTTTTAAAAAACTAAACATGAAAAATAATTTTAATTTCCAATACGCTTGGTATAAAATAAAGTGGTCAACAAAAAAATCATCTCCAACACATATAGAATAAAATTAGAGTTATCATCAAAAAGAAAATAATTTTACCATCAAAAGCGTGGGGTGCCCTATATCAATTAATATATTTGGTAATAAACAGATATTGGTAAAAGTAAGCTTTCTAAGAAGAAAATGTAAAAATCATAAAAAGCACTCCACGCTTTTGATGGTAAAATTATTTTCTTTTTGATGATAACTCTAATTTTATTCTATATGTGTTGGAGATTATTTTTTTGTTGACCACTTTATTTTATACCAAGCGTATTGGAAATTAAAATTATTTTTCAGTTTTTAATTTTCTAATAAAGCGTGTTCTTTTAGTTTTTTAAAACTATTATTTATTTTTTAGTTTTAATATTTTACAAAATAAGATAAAAATGTAAATATCTTTAAATTCGATACTATTGTAGTATGAGCTAAAAGTAATACTCTTCTATGAAAAAACCCTCCAGCCAGTTTGAACCAGCGACGTATGGATTACTGAAATTATATACCACTAAGAGTTCACTGCTCTACCAACTGAGCTCTTACAACGATTGACTAAAAACTCGACAAGTCCGCAACCTATTATACCAGTTTTAATTTTTTTGATTTTCGGATGATTCTGGCCAGGATTTTAGAAACAAAATATGAAATTATCGTATTGTCACGGGTCCTCTACACGTATACAAAGTTTCAAGTCGATCCAATATTTCTAAGTGGGTGAAAATCGCTATGAAAGATTCTGTTACATTGATACAAAAACACGTTTTTTGATTTTCTGATGATTATGGCCAGGAGTTTAGAAAATAAATATGAAATTATTGTATTGTCACGGGTCCTCTACAAGTATACAAAGTTTCAAGTCGATCCAATGTTTCTAAGTGGGTGAAAGTCACGTTGAAAGATTCCGTTACATTGATACAAAAACACTTTTTTTGATTTTCTGATGATTATGGCCGGGATTTTAGAAAATAAATATGAAATTATTGTATTGTCACAGGTCCTCTACAAGTATACAAAGTTTCAAGTCGATCCGATGATTTTAAGTGGGTGAAAATCGCGTTGAAAAATTCCATTACATAGATAGATAGATAGATACAGGTCAAGCTAATATAAAGCGTGTTACTATAGACCTGTTGTAATACATATGTAACTCTATATTACTTTTTTGAAAAATAACAATACGAAATAAAATAAGCTACGACATTTGAACATCGCGGTTCAACAATAGCATTATGGTCACGTGGTTACGGCATGAATATTTCAAAATTGGTTTTGCGATAAAATAATTACAGTTTCGCGTTCTTTTATTTAAGGAAAATCGGAATTAGCATAAACAAAATTTGTGAATAAGTGAAAGTGTTAAATGGGGATGTGTATAAAATACAAGGTAAGTTGTTGCATTTAAAATATGAAACAAAGTTAGTTTGTAGAATTAGAACAGGCGTGTCCAACTTTTTTGTAAAAGGTCCATTGTCTTTAATGTGAATTGGTTTGCGGGCCACATTATTCGATATTTTACCGCATTAAATAGGATCTAAGATATACCAATTAATAAATATAAAATAGCTAAATTATTGATATGTTTTTTATTAAAATATTAGTCATAGGCTTTTACTATTATTAGTAAAGTTATTTTTTAAATTAAATTAAATATATTTTTTCATGTATAATCTAATTCTAAAATCCAAATTGAACAATATAAATAAAGTATTATTAAACCTTGTACATGTAATATAGATCTTAGTTTAAAATTTAAATAAAATTGTTATATTAAAATTAATTATTTTTTATCAGTGATTTAATGTGATTGGCAAACAGGGTACAACAAGATGCCTTGCTACATGTGAGAAATGAGCATTGAATTAGGAGAGAACCAGCTAGAGGAATCGAAGAACATTGTGAATGAGCATTTTTTTTAGCGAAATTAAACCCAATGGGAACAGCTAGAACACAACATACACCCAGTATCAAGGTTAAAATTTTGAAAATCACTTACCCTGCCGGGAATCGAATCCAGGTCGCCGGAGTGGAAGGTAGGGACTCTACCGACTACGCCACAGCGACGGACACATCACATCACATTTTATTGCCTCAGACACACACACACATAATTAAGACATACTTCTATGTGAGAACATTGGACAAAACAGGAAATGGTTTCCAATACCTGTATAGACAGTTCCCAAACCTATCAGCTACAAAGTTAAAACAATTAGGATGCAGGGTGAGCTTAAAATTACATTTTTTACTACTAGCACTATCAAATCCTGGTTCATTCCAGCGCTAATATAAGCTCTCCATACATCTATATCCTGAGATAATATTATTCAATCATTCCCTGTGTAATTTTATTTCCATCAGATGTTATTATCCCATCCCACTCTTGGCCTTCCTACTGAATAATTCCCACTCTGTTTTTTTTACAATAAGTTTCCATTACTTTTGTTCATTTTTAAAACGTCCCAAATGAGTTTACGCAGCTTAACTCCTCACATTACATCTGGTTTCCTATCAAGATCATGGAGTTGACTATTATGTAGTTTCCTCCATTCACCTGTCTATATGTATCTGTTTGGTCAATATGCACTTTATTCTCAAATAACCACATTTTCTAATGTCTTAAAGTAAGAGAAATGTTTCGCATCGTTTAAATATCTAACTTGAAAAATCGCCATTTTATATATTGTTGATTTAACATTTATGAGAGAATTTGAGACAAGGGTCTCTGTCATGTTTAATACAACCTGTATCATGCATTTTCAGAGTTGATGCTATGAATAATTAATTTCTGTTGCAAGTTATTTGAATTCCAACACTACATCAAAATGTCCATAATTTGCTGTTGATATTTTGCACAAAATTATATAAATACCACAATAACTGTGAAAATGTACTAATCAGTTTATAAAATTTTATCTTTCTAGGAAACTACATTTGAAAACAAATTTGATGGAATGAAGAAAAAAAAAAAAAAAAAAAAAGAAACTGAAAGTGGTGAGATTGAAGACAATAGTAGATAGAAGCCATTCAAATAATCCCAGCACTATGAGTGTGTAAAATGAATTATATGAGGAGGTAAAACTGTAGAGGTACTTTTTGGTAAGAATGTTGTAGCCTGGATGGATGCAACAAAATGGCATTTCACTACGAAATACATAAGTTGATTGTATGAACTTTGTGGTTGAAACAGGTAATTTTAAATATAAAATAATTTAATGTACGTACATTTATTTGCAGCAGAACCATTGCATAAGATAACACAACTTCAAACAATATCACATACAGGTTGTTTCTATATTTAACTGAAAATTTCTTTAAGGAAGAAAGAAATAGTCAATGAGAATTAAGTCGGTGTGCAGCTAAACCAATTTCTGCTAGTTTTCTGTCACTTGGATCCGTTTATCCTTGAACAGGCTTTACAGGTGCTTCAAACAATGTAGTACCAACATCTTCATTATCGCTTTGTCATACTGTGATACTTAAAAATGAGAGGTTTTCTAGAAATGTAAATAAAGAAAAATCATCACTCCACATAAGCAGATATTATTATTGGATGAAGTTGTAATTAAGGTACATGCTAATTCTTGACTCACAAAAGTTCCACATTTTGTTTAATAGAGTCTTGTGGATCAGAGTAGTACTTTCCTGAATGCTATATTATATTAAGTTCTCCATTTACTTCTGAGAATATATTGATTTTGTATAGTGTATTAAATGGAAATGTACTTAAAAAACCAATATCGATGAAGTAAATTGAATTTAGTTATTGTGATAAACCCAAAGCATCGAGGTATAACTGTAATACCCCGATTCTTGAAGGGACATAAATATCTGAGCGTTGTGCTGACACCGTGCTTTTTTTGTTTTCAGGATATTGATGTGAATCGCAGGATGCTATGAAGAATCAAGAATGTTCGGTGGAACTTCAAGGGGCCGCAGTGTCCCGAGGAGGAAAATCGGGCAACCCACATCCTGAGGGCATATATAAATATTAGGAACCCTCTATTATTGTTATTATTTGTATTGTTATTTGTATTATTATTAATATTATTAGTATTATTATTATCATTATTATTATTATTGTTATTATTATTAGTATTGTAAGTTCTATGTCATGAAATGCTGCATTGTTAATGGAAAGTTATATTTCAGGTGTAAAGATTTATCGGTATTGTGTGTAAACCTGCGATTACAAGGAAAGATCCAGGTAATACTATTTCTATTAGCTATATTAATGGAAATTTACAGTGATTATCTGTGTAGACAATTATTCTACACATCTTTTACCTCAGCCACAAGACTCTTTTGGACGAACTGTTGTGAAACTTTTGTTAATACAAGATGGAGATGTATGTACCTTAACTACAACTTCATCCAATTGTACGCCAAATAATATCTACTTATGTGGGAGATGATTATTTTTATTTACATTTCTACAAAGCCTCTCATTTTAAACATTTACGCGAAACAATATTTACTTATGTGGGGTTATGATTTTTTTTTATTTAAATCTCTATATTACATTTCCATGTGAAGTATCACAATCGCAGCAGATGTGCCATGTGTTAATTACCAACGTGAAGATGAATGTGGTGTACTACATTTGTATGAAGAACCTATGAATTATATTCAGTGTAAATTGATGTATAGTGACAATAAATAATAGTTTTAAAAAACTAAAAGAACACGCTTTATTAGAAAATTAAAAAATGAAAAATAATTTTAATTTCCAATACGCTTGGTATAAAATAAAGTGGTCAACAAAAAAATCATCTCCAACACATATAGAATAAAATTAGAGTTATCATCAAAAAAATAATAATTTTACCATCAAAAGCGTGGGGTGCTCTATATCAATTAATATATTTGATAATAAACAGATATTGGTAAAAGTAAGCTCTCTAAGAAGAAAATGTAAAAATCATAAAAAGCACTCCACGCTTTTGATGGTAAAATTATTTTCTTTTTGATGATAACTCTAATTTTATTCTATATGTGTTGGAGATGATTTTTTTGTTGACCACTTTATTTTATACCAAGCGTATTAGAAATTAAAATTATTTTTAATTTTTTAGTTTTCTAATAAAGCGTGTTCTTTTAGTTTTTTAAAACTATTATTTATTTACACGCTTTATATTAGCTTGACCTGTATCTATCCATCTGTCTATGTAACTGAATCTTTCAACGCGTTTTTCACCCACTTAAAATAATTGGATTGACTTGCAATTTTGTATACTTTTAAAGGACCCGTGACAATACAATAATTTCATATTTATTTTCTAAAATCCTGGCCAGAATCATCAGAAAATCAAAAAAAGTGTCTTTGTATTTATGTAATGGAATCTTTGAACACAATTTTCACCCACTTAGAGACATTGCATCGACTTGAAACTTTGTATACGTGTAAAGAACCCGTGACAATACAATAATTTCATATTTATGTTCTAAAATCCTGGCCAGAATCATCATAAAATCAAAAAAAAGTGTCTTTGTATTTATGTAACGGAATCTTTGAACACGATTTTCACCCACTTAGAAACATTGGATCGACTTGAAACTTTGTAAACTTGTAAAGGGCCCGTGACACTACAATAATTTCATATTTTATTTCAAAATTCATGGCCAGAATCATCAGATAACAAAAAATAAATAAAACTGGTATAATAGGTTGCGGACTTGTCAACTTTTTAGTCAATCTTTGAAAGAGCTCAGTTGGTAGAGCGGTGAACTATTGGTATATAATTTCAGTAATCCATAGGTTGCTGGTTCGAACCCGGCTGGGGAGGATTTTTTTTTAGAAGAGTAATACTTTTAGCTCATACTACAATAGTATGGAATTTAAAGATATTGACATTCTTATCTTATTCTGTAAAATATTAAAACTAAAAAATAAAAAAATAAATAATAGTTTTAAAAAACTAAAACAGCACGCTTTATTAGAAAACCAAACTCAAAAATGAAAAATAATTTTAATTTCCAACACGCTTGGGATAAATTTAAAGTGGTCAACAAAAAAATCATCTCCAACACATATAGAATAAAACTAGAATTATCAACAAAAAGAAAATAATTTTACCATCAAAAGCGTGGGGTGCTTTTTATGATATTTACATGTTCTTCTTACAGACATTACTTTTACCAATATCTGTTTATTATCAAATATATTAATTGATATAGAGCACCCCACACTTTTGATGGTAAAATTATTTTATTTTTGTTGATAATTCTAGTTTTATTCTATATGTGTTGCAGATGATTTTTTTGTTGAGCACTTTAAATTTATCCCAAATGTGTTGGAAATTAAAATTATTTTTCCTTTTTTAGTTCGGTTTTCTAATAAAGCGTGCTGTTTTAGTTTTTTAAAACTATTATTTATTTTTACACGCTTTATATTAGCTTGACCTGTATCTATCTATGTAACAGAATCTTTAAACGTGATTTTCACCACTTAAAATCATTGGATTGACTTGAAACTTTGTATACTTGTAAAGGATCAATGACAATACAATAATTTCATATTTCTTTTTCTAAAATCCTGGCCAGAATCATTAGAAAATCAAAAAAAGTGTCTGTGTAATTATGTAACAGAATCTTTCAACATGATTTTTACCCACTTAAAATCATTGGATTGACTTGAAACTTTGTATATTTGTAAAGGACCAATGACAATACAATAATTTCATATTTTTTTTCTAAAATCCTGGCCAGAATCAGCAGAAAATCAAAATAATAAAAACCGGTATAATAGGTTGCGGACTTATCTTCTTACTCAATCGTTGTAAGAGCTCAATTGGTAGAGCGGTGGACTGAAGTGGTATATAATTTCAGTAATCCACAGGTTGCTGGTTCAAATCCGGCCCGGAGGATTTTTTTTTAGTAGAGTATTACTTTTAGCTCATACTGCAATAGTATTGAATTGAAAGATATTTACATTTTTATCTTATTCTGTAAAATATTAAAACTAAAAAATAAATAATAGTTTTAAAAAAACTAAAACAACACGCTTTATTAGAAAACTGAACTAAAAAATGAAAAATAATTTTAATTTCCAACACGCTTGGGATAAAATTAAAGTGGTCAACAAAAAAAGTCACCTCCAACACATCTAGAATAAAACTAGAGTTATCTAAAAAAAAATAATTTTACCATCAAAAGCGTGGGGTGCTTTTTATAGTTTTTACGTGTTCTTCTTAGAGACTTTACTTTTATGAATATCTGTTTATTATCAAATATATTGATTGATATAGAGCACCCCATGCTTTTGATGGTAAAATTATTTTTTTTGTAGATAACTCTAGTTTTATTCTAGATGTGTTAGAGATGATTTTTTGTTGACCACTTTAATTTTATCTCAAGCATGTTGGAAATTAAAATTATTTTTCATTTTTTAGTTCGGTTTTCTAATAAAGCGTGTTGTTTTAGTTTTTTAAAACTATTATTTATTTTTCCATGCTTAGAGCATACTTGACATCTCTGAGATCTTACTTTTTTCCCCGTTGGTGGCACTTTTGTTATAAAATGTTTTTCTATTGTGAGACACATGACGACCAGCTAATTTTTTACATGTACTGGTACCATATTTAGCAAATATTCCCTCAATCAACAAAATTCATAACAATTAGTGCTCCACAGTTTTCCTAAAGAATTTTTTGTAAATTATTATTAGGGAATTCAAAACTGCAGCATTCAGCAATCTTGAATAGTTTGTGATACCATTTATTCTTCCTTTCAATTAGGTACATCTGTAGCATTTGGTCTTTCAAGTCAATTTCCCCATTTGTTTATTGTAATCTAATACACTAACTGGTTTTTCTATTTTTTTGCTTCTAACTGCAATTACAGTAAAAGCTCCTTATTCACGGGGGATATGTTCCGCAAATATGGAATGGTAATTTTTATGGGTATATAGGGGATACATTCCAAGGTTCCAAATAAAATAAAAATTATCAAAATAAAATCAATAAATTTTTAACAATTTCTATCAATTATTACTGTCAGGTTTAGGCAAGGGCTTAAAGAATAAGGGAACTGTGATTAAGGAGCTTTTACTGTATATATTTTTTTATCTGAATGATCAAAATCATAGATACAACTTTCTTGTCACATCATTTCAATATACTAACAGTCATAACGCCGGCTGAAGATAAGAGACTCCTCTTAAAAACTGTAGTTCCTGTGTTTAAACAACATAAAATATGAGGTAAGATAAGTGATTCATTCATTGAATTAAGAACCTCATAATGCTATTTCCCATATTTAACTATGCATGTTTTTCTATTTAGCCTAAGTGTCCCAACACAGTTTGTATTATATGACTTTTCAAAAATTTTGCAAGTTGTGGGCTATTGTATACATTATAGCTATTGTAGCTGTTTCCTAGAAGTTTCATTACTATGCTGAAGTTTTGGTGTGTTAGGAGAGGTGAATGTGGAATGTATTTTAGTGTCTTTGCCTGTGTAAACTATGAAGGACCAGAGATAACCGGAAGATAATTCACACAGCTTGAACGTGTTTATTCCAATTTGGAAGATTTTAATGAAGAAACTGTCTAAAAAAGACAAATGCTCCTTTAAAGGTGGTTGTAGGATGTGATGTCCCGCATTGTGGAGACATTTGAAGATATATGATTATAACAATTTAGATCAGTGTTATTTGCCACGGCACTGATGACTCCCTTTAGGGGAATGAGGGAAAGTTTCTTACATAAACAAATAACGACACTTTGTTAACAGTTAAATGAAATATTATTTTATTAAAATTCTCATTTAAATTGAGATGAATCTTGCAAATGTTCAAGAGTTTCGAAAATTCCGGCTCAAATTAATTAATTTTACTTAGGAGCAGATTATTACTTCATATATGTAATGGATGACTATTTACAATGGTCAATTTTTCACTAACCAACACATTATTTCCACTTTATGGATTATTTATACTCCTTACTTACTTACTCACAGGCACTATCGAACCCGTAGGTTCATGGCCGCGCAGACATACACTCTCCATACATCCCTATCCTGAGCTAATGCTTTCCAATCATTCCCTGTATAATCTGCTTCCCTCAAATCATAGTTAATGTTATTCTCCCACCTCATTCTTGGTCTACCAACTGGGCGTTTTCCCTCTGGCCTTCCTACAAGAAGCTTCCATGCAAATCTTTTATTCCCCATATGTGCAACATGTCCTGCCCATCGCAGTCTACGAGACTTAACTGTTCTTATTATATCTGGCTTCTTATAAAGACCATGTAGTTCATTATTATGTAGTATTCTTCATTCACCTGTCTGTTCATCTCTCTTTGGTCCAAAAATTTTCCTAAGTACTTTATTCTCAAATACTTGTAATCTCCTTTCCTCCCTTAAAGTAAGAGTCCATGTTTCGCACCCATATAATATAACTGGTAGAATAATAGTTTTATATATATTTTCAGTTTAACGTTTTTTTGAAAGGAGTTGGGACATCAAGAGTCTCTGCAATGCATAATAGCATGCATTTCCAGAATTGAGCCTATGTTTAATTTCTTTGTGCATCTCATTCCTATTTGTGATCATTGTTCCTAGGTATTTGAATTCAGCCACTCTCCACAAAATTTCCCTCATTTGTCATTAGCTGTCCATTTCCATTATATAATGAATTTCTACGTGTGACCATATATTTAGTTTTATTGATATTTACTTCCAGTCCTAATTTCTTAGTACTACTCAATAGTGTGTGTGTGTTGTTCTTTAGTATCTCCTCGCTATCGGCCAACAATACTACATCGTCAGCATAAACTAACAGCTTATTAATACCATTGAGTTGTAGGCCTTCCTCATTCTCTAAAGACTTAATGGCATGCTCTACTACAAAATTAAATAGTAGAGGAGATAGTGCATCTCCTTGCTTCAACCCATTCTGGATTTCAAAAGTGTCCGAAAACTGTTTGCCTAACGCACCCTACTCTTTGTGCCATTTAGACACATTCGTATAAGTCTAACTTTTTAGGAATTCCGAACTCCAGCAGAATACTATATAACTTCTCCCTCTTAATTGAATCATATGCTTTTTTGAAGTCAACATATTTTATTTATACTCCAGATGAATAAAATTTATACTACAATATTATTTTCCATCATTTTTACACCATTTTGTTAACTAATATCAAGAAATGAACACTAATTCTCTTATTTCTTGATGAGCCGTTGTTTAACATGTCTTAACTTCTTTCAAGTATTGTAGCCATCTTGTTGTTCTGGGAAAAATCCCATTTCATTTCTGTTATAACCTGGAAGTTCTGATTGATCCAACTGAAAAGGAAAGAGTACTACTGGCTGACTCGCATCCAATTAAGTCCAATCCCATTTATTTGTTTATAAAAAATACCAATTCAAATATTTAAAGTATTTTTACATATTTTAAATCAGTAAGAAATACATCTAATTGTATTAACAGTTTATATCGACCAGTTTGAATTTTTTTACATATAAAAAATTTGAATTCTCTAAATAATTCTTATTTCCATTCTTAATAGAAATAAATATAATTATATTTAAATATTAAATAAAAAATCCTTATTATTTTTATATGGGGATAAATATCCAGTTTTACCATCCATAATGTTATGGATTCAACAATTTCTATATTTTGGTCAGGAAGGCAATATAGCTGAAATTTTGTATTTAGCTGTGAAAGTATAGGAAAAATCTTAAACAATTTTGGTGATCTTTGGTACGTGTCAGTACTTTCATTGTTGCAAAAATGGAGAAAACAGCAGATTAGTTCAATCTTTCCCTGGTTATGATATCATGGAAACCAATTGTTGCTGTTATTTTTGTAAAAAACCGTTGTCGGTTTTTGAACCATCACTGACAGCAATAAACAAGCCTACAATTATGTAAATTTCATTTACAGTAGCAGGGTGCCAAGTTTGTACAGGTGAACAAAATCAAAATAAGTTTTTTTACATAGTTAAATATGGGAAATAACATTATGAGGTTCTTAATTCGTAAATTAATGAGTCTTTCTTAACATCTTACCTCATATTTTGTCGTAATGTTGGTTGAAAATGAGAGAGATCCTTCTCTCAAAAACTAGTTCCCATGTTTGAAGAAACATAAAATATGAGGTAAGATGTTAAAAAATGACTCATTAATTCAAAATAAGTTCCCTTTAGAATTTTTGTGTTCTTCAGCATATCTATTTCTAGAACAGTAGTTTGCATTATATCTGTATCGAAAAATAATAAAAAGCATTCTGCAATTTCACTGATATTTTGAGCTTCATTCCGGGGTCTAGATACAACACACAAAAATGTATTTTTTTGTCTGGCATAATTATCATAAGTAATGCCATGAGTGATTTCCAATTTATCTAGAGAATTTGGAAATCAAGAGTGGCATTTGTTAGGACTATTTAACGAATAAAATTAAGCTGTTTACTCACAAATCATTATTTAACTATAGTTATTTTTAAATATTTATATATTTAATGTAGGGGCACGCCGTAGTGTAGTGGTTAAGGCACTGCACTACAAGCCGGAAGGTCGAGGGTTCGAGTCCCGGTGGGGTCAGGATTTTTAAACTGACCCAAACCTTCTGGCGGCACTGGGGTCGACTCAGCCTCTAACTGAAATGAGTACCAGATGCTTGTTCTGGGGTAAAGGCAGCCATCACGCAGGGCTGACAACCCGGCTGACATCAAGTGCCAATTGTCAAGAAAAAGTGGGAGCCTTAACCTCCTACTACCCCAAGGGCCTCCTGAGGCCTGTAGTGGGATCACTTTACCTTTATATATTTAATGTAAACGGCGATGTTTGAAAACAAATGAGAAACGATAGGTACGCTTCTACTGCTTCTTTTGTTTATCACTGCAACCAGATCATACTATTTATTGCCAAAGGAACGCAATATTGTAAGGAGGAGCTTTCTTTAATATGGTAATTATAACACTGATAAATATTTGGTGAAACACGACTCTGATTGGTTGTAAAACAGAAATCATTGAAACGTGATTGGTCATTGACTCCCATTTGGGGCATGAGTTAAATAGTCATAAGTAATGCCACAAGCGATTTCCAAATTATCGATAAATTCACGACTCACGAAGTGAATGAGTAATTTTTTAACATCTTACCTTATATTTTGTCGTAATGTTGGTTGAAAATGAGAGAGACCCTTCTCTCAAAAACTAGTTCCCGTGTTTGAAGAAACGCTGGAGGGAAAATTTTCTATAGGATCGTAACAGGCCTTGGCCTAATACTTGGAAGGAAGAAGAAGAAACATAAAATATTAGGTAAGATGTTAAAAATGACTCATTAATTCAAAATAAGTTCCCTTTAGAATTTTTGTGTTCTTCAGCATATCTATTTCTAGAACAATAGTTTGCATTATATCTATATCGAAAAATAATAAAAAACATTCTGCAATTTCACTGATATTTTGAACTTCATTCTGGGGTCTAGATACAATACACAAAAATGTATTTTTTGTCTGGCATAATTATCATAAGTAATGCCACAAGTGATTTCCAAATTATTGATAAATTCACGAAGTGAATTTATCTAGAGAATTTGGAAATCAAGAGTGGCATTTGTTAGGACTATTTAACGAATAAAATTAAGCTGTTTACTCACAAATCATTATTAAAATATAGTTATTTTAAAATATTTATATATTTAATGTAAACGGCGATGTTTGAAAACAAATGAGAAACATTTGTTATGTTTCACTTGTTCATCACTGCAACCAGATCATATTTATTGCCAAAGGATTGCAACATTGTGAGAATGCACCCTAGTGGAGAAAACATGAACCAACATTAGAGGTTATTAATTAATTTCTAATGTGCTATGATGTAAATATAATTTTATGGAACATGAATTCCTGGGAAATAATATGTTTAAGAAAGTGCAAACAGTGGTTTTTTTTTGTGTTATAATCAATTGCTACTAATGTTTTTCTATTATACCTCGCAAGCAGAATCTGGTAACATTCATGCACTATGTACATACAATCTGGGAGCCACTTCCTAAAATGAAAGCAATAAAATCGAGGTGAAAAATGACTGTGATTGGTAGTAAATCAAAATTCATTGAAATGCGATTGGTTATTGACTGCTATTTGGAGCATGAGTTAAATAGTCCATATAAGATTTGTATCATCATCATCATCGTGATCACTGTCATTTTCATTGGCAACAACTTCTGCTACAGTAATGTCATCAACATTGTTCGAATCACTTTCCTCAATTTCAGATTCACTAGAAACTTCATATTCATCTAAATATTTTATTGTCACTCAAACATTTAGATCCTCCAGCAGCCATGGCAAATTCAAACTGAACACATTTTATGATAAAAGATAGGTGACACACATGAAAAAAAAATCAGGGGAAGTCCTCTAGAAGATCGAAAATATCATCATATATTAATCAATAGAATGAAATATCGTCTTTTGATTTGAGTTAGAATATTTTAAATAGTACATGAACCAGCTTCAAGGTAGCAGTTCAAATCAGTCACTGCGCAGCAGTTCACATGGTTAGTTAATAAAAGTCCTATTTCAAAGCTTGTATTCGTCATCTTGTTCTTATAATCAGTTATAACACATTCCCAAATATGTTACTGAATAATATTTAATTTTAGGAAGTTATATTTTGAGGTTAGTGAATGTTTTATATTTTCCCTATATTTTCAGAGGAAAATGAACACTGCACCACATATACAAGTAAAAAATTCAGTTTTCATACATGCAAATTATATCTAATATAAAAATTATAGTAATTGGCATATGTAATCATTTATATTCTGGCAGCTGCATTTCATATTTATATTAACATTTTAGCATAATTGAGATATATTTAAATTAATATTGGGAAGTAAACATTATGAGGTTATATCATTAATAGTGAGTGGAGGACATATTTTTATCGACTCACCTCACATAATTTCAAATTTCTTTGATACCGACGGTTTCAGGCAATATCATGTCCCTCTTCAGTCATGGCTTCCACTCCACGACTGAAGAGGGACATGATATTGTCTGAAACTGTCGGTATCAAAGAAATTTGAAATTATATGGCTTCCACTCCATGACTGAAGAGGGACATATTGTCTGAAACCATCGGTATCAAAGAAATTTGAAATTATATGAGGTGAGTCGATAAAAATATGTTCTCCACTCACTATTAACAATTGAGATATCTTAAAAATTGTTGGCCACAGAAGCAGTTTAAAGAACTTGCCATCCGGGTCAGTACTTTTAGGTACCATATACAGAGGCCAATGCTGAAGGGTTAAATAATTAATTGTATATTAGAAGAGGAAAAAGAATGAAAAGTGTTTCTATTGAGTATGTATGATGAGATGGATTGATATATTTAAGAGTATAATTAATGTAAAAAATATTTATTAGTCTTTATATACAATCACGTGTGAAAAAATTTACAATATTAATACAGTTGTATACAATTGCCATAGAATACATAAAATACAAATCATTTGCTATCATTATCACCGGAATTTGAAGAACCTGAACCACTTACTGATGGTTCATTTGATATATTTTTCTTTACATCTTCATCATCAGAACTGTCACTGTCAACAGAAGAACTTAATTCCTCTTCATCAGGATCCAACCTGTAAAATGATTTAAATATACTATTATGATTATTTTTCTTAAATCACAATTACTGGTGTTTCTTAACATTAAGACCAAAAATTTGTAAACATGCCTAAGCCTAACTTTTATCCAGAAAACCAAATGTTCCAATCTCAAATAATATTATTCTTCTTCTCCATGGCACGAAAGGCCTAAAAGAGCATTTGGCTACCCACCAGCCTCACATGTATTTACAAAGGCTAATGGTCATTCAGCTCTTATAGGGGCGACATGTGGTTACCATATCAAGTTCCCCAACCATTATAGATAGTTAATCTCAAATAATAATAAAACTATATTGTGAATTTAAAATATTGACAAATTGCTCACGTTTTTAAGAAAATGGTTAAATTCACAAAAATTAAAGAATATTTAAGACTAACCAAAATTTGTATCGATAACAACTTTTTCACATTTAATGGAAAATTTTATAAACAAATTTATGGAGTATCTTGAATCACATATCACCAATGCTGATCCTTTGATTTTCAAGTGTTGGTATAGATATGTGGATGATATTATCATAAGTAATGCCACGAGTGATTTCCAAATTATCGATAAATTCACGACTCACGAAGTGAGGAGTGAATTTATCTAGAGAATTTGGAAATCAAGAGTGGCATTTGTTAGGACTATTTAACGAATAAAATTAAGCTGTTTACTCACAAATCATTATTTAAACTATAGTTATTTTAAAATATTTATATATTTAATGTAAACGGCGATGTTTGAAAACAAATGAGAAACGATAGGTACGCTTCTACTGCTTCTTTTGTTTATCACTGCAACCAGATCATACTATTTATTGCCAAAGGAATGCAATATTGTAAGAATGCTCTCTAGTGGAGAAAAAATGAAACACATCAATCTGTATATTAATTCATTTTTGATGTCGTATGATGTAAATATGACAATTATATTTTTCTCGATTATTACCTGGGAAAAAATACATTTAAGAAAGTGCAAACAGTGGTTTCTTTTTTTGGTGGTATAATCAATTGCTACAAATGTTGACATGTAAGCACTATTATATACAATCTGGTAGCCGTATTTGTTATAGGCTCAGTCACTGCAAAATAACGGTCAGACCTGTTCAGAATATTAAAAAGGAGGAGCTTTGTTTAATATACAATAATCCTAACACTGATAAATATTTCGTGAAACACGACTCTGATTGGTTGTAAAACAGAAATCATTGAAACGTGATTGGTCATTGACTCCCATTTGGGGCATGAGTTAAATAGTCACTGTAATTGATAAAAAAATACATTCAAGATGCATTGAAATTGCTTAATCTTCAGGATGAGTCATTAAAATTCACTACTGAAATTGAACAAGATAACAAGATCCCATTTTTAGACTTATACTTAATAAGAAATGAACAACAGCAAAGAATTGAATTTAATATTTATAGAAAAGACACACATACTGACAATTACATAAATCTTCAGGTTTTAATCATGTGTCAAACATGCAATTTTCAACAGTCTATTACACAGATTGATAAATATTTCACTTAATGAAGAAGATTTTGATAATGAATATAATCATATTGTACATGTTGCTAAAATAAATGGTTTTGATGAAGACATAATAAAGAATAAATTTAAGAAATTTAAACAGAAAAGGTTACAGGAATACACCACCCTCCAATATGATTCCAAGAAAGATGTAAAATTCAAGAAATTTACTTACCATCCTGAAGTTCATAATATGTTTCAAAAATTTTTCAGAAAATTTAATATTACATTGGCTCCAATTAACAAATTCAGCCTGGGTAATCTGTTAACTAATAATAAAGTTAACACCCCAGACAACAAAAAATATGGAATTTATCAAATTGATTGCAAAGATTGCAACAGGATATATATAGGAAAAAAAAAAGGAACTTGGAAACTTGTAAAAAAGAACACTTCAGAAACATAAAGAATGGAGAAAATTGAAAAATCAGCTATAGCAGCACATAGTTTATTAGAGCATCATAGAATTGAAAAAGAAGCAAAACTTTTGAAACATCTATCCAAACCTTTGGATTTAACAGTTTGGGAAAAAAAAAAAATTCAAAAAACCATACTAGGACCATGAACTTCGAGATTCCAGACGAACCGAGCTTGATTACAAAGTTCTTTAAAAATACAACAGATGACAGTTTAGAAAATGATTCCTTCAAAAGAACACCAGATGGCAATTTAGAAAATAATTCCTTCAAAAGAACACCAGATGGCAGTTTGGATTATTACTGGCAAAAGAAAAAATTGACAGTCATGAAAACAGCTGAGGATGGTGACGATGGTCACTGATACTGCTGTGCTGTGTTTAAAAAAAAAACATAGAAGTATGAGGTAAGAAGAAATCACAATTCATTTAATTCTTATACACTACAGACACTGCCAAATATACTTTTTTATTCTAATATAATGTTCCACCTAGTATGTTAAATAATATATCATTCAAGCCTTGTGATTTTTCATATTTTACAGGAGGGATGAAAAATGTTTTAATGCCATAATTTTAAAAGAATATCTCCATTATATGTATATATATTTTATCGAATTAGATAATTTCATCAACAAATGTTGCAAAAAATTTAAAAACATCAAAAAGTGGAGCCATGACTTATGGTGCAAAATGGTATTATGAAAGGCACCCCCCCCCCTTCAATATAATATCGTCATGCCCAAGTATTCTTCTTCCTTCCAAGTATTAGGCCAAGGCCTGTTACGATCCTATAGAAAATTTTTCCGTATGGGAAACCCTCAGGGGTCCTCATCTAGGGGATATGTGGATGGCGACCACAAGGTGCCCAAGCTGTGCAAAACATTTCTTCCGCTTACTTGTGTTTTGCACTCTTTTAACTTTACTATCTAACCTCTCTTGGTTAACTCTTGTTTTTTCGACCCCGACGCTATTAGGGCATCCGAGGGCTAGGGAGTCATTCCTTTCTTCCATTTCTTCTTTTCTTTATTTTCTTTTCTTCTCCAGAAAGGCCTGACCAGAGGCTATAAGATGGCAGCCCCATCACTGGTCTTGCCTTCCTTTGGCCAGCAACCAATCGAAGGGACTATTATTATTATGCCCAAGTATTATATCAGTAAAATAATTATAATCTACATAATATGTCAGCAGCAGTGGTCCGAGATTCAGGGGTTCAAACCCTGCAAGGGGCCATTGGATTTTTTGGGTGGAAAAATCCATGGGACAAGTCCTGTGAGAGGAACTTTAACCCGCAGGTCACAAGTCTGAAGATTTTCAGCCTTGTAAAAGGACTGCAAGCCTGAATAAAAAGGCCTTTGTGCAAAATTTAACCAACCTTCATCCATCCAAGTAATACCATATATACAGTATATATATATATATTATAAATTTATTAAGGTAACATTATAAGGTTTGAGGTTTTCAAGATAATAAACAAATAGTGAATCATGAATATCTCACATCATAAACTCTGTGTTCTTCAAGCACAGGACCTTATATCCTGTGTTCTAAACAGTCCGGTTTCATAACCTTGGTGGTTACATCTAATAAATATACTTATATAAATCTTACCATAAACGACTCCTCTTTTTTCGTCACAGATGTTTCCAAGCATGTTGCTTTTCTTTTTTGACTCACAACTGAACTACCACTAGATGACGCCACCTTAAAACCTACAAATAAAAAAATATATCCAATTCACATAAATAATTACCACTATATTTTCTGGATACCATTTTAATAAAGAAGAGTTGCTGGATACATGAAGGTGATTATCAAATTAATTTATGAAAGTATCACTATCTCAATCTAAGCAGTTTTTGTTATATTAAGAACTGAACTCATTTCAACAACCAGTATAATTTATCAGTTTTAAATAGTTTTATTAGATTTTTTTAATAGCAAATTTCTACCGAACAATATTTTTGTGAACAACATAGATTCAAGGAAAATATAAGTACATTTAGGCCTATGTTCTTTGCTAATTCTTTGGATCTTGGATTTCATCTATTCTCTATATAAATATATTTTTAGTGATATTAGAAACAAAATTAACAATTTTATGGACATATCAAACATATCATTTCTAACCAGACACACAAAACAAATAATTGAACTTTACGAAAATAGGAGTTAAGAAATAAAACATAGGCTCAATTCTGGAAATGTGTGCTATTATGCATTGCACAGACTCTTGATGTCCCAACTCCGTTCAAAAAATGTTAAACTGAAAATATATAAAACTATTATTCTACCAGTTATATTATATGGGTGCGAAACATGGACTCTTACTTTAAGGGAGGAAAGGAGATTATTAGTATTTGAGAATAAAGTACTTAGGAAAATTTTTGGACCAAAGAGAGATGAACAGACAGGTGAATGGAGAAGACTACATAACAATGAACTACATGGTCTTTATAGGAAGCCAGATATAATAAGAACAGTTAAGTCTCATAGACTGCGATGGGCAGGACATGTTGCACGTATGGGGAATGAAAGACTTGCATGGAAGCTTCTTGTAGGAAAGCCAGAGGGAAAACGCCCAGTTGGTAGACCAAGAATGAGGTGGGAGAATAACATTAACTATGATTTGAGGGAAGTAGATTATACAGGGAATGATTGGAAAGCATTAGCTCAGGATAGGGACGTATGGAGAGCTTATGTCCGCGCGGTCATGAACCTACGGGTTCGATAGTGCCAGTGAGTAAGAGTAAGTAAGTAAGGAGTTAAATGAACACTATTAAAGATATCAAGATAAAAAAAACTTAAATTTAACTACGAACAGTGAATGGAAGATGAGCAAAAGAACACCTATTGGAGGTTTCATTTGAAGGAATAGCAAATAAATACCAAGGAAGAAGAAGAAAAATAAATAAGATAATAGAAGAAAGTAAAAAGGGAAAACTAAGGAGAAGAAAAAAATGCTAGTTTCCAGTGGAGAACCTGGTACTGAGCAGAAAATTATGATTGAATGAAATATACAATGTTGGTTGAAACCTCAATTTCTGAGGTTTTTCTTTGACAAACTGTAAGTTGATATCAAAAGCTCAACAAGAAAAGTTCAATGCAGGGTAATAATTGACAGGAATAATAGCACTAAAAGAAAAAGGAAGTAAGTCAGTAGAAGGAAGAAGAAAAACAAGAAGAATAAATATGAGATGTAAATGAAAAGAAAAGAATAACTAGATAATGTATAGAATAGAAAATGAGGAGAGAAGGAAGAGAAAGAACTAGAAAGTAAAAGGGAGAACACAGAGAAATGATACAGTGTTGCAATGTAAATCTGGGTGTGAAAGAGTTGGCAATTTTTCAGACACATTTTATATCAGGTGTGAAGTTCTTTTACATCCCATAAATCTATGATACAGGACCATGACTTTACTTACTTCCTTTCTGAAGAAAACTTTGCACAGGATTTTTATGCCCAAATAACCTTTATGTCTACTGCTGTTGTCTCGAGGTAGCGTGCTGCCTTGTCATGCAGCAGGCCCAGGTTCAATTCCCGGTTGGGACAGGCTCCTGGGTGAGGTTTTTTTTGGGGGTTTTTCCTCACCTGTAAGATAAATGTCAGGAAGCTTAGGGCCCAATGGTCCCCGAAAATCATCCGGCCATCATCATCATCCTTCACCAGTGCGGAAAGTAATGGGAAGCTACCACACCTTTAATTTCCTAGTAAAGCTGCAAAGCATAGCATGAAAATGCTATGATTGTAGTGAAAGACCTGCCCTCGAGCAGAATTACTATGGATGGATAACCTTTATCTTTCTTTCCAAAGGAAGCCATACTCCTGATTTTTACACTCTTAAAAATCCATTGGAGGCATATTTGGAATCAACCTTCCAAAAGGAGGACCGATAAGAGGATGATGACTTTTTATAATAAAAAGTTGAAAATTTGAGAAACATAACCAACCGCGGATTCAACAGTTAGAATGAATTGATAATGACACACAGTGTGTCGAAACCGTGGTCTTCAAGAAATCTACAAATATGAGGTGAGTCATGAATTTTCAAACTCATTTTAATTAATAACTGAAGAAGTATATGACAATAACAATCAGTATATGTAATGAATGGTATACCTTGTTCCACTGCATCAGACACTTTCTCCGTCAGCATGGAGCGCTCTTCCTCATATGTTACATCTTGGAAATTATGTTTGGGTTCTGCATGTAGACGTTCCAGCTTCTTTCTTTTACGTTCTGCAGCTTCTCTCTCTCTTTCAGCTTGTTGTGCTATCCAGTTCTTTAACCTAAATTAATTATATTGTAAGCAACAAATGAAACTAAAAAAACACATATTTTATATATACAGAGACATTTAATTGATGTTAAATTTAATAATTGTTTTGCACACCAACAATTTGCAATGTGTTCTTAGGATGATTATATCCTATATTATCAAAGGCTTTACTGATATCCAAAAAACTATACATACAGACTCTTTTTTTTTTTGTGTAGCTGATTGTAAAATGCTATTTAGGATAGATGTATTAATGTGTGTGCCTGGAAAATTTATGAAACTTCTCTGGTGTTCATTGAAGGTTATGTAACTGCACAGGCATTTATTAAGGGCTCTCTCGTTTACTCTCCAAACTACTGAACAAATAGTTATAGGATGCCAGTTTGAAAGTTCACTTTTATCACTGCTCTTATGAATTAATACAGTTTGAGCTTTCTGTAATACTGGTGGCACAATTCCTGAAACTAACATTCTTGTAGCAATTAGAGATATGATTTCAGCGGCAACATTGTTTTTAATTACTCTTACAATTACATGATCTGGCACACTGGCAGTGTCTATTGAAATTTTCCTAGTAGTCTCAATAATTTAATTTTTACTTATAGAAGTATCAAATGTTTCATCTAATTGAGCTGCTTCAACTTCACTTTGTTTGGGTATTCTTCTCGAACAATCATTGTGTGTAGAAAATAAATTTGTGCAGAGTATTATAATGAACCACACACTGCAAACCATTTGTGCCGTCTTCTTTTGTAGTTTTACTAGAAATCCACGGTCTGCCTACCATTTGTGCAGTTTCTATTAAAAACCACGCTCTGCACCGCCGTGTATCGTCTTTTGTTTCCGTTGTATATATTAGCATAGAGTTCATAACATCCAAGGTTATTAATCAAAAGCCTTTGCCCAGGCCCATAAGAAGCAAAGATTAATTCATCTTTCTTTCCTAAACACTTAAACATAAATCAACAATAGATCTCAAAACACTAGAGTAATCTATGATTCTTATTTAAACTGAATGTATCATTATTGTTATTAACCATGAAAGCTAGACGGAAAAAATAAAAAAAGGAAGCTTGTATGATCTCCTAAATAAGTAAGTTTCTGTACGGGAATATATCAAACAGCAGCATGCACATAAATAATTTAAACATTAACCAGGATGTATATAAAAATGATGTTTAATATAAACAAGACGTCTGAAGTATAAGAAAAATATAACAAATATGAATATTGATCATTCTTTGAATTTGAACAAAAAAATAATAAATAATAATCGTTAACATCAAAAACTATATCATACCTCACTCAAACAACTTCATTCATACAACAGTCCAAGCCAGGGTGGCTTTCCCTGGTCCTCCAGACCAAAACTCAAACCACACCACTAGCGTGCTCCAGACGACGTAGTGTCAACTTAAAGTTCCGATCGAATGATAATGTTCTGAATGTGCGTAGCGTATTTGAGCGTTCCGAGGTAGAAGGGGAGATGTGCAGCACAAACAGCGCAACAGGAGAGGTAAAAAGGAGAGTGGGGGTAGATGCATAGAGAAGGGATATTGGCATAGTTCACGAATCTTTCTGTTCAAGGAGGATAACGGCACTGCAGTTGTGAACCGAAAATCGCACTTTCGGTTCAAATTTGAGAAATATTCATGTAATATAGAGCAGTCAATAGAAGTGTACTTTAATTTCTTTTTTTGTCTTTTAAACTATTGTTTTTTCTGTACCATATTTTCTTAAAAACTGCTTTCTATTGCTACATTAATTATTATGTATTCTTTTTCTGATTGGAATGCAAAGTATGAAACGAGGTGTAAAGAAACAATTGAATTTCTTTGATAAAATACTTCATAACGTGATTTCCTATCAATTTTGTATTTAAAGCAATACGAACATTGAATAATAATTTGGAAACTCAAACATATCATGATTGAGCAAAGAGAAAGCAAAACTGCCTAGCATTGCATCATTCAGCCTGTTTTATGTGTGGCTAAAAAATGCATGTATTTAGGCAGATGCAAGGTCCTGGATATAGAGGCTTGTACAAATAGCAGGACACACAAAAAAAAATGTCATTGTACATACATATACACTTCAAAAATACAATATTTACAAACATGTATAGATCTAACCAAGATTTCAAATGATCTCATTCAGAAAGTTGATGTGTACCTTTTCTCCTCATTGATATCCCTTAATCTTCGACCACTGAGATCACGACAAGCCTCTCTGTTTGTTGTTTTCTCTATCTGTGCACCAATAGCTCGCAGCATCGAACCAAAACCTACAACACAAAGTGCATAGTTGACTTTTTTATTTTCTTGTGAATCTGTTAAAGATTATTTAGGAGACAAGGTTAAATAGGTGAAATTTCAAATTATAGTATAAAAATCAATGCATTATTTATTAATGTTTCAGAAGGATTACAAAACAGAATATATCTCATTTGATTATATAATGATAGAGAGTGTGCATGTTGGAGCAGTGATAAACAAAAAATGAAGTAGCATTGTTACACCAGAGAAAATGAAAATAAGTAATTGCATTAAGGTGTTCATGTTGGAACAGCAATAAAAGGGACAATAAACAAAGTGAAGCAAAAGGAAACTTTAATTTTCTTCGCTCTTATAGAACCAGAGAGTATAACAATTTTTAATTGTTGCATGCAAGTCTTCATAATTGTCAACAAACCATTATAAGTTTTAATAAATAGATTAAGTAAAAAATGGATATTGATCAGTTAATCAGTTGCATATTTTTGCACGAAGCATTAAAATGGGATCATAAAAATAAATCTCATCATATTAGATAAATTATGGGAAGACGTGGCATTGGGAAATGAATTGAACATGTTAGAATAATATGTTTACTGTATAATTTAATTTTTTATTATTTGAAAATATCAACATGTCAATTTATCTAAGTTAAAGTTCAATATTATGACAATGGTTAAGGGATATAAATAGCCATTACTTATCAAAATGACATGGAAAAAATTGTTATTATGATATAAAATAAATAAGAATACAAAAAGAATTATCAATTGAGTTGGTGTTTACTTGATGAAAATCCATATTCATTAATTAAATAAAAATAAAACTAAGTTTTATTTTTATTTAATTAACAAAAAGAATTGTTAACATAAGCCATTCTTCTGGCATTATTGATTTCTCAAGGTAATTATTTCATTCCTTTGATAACAAATCATCTGTCTTATCACTTATATTGTCAAATGTTTCTACACTTATCCTCAAATATGGGCTATTCAATTTTTTTTTTCCAGTATGTACTCTTAAATCCTTGTACAAAAGATGATGTTCACAATATTTATCTCTTTTTTATTTAGGGGAAGTGAATTATATTTTAATTTAATACATTAATTATGGGAAATAAATTATGAGGCTTTCAATTTAATAACTAATATTAAATAGTGAGTTGTGAAATCTCACCTCATACTCCATGATCTTCAAGCACAGAACTGCAGTTTTAAGATGTATTCCTCTCACCTTCAGCCATCTTTATGAGTTGTAAAGATGGCTGAAGGTGAGAGAAATACCTCTTGAAACTGCAGTTCTGTGCTTGATTTCACGACTCACTATTTATTAGTTATTAATATTTTCGTTATTTGCGATTTTGCATTACAAATAATTTGACTAATTAATTTTCAAGAATAATATCTTCTTCAGAATTGTACATCTTACAATTTACGTATACGTGGACAGAAAATAGTGCAGATGAGAGGGGGAAAACATGCAAATGTAAATATGCTCTAGTGATAAGAATTTGAACTAGAAAATATGCTCTCTGCTACTATAACCAAAGACTTTTCTTGCTTTTATTGTCCCTCCAACATGAACACCCTGCTTTGCTCATGAAATAATAGAGAGTATGTGCTGGTTCATTTATTGTTTATCAACGCTCCAACATATACACACACCCTTAGTCAACTATTAGGTGATCAGGCACAATCAGGAAAGTAGTCAGCCTAATGAATGAAAATCAGATATTACTTGTAATATAAAAATATCAAATATTGAAGTTCATGGAATATCTAATACTATCTGTCACAGATATAATTACTGCTATAGCCTTTAAATTTCTACAAAAAACTCGCCAATATTCCATGTAATATAAATAATATTCAACTCGAAGCATACAAAGTTCAATGAACGGTAACAGAACATACATATTATAAAATTACAATAGGAAGTAACATTATGAGGTTCTTCTTAATCTTACATCAACTACTATGAGGTAAGATGACAACAGACTCAACTTATTTATTAAGAACATACATACTTAAATAATTTTCATATGGAATCTGATAATTATGCTAGATGCAACTTTATAGAATACTCACCTCCCTTCCCACCAATAAGGCGAAAGACAACATGTAAAATTCCTTTTGTAACAAAATTATCTTCTGACAATTTCCTCCCATTTTGTACCAAATAAATGTCATCCTCTTGTAATTTCTGAAACCAACAATTAATACTGAATATTAGACAAAATTATGATTAGGCAGTGGGTTGGTTTCTTATTTTATTTTTTATGAGAATCCTTCTCAAGCCTCAATGTAAGGTACAAACCCACATCACTATTTTTCAAAATTCAGCAATGGTAAAGAACCTGGGACTTGACAGATATGAACTTCGCACATGAGGCATGCATATCACTTAATTTCTATATCTACACATACATTCACTTCCTTGCAATAAAAACAGAATCAAATGAACACAAGAAATAACGGATGGGAAATGTGTAGTTGATAATGTAATAAATATGTTCCCTAACAATGCATCAGCAACCTATAATAAATTACATATCTTCCATTTCAAAACATGTTACATTGAAATGTATTACTTTAGTTTCATACTAATAAGCAAATGAATATATTCACATTATTTCATGTACATAATGTGGAAAGAGTGGTTTTGGCCAGGGTTTCAATATGGCCAACCGCTAAAATATTGACGAAATTTATATTAATAAAAAACGGTTATTGCCATTTCACAATTATCGGGCATTATATGAAAATCAAATTAACATAGAAGGAAATGGAATTGTATATTTAGTGCAAAATCAGCATAAATCTATGGGTCCCAGTTTCTTAACCACTGCCCAACATTCTAATATAATTTACATTGAAATATAAATATAAGCAAAAGAAAAAACAATAAAGCAGTTGGCAACAATAAAATAGCAATATATATGATAAAAAATAACTCCCAATAATATTCCAATTTTATTGGAAGGTAGTTCCAATAATAACATGCAATCCAAGCAAAACTGTTCCTATAAAGAAAGTTGAGCCATAAACTGAGCCAGTATACGATTTTAGGAAGATATGGAATGATAACGAGATTCCCAAGGATTCGAGTTAAGCTATGCTATCATTTTATTTAACGGTGTTCTTTAACAGCTAATGTCATTCTTTAGCACTGCAATTCAAATCTGGGCATGAAATGGTCAACAAATTTTGTTCAGAGGCCTCTTTTTTCAGGCATGAGTTTCTTTTACATCCATAAATCAACATGAGATCCACGGCTTTAGTTTCCTTCTGAAGGAACCTAAAGATTTTCACACCTTGAAAATATTCAATCCCAGCTGGGTTAAAATCCACAAACCTTGAAACTAGAGACAAGCATGGTAACCATTAGTCAACCAGGATCAATCCAAGGATTGGAGAACAAATATCATTATTTCGTTTTTTAGAGAAAAAAAAGTAAAAATTACAGAGAAATCAGATTATTAAACCAATATGAAAAATATATGAAAGGTGTGTGTAGTAGGGATACACAGACTTGACCTTGAAACTTCTCACGAAAGTGTACCTAGTATAATATAATTATTTTAGACTTTTAGAAAATGCATATTTATGATTCAGAATCTAGAGAGAAAATATGGATCACTTTTAAAATTAGAAAGCTCATTTGATACAATACTGAGAGTATAATTAACATAAAACAAAATAAAATTTAAAAAAATGCGTAACAGAACTTATGGATTAATGAAATGGTTTCAATTAAAGAAAGGAACTATGCCAAGATAGCGCTAAGAAGTCAATGGAAAAAGGATTTTCAAAATGGAATAATGCAAGAATTTGAGTTAAATATTATAGTAAAACCTGTCTATGAAGAAACATGACGGTTCCTTAAATACATTTCCGTCCTGGCAGTTTTCCTACTTATAAAGGGTTCCCAATTACAAGCTTGAATTTTCTCACGCAGCGTAAGGGATTTAAATGCATGCTTTAAAGACATAACGTATTGACTGAAATACAGACAAAATAGTGTATGTAACACAGCTCAGTTTGCACGGCAATACAAAACATCTTTATTACACAAAAGCGAGGAACTCAACTACAGAAAGACAGAAGAGTTTCCCAACTCCTTTGCAGGTAACATAAGCAAGCAAGGAAAAGTGAGGGATTCCCCACTGTCACACATAAGCAAGGGTATCCCCATAATACAATGGCAACACAAGAAGGTAAAACAATATAATGCAGAATTTTTCAAGTGTGGTCATTAATACTGTAATTAGAACATGCTTAAGAATAATTTTCCATCTTACTGAGCTAAAAATTAACTATTGGAACTTTAAAAACCATTCCATTCCGCATTATGAAGGTTTCCGGCTTATACAGGACAATTTTACATATAAAATCGTACTGTTCTGGAGATTTTTTTCCGTCTCTACAGGTTTTCTCCTTATAAAGGTTCTGGCTGAGACAGGTTTTACTGTAATACAAAAAAGCCAGTATGATGAAAACAAGAAAAAATTAACAAAAAACAGAATTTAAAATTGGAGGACATAATGATTGTCATGCTGAAATATTTTAGTAGCAACTATACCACAATTCTGATAACAATGGAATTGCTTTCATTTGAAAAAGCATTGTTTTTTTACCTTGGAGGATGTAAGCACAGTTTCCTCCACTACTAAATTTTGTACCTTGGTGCAAGAGAGAACAATCAGTACTGTGTCGAACACAATCCAAGATGGATCTATCTTGTTGCGACATACAATCAATGATTTACTATGATTACAAAAAAATTCAGGTCAGTGAAAGGAAATTTCTGCTTGGAATCACACATAAAACAAGATAAGGATATGTAATGGGATACAATCAGGCAAACATTAAAAAAAAAATATAGACAAATTAATAAATGATCTAGAAAGAAAATTATAATGGTCTGGATACCTCAAAAGAATGAAAAAAAAAGAAAACTTCTATTAATATAACAAATGACCACAAGGAAAGCCATGGGAAAGGTGGATTGACCAAGTGAAGACAAATTTACAAGAACAGAGAATACGATTGGGAAAAACTAAAAAAAAAGAAAAGCAAGGATGGAGGCACATTTGGAACTGGCCTCCCATAACGGGAACATAAGATGATGACAAAAAATATTAAATGCTGAAGAATGCTATTCGTCTTTGATTTGTGTTTTTGGTGAGATTACCCCTTCTATGGCCACTATTGGCAATTGGGCTCAACTGCACTTCTACTAGCGCTTGATTTTTCAGTTATATTGTTGTAAACTATAGCTCTTTTTCTGTATTTACTAACATTATTTAATATTTTAAACTTTTTCATACAATTTTTATAACATTATTAGACAATTTTGAAGTATTTATTTAAATATGCAAATCACAATATTATGACACTGTTAGACAATAATGTGATGCTAACTGCTATTTTCTCCAAAGAGTATATTACTTAGTCTATGATTTTTCTATCGCTCTTTTGGGTTATCGTTGATTGGATCAGCATTAGGGAGAGATTAAGTGTACACTCATTTTTAATAAACATTTGGTAATTTTAATATTATTAATATATTTTTAACATAGATTTGGGGATTTATTGCAAATATTGGTCATTTAAATTTCATAGCGACGGATAGTAATTGAGGATGATAATCAATATGTGGTTTGATTGTGGGTTATCGCTGGCTCTATAAACTCTGGCGCATGCACTGTTGTTCTATAGAACTTTGAAAATATTTCATGCTAGTTTAAGTGCAGTTTTTCTGGCAATTGTTTTTGAAAATTTTCTAGGATGTACCATCATTCATTTAAGTCTTTTCAAGAGATGACCCCGCTGGATATCACATTTGCTGGCAGAAGGCAAAAGGATGCAAGGGTGGACTAGATTCATTTGTGCTGAAAAAATTCAATGGAAGTTCAACATCTTTGCAGGTGACAATATATGGGTCTACCATTAAGACCCCAAAAGTCAAACAAATTGGAACTTTGGAAAGAAGATGGTGGCAACTTTCATCACTAAGATGAGTAATCTCATTGCTGTGACCTCTGATATACATAATGCAGAGAATGCTGAGTTTTTGTTAGGTTCCGATGGGGCATGTTAGTGTACACAAGATTAGTTTATTAAATAATATGTAATTTATTTTGTTAGGTTAGGAAGAGGGAAGTTGGTGTACATCCATTTCTTATAAACATATTTGGGGATTTATTGCGAAGGTTGGTCATTCCAATTTAAATATATATGCTGCCAACTGGTGGAGGTTACATTAAATGTCTGCACTGCAATTCTGTAGAACTTATAAGAATTCACTGAGTAGGGGAGAGTCAATTACCAAAGTTTTTCCATAAAATTATGTTAGACTATATTATTTATACTGTATGAAATTGTAGTGAAGCCTCTTGATGAATAAGGATAGAAGACGGTTAGTGTTTGTTTAAATTCCATATCAGTTTCTAATAAATTAAAACCTAACCTTAATTCATTCATTTTATTTAACACATTTTATTCAGATTCATAGGCATTTGCGTTAGAATAGTGGGTGACTTATTTTTGTAAGCTTTTTAAGTTCAGTTCCACAAGTAATTATCAACTACTGGAAAATATTACAGTTCTTACCAAAGTATCTACTATTTTCTTCTTCACCTCTAAAGCAGCAGCCTTCCCATCAGTTTCTATCTTAAACGATCCTGATTTTATAGAAGATGTCAACATTATATACTTCAGATATACTTACAGGAATTACGATATTTAGAAAAACAAATTAAATTTCAACAATAAAATATTATAACCAGCGATAATCTAATACAAAAATTTAGTACATGATAGCCAGTCACAGAGAAGTTTCTCTATGATAGCCAGTGATAACCCACTATAGCTTCTCTATGCAATATAGCAAATAGCAGTGACATCCCACTGGCAGATAGCACACATTTCTGGGTTATCGCTGCCGTTAACAATCATAGAGAACCGAAGTTAACAATCCTGCAATAACCTACTAAATCTAAATAATAATAATAATATAAAGGAGCACTCAGAAGAGCATTAGTTTCGAAAGTTTTACGTTCTTTTCCACTGATCACTTGTATTCACTCTTTGCTGTATTCATTAATTGATTTTGTTCTGTTTTTACACTCTGTGTATGGGTTATCTCTGGTTTACACTTATTACCACACAGTGCACATCTGCAGTCTTCAGTTGGCTGGTGGAATTTTTTATTTTCACAGACCTTGTGATGAAAGCCATGTATCGCTAGTCTGGTTACAACGTGTCTCAGTGTCTGACATTCTCTTGTCCAGTTTCTGTCTGTCATGGCACTGGAGGTGTAAAATTCCTCATTTATTTCATTCCGTTTCTGTTCCCTCACTTTTACTGCTTTTTGATATGGTTCTGTAGATGGTAGGAGGTATGTTATCCTGATGTCTTCTATGAAATATGTTTCTCACATGAGTTCATAAATTAATCTGGATGGTGCTGTTTTTCCAGTTCCAGTGATTCTCTTCATGAAGCTTGCTTTCACTTTTTCTGTTTTTTTTTGTTGAGGTCACTGACTGTTAATTTCTGTCATATGATCTCGATTCCGTATGTAACTATGGGAGCTATCGTTGTGTGGAAAAGTGTCATTGCAGTGTCTGTTGTTAGTTTTGTAAGGTTCTTTATATTGTAGATCGCTTTTATTGCTGCTGCTGTTCTGTCTTGGACGTGTATGCTGAAGGATGTCGCTGTGGTCTGCATGGTGATACCTAGATATTTGTACCTGTTGACTGTCTTTAGAGGACTTCCTGCCAGTGTGATGGTATCTTCTGCTGCTCTCCTTCCCCATTTTCTGAACGTCATATGAAATGTCTTGTCCTCATTTACTTTTCGAGGGTTCCTTGATAAATATACCTTCAAACACAGGAAATACACAAAACTAAATCTAAATCGATTCCGGTGGGTTATCGCTAGTATGATCATCGGTTCTCTATGTATGATCATAGATGCGTAGTGAGCGTGAGCATAGAGAAACATGTAGCGAGTGACAGGAACGGAAATGAGACAAGCAAAAGTCTGAATTTAATGTTATGAAGTAAATATGACTTCTGTATTGTTATTCGAAATTTTTCTATTTTGGGTGATAGTAATTTTCGATATATTTGATTAGTTTCTGTGAAATAATTAATACGATTTATTTTAATTAAAGGAACTTTCGCTGACATAACGTGGCATCCCTGTGTATTCGGCAATGTATAATCGCATCCGTAGAATTTGTACGTCCTGATGATTTTGATGCTTGGAGTTAAGTTTTTCTTGATAATATTATGAAATAGAAATATTGTAGATAGTTATGGCTAATTGGATTTATGGTGGGAGGAGATCAGGACGTACATTACGAAGTAAGTAATCAATTCGAAAAGAAATGTATAGGCCTATATGAACGTTATGTAGTTCTAGAGCGATTCTGATTAATTTTTTTTCTCTTTCAGGTCGACATGAATCTGAAGACGAAGTTCGTCTTGATTTTTGCAAAGGTTGTATGAAAAATATTCTTTGAAGTTAATTAGATTTTAACTTGGTATAAAATCATTTCCATGTATGACTATAAATAACTATGTTACTGACTTACAGATGCGAACGACAACACTCGGGAGATACTCACAAATATTTGTAAGAAGGAAGGACTCACTGAAGGAAAAAGATTCAATTATCTGAATGAGTTTGTAAAATTGCTTGTGAAGCTCGAAGGACCTACTAGTCTTGATTACTCAATAGAAGAATTGCAGTGTTGGTAAGTTCGATTTTTACATTAATTTTAGGAAAAAGTTCAGTAGTTGTTGCTCACGAATTTTTCTAAGTTCTACAGAATAGAAGTGCACATGTGTGAGATGCTCAAATGCTTAATGTAGCTTTTTCAAGATGGAAGTGAAATCGATGTTACCAACTTTTGAAATTAATTCTCAAATGTTTGTAATAAATGGACGTACACCAACTTCCCTCCCTCTTCCTAACCTAAAAAATAAATTACATGCATTTTATTTAATAAACTATAAAGTATTTTATGTATACATGTCCCATTTCAATGTAACAAATGTCAATTTCTCGAAATATGGTTTGGAATTAATTGCACATGTTGGTAACACTAATCCCACTACCATCCAGCACAAGTTACAATCATTTGCACGTGTGCATTGCTATTCTGTAGAATTAATTCACTATACCTACGTAATTATATAAATATTTAAAAATCGTAAGAAATGTTTAATGAACCATTGCAAAATGAGGGATGTATCACTTTTACTTACTCATTATATTTTTAAAGTCCTATAGAACAACAGTGCGCATGTGCCAGAATTTGAGAGCCAGTGATAACCCATCATCGAACCACATGATTATCATCCTTGCCTAGTGGGTTATCGCTGCTGGCCATATTTCGATTATTATCAATATCGTACTAAAGTTTGTACAGCTTACGCTAGATGGTAGCATGTCGCTGTGAAATTTGAATGACCAATCTTTGCAATAAATCCCCAAATCTAAGTTAAAGAAATATATCAATAATATTAAAATTACCAAATGTTTTTTAAATATGGGTGTACACTTGCTTATCACTTCCTAACGCCGTTCCAACCAGCGATAACTCATCAGTTGATTGTTAGTAGGTTATCGCTGTTATAGACTAAGTAATATATTCTGTGGACAAAATATCAGTCAGCATCACAATATTGTCTTAACAGTGTTATAATGTTGTGATTTGCATATTTAAATAAATGCTTAAAAAATTGTCAAATAATAAGATGTTAAATATAAAAATGATACCTGGTAAGTCAGTCATCCTCAACTAAATTATTAAATAGTTCCAATATAGAGGCCTTTCAAAAACAGTTTCTTCTTCTGCATTTTAACTGGTACTGATATGTTAATTGTCAAATAACGTTATAAAAATTGTTTGAAAAAGTTTAAAATATTAAAAAATGTTAGTAAATACAGAAGAAGAGCTATGGTTTACAACAATAAACTGAAAAATCAAGGGTAAGTAGAACTGCAGTACAGCTGCAAAATGTTAAAATAGTATAAAGTGTTTTTTTACAAATGATATAAAAGTGTGTGGGGCACGCTGTAGCGTAGTGGTTAAGGCACTGCGCTACATGTCGGAAGGTCGAGGGTTCGAGTCCTGGTGGGGTCAGGATTTTTAAACTGACCCAAACCTTCTGGCGACACTATGGCCCTGGGGTCGACTCAGCCTCTAACTGAAATGAGTACCAGATGCTTGTTCTGGGGTAAAGGCGGCCGTCATGCAGGGCTGACAACCAGGCTGACATCAAGTGCCGATTGTCAAGAAAAAGTGGGAGCCTTAACCTCCTACAACCCCAAGGGCCTCCTGAGGCCTGTAGTGGGATCACTTTACCTTTTTATAAAAGTGTGTAGTGCAACAGTGGCATATGAATGTATGGAAAATTGTGAATGATAAATACCAGACTTGAGTCAAATTTTATCTTAAAAACATAAAAATTCAGAATATTATTGAGTACTTACGTAATTTTTATCTTCAATAACATTTTTGGGGATTCTAGTGCAAATAAGTCTACAGTAATTAAAAAATAAAGTGTTAAAAACCTCAGATAATATCTATCCTCTGCGAAATGTCTATGAGATAGAATCTTGAAACGGATCACTTGTTACTAATATATTGATAATTATTTATCTTATCGAATACTTGTAATATTTGTCCTAGTTACATGGATTATTCACATTTCTGCTACAGATGATTACTAATATGTTTATTCAGGTTAAATAGGTACAGAGACTGCCAGATATCTGAAATCATGAAAACTACTGCAAGGATTTTAATGCATAATGGAGTACAATAAAATGCATTATAAAAATTCAGTTAAGCATTAACAATTACAAAAAATACACTAAAATTTAAAAAAATTCAATATATTATAAAATTCACATTTGCAGGTAAATACAAGGTGTTCACTTTTTTAGTCTTGCATTGCAATGCACAACAAACACTGCTGTAGATTGGTGAAGGAGGAAGATTGTTGTTTGTCTTTTAACAATGACTTGTACATCGAGAAACTTCTTTCCACTTCCACTGATACTAAAAGTGAACATATAAAATAAACTATGTCATTGGACTGTAAGTCCCCTGATAGTTGTACAGAAAAATTTTCAACTGACATAACAACAGCTATTGAAGACAACACATCAAAACCTTTATTTTTACTCAAAATCATTCTTTTATTCAATACAGCCTTTCCCATTTCCCCATTCACTTTTTCTAGATTACTTACTACAGATTTCACTAGATTCCTTTGATCTATTAACTGAACTTCTGAATTCTCTAAATGAGTTACAGCACCAGATAGGATTCGAAAATTTGATTTTATGTACAACAGTTTACCTATCAATTTTTTGTTGGAGAGAAGTTCCTGTGCAAATTTGATGGATGCCACATTGCTGCTGTCAAACATGTCAATGATGTTTTTCACCATCCTTACGTGCTCACTGTAATAGTTACATGCTTCTTGCCAAGTCCTCCACCTTGTTAAAACTAGAGAAGGTGGCAAAGGAACTTCAGGAACTACAGACTTGAAATGTACCAATATCGAGAAGGCACTTTCAGAAAGATCATCTACACACTTTCTATAAGTTGGTCGACTTCAGGGAGAACTGATTCTGAATTTCCTCTGTGCACCTAGACATGTTTTGGAGTTAAGAGCTTACAGAGAAGTAGCAGTTTTTACCATGTATGTTGCAGCGTCAGTCAGGAAGAGTAGTAAGTTTTCATGTTTAATTCCACTGAAGTATCATAGACTCAAAGAACTGTCAAACAATTTATCAATTGTTGGAAAATTCACTTTTTCCAGTTGTTGAGGAGATAGAAATATTGAAGGAAACAAGAAATGATAACATGCTAAATGAGAATACATCCTGCCAGATCAACCCATTATACAACATACTCGTAAAATACAATCAGTATCTAATAGAACAGCTTTGAAAATAGAAGTAGTTCTGAAAGGCCTAGCTGTCGATTTTAAACTATTTTTAATTTGTTGAGGATGACTGCCATCACAGATACCATTTTTATTGTTTTAAATATTTAACAACAACCTCAATGGTAGTTAATAATGTTTTTTAAAAGGTGGTATCTAATGGGACGTTCCTGGGTATGTGAGCCTGTTATTGCCAGTATGGCCATAGATGATGAGACCTGAAACAAGATAAGGCAGGAAGAGCATGTGCCACTTTGGGAGTTGCTATAGAGGGCTGCCAGCAATCTCAATAAAACACAGGTGACCGAGGTTTGCAACCTGGTGGTCAAATTATGAAACATTTTCAGCCTCTCCGAAGATGACCTTGGCAGAACTGACAGAGTAATGCATCACATCAACATCGGGGACGTTCTCCGAATTAAACAATCTCTCAGATAGGCTCCACTGGCAAAGCAGGCAGAGTAAACAAGCAGCTGGAAGATGAGGTCTTGATCTTCACCTGTGGTGCTAGTAAAGACATTTGTGTCGACTATAAGAGGCTGAATGACATAACCAAGAAGGACTGTTTCCCTCTTCCAAGAATCGACGACACATTGTACACCTTGGCAAGATCTCAATGGTTCTCCACCCTTAATCTTAAAGACAGGCGTGTCAGAGGGCATCCATCCAGAAGACAAAGAGAAGACTTGATTCTACACCAGTAAAGGATTATGGCAGTTCAGAGTTAAGATCTTTGGATTATGTAATGCCTCTGTCTCTTTTCAACGTGTATTGAGGCAGTCATGTGAGGCCTCGCTTATGATGCCTACTTGCTATGTCTGGACAAAATCATCAATAGAATAGAGCTTTGAAGAACATCTAGCTAAACTATAAAGTGTATTTTAGAGACTATGGCATGCTCGACTTGAGCTAAATCCAAAGAAGTCCCTGTTATATGTTGTTGTTTTCTAATGGCAAGATTTGACGCTTAAGTCATTTTCTCTCTGGCTTCCCAGTACAAGCGAAAAAGGTCCTTAGTGTGTTGTGCAGTTGGATTTAAAGCTGGACAGACTAGAAGGTGGTGTTTGTCCATGATCAGGTCCGGGTCTTTGCATATGACACATCTGTCGGATTGGAAAACGTTTATTCTGTGGAGGTGGTGAACCAGGCAGTCGTGTCCTGACATCAGTCTGAATTTTGCTACTGCTTCTTTGCGGCCTTTATATTTTATTTCTGTGTATAGCTCATCAATTTTTTCCCATGATTTCCCTCTGGCTGTTGCAATGTTTTCTTTCATGTTTTCCATTTGGAATGCTTTCTTAATTTCTTCGATCTTTCTGTGGAGGTTCGAATTGGGGTGGGTTGTTATCTGTATTTTGGTACCCTTTTTGGCAAGTCCATCAGCTATTTCATTGCCAACTATTCCGATGTGCGAGGGTATCCACTGGAAGGCTATTAATTTATTTGGTTGTTGAGGTATTTCAGAAGTTTACGACATCCAAGATGGTTTCATTTTCTGGTGTTTGGTTGGAGGTTATTGCTTGTATAGCGGCCTTAGAGTCTGCCAGAATAACAGCTTTTGTAAACATTTTTGTTCGGAATAGGAGGTTGTGGAGTGCTACTTCTATGGCCTTTACTTCACCATCGAAGGCTGTATTGTTTGTGCCTATTGCAACATATTGACTAAACAGATGAGAGTAGATTCCTGCACCAGCATTTTCACTCTTGGTTTTGGAGCCATCAGTGAAGACTCTTAGCCACTCTGGTTCTGGGAACTTTGTACTAATAGTTTCTAAGGTCATTTGTTTGGCTATTGATGGGTTTGTATCATTTTTCTTTATTATTTCGTCTATTGAGAGGGTTGCATTGTACAGTTGGTAATCTAATGGGCTTGGTATTTGAGGTGTTGGTTCAGTTTTGGCATCTAATTTATGTTTTTGGAATAGATTACTAGTTTTGTGGAGAAAGGAAGGTTGTGTGATTAAGATCTGGGGTGTTGTGCTTTGAGGTTGGATTGCTTTTGGTAGCACTGCTAATTTTGTGTGCATTATGCAGGATTTCTTTTCTATCTCATTTTTAATTGAGGGGTTGCCTGTGAACATTCTCATAGTTGCAGTGTTTGTTGATTTTACTGCTCCAGTGACTAACCTTAGCATTCGGTTCTGGATTATTTCTAGTTTATTCATTGTGGTGTCTTTAGCTGTTACTATTGTTTCTGCTCCATAGGTTATAATTGGTTTCATGTAGATTTTATATGTTTTGTTTAGGGTGTCCAATGAGCTCCCCCATTTCTTTCCAGCTAATCTCTTCAGTATGTATGAGTTTTTGTTCGCTTTTTCTTCGGTCTTGTTGACATGATGCTCCCAGTTTAGTTTATTATCTAGATGGACTCCTAGGTATTTTGTGCAATTGGATTTGGTTATCGGGGTATTGTTGATTGGTATGTTGAAAGATTCACTTGTGTGTCTTAGTGAGAAGTACTGGTAAAATGTTTTTGACATGCTGATTTCCATGTTGTTAATTGTGCACCAGTGTTGTAGCCTTTTTATGGCATTGTCCATATACTTCTGCAGCTGTTCTTTGTGGTTTCTGGCTGAATTGTTGGCCTTCATCCATATGACTAAATCATCTGCAAATAGTGCACATTTGATGTGCTGATTAGTTTTGATTTCCTTAGGGAGGTCATTGATGTAACTATTGAAGAGGGTGGTGCTTGAGACAGCGCCTTGTGGCAGTCCTGTTTTGGTTTGGACGTAATTTGATTGGAGGTTGTTATACTTGGAAGCTATCCATCTTTGTGTTACAAAGGATTTAACCCAGTTATATTAATGGTAAGTTTTCTCTCTGTGACACATTGTATAAACTGATGGAGTGACTACGGATCCTGAGAAGTTGCAGGCTGTTCAAGTCTGATCCTGACCCAGAGACAAACAAGAGCCTCTCCATTTTCTGGTCCTGTGTACCTGAGACAACACATCTGATTCCCACATTGCTGGTTTCAATTTCCTCCAAATGACAGAAATTTAATCCATTCACTGGCAGTCATTTAATTAGCCAGTTTTTTCCACGGGATACCCGTGGGAAATTAAATTCAGAGACTGGTTTAAAATTACAATATTCTTGTAAAAGAAGCATAAAATGCTTGTTTTTTTGAAGATATTGTAATGAAATGAACACCAATAGAAAGAGAAATCTTTCCTTTATGTGTTAGTGAAAAAAAATATTTAAAATGTTGCAATAGGCAGAGATTAATTTTACAGTTTTATTCTGCAAATATTTAAAAAAGTCTAAGAAGTATAAAATGTTTGCATGCTTTGCTGACACAAACATTCGTGATTATTGTCATATACTATTAAGTCATACACTTTTTTTTATCTCTCTCCTAACCACTCAAGGAAAATTTCTCCTTCAGCCTATAAAAAAAAAGACTGTACACTTCTAAGAGATCTAGTTTCACCATGTCTTCATGTAGTTTATTTGTGCCATAAATATTGGGGAGAAAAATTGTAGTGACAGGTAAAAGTTACAATACAGTTTGTTGAATGCATTTGATAATTATAGTGATACAGAATTAGGTTTTAGCGGAGATGAGGAAATAATTTGGCTGGAAAAACTGCACTTAAACTAGCGTGAAATATTTTCAAAGTCCTATAGAACAACAGTGCGCATGCACTAGAGTTTATAGAGCTAGCGATATCCCACAATTGAACCACATATCGATTATCATCCTTGATTACTACCTGTCGCTATGAAATTTAAATGACTAATATTTACAATAAATCCTCAAATCTATGTTAAAAAAATATTAATAACATTAAAATTACCAAACGTTTATTAAAAATGGGTGTACACTTACTTATCACTCCCTAATGCTGATCCAACCAACGATAACCCAAAAGAGCGATAGAAAAATCATAGACTAAGTAATATACTCTTTGGAGAAAATAGCAGTTAGCATCACAATATTGTCTAACAGTGTCATAATATTGTGATTTGCATATTTAAATAAATACTTCAGAATTGTCTAATAATGTTATAAAAATTGTTTGAAAAAGTTTAAAATATTAAATGATGTTTGTAAATACAGAAAAAGAGCTAAAGTTTACAACAATATAACTGAAAAATCTAGCGCTGGTAGAAGTGCAGTTGAGCCAATTTGGTCTAATATTGATGTAGGTAGAGGTCTGGAACTGATAAAGATATAGTAAAGGATAGGAGTAACACTAGTGACAGTTATGTCCCATTAAGTCAAGAGGAATTTCAGGAATGTGGAGATAAAATAAAAAAAAGTCATAAATATATAGACAGTTAGAATGATGTACAGCCTCTAACTGGCCTCAATATTGAAAGTACACCCATCGGTATTTTCAAAATCTTCTTTGACTCATTAGTTTGTTATGGAAACAAATCTTCACAAATTAAGAGTAAAAGGAACTTCTTTGTGAGGAAAAATTAAACCCCAAAAATAGGATACACAAATGGTTCAATTTATCTGATGATGATACATATATAGATTTTTATCTCTAATTATTATTTTGATGGTAATTATTAGAAAACAGAGTTTGAAAATGTACTGGTCCACAAGTAAAATCTTTCCACACCATTTTGCGGAAAATGCATGTCACACAATAAACTTTAATTCATTCCGATATTTCTCTATTTCACGAGTAAATACAAGAAATTAAATAAGATGTGCTCTTTTTATACATCTCATAATGGTACTTATGTCAATCTATAGGCAGAGGAAAAAATTATATCATAGCTGGAAACTCTTTATTCGGTACAAAAGAGCTAGATTCAGAATCCTGAACTGGATACTTGTATAACAGTAATATGTACACAGGAAACGGAATTGATAAAACGAGTGACTCAAAATTACAACTCTTCATTTCTATTGTTAAGAACCTGACAGATACATTGTTGGGTAAGGATAAGACCACATTTCTAGACAATTAGTATAGCTTCGCTAAAATTAATATTCTCCACAATATGGACACAAATGCAATTCATGCTATCCGCACAAACAGGATTGGCCTTCCTAAAAATGTATCTGCGAGTGCATTGCAAAAAGGGGAAATGCAACATTTACCTTGTCTTACTTATGTTGTATGGAATGATCATATCTAATTGCATTTGAGGGTGGATGTAATAAATACAGGGAAATCAAATCCAGTTACAAAAAATACAATATTCAAACTGGACATTGTATACATTCACAATCAGAATATGTCGGGTGGACTTTGTGGACAGTTGTCACAAGCATACCTTTCTATGCGGAAGAAAATAAAATTGTACAAGAAATAAATTTGTTCATCCGTATGCGAGAGTCTAGTTATATGGAATGCCCTACACGTAGGACAACACATAATACTCTTAGATTTTTGTCTTGCTGTTTCACATAGTCTGGTCGAGCAGCATTACGTGCCATGTCTACTTCATTTAGGTTCTAAATATGTCAAAATCTTCACCACTTCAACTAAAAGAAAGATATTTTATTTTAAAAATACCAGTAATAGAACAAAAGAAATAACAAAGCTGCCAATGAGTGTTGTGCAATAAATATTGTGTCTGGAACGAAGTGCAAAAAAGTGTGCAGCTGTGGAGACGTGCCCCTCTGTTTAGATCCCTATTTGAGATTTATCATCCTTGAATAACCTATAGAGGTAAGATTATTATATTTTAATAGTCTAGGTTCATTTACAAAATTAATATTGTTAAAAATAATCATAAAGAATGGAGAAATTGAAAAATCAGCTATAGCAGCTCATAGTTTATTAGAGAATCATAATATTGAAAAAGAAGCAAAACTGTTGAAACATCTATCCAAACCTTTGGATTTAACAGTTTGGGAAAATATGTATATTCAAAAAAACCATACTAGAACCATGAACTTTGAGATTCCAGACGAACCAAGCTTGATTACAAAGTTCTTCAAAAATACAACAGATGACAGTTCAGGAAATGATTCCTTCAAAAGAACACCAGATGGCAGTTTGGATAATTACCGGCAAAAGAAAAAATTGACAGTCGTGAAAACAGCTGATGATGGTGACGATGGTTACCGATACTGCGGTGCTGTTTTTAAAAAAAAACATAGAAGTATGAGGTAAGAAGAATTCACAATTCATTTGATTCTTAAAAATAATCAATTTAGAAATTACGATAGGTAGGTTAGATTAAAATGGGTAGATATAGATGATCTTTTTTTGTTAGTATATATATATGTTCCATAATAATATGGCGTCTTTTAGGTTATTTTTATGTTAGCTTCTGATTGAAGTTTCAAGCATTTTTTGGGTTTAAAAAATATTTGTTTGATCATTACATATTTGCTCCAGTAAACATCATGAGAGAGTGGCTATTAAGTGTATGATTTTAAATGCAGTTAAAGGCAACATACTTATCAGACCTGATGGAAAGAAGGAAGCTTATGTCAGATTGCTGCGTAATTATGATGCACTTATGTAACAGACAAAATTGGCATAATATAAACACGATTTTGGTTACATTTTTATATATGATTGGAAAAAAATAAAAATATTAATATTGCCATGATTAGAATGATCTAAAAAAATTACTAGTTTTAATAAAAGTTTAGGAATTATTAACCAAGTTATGAAACCATCCCTTGTACAAAAAAAACACCAGATTACATTTATATAACACTTTGGCTAGACCAGTGGTGACCTATGGTAGTGAAGCATGGACACTAAAAAGACAACATGAAAGCAGAATAACGGCTTGTGAAATGAGATTCATGCGCAGAACAGCGGGTTACACCAGATGGGATTGGAAAAGGAAAACTGATATCTTAAAAGAATTGAAGACTACGCCAATTTTGGAATATATTAAACAGTATCAATTAAATTGGAACCTTCATCTTGAAAGAATGAGTTCAAATCGGATCCCCAAAGCTGTTTATATACCAAGAGGACAAAGATCTCTCTGGGCCATCGTATGAAACACTGGAGGGAAAATTTTCTATAAGATTGTAACAGGCCTTGGCCTAATACTTGGAAGGAAGAAGAAGAAGAATGATCTAATAGTTCACTTTTCGTTATTCATTAAGATTTTTTTAAACATTGCTAAGATATTAAATTAATGTTGAAAAATGAACATTATGAGATATTATATTTGAAGAGAAAAATTTTTGCTCAGACTGAGAAAAGAAAACCAAAGGTCCTGGGTTTGGGTCTCAGTCTGGGTGAAAATTTTTCTCTTCAAATATAATTTATCCTTCAGTGAAAAGTGTTAAATTAGTAATAAAAACATCATTATGAGATATAATCATTGAAATTTGTCTGAGAACATTTTTTGACAACTCACCTCAAAAAGTTTGTCTTTCACAAAACCGTGGTTTCAAACATAATCACTTCCACTTCAGTCATAACTCCAACTGATATGAAGATGGACATAATTATGTTTGAAACTGCAGTTTTGTGAAAAACAAAAAATTTATGAGATGAGTTGTCAAAAAATGTTCTCTGACAAATTTCATTTGCTGAGGTAATCATATACATACTTATAATGTAGTTTCTGTGTTTTTTTTGTTAAAATGTATGTAGGTGATCCCATCTCGAATAGAATCTCCAAGTCAATGATGAATGTGCCTCTACCTGTCTCTATCATTCCATGGATTGTTTTCTCAAATTTATTCCTATTGGAAAGACACAAATGGCAAACTAAGTTATATTTGAAGAGAAAAATTTTCGCCTAGACCGGGACTCGAACCCGGGACCCTTGGTTTTCCGGGCCAAGTGCTCTACCAACTGAGCTACCGATGCGAGTTACGATCTAGACGCAAATTTTTCTCTTATGTACGTTGTAATTCCCTCGCGCCAAATGCTTGAAACCATAGCTTCTATCTTTGCAAATGGCGGCTTCTTAGTTAAGAAGACATTTATTGGGAATTTAACACTACTTTATAGCCAATAGGGCTTCTATTGACGATTTTATTATTAATTTAACACTTCTCATTGAAGGATAAATTATATTTGAAGAGAAAATTTTTCTCTTCAAATATAATTTATCCTTCAATGAGAAGTGTTAAATTAATAATAAAATCGTCAAACTAAGTTATATTTTATTATTACAAATTGCTGATTTCAGTTTGCGAGTAGCTTTAATTCATGAAGCCTCACTTGTTAGAGCAGCTGCTTTGAGGGCTGTGAGGTATCTCCTGAAGGAAGAGAAAGATGTTAGAATCTTAAATCGACTCGGCTTTCCAGCTCTTATTTGTAGGTAAGTGGCTTCCTAAGTCAATATTAAACCTCAGAATACATATATCAAGACATTTATTGTCATCTATGTTTTGTGAATTATCATGGCTTCGTCTCCAAGATAGGAGAAAATTCCATTGCTAATTTCCCTCCTCAAGATTCTTCACAGTTATTTAGTCTCACATTTTGCAGTATTTATTCTTCAATATAATTTAAATTCATGATTACTTTTTACCCTCTGCAGTTTCATCATTTCATATCACACTTTGTTTCTACTTTCTGAAACTGGATTTCCTAAACTCTGTCTCTATTTTCTGAAGTGGCTTTCTCCCATAAGAAATTAGGATCTGATAGACATTTAGAATCATCTACCATGCTTCATAGTGGAAAAATTACCTTATTGCCTTTATGGACCAAAGTCAGGCTGATATTATGAAATTATATTTGCATAATATTACAGGAGCTTGGACTTGATGCTGAGAAATGACATGGAACGAGTGCAGGCATTGCAGCTGGTTCGTCGCATGCTGCTGCTTGCACCTACAGATGTTGCACCTAGCATAGTACGTTCTCTGGTTTCGCTCGCAAGCAGCGTAACTGAAGAGAAAGACAGAATGTTACGTCCTTGCCTTGCTGTGCTCTCTGAAATCTGTGAGTAATATAATAAACTAAATAATTCTTTATTTTTAATCAAAGCAATGCAGACTATTTACTACAAATTAGGATCTCCTTTATAAATTACTAGCTTATACCCGGTGTGTGCTGCTACACCTAAATGAATTAATATTAATGTATAATTTTTCTCTTCAAATATGATTTATCCATCATTGAGATGTATGAAATTGATAATAAAAACATTGAAAAAAGCCGTACTGGCATTTATAATGTAATGTATAATTCCCAAATATGTCTTCTTAATATAGGAGCCGCCACTTGCAAAGATAGAAGCAAAGGCTTCATAGCATTTGATGGGTGGGAATTACAACGTATATAGAGAAAAATTTGTGTTTAGATTGGTACTTGCTCAGCTAGCTCAGATGGTAGAGCACTTGGTCTACAGAACCAAGGGTCCTGGGTTCAAGTCCCGGTCTGAGCGTATAATTTTTCTCTTCAAATATGAAAATTAACGTGCTTTTATGTTTAGTAAAATAATCAGAAGGAAAAATTTATATCGTAATTATTTTTAGATACGCTGTGCTGTTATCCGGGAATCTACTCATCCATATCTTCTTGGCATAAATGAGCCGAAAGATGGAAAATTAATGTACTTCTTATGATTAGTTGAATAAGTAAAATGAAAAAAATTATAAATGTATATTGTAATTATTTTAAGATTCCCCGTGCTGATTATCTGGTGTTGTCCGGGAATCTACTTATCTCGATCTTCTTGGCATAAATGAGCTGAAAGACAAAATTCGTTATTGTGAGTTATCTGTAAAAGAATACCCACCATGTTCTGCTATGCTTGCACAGGAATCTACGTACTTGTCTTGATCTTCTTGGCATCAATGAAAGACAATTCATAATGTACACTGCCACTCAGAAACCATGAATGCTTAAAATATTCAAAGTTTTACGTCTTCTGCGCCGCAAATGTACCATATTATTCACATGACTACACATATTTAAGTAGTTTAAGTTTGCTTATTTGGTTTAGTAGTCTGAAATGAGTTACAGATCAGACTGGATAGTGTATATTAATGATTCATTTTTTACATCTTACCTCATATTTTATGTTTTCTTTAAACACTGGAACTAGTATTGTTTATTTTTTATTATTTCACTCACCTCATACTTCATAATTCATAGCAGACCCTGGGTTTCTTCACATCTTTTGTGACATTCTCAATGCTGCGTCACGTTCACAACTGCCGTCCAATGGCCTTCTATCCTGCAGACTGACCTCCGCGCCATCTGGTGGCCGACCGAAGAATTTCCAAATCAGTCCTCTTTCTTTATAACCGGGTATTTCAAAATTCATAGTTGTATTTTCATTCTTGCATATGTAAATTTTTTCCCGGTTATAAAGAAAGAGGACTGATTTGGAAATTCTTCGGTCGGCCACCAGATGGCGCGGAGGTCAGTCTGCAGGATAGAAGGCCGTTGGACGTCAGTTGTGAACGTGACGCAGCATTGAGAATGTCACAAAAGCTGTGAAGAAACCCAGGGTCTGCTATGAATTATGAAGTATGAGGTGAGTGAAATAATAAAAAATAAACAATATTAAAAAACCTCATAGTGTTATTTCCTATCTACATAACTTAATAAAGTTGGCTATCAAGTCATAGGAAAACAAGAATAACGTAAACAACTGGAACAAGATGGCGGCTTCAAACATACAACATTTCAACGAACATTTTTCGAAAACTAAGATAGAAATTAAAAGATATTTGAAATTAAAAGAACTTAGAAGCAAAAGAGCTGCAGATATCAAATTCATTAACAAATGTTTAGAAAATAATATCACTCCAAAATTTGTCCGGAAAATGGTTAAAAACAACAATAACCAACACCAAAAAAGTTTAGAAAAGAAAACTCTCAATTTGAAAAAAATTAAACATTACACAACTATAAGTAAAATAGACGTAGAACTGTACTTTTTACATCTAAGATTAACCAACAGTTTAGGACAAATAATTTGGGATAACCTGGAAAAAAACTTCTACAACCAATTGAACCTCAAAATGAAGAAAAAAATTTGATGTACAAAAGAAAAAGATAATTAATTTAAAACCTGTTTTAAAAAAATTGAAGAAAAATATAAGTACAAAAAGTATAACCACTACATTAGGGAGGGATAAAGAAAATGAGAATAATATAATTAAAAAAATTTTTCTCTTCAAATTTAATTTATAATATAATTAACCTATCACCTGAAAACTTTACAAAAGAAGAAATATCTATTTTGGACAAGGGATTGAAACATGCATTAGTTACTCTAACAATTTAGAAGATTACATAGCTGATGTTGAAATTGCTATAGATGACATGAATTATGAAGAACAAACAATAATCAGAAAAGAATGTGGGGAAGTTATTAAAAAAATTAAAAACACAAAAATAGAAAACATATGCAAAACAAATATGAAGAAAGTAAGAAACATTAATAATAAAAATGTTGTTTTTTCAAAGTCAGACAAAGGGAATAATTTGGTAATTTTGGATAAAGAAGATTATAATGATAGGATGGAGAATTTATTAAAGGGGGAAGAATATGAAAAAATTAAAACAAATCCTCTCGCAAAAACAATTAAAGAAGTTGAAACCAGCCTAAAATCAATTAAAAAAATTATGACACAAAAGGAAAAGTTTAAATTAAAAATACCAAATCCCAGAAACCCCAACATTCATGGTCTTCCTAAAATCCACAAAGACGGAAAGAAAATGAGACCTATCATCAACAATATCAACTCACCGACATATAACATATCCAAATGGCTTAACAATAAATTTAAAGGTATGGAAAAATTTGAAAATTTAGCAGTAGAAAATTCTTACCAATTAGTTGAGAAATTAGAAAATGTAGAAATAGAACCTTCAGAAAGATTGGTCTCTTTTGATGTTACTTCATTATTCACAAACGTCCCGACTGACACAACTTTGAAAATTTTAGAAAAATGGTTGAATGAAAACAAATTAGATGATGATAGCGTTAAAGAATACATAAAACTAACAAAATTACTTATTAAATTAATATTAAGAAGCTAAAGCTGTTACTATGATTGAAATAAGTATATTAAAGTACACTACTAAATTATTGTAATCAAATGGTAAAGAGAAAAATTTATGCCTGAACCGGGAATCGAACCCCGAACCTTCAGCTTTCCGTGCTGATGCTCTAACCATTGAGCTAATCCAGGCTTCCTTCCCATCCAAGCATAAATCCTTCCTTTTACCTTACTGTCTTGGTCCCACATTCAAATGCTATTTGTGAATGATGATTCATAGCATTTGAATGTGGGACCAAGACAGTAAGGTAAAGGAAGGATTTATGCTTGGATGGGAAGGAAGCCTGGATTAGCTCAATGGTTAGAGCATCAGCACGGAAAGCTGAAGGTTCGGGGTTTCGATTCCCGGTTCAGGCATAAAAAAAAATTTTCTCTTTACCATTTGATTACAATAACAAAATTACGCTTAAATCAAATGTTCTTCACATTTAGAGGAAAATACTTTAGACAAAAATCAGGACTCGCAATGGGAAATCCATTATCACCATTCTTAGCAGACATGTTTATGGGGAACTTTGAATGTCATGTAACCAAAGCACATCCTTTGATGTTTAAATTTTGGAGAAGATATGTAGATGATATCATAGCAATAGTAAAAGAGAAACAATTAGAAGATGCCATTAAACTGTTAAATATTCAAAATAAAACTATCAAATTTACAATGGAAATAGAAAATAATCATGAAATACCATTTTTAGACCTTAAATTGATTAGGAATGAAGAAAAAAAGAAAATAGAATTTGGAATCTACAGAAAAGAAACTCTCATCGACAATTATATAAAAGCTACTGGATTTAACCATTTTCACACAAACAGGCAGTATTTAATAGTTTAACACACAGACTTGTGAATGTCCCTATGAGCAAAGAAAATTACAATAAAGAGAAAGAACACATCATAAAAATTGCTAAGGATAATGGTTTTCAAAAGAAGATGATACACAAGAAAATAAATAAATTCAAAGAACAAAAAGTCATCAATGAAAGTACTCTTCAGACAGATAAAAATATAGGCAAAAAATTCAAGAAGTTCACATACCATCCTTTGGTATTTGACAAGTTTCAAAAATTTTCAACAAATTCAACATTAAATTAGCACCTAAAATGATTACAGCTTAGGTAATTTAATAAAAACCAACAAAAATGAAAAGATTGAAGACTGCAAAAAAATCGGGAATTTATCAAATTAATTGTAAAGATTGTGAAAAGATATACATAGGAAAAACAAAAAGGAATCTAAATACAAGATTAAAAGAACACCTCAGAATGTTAAAAATGGAGAAACCGAAAAATCTGCAATAGCTGCACATGCCTGGTCAGAAAAACATAGAATAGAAACCAAAACAAAATTACTTAAACAATTGGAAAAACCGAAGGAACTCACAATTTGGGAAAAAATTTACATATGCAAGAATGAAAATACAACTATGAATTTTGAAATACCCGGTTATAAAGAAAGAGGACTGATTTGGAAATTCTTCGGTCGGCCACCAGATGGCGCGGAGGTCAGTCTGCAGGATAGAAGGCCGTTGGACGTCAGTTGTGAACGTGACGCAGCATTGAGAATGTCACAAAAGATGTGAAGAAACCCAAGGTCTGCTATGAATTATGAAGTATGAGGTGAGTGAAATAATAAAAAATAAACAATATTAAAAAACCTCATAGTGTTATTTCCTATCTACATAACTTAACTGGAACTAGTTTTCAAGAGAAAACATCTCTCTCATTTTCAACCGACATTATGACTCGGCTTTTCGTTGGAATCTCCATCAATAACGTTGCCATCTGGTGTTGATTTGATGAACTTTGAAATGAGGTCACGTTCATCAGGAATCTCGAAATTCATGGATTTAAATTTGTTCTTCTGAATATGAATGGATAGTATATGACGAGGCTCTAAAGAATGTAATATCTAATATAATATGAAAAGAAATACATAATGTCAGTTAAAAATCCTATGCATAATTTGTTTATGAATAAGAAGATAAGAAGTTCTTACTGAGCTATTAAAGTTTCAGTAGCATAGATGGTTAATGCAAGAATCATGATAGGTATAGAAATACATTGGTCTCCAGTTCACATCCTGTGCAGTAATTTTTTAATTAACAGATTATTCATCATAGATCTAGAACAGTATGATAAGTTTTCTTTCTGCAAAAGACCATTCATCTGCACATTATATTTAGCATAATGTAATGAATATAAAGACAGTACATATAAAACAGGAAAAATTCACTAGCAGACAGTGGTCAGTTTGGCACCTTTATAGAAAAGGAATAAGGCCTATAATGCCATCCCTATATGTAAGGGCTGTGACATGTTAAGCAATTTAACATATGTGAATAATTTGTACAATCAAACATATGTACCAGTTTAAATATAACATGATTACTAAATAAAGAATGCAGAATACTATTCTGTATCCTGTTTCTGTAAATAGTAATGCTGAAACATTGCTGTAAAAATGTGGAGACATTTCTTAGAATGTTCATAAATAATAACTCCATGGCACGACAGGCCTAGAAGGCCGTTGGCCTACCAGCCGGCTGCTGGCCTCACACCCACATGTGCTATTAACAGAGGTAGACGATCATCCTGCCAGTGTAAGGGTGACATGTGGTCAGCATGTCAGGTCCTCCAGCCATTATAGCTGGTTTTCTTAACCTGGAGCCACTACTTATTGTAGCTAAGCAAATGCCTCATGATGCTGGGTAGGCACTGGTCCCATACTGGCCGAAATTCCATGAGAAAAATTTCCTCCCCATGGTAACTCAAATCAGCACACAGCTCTGCATCAAGGCATCATGCCTTAACCATTCGGCTATGGTGCAGGATATAAACAATAACAAATAAGTCAATAAATAATAAAGTGTTGTCTGTATTATTCTTACCTTATATCATTGTTTTTGTTAGATATATGTTTCGAGACTTATTAGCTTCATCTTCAGTAGTTATAGACTGGTTTTTCCCAAGTTGTCGGCTTATTTTCAAATAAATCAATTCTTATCTTACCTCATACAAGGGAACTGCAATTTTCAAGAGGCATCCCCTCTCATCCTCAGCCGATATCATGACTATCAGATTTTCATTTGAATCTTCATCTGTAACATTGCCACCTGGCATTGATTTGATGAACTTTGAGATCAAATCCTGTTCACCGGGAATTTCAAAATTCATGGATCTAATTATTACGAGTTGGTTATTTTGACTCACCTCATTTTTTTTTATATTCTGCAAACTATAGTTTCATCGCATCTGCGAGATTGTCGATGCATTATCAACTCATGGATCTAAATTTGTTCTTATATATATATATATATATATATATATATATATATATATATATTTCCCCCCCCCCAAACTGTCAGTTCCAAAGGTTTTTCAAAATATTTTAAAAGTTTAGTCTCTTTCCTATGACTCTCCAGCAAACTATAAGCTGCAATAGTTGATTTTTAAACTCCACCAATTTTAATACTTCTAAAGTGTTCCTTTGTGTGAGTGTCCAATATTTGAAGAACCTCATAATATCATTTCCCATAATTAACTCATGACAAATAATTTTGACCTCTCCAGCACTGTTTACTTTCATCATAAACTTGAGAATGGCGGTCAGGCAAGATTTATCACAGTGGCCTTTCCACTGCTGCAGCCAGAAGAGAGGTTGGAGTTCCAGCATCTGCAACAAGATGCTGGGCCAGCCAGTTTTGCCTTGGTGGAGAAGTAAGAAATCATGTAATTCCTGAAAGATCACAAATTTCTTCCCAGAGAGAGGATGCGAGTTTAATTACTGAATTTAGGCATCACCCTTTCTAACTTCCTCTGAATTAATAATCAGGTCTGAATTAATAATGGGCCCTGAGATGCCTCAGTAACCGTGGTATAAGGTCCCTTCGAGCTGTCAGAAAGGTTGGAAATTCAGAAGAATGTGGCTTGTCTGGCCATTGCTTCTACTTGAGAGGACTTTGATTGGAGGTGTAATTTTCTCTGATGAAGTAACTGTCTTGAGTATGAACGACGGTCCTCTCCTTGTATGTCTTAGGGATAGCTACAGTGGAGGAAATTGGTATAAAGGCACTTGTTAGAAGTGTGAACACAAGTTTTTTTTATTTACTCTTTCTTTGGCATTTTTATATCTTAACTTAGGAAGTGATTGAGTATAAAACACACACAAATAATGACAAAAATAATTATCCATTTTCGTCCAAAAAAGTACATGAAAACTGAAACCACTCTCACATATGGGTGGAAATTAGTATAAAGGCACTTTGTGTATTTCACAGATTAAACCAAAAAGACTGAGTACAAAGTTGTAAAATTTAGTTGAACCTCCATTGTTCTTAATTACTTGGAAGATTCTATTTGGCATTGACTTCATGAGGGTGTTTATTTCTTCTACTGAGGTTGAAGGCTACTCTTCTCGAATAGCATTTTTCAGCTCAGTCATTGCCCCAAACTGCCGTCCATTGCAATACAGATGCCTTGCCAGGATCCCCCATAAGTTCTCAATCAGGCTTAAATCAGGACTTCTGGCTGGCCACGTCAAAAGAGGTATTTATATCTTCCTGAACCACTCCTTTGATTTAGCAGACACGTGAATGGAAGTATTATCTTGTTGAAAAATTAGATATTCGCCAAATTCCTCATACATTCGTATCAATTCGGACTCCAGAAGCTCCTCAGTGTAGGACCCAGAATTCATCTTGGTGTGTATCCATGCCAGTTTTGATCTTCCTTTAAAGCGGAATACTGCCGAAATCATAATGTCTCCACCACCGAAGTTTCTACTCATTCTAACTTGCTCTTAGTATGGAGGTCGTGCCAGTAATACTGAAAGCCATCAGGCCCGTCCAGATTAAACTTCTTCTTGTCACTGAATATTACTTTATTCCATTCTGAGGTCCAGGACATGTGTTCTTCAGCAAAAGTCATTCCAGCTTTCTTATGTGCATTGTTCAGAGGTAGTTTACTAAGACTTTTTTTTTTAAATTTTAGGTTCTTCTCTTCTGACAGAATTTGTCTTACTCGCCTGGATGTTAATGACAACTTCAAATCAGCCTGGATTTGAGAAGAAAACATACTCTTACCTTTTGCTTTACGTAAAATGACATGTTTAGTGCGCTCAGACAATTTTCTTGTCCGTCCATTCTTCTCGTTGTTTCTATATTGTGAGCCCAGTTTGACAAAAATATCAATGACACATCTTGAACGTCCCAATTTCGTAGCTATTTGTCGATTGGAAAGGCCCATCTACTTGAAGGCACTAACTCTTGCTTTCTCTTCATTTGATAGAGGCTTTCCACGCGGCATTGTACGCAGTACTGAGTTGTAACTGATGAACGATGCTCACAGACATGTCTTCTCCATGTAACTGCAGTGTTTTGTTTACATTTATGTCTGTGTAAGAGCCAGAAGTTGACCTGGCTTTATACCGATTTCCACCCCTAGGACAGCGTTTTCTTAGTTTTTACATAATATTTACGTATATAATAAATACAAAATGTGGAGACCTGTATGAAATTATGTCCTAGATAATTATATGTAATCTATGACACATATACGGGATTTGCATAAATATTTGAGGTTGTTTTACTACTAAAAGTTAGTGCCTTTATACCAATTTCCTCCACTGTACTGATGTAATGCTTGATATGTATGTCCAGTTGCAAGATTGGGTCTCACAAGCCTATCATGTTGGGGGTAGGAGTTCTAGAACATATCCATGGGAGGTTCAACATGGCAGCCTTTCTCCATATTTTGGAGAATATATTAGTTTCTAAAGTTTTGCTATTTAAACATAATTTTTTCCTGCTCTAAGTCTTATATGAACACAATTATTCTCATATGTCTCTTCTATTCACTGATGTCTTCAATTAAAATATTTTCTTGTAGCTGCTTTTCAGATCACTTTCACTTGTCCATTACTTGGAAGTGACTGATTGGTCGATCAAATTGTATATTTTCTATATGCAATGGTCAGAACTATCTGGATTTCCTAGTCTGGACCTCTCTCGACTTGAAAGCCCAAGAGGTTGATCATTCCAGAAGTGATGTACAGATGCATGTGGAAACATCTCTGCAGGCCCCTCTGATTCGCAATCACCAGCCTATGAATCTTCTTCTACCATATAATACAAGGTGTGATTCCCACTGCTGCCTGAAAATTTCAGAAGTCAGCCAACAATGCATCACAATATGGTGTAACTGCAACAAGAATATTTAGCCAATATTTTATGAAATTATGATATATTTTGAAGAGGTAATCTAAATGGATGTAGGTTGGAAAATGTCTCAAAATAATTCTAGAGTTATTAAGAAAAGCTGCCATGCTTTATCACTGATCGTGATTCCCTGAACAACCACTTGATCAGATCTCTCACCAACAGCCATCTATTGAGAAAAAGAGAATTTGAATAAGGAACACTTAAAATCATTTGAAGCTTTGAACATACATTCAATCAGTCACTAAATATTAGGAAGGTAGAAGGAAAATGCCTTTATTGTCAAATTCTGAATATTAGACATATAATATTTTGAAAAGAAAACCAGTGAATTATTTATACACTAACCCTGTTACTAATAATCTATATATAACTTTTATATAAGGTTTGCATATATCTCAGTTGAAAATTCTTACTAATAAACACTGTATTATGCTATGCAGTGTATAAGAGGTGTACAACTCTATAAGGGAATTGTTACACATGTCTTTGCCCTTGTTTAAGGATTGTATAACAAGGGAAAATGACAGACTCTATGATTAGCTGATTGTTTTCTTATAATAGTGATGAACGTTTCCTTAAATTTAACACAAAAATGAACACTTTAATGACCGATGGGTACACAATACAAATAATATTAATAAGGCTCTTGGTAGGAAAATAAAGCATTATAAAATGCCTCTTTTGTTACATTCATTCTTGATTAATAATATTTTGAAATTGAACACTGTTTCACAAAAGAATATGTTCTATAATAGTTGCTGTGAAACTTGATTTAACCTGCATGTCGTTTAAATACTTATAATATTATTATAACAAAAGTTTCTTACATCATTATATCATGTATATTATATATTAATATAGACCAGCCTTATGGGCTAGTGGTCAGTGTTTCTGACTTCTGTTCGTGAGGTCCCAGGTTCGATTCCTGATCAAACCATAGGAATTTTTCTTTAAAGGGAATCATTCCCATGGTTGCTCATGGTCTGGAATTTAGGTTAAGAACTCACCTGGTGCTTCATTATCATTTATCATCCATCATATCATAGAAGTAATGTATATCTGCCTTCTAGGCGCCCCAACTTCAGAATTGGGTTACGATTAAGCCAATGCCAGTAGAGAACACCAGAAATGTCGAAATGACAACAGGTGGCATTGAATAAAAAAATATATATGTTAATATACATACCGATATAAAAATGTTTTTAATTATTAAGGTAATATTTTTGTAGTGAAGTTTTCTTAAGCCTAATGGTCTTGAGGTCAGAACTTCTGACTACAGTCCATAAGGTCTCAGGTTCGATTCTTGATCAAACTACGGAAGATTTTTTTTAGCTTCTTAATATTAATTTAATAAATAATGCTATAGCTATGTGGAGTCCCTTCATGTCTTCTTCAGGTAGAAGCCATTCATTGTGTATTTGTGAATGATGATTCATAGCATTTGAATGTGGGACCAAGACAGTAAGGTAAAGGAAGGATTTATGCTTGGATGGGAAGGAAGCCTGGATTAGCTCAATGGTTAGAGCATCAGCACGGAAAGCTGAAGGTTCGGGGTTCGATTCTCGGTTCAGGCATAAATTTTTCTCTTTACCATTTGATTACAATAATTTAGTAGTGTACTTTAATATACTTATTTCAATCATAGTAACAGCTTTAGCTTCTTAATATTAATTTAATAAATAATGCTATAGCTATGTGGAGTCCCTTCATGTCTTCTTCAGGTAGAAGCCATTCATTGTGTATTTGTGAATGATGATTCATAGCATTTGAATGTGGGACCAAGACAGTAAGGTAAAGGAAGGATTTATGCTTGGATGGGAAGGAAGCCTGGATTAGCTCAATGGTTAGAGCATCAGCACGGAAAGCTGAAGGTTCGGGGTTCGATTCTCGGTTCAGGCATAAATTTTTCTCTTTACCATTTGATTACAATAATTTAGTAGTGTACTTTAATATACTTATTTCAATCATAGTAACAGCTTTAGCTTCTTAATATTAATTTAATAAAATTAAAACATACTTATTTTTTCCGTATCTCCCTAATTAGAGAATCTCTATTTATTCTTGTCCAAACTCATTTCTTACACAATCACTAGTTGATGTTTTCTTTCCTGTTACAAACTGCGCGTAATATTCTCTGATGCCATTATGACGAATATCTGTCATTATGTATAAGGCTTGTATTGTTATATAGCTCCTGTACAACTTTTATTAGTAAGGAAATTATACATGATTTACATAAGGCTTATACATTGTATAACTAAACAACTGATGATAGCTTGTATAAGAGATTTTTATTAGCAAGACTGTTATTGAAGAGCTTTTGTCATGTTTAAAGGCATATTGAACCCAGAAATATTCATCAGTTGTGGAGGAGTTGGTGCAGTTCTTTCTGCACTGCAGGACAATCAGTTGCCACGCATTACAGAAGCATTATGTGGAGTGTTGCTGTGTCTGCTCAACAATCCTGCAACCAGAAGTAAAGCTGGAATAAGTCTTCAGTCCCTTGCTGCACCATACTGTGATTTCAGACTTTATACTGATCGGAATAGGTAAGTTTGATACTTTATAAAATCAGTAAAATGAAGATCAATGGTTATTTTAGGAAGTAATATTTTGAGGTTCTTTTAATCAAGTTTTTTTTTTTTAGTCTGGAAATATCTTACCTCAATTTAATGTTGATTTGTTCTCGAACATATTTTGATATAATCTTCTGTATCATTTTCAGCTTGCCCAGACTGGGCAAGCTGCACTTGTTACTGAGACATTTTTATTTAACAGTGAACAACAATGAATTATTTACATGTTTTTCTTTATTTAAGTTATATTTAAATATTAAAAGAATTTTTAAAATACAAAATTATTAACTTTAACTTCCATATTTATTATGATATTAAAATCCTGCTTTAAGCGTAACAGAAAGAGTGTACGAATGAAAACAAAAGGCATTGTGAAATGGAAACAAGGTGAGTCAAACAATAACATTAACATCAGCTTCTGCACTGACAATCATAATAGCAATATTTTTATTAAGGGTGGTCAATATCTTAATAAACAAGTATTATATTGCACTTTCCTGTTTGGGAACAATCCCTTCTACTGGTACTCAGGCGAATGAAATGCTGACCACTGTTGTGCTACCAATAGTCAGCATTCTCACAGTGCAACTTTTTTTTCTCATTAAATAGCATAGTTTTCAAAAACCTGATACAATAGATGAGAAATTTGGCCATGTTCTATGAATGAAGATACAAAGCCAAGCCTGGCCTTGAATACCTGTGTCCCTGAAACTTTATATAAATCGTGCATCCACAATTTAATTTACAAAAATATGGTAAATAAGTGCATCAAATACATGAGTAAATACTGTATTTTATGAATTTGTGAATTAGTTTTGGAATTCTTACCTCACTACTGACTCATTTCAACCCATCTGTAAAACCTCAATTTCAGTCCTTGTAACATAAATACCTTTTAATGTTTTGATTTTATTATTAATTTAACACTTCTCATTGAAGGATAAATTATATTTGAAGAGAAAAATTTTCGCCTAGACCGGGACTCGAACCCGGGAAAGCCAAGGGTCCCGGGTTCGAGTCCCGGTCTAGGCGAAAATTTTTCTCTTCAAATATACCTTTTAATGTTATTTCACTATATTTCAATTTTTTTTAAATCTTTATTTTTGATTTTAGAAAGCATCTTAATTTAAATGAAACTTGTTTTTACTGAAATGAAATATATGTATTTTTAATCAGGGAGGAACGTGAGAATTTATTCTACTGCAGCAAGTTGGCACTTCTTTCCATCCTGCGTTCATGGCCTGGTTTACTTCACTTTTGTCATCCTGCAAACAGTTCTGGGTTGAAATCTCTAGTTGATAAATATCTTTTAATGTTATTTCACTATATTTCAATTTTTTTTAAATCTTTATTTTTGATTTTAGAAAGCATCTTACTTTAAATGAAACTTGTTTTTACTGAAATGAAATATATGTATTTTTAATCAGGGAGGAACGTGAGAATTTATTCTACTGCAGCAAGTTGGCACTTCTTTCCATCCTGCGTTCATGGCCTGGTTTACTTCACTTTTGTCATCCTGCAAACAGTTCTGGGTTGAAATCTCTAGTTGATAAATATCTTTTAATGTTATTTCACTATATTTCAATTTTTTTTAAATCTTTATTTTTGATTTTAGAAAGCATCTTACTTTAAATGAAACTTGTTTTTACTGAAATGAAATATATGTATTTTTAATCAGGGAGGAACGTGAGAATTTATTCTACTGCAGCAAGTTGGCACTTCTTTCCATCCTGCGTTCATGGCCTGGTTTACTTCACTTTTGTCATCCTGCAAACAGTTCTGGGTTGAAATCTCTAGTTGATATCCTCTCCCTTAATCAGCTGGATGTCCGGGTATGTTAAAATATTGTGATTACTTAACTGTTTTTTTATAAAGTTGTATAGATCATGGATACTCTGACTGGAAATAATCATTATTCTAAGGATAGAAAGTTGATTTTGGAATGAATATTTTTGGTTCATATCTAATGTTGAGCAATTGATGATATTTGCTTTCTTCAACTCCATGTTTAAAAGGGAGATTTGAAATTGAATGAAGGATAGACAGAGAAAATGTTAAACCCAATCCATCCTCATTAAGATTTCAGGAAATTTTCAATTGTATAGGAAGACTAAAAAATACTACCTGAGGAAAATATTATCTAATTTATTCAGTGTTGTATAATCTCCTGAGCTAAATGTAAAGTAATACCATGGAAAGTATTATCATACAAATAACACACTAAAATAAAATTAAGTGGTGAAATATATTTAAGTAAAATTGTATCACTTCACCTCATCTTCTTCTTCTTCTTAGACTTAAAATATAAAATTATGGAATATTCACCTGAAAGATCCGTCTCAACTTAGACGGACCTTTCAGGTGAATATTCCATAATTTTATATTTTAATTTTGAATAATACCTCAATGGAACACATCATGAATCTTATAAAGGTCTTCGTAGACTTGTTTTGGGACCTTATTTAGTTTTATCCTCAAGTACTTTCATGACCCTTATGTCATCTTGAAGAGCTACCTCCTACTCCCTCTGCAGAGGGAGAAATCAAGTAATTTTCCCTAGGAATTTCATAGTTCATTAATTTCTCCTTATAATTTTTTTTAATGCAGATTTTTCTCAAACTGAGAGCTCTTTAGGTTTTTCTATTTGTTTACTTTAACCTGTCTTTTGATGTGATGTTTTTCTGAGCATATGTGGGCTGCTATAGCAGATTTTTCTACTTTTCCATTATTGAAATTCCTGAGATGTTCTTTCACTCTGGTATAATGTGAGGTGAAGTGATACAATTTTACTTAAATAAATGATAACTCAGAGTATGAGGTGAGTCGATTAAAATATGTTCTCCACTCACTATTAATGATAACTCAGAGTTCAAAGTTAAAATTGGGAAATGAAATATGAGGTAAGATGTTAAAATGACTCATTAATTTATTAATAACTCAGAGTGTTAATTCCTAAAAAGTCAAGTGAAATATATACTACAAATACCACCAAATATTTTATTAACTTTGTGTAATATTACATCTAATAATAAGTAAATTGTGATATTGAACTTTTATAGGAAGAAATCACTATGAGGTTTAATTTAAGTTGAATTAAATGCTTCATACCTCTGCTCATATCAAGTCTTCTAAGTAGACCGCAGTTTCAAATCCTTGGCGGATTCATCTTCAGTGCCCTCTTGTTGACTCATGTTACGTCGATCAGAAGAACTACTACTTCTTTATTAATAGTGAATGGAGAACATTTTTTTAACAACTCATCTCATACAACATTAATTTAAATATACTTCTTTCCTCTGTTGGTGGACTGATAAACCTCTGGATCCAGTCAGAATCCGCGGGAATTTTGAAGTTCATAAGTTTTTCTTTCTTGTTTTTTTGAATGTGGATTTTTTCCCAAACTGTGAGTTCTTTTTGTTTTTCTATTTGTTTAATTAGACTGGCTTTTGATTCAATTAGATGTTTTTCAGCTGCTCATGCTTGGTCCGAAAAATATCTAATTGAATCAAAAGCCAGTCTAATTAAACAAATTGAAAAACAAAAAGAATTCATGGTTGGAAAATAATCCACATTAAAAAAAAACAAGAAAGAAAAACTTACGAACTTCGAAATTCCTGTGGATTCTGATTGGATCTGGAGGTTTATCGGTCTACCAACAGAGAGAAGAAGATTGACATAATATCTGTCAATGAGAGGGTACTGAAGATGAATCTGCCAAGGACTTGAAACCACGGTCTATTTAGAAGACTGGATATGAGGAGAGGTATGAAGCATTTAATTTAACTTAAATTGTGATTTTTTTTATATCATGAACATAAGCAAATTAAATAATTCCAAAAAGGCTATGTAGAGAAATAAAACTTTAGGTTAGTTTACTGAAATATTTCATGCACTTGAGAATTACCAACCTAACTACATAATGCTGTATTTAAAGTGGGTGGGGGGGGGGAAGTTGGCTGTGTGATTTCCAGTATTTGAGTGTATGTCCTAACTGAAATGTTTGTTTGTTATTAGTAGAGCTCAGATGTTTATGACCTTAAAATGTTTAAAAAATGTCCTATAATACTCCCCTAAAATTCTCTTAAAATGACCTAAAAGTGTAAAAAAAATGACCTAATGAAAATATTAAATTTCTTAATAATTAACTAATTAATAATTTAAGAATTAAATTAATGTTTTTATCATCTCACCTCATATCCTTTTTCTTCTATACTGCCGTTTCGGAGCTTATCTCCATCTTCAGTAGCCTCTGGTCGATCGGTGTTATGTCGTTTCTTGGCGGTTTTCTTCTTATTTCTATTGGTAGACCGATGAACCTCTGGATCAGGTCAAAATTTGCGGGAGTTTCGAAATTCAGGAGTGTATCTTTTTTATTTTTTTGGATGTGGATTTTTTCCCAGACTGTGAGTTCTTTTTGTTTATCTATGTGTTTGATTAGGCTAGCTTCTATATCGATTAAATGCTTTTCAGACCAAGCATGGGCTGCTACAGCTGACTTGTCCACTTCACCCTTATTTACATTTCTAAGGTGTTCTTTCAATCTGGTTTTTAAATTTCTTTTTGTTTTTCATATATAGATTTTGTTGCAATCCTTACATTTGATCTGATATATTCCTGATTTATATTCTTCTCCAATTTTTTTCATTTTTGTTGGTTTTAATTATCATGTTTAGGCTGTATTCATTCTTTGGGGTCAATCGAATGTTAAACTTATTGAACATTTTCTGGAACTTGTGGTGTTTTAAAGGATGGTAAGTGAATTTTTTGAATCTTATGTTCTCTTCTGTTTGTTTTTTAAGTGTGCTTTCATTGATTAGTTTTTGCCTTTTAAACTTATTTATTTTCTTGTGTACCATGTTTTCTTCATAACAATTTTCTGTTGCTACTATAACCAGGGCTCACCCATTATTTTCAAATTTTGGCGCAGATATGTTGACGATATAATAGCTATTGTAAACCATAAACAAATAGAAGATGCCTTAAAACTCGTGAACCTTCAGAGCAAAACTGTAAAATTCACAATGGAAACTGAAACTGACAGGCAAATTTCATTTTTGGATCTAAACCTAACTAGAAAAAAAAAAATAGAATTTGGAATATACAGAAAGAAACCACATAAAGATAACTATATTAAGGCATCAGGATTCAACCATTTCGCTCACAAAGAAGCTGTATTCAATAGTCTAACACACAGATTGGTGAATGTACCCCTGAACCGAGAAAAATATGAAGAAGAAAAAGAATACATAATTAAAGTAACAATAGAAAATGGTTATGAAGAAAATATGGTACACAAGAAAATAAATAAGTTTAAAAGGCAAAAACTAATCAATGAAAGCACACTTAAAAAACAAACAGAAGAGAACATAAGATTCAAAAAATGCACTTAACATTCTTTAAAACACCACAAGTTCCAGAAAATTTTCAATAAGTTTGGCCCCAAAGAATGCATACAGCCTAAACAAGATAATTAAAACCTACAAAAATGAAAAAATTGGAGAAGAATATAAATCAGGAATATATCAGATCAAATGTAAGGATTGCGACAAAATCTATATAGGAAAACAAAAATAAATTTAAAAACCAGATTGAAAGAACATCTTAGAAATGTAAAAAAAGGGTGAAGTGGACAAGTCATCTGTAGCCCATGCTTGGTCTGAAAAGCATTCAATTGATACAGAAGCTAGCCTAATCAAACACACAGATAAACAAAAAGAACTCAAAGTCTGGGAAAAAATCCACATCCAAAAAAATAAAAAAGATACACTCCTGAATTTCGAAACTCCCGCAAATTTTTGACCTGATCCAGAGGTTCATCGGTCTACCGATAGAAATAAGAAGAAAACCGCCAAAAAACGACATAACACCGGTCGACCAGAGGCTACTGAAGATGGAGATAAGCTTCGAAACTGCAGTATAGAAGAAAAAAGGATATGAGGTGAGGTAATAAAAAACATTAATTTAATTCTTAAATTAAACTTCATAGTGTTCTTTCCATGTGAAAGTTAAATAATTAATAATTATTAATTTATTAATTAGAAATTGTCTAAGAGAAATAATTATTATTGATTGGGGTAACTATTCTATAGCAATTCCTGTTCTAAGTAATATAAAATAATTAACAAAATAAAAATTATCACTACGTCAATCTCATTTCTATTAAACTAATATGAAAATTTATTAATATATTAACATAGCTTAGTTGGCATTGCGATACACCACCGTGGTCATCCTTAAGTTATCAAAAGTGAACGATCGGCAGTTGTCAGCTAACAAGGTTTTATATGGTTTAATGTGTCTTCCTAACATTTTATTAAATAGTTTTTATGCCTTGTTGATTCGTCTGGAAGAGTATGACCTAGGGTGTTCAAGAAAATCACGTAGTTTAGAATTGTTTAGTTTTTCTAGTTGAATATTTGCACTGACAAACACTTCACATAATTCTTTAAAAAATAGAGATGACTTGCTATTTGATGTGGAAGCATTTTGTTTTAACAGTAATCGAGGCACTTTTCTTTTGTTCATATTTTAAGAGCCTGCAAATGTTTCTCACGCCCGATATGTTGATGTACTGTGAAACGTTTATCTGCAGCGACTTTAATTTCGCACACCTTGCAAAATAATACACTCCCTTCAGCAGAAAATACTTGTTCACTGAATTCTGTTACATAGTCTTAAATGGATAACACTAAACACTTTTTATTTTGGCATTTTGCACTTCACGAAAATCAACACAACCATACAGAAACACTACTCTCGTTAGACTAATGGAAATATTACAAATCGAAAGATTCCCGCATTGAAGGAGAAGTCCCGAATCAATCCACGTGAAGTCAGAGTACAGTGGTTTCATGTTATATTGAGGCAATGCTCTGTGGTTTCTCACTGACTTTCCTGAGCACAAGAAACAAGATAGCAAAAAAATACATAAAAATGAACATTTAACCATAGATTATTTAAAAACTGACTTATAAAAGTACGAAAAATAAATAAAATGACCTAAAATAACAAATAAAGTTTGTAAAATTACTTTATCAGAAAAAAGTGAAAAAAAAATGCATGATCTATAAAAACCTCATATATCTAACATATTTATTGCACAATGCACTTAATTATTAATCTGCATCGTCTCTGACAACTCATAAAAAAGATGACATTTTATCAAAATCCGGGCCTTAGTTATTAGTAATTTTGTAAAGTATTAAAATTTAATTACAATGCACATTTTTATATTTTCCAGAAAGGTATATTGGATTTGCTGTATGATTTATTGGGTCTACCACAACCAGAATGGACAGATGAGTTCAGTGTTGCTCTTGAAGCAATAGATCCTTCTCATCCTCGTGATGCTTGGAAACTGCAAGATGGGTTCATAAGTGCAGAAGGGAAAGATGTTTTGCCCCATCTTGCAAAATACAGGTAATAAAATAACTTTCATACTCTCTTTCAGAAACTATAAAGTCTTGGACATATTAAATTTTGCCATATTTTTGGACACTTAAAATGAATAAAATTCTAATTCAATAATACATTTTATAGATCAATCTTGCAGGTTAAGTAATTTCAGTGTCTCTTCATATATTTAGAATTTATAACAGAGAAAATATCATCTACATATCTATACCGGGGCACGCCGTAGCGTAGTGGTTAAGGCACTGAGCTACAAGCCGGAGGGTCGAGGGTTCAAGTCCCGTTGGGGTCAGAATTTTTAAACTGACCCAAACCCTCTGGCGGCACTATGGCCCTGGGGTCGACTCAGCCTCTAACGGAAATGAGTACCAGACGCTTGTTCTGGGGTAAAGGCGGCCGTCACGCAGGGCTGACAACCTGGCTGACATCAAGTGCCGATTGTCTAGAAAAAGTGGGAGCCTTAACTTCCTACTACCCCAAGGGCCTCCTGAGGCCTGTTGTGGGATCACTTTTTTTTTTACATATCTATACCAACACTTAGGGTCGTATGCAAATACATTAGTCTCTACTCAAATTACTTCCAATCACTGGTGAGCTGAGATCGAATTAACGGCCGCCTTACCGGTCATGCATGAATGTTGACGTTTTCTTAATATTGGCAACGAATTACCCAGAATTCTCAGCGATAAAACCACTTCCGTTATTTTCGTCTGCTATAGAGGAATGCATTTTTGCTTGCATCCCGCAAATAATACCGTATACAAACACGTCTGCGACGAGCAATATTACGCCGATTCTCCTGTTCTTCCAGTTGAATTCTTTGATAGACTCTTTCAAATTCATCTTCTCCGCGTATACTGAAAACATGATCGAAGTCTTCAAGGTCCGACATCTTGGATAAGTTTCAAACTACATCGGTTCCCTTCGGGATTTTCACATAAGTTTATATCTTGAGCTACGATATTAAGGTACCTTGTCAGGAAGCTTACAATTATTACCGCGTGAATAGATTTCTGAGTAAGAAAAATGTGTTTGGATAAAACTTTATCAGCAGAGAATGCCTTTTACTGTCTAATGCGTTCAAACATTCGACCTTTAAAAACCAAAAGGGTAAGCATTGGTGATGTGACACTTGAGATAACCCATAAATAAATTGGCCAAAAATAGTGAAAGTGGGTTACCCATAGACAAACCTGAGATTTAGTAAATAAGTTTAGTCTGCCCTCATATTATCTCATAATTAGTTGTTTCTTGTAAGATACATTTCAAAGCTTCTTAGCTTCATCTTCAGTTGGTACATCTCAAAGCTTCTTACAAGAAAACTAATTATGAGTTAAGATGAAGGAAGACCAAACATTCATAAATTAATTAGTCATTTTTACGTCTTATGACATATTTCATGTTTCTTTAAACACGGGAACTAGTTTTCAAGAGAAACATTTTTCTCATTTTAAACCGACATTATGACTCATTATGAAAACTAGTTCCTGTGTTTAAAGAAACATGAAATATGAGATAAGGTGTAAAAATGACTCATTAATTTATGAGTTAAGAACCTCATAATGTTATTTCCCATATTTAAATATGAAGGCCAAACATATTTATTAAATAGAACCTCATAATGTTACTTCTTAATGTATTTTCATAAACCTGAGATTTGGTTATAAAATTTTCCATTGAAGGTGAAAAAAAAATATTTATACAAAGTTTTGTAAGATTTAAGTATTCTTCTATTATTTATGATAATATACATTAGATATGCATGACTCATATTATCTAAAAGAAACTTCATAGTGTTAAATTAATAATAAAAACATTCATAGTGATACTTCCTTGAATTTTAAATTCTTCTATTTCCCTTTTTAATTCTAAGGAAATAAACCATTTTTTTAAAAAAAATATTTAACATCTTTTTAACTGAAATGCTAGGAAACAAAGAAATGACATGAAATGAAACCCATCTGTCATTAGGATCCAATGAGATGTAATTCAGTTCTTCGACTAATTTAATTGAATTTTCAATATTTTGTTGTTGAAACTTGGTAATTCGTTACATTTTTTTGGTGAGCCATTTTGCCAAATTATAACAAGGAGAGCCAATATTATTAATGGTGTGTCTCATCTTATTTCTTTCCTTGTGTATTTTAGGAAGTCCATACACTTTTGGGTTTTGTGGGTTTGAACTTTTATTTTAGAAAGAAAAATTAATGCTCAGACCGGGATTCGAACCCCAGATCTTTGACTATACGCATCAGTATGATAACAATTACACCATCTGAACTCCGATACAAATGTCAACAATTCTTTCCACTTATATAATTCTCTGAGATCTGGGGTTCGAATCCTGGTCTGTGCATTAATTTTTCTTTCTAAAATAAAACTATAGTATGTCCAATTCTGAAACATGTTAATTTAAAATATAACATCAAAATTGAAACTTTTAGTTTGTATTTATCTTGATGATATGTTTAATGTGATTTGATATACTGTTAAATGATTTTATTGATTTAGGTAGAGGATTAGACTTAATTTCTTCATATTTGAAGAGAAAAATTGTATGCTCAGACCAGGGTTTGAACCCAGGACCTTTGGCTTTCTAGGTCAATGCTCTACCGCTGAGCTATCTGAGCACTCCAATCTAAATGCAACTTTTTATCTTATACATTGTTAATTCCGGATCGCCAAATGCTACGAACCTTTGCTCGATTATGCAAATGGCAGTTTCTTATTTAAGAAGATATTTATTGGGAATTTAAACATTACTTTATAAAACCAGTAGGTCTTCTTTCAATGTTTTTATTATTGATTTAAAACTTCTGACTGAAGGACAAATTATATGTGAAGAGAAAAATGATATGCTTAGACTGGGGTTTCAACCCAGGATTTCTTCATATTCATATGAATTTAAGAGCTGGTTCATTCTGTTTAAATAAATGGATTGATCTTAAATAACTATTAAATCCCTTTATCTGCTTTCAATATTATTACATTTTTTTTTGTTAATTTTTTTTTTCAAAGTTTTCATATTTTATTGTTATGTAACTTTTTATTTGTCTTACGAGGGTGGATCAAATATAAACTGGAATTTGTATCTGGAGGATCTGGCAGCGAACTGCAGAGGTTGCTGTTTGGAGAGAAAGTTGGTGGGGGTGTCTGGAGTAGGGATCTTGATGTGTCGCACTCCGAGAGCGGCTGCTTGCTTCAGTATGCCATGAGCGAGCAAGAGGTACACACGTCTGTTGCGCAATGCATTATTATTAAGTTTTTGGCGAAAGAAGGCACTAAACCTTCTGAAATTTTGAGAAGGCTCCATGCGCAGTTCGGGGAAGCAACCCTTTCGAAGATGCAGGTGTATGATTGGCGCAAAAAATTTTTAGCAGGCCGGGATTCAGTGGAAAATTAGCCCCACCAAAGACGGCAACGAACAAGCATCACTGCAGACAACATTCGTGCTGTACGGGACCTTATTGAGGAGGATCGACGCGTAACAATTTCTGAAATTGTTTCACACGTTGGAATAAGCTTCGGAAAGCATCATATCGCAACAAGTGCTGCCGCTGACTACACGTCATCCCTCATTCTTCAAGGACGGCATCAAAAATTTGCCAACTCGATGGCAAAAGTCTGTTGGAAATGCAGGAGACTATGTAGAAAAAATGAGGTGGTGGTTTTGTATTTTTTTGTTAATTCAATAAAATTGTAAACAATAATTCCAGTTTATATTTGATTCACCCTCGTAATATCTTCAAAAACTTTTTCATAATCTTTTTTTGATGATTTCATAATTCACTATTTATTAGTTATTAACTTGAAAACCTCAACGTTATTTCCCATAATTAATTTGTGATATTTAATTGAATTATGATGTTAATGTGTAAATTATATTCATGCTGATCGTCTGATTGAGTTATTGAAGATAAACATGTGGCTATTGAGGCTTCATTCTCATCCAAGCACAAACTTCTCTCTTTAATCCAATCTTAATTTCTCTTATCCCAGAGTGGTGAATATCATTTACAATATAGTTTAGTTGCTTCTAAATCAATAAGACATGATGGGATTTTTACACAGCTAAAGCTGTTTTTATGATCAAATTAATATTGCGTAGAAGGGCTATTCTTATGATTGAAATAAGTAATTAAATGGTAGAAAATCAGAATATAAAGCTAAAGTCAAGGATTCAAGTCCCAGTTCAAGCAGAAATTTTTCTCTTTACCATTAATTGAAATATCTTAACTGTTATAAAATTACTATAGGAAGTAACATTATGAGGTTCTTCTTAATAAATAAGGGGACACACCATAGCATAGTTGGTTAAGGCAGTCTGCTACAAATCGGAAGGTCGAGGGTTCGAGTCCTGATGGGGGTCAATGTTTTTAAAAAACTGATCCAAACCTTTTCGTGGCACCATGCCCTGGGATTGACTCAGCCTCCAATGAAAATGAGTAGCAGACACTTGAGGGTAAAGGTGGCCGTCATGCAGGGCTGACAGTGCAGCTGACATCAAATGCCAATTCTTCAGAAAAATTGGGAGCCTTAACCTCCTACTACCCAAAGGGTCTCCTATAGCCTGTAGCGGGATCACTTTTTATCTTAATAAGGAAGGTTAACCTCATAAAAGTTGAGTTCTTTTAGGACATGTTTCAATTCAGACTTCATTCATTCTTCATTGCATATTTCCAGCCATAGCTGATGATATGATTCCATTGCATAGTTGCACTATTTAAAGAGTTGATTTGTGATTTTTCCTAAGTAAACTATATACAAGCTCTGCAATAGTCCAAAGCTTAGATGTGGGTAAGCTGAATTGAAGTTATATTATTTTGAGTCTGTTTATCTTATCTCAATATTAATGTTGATTTGTTCTTGAACATGTTTCAATTGGATATCAATCATCTTTAGCATCTTGCCCAGACTGGTTGGATTTATGTTGTAAACCCTGGATTTATAAATACAACCAATCTGGGCAAGATGCTGAAGATGATTGATATCCAATCGAAACATATTCAAGAACAAATCAACATTAAGGTAAGATAAAGACTCAAAATAATATAATTAAAAGAACCTCAAAATATTACTTCCTTAAATAAAACATGAATTGAAGTTAAGTTATGTAGGTAGGAAATAACACTATGAGGTTTCTTTAATTTATGTTGAGTTGTTTTTGACTCACCTCATACTTCTTAACTTCCTTGCAGACCCAGGTTTCATCACTGCATTTATGACATTCGCAATGCTGTATCACGTTCACAACTCAAGTCCAACGGCCTCCTTTAATTTAAATACAAGATTAAAGGAACACCTCAGAAATGTTAAAAATGGAGAAACAGAAAAATCTGCTATAGCTGCACATGCCTGGTCAGAAAAACACAGAATAGAAAGCAAAACAAAATTACTTAAACAATTGGAAAAACCGTAGGAATTCACAATTTGGAAAAAAAATTACATATGCAAGAATAAAAACATAACTATGAATTTTGAAATAACCGGTGATAAGGAGAGTGGATTGATTTGGAAGTTCGTCGGTAAGTCATCAGATGGTGCGGAGGTCAGTATGCAGGAGAGGAGGCCGTTGGACGTCAGTTGTGAACGTGATACAGCATTGAAAATGTCACAAATACAGTGACGAAATCTAGATCTGCGAGGGAGTTAAGAAGTATGAGGTGAGTCAAGAAACAACTCAACAAAATTAAATAAACTTCATAGTGTTATTTCCTACCTACATAACTTAATGTCCTAGTGTATTGATGTCCTAAAAGAACTAAACTTTTATGAGATAAGATGCAAGTTCCTTAAAAAAAGTAAGATGCAACAGACTCACCTTATTTATTATAGCTTAACTGTGTATATTAATTTACCTTTATTTAACTTTTATAGGAATTAATCACTATGAGGTTTAATTTATGGTGAAATTAAATGTTTTTTACCTCTCCTCATATAAATCTTCTAAGTAGATCGCGATTTCAAGACCATAATGGGCTCATCGTCAGTACAATCTTGGCGACTGATGATATGTCGATCAGAAGAAACTCTTCTTCTTCCCTCTGTTGGTGGAATAAATTTAAAAGACAAAAATTAATTAATGAAAGCACACTTATAAAAGAAACAGAAAAAATAAAATTCAAGAAATTCACTTATCATCCATTGAAACACTATACATTTCAAAAAGTTTAATATAAGATTAGCACCAAAGAATGAATACAGCCTTTATAGGATAATTAAAACCAATAAAAATGAGAGAATTGAAAATGAAAACAAATCAGGAATTTATCAGATCAAATGCAGGGATTGTGACAAAATTTATATTGGAAAAACGAAAATAAATTTGAAAACAAGGGTGAAAGAACATCTTAGAAACATCAAAAATGGAGAAGTGGAAAAGTCAGCAGTAGCTGCTCATGCTTGGTCCGAAAAACATTTAATTGAATTAAAATCCAGTCTAATTAAACAAATAGACAAACAAAAGGAACTCACAGTTTGGGAAAAGATCCACATTCAGAAAAGCGAAGGAAAACTTATGAACTTCAAAATTCCTGCAAATTTTGACCTGATCCAGAGGTTCATCGGTCCACCAACAGAGGGAAGAAGAAGAGTTTCTTCTGATCGACATATCATCAGTCGCCAAGATTGTACTGACGATGAGCCCGTTATGGTCTCGAAATTGCGATCTACTTAGAAGATTTATATGAGGAGAGGTAAGAAACATTTAATTTCACCATTAATTTACCTATTTCTATCATAAGAGTAGCTTTAGCTGTGTAATATTAATTTGATGTTTTCTTGATTAAAAAGCAACTCAATTGTATTGCGAATGATATTTCACTACTGCAGTGATATTACAGAGGGATTTAGATGGCATTAAAGAGAGAAGTGTGTGCTTGGATGGGAGTGAAACCTCAATAGCTTAATGGTAGAGAATTAGCACGTAAAGCTGAAAGTCTGGAGTTCAAGTCCTGCTTCAGCAGAAATTTTTCTTTTTACCATCAATTGAAATAGATTAGCTGTTCATATTAATTATTTTTTTTTTCAACCATAAGAAAAGCTTTAATTGTGTATTATTAATTTGATCAGAAAAAAAATTTCCCTGAACCATTATTTGATTCCAAGACTTTCAGTTGTACACACTGGCTTATAAACCACTTGTGCTACTTTTACTCTTCAAAAATTGATTCAATCTGCCAGAGCATGTAATCTTCTTCTTCCTTCCAAGTATTAGGCCAAGGCCTGTTACGATCCTATAGAAAATTTTCCCTCCAGCGTTTCATAGGACGGCCCAGTGATCTTCGTCCTCTTGGTATATAATTATAAACAGCTTTGGGGATCCGATTTGAACTCATTCTTTCAAGATGGTGTTTCCAATTTAGTTGGTACTGTTTAATATATTCCAAAATTGGCGTAGTCTTCAATTCTTTTAAGATATCGGTGTTCCTTTTCCGATCCCATCTGGTGTAATCCGCTGTTCTGCGCATGAATCTCATTTCACAAGCCGTTATTCTGCTTTCATGTTGTTTTTTTAGTGTCCATGCTTCACTACCATAGGTCAACACTGGTCTAGCCAAAGTGTTATATAAACGTAATCTGGTGTTTTTTTGTACAAGGGATGGTTTCATAACTTGATTAATAATTCCTAAACTTTTATTATAACTAGTAACTTTTTCAGGGATATCCTTTTCATCCCAGATAGAGAGATAATATCTAAGATATTTAAATTGATTAGATCTCTCTAAAATTTTATTCTAGAGACAGATTTTACTTTGTATGGGGTCCTTCCCATGAAATGCCATAATTTTAGTTTTGTTAATTGATATTTCCATATTAAATTTGGCACCTATTTTTTGTAAATTATAAATTGATCGTTGCAAATCATTTTCAGAAAGTGCCAGAAGAGCTAAATCGTCTGCAAAAAGAATAGCATCGAGTTTGAGGTTCCTATTGATGGGTATATATCCTCGTGTTTTCCTCCATTCAATTTATTAACTTATTCATGTATATAATGAAAAGCACCGGTGAAAGTCCACATCCCTGTCTTACTCCAGTGTTGATCTTTTCCCAAGAAGATAATTTGCCATCTTGTTTAAGAGAGATTTCATTATCTTTATAGATGTTGAAGGTATTAGTAATATATTGTGGAACGTTATCATCAGCTAAAATTTGTAGTAATATTTCTCGTATAAGACTTGAAAGCATAATAATAGTCCCTTCGATTGGTTGCTGGCCAAAGGAAGGCAAGACCAGTGATGGGGCTGCCATCTTATAGCCTCTGGTCAGGCATTTCTGGAGAAGAAAAGAAAATAAAGGAAAGAAGAAATGGAAGAAAGGAAAGACTCCCTAGCCCTCGGATGCCCTAATAGCGTCGGGGTCGAAAAAAAACAAGAGTTAAACCAAGAGAGGTTAGATAGTAAAGTTAAAAGAGTGCAAAACACAAGTAAGTGGAAGAAATGTTTTGCTCAGCTTGGGCACCTTGTGGTCGCCATCCACATATCCCCTAGATGAGGATCCCTGAGGGGAGCATGTAATTTATGAGTTAAATATCAAAATAAAAGATTACAACTTAAAAGTAGTGTAAAAAATCCCATCATAAAGTCTTCTTGATATAGAAGCAACTAATTGTGTTGTGATTGAAGTTTTACTTGCTGAGGATGTGGGATTGTGAGAGTGAAAGTTTCTGTATCAGAATTATGGTGCTTGATTAGTTAGTTCATCAGTGCAGAAAACTGGTTTAGGAAAACATTTTTCTCTTAAAAAATTGAATTTTAATTTTTAATTTTTTTAGAAAATCTTAACACTGAAAAATGAACAATTAATTCAATTTTGAAGTTATATTTTAAATTAACATTTTCCAGAATTGGATATAGTTTTATTATATAAAAAAAATTACATTTGAACCCTGGATCTCTGACTCTGTACGTCAGTGCGATTGCCATTACGCCATTTGAACTTCTGATAGGAACATCAAATTTCTTTCCACTTAAAAAATTCTCCTTTCATCCAAAGGCCTCTATCGTGGAAATAAAATTTGACGATAGAGGCCTCTGGTTGAAAGGAGAATTGTATAATTGGAAAGAAATTTGATGTTCCTATTGGAAGTTCGAATGGCGTAACAGTTATCGCACTGACGTACAGAGTCAGAGATCTGGGGTTCAACTCCTGGTTCGAATGTAATTTTTTTTCTAAAATACAATTAATTCAACCCTATTGATATTACATCGGCCGCAGTGGACTAGTGGTTATGCTCCTTACCTCTGGTCCCGAGGGTCACGGGTTCAAACCCGGCCAGGGTTTATGGATTTTTTAGGATGGTAAAATCCAAGGAGCGAGTCCTCCGGGGGGGGACTTTAAGCCATGGGTCCCGAGTCTGAAGATTTTCAGCTCGTAAAAAATCCTTAAGCCTGAATGAAAAGGCCTCTAAGCAAAATTTACCGAATTTTCCCGTCCTAGTACTACCTTGGTTTCCTAGATGTCAGTATGAGGCAGAACGCTGACCACGGACCACTCAAATGACATTTATATGAAAACAAGTGTAACTAAATTAGTATGGTTCAAATTCTTCCCTGTAGAGGGAGAGTGCCTAAATCTCTGTTAAGGGAAACATGGGCTTACAAGACAAGAAGATATTTATTATTTTAGTTTTGATCAGTAGTTTCATAAGATGTTTATTAAGATGAAAATTTATGTTACAGGCCAAACATTGTTGAAATGCATCTAGCACTGCTCCTGTACACATTTCTTGAAGCTGGGTTGTTGGACACCATTGTTGAAGTGATAGTGTCTTCTGATACATATATATCTGTCAGAGCTACTGTTCTCTTAGGTATGCATTTTATGTTATTCTAAGAATTGAAATAATATAAAACATAAATAATGATGTAATATGACAAAAATATAGTAGGCTAAGTATAGGATGAAGTAGAAATGTATGACTGTGTTAAAATTATCACGGCATGCACTAGAATGTAGATTACAAAGAAAGAAGTCGGTCGAAAACTCATCATTATAATGAGGTCTTGTGTGATGTGGTTAGAGGACAGGGGGGTACAAGTGACAAAAACTTAGTTTGGAAAAAATTAAATTTAAAGATCAGTGAGAATATAAAATTCCAGGGATATCTGACAAATAAATTGTGTTTATGTTCCTTATATATGAGTCCATTTATCCGTAAAATATGAGCAGATTCAATGTGTACTTAATTTTTTTTTTCCCATTAAGAGTCATTGTACCCCTTGTCCTCCAAGTAATATTTTGAAATAGATTATCCAAGAAAAGTAGATTCATACCAATTTTTATTATGACTGGAAATATGTACTATCCAAAGAGTTACATATTACAACAATATTAATTGAAAAATCAGTCTTAAAATTCATGCACTTAAAGCTGCATTCATGGATACATTCTGTTACCCGCCCCTCCGCATGAATGTTTCCCTTCCTGTATGTATATTATTTGCCTGCATTCCTTCCTCTTTTTGATTTAATTTTTGTCCAATTTTTTCGTTTACTAATCCTCTTTCTGCCAATGTGCAATATTGGAACATCTTCTTCTTCTGTAGGCCTGTAATGCCGGGTTCTTCAATGCCATCTTCATTGGAATCAATCGGAAAAAAAAACAAATGATTAATCTTCATATTTTAAAAATCATACCATTATTATAAACATTATTAAATTGCAAATCCTGTAGATCTAAATCATATTATATCTTTAGATTGTTAAATAATTTCCAATTATCTCAAAATGTATTGGAAAAAACTTATTTTATAATATAGGCCTACAATTGTGAAAATGTAGATGAAGTAGTAAACATATTTTACTTACCATGAAGGCTGAGGTTAAGTTCATTATCATCTTCATCAGATTCAGACATAATAATATTTGATAAATCAATAAACCTCGATGAATCACCAGCCCTGTATTAAATACTAATAATACAATAATAATCTTCACATAAAATTTGTTGGATCCTTAATATGATATGGGAAGGACAAGAACCACCACAAAGCTGGAACAAATCCATTGTAATACCAATCTTCAAAAAAGGAAGTCTCCAAATCAAAGATAATTATCGTGGAATTAGCTTGTTGAACTCTGGATATAAAATTTATGCTAATATAGTTAAGAATAAATTGAGAAAAATTTATGAAAATATAATTGGAGAAGAGCAGAATGGATTCAGAAAGGGTAGATCTTGTACAGATGGATTCTTCACTCTAAAACTACTATTAGAAGAGCACAAGGAATTCAATATAGAAACTCATATTGCCTTCGTTGACTTCATAAAGGCTTTTGACAAAGTAGACAGAAATATATTACTACAAATTTTAGCTGATGATAACGTTCCACAATATATTACTAATATCTTCAACATCTATAAAGATAATGAAGTCTCTGTTAAACAAGATGGCAAATTATCTTCTTGGGAAAAGATCAGCACTGGAGTAAGACAGGGATGTGGACTTTCACCGGTGCTTTTCATTATATATATGAATAAATTAATAAACGAATGGAGGAAAACACAACGAGGATATATACCCATCAATAGGAACCTCAAACTCAATGCTATTCTTTTTGCAGATGATTTAGCTCTTCTGGCACTTTCCGAAAATGATTTGCAACGATCAATTTATAATTTACAAAAAATAGGTGCCAAATTTAATATGGAAATATCAATTAACAAAACTAAAATTATGGCATTTCATGGGAAGGACCCCATACAAAGTAAAATCTGTCTCCAGAATAAAATTTTAGAGAGATCTAATCAATTTAAATATCTTAGATATTATCTCTCTATCTGGGATGAAAAAGATATCCCTGAAAAAATTACTAGTTATAATAAAAGTTTAGGAATTATTAATCAAGTTATGAAACCATCCCTTGTACAAAAAAACACCAGATTACGTTTATATAACACTTTGGCTAGACCAGTGTTGACCTATGGTAGTGAAGCATGGACACTAAAAAGACAACATGAAAGCAGAATAACGGCTTGTGAAATGAGATTCATGCGCATAACAGCGGGTTACACCAGATGGGATCAGAAAAGGAGCACCGATATCTTAAAAGAATTGAAGACTATGCCAATTTTGGAATATATTAAACAGTACCAACTAATTTATTTAACTTTCACAGGGAAAGAACACTATGAGGTTTAATTTAATAATTAAATTAATGTTTTTATTACCTCACCTCATATCCTTTTTCTTCTATACTGCAGTTTCGGAGCTTATCTCCATCGTCAGTAGCCTCTGGTCGACCGGTGTTATGTCGTTTCTTGGCGGTTTCCTTCTTACTTCTATCGGTGGACCGATGAACCTCTGGATCAGGTCAAAATTTGCGGGAGTTTCAAAATTCATGAGTTTGTCTTTTTTTGTTTTTTTGGATATGGATGTTTTCCCAGACTGTGAGTTCCTTTAGTTTATCTGTTTGTTTGATTAGGCTAGCTTCTGTATCAATTAAATGTTTTTCAGACCAAGCATGGGCTGCTACTGCTGACTTGTCCACTTCACCCTTTTTTACATTTCTAAGGTGTTCCTTCAATCTAGTTTTTAAATTTCTTTTTGTTTTTCCTATATAGATTTTGTCGCAATCTTGACATTTGATCTGATATATTCCTGATTTATATTCTTCTCCAATTTTTTCATTTTTGTTGGTTTTAATTATCTTGTTTAGGCTGTATTCATTCTTTGGGGCCAATCGAATGTTAAACTTATTGAAAATTTTCTGGAACTTGTGGTGTTTTACAGGATGGTAAGTGAATTTTTTGAATCTTATGTTCTCTTCTGTTTCAAACTAATTAATGAAAGCACACTTAAAAAACAAACAGAAGAGAACATAAGATTCAAGAAATTCTCTTACCATCCTGTAAAACACCACAAGTTCCAGAAAATTTTCAATAAGTTTAACATTCGATTGGCCCCAAAGAATGAATACAGCCTAAACAAGATAATTAAAACCAACAAAAATGAAAAAATTGGAGAAGAATATAAATCAGGAATATATCAGATCAAATGTCAAGATTGCGACAAAATTTATATAGGAAAAACAAAAAGAAATTTAAAAACTAGATTGAAGGAACACCTTAGAAATGTAAAAAAGGGTGAAGTGGACAAGTCAGCAGTAGCAGCCCATGCTTGGTCTGAAAAACATTTAATTGATACAGAAGCTAGCCTAATCAAACAAACAGATAAACTAAAGGAACTCACAGTCTGGGAAAACATCCATATCCAAAAAAACAAAAAAAGACAAACTCATGAATTTTGAAACTCCCGCAAATTTTGACCTGATCCAGAGGTTCATCGGTCCACCGATAGAAGTAAGAAGGAAACCGCCAAGAAACGACATAACACCGGTCGACCAGAGGCTACTGACGATGGAGATAAGCTCCGAAACTGCAGTATAGAAGAAAAAGGATATGAGGTGAGGTAATAAAAACATTAATTTAATTATTAGTACCAACTAAATTGGAAACACCATCTTGAAAGAATGAGTTCAAATCGGATCCCCAAAGCTGTTTATAATTATATACCAAGAGGACGAAGATCACTGGGCCGTCCTATGAAACGCTGGAGGGAAAATTTTCTGTAGGATCCTAACAGGCCTTGGCCTAATACATGGAAGGAAGAGAAGAAGAAGAAAATTTGTTGGAAACATTAAAAAATACAATGCTCTAAAGCTTGAGTCCACCTAGCTGTTGGAAGCCAAGGAGTGCAACTACAGATGTAGTTAAGTTATGTAGATAGGAAATAACACTATGAGGTTTTTTAATATTGTTTATTTTTTATTATTTCACTCACCTCATACTTCATAATTCATAGCAGACCCTGGGTTTCTTCACATCTTTTGTGGCATTCTCAATGCTGCGTCATGTTCACACAGATGTGAAGAAACCCAGGGTCTGCTATGAATTATGAAGTATGAGGTGAGTGAAATAATAAAAAAATAAACAATACAGATGTAGTCCTTGTCCTCCATGCAGAAGAACTATTTTTCTGATTGATTTTCTAAGACTCCACTGTATGTCAGAATCTGTTAAACTCACACATATATCTCTTGGGCACCAAACAGTTTGTCATATTAGCTAACCATTTCTGCACTTAAGTAATTTTTAAAAAAAATTGTCACTTGTACCCCTTGTCCTCTGACTGCCTCATATGTCTTCTTCTTCATCATCCAAGGATTAAGCCATTGACTCATTCCAGTTTCATGAAAACAGAATTTTTAGAATTGTTTAGACCATCTTCTGTGTGGGCGTCCAACATTCCTCCTTTCATATGGTTTATAAATCATCAATAATTTTGAAAATCTTTCTTCTGGCATTGTATCAACAACATGTTCTTTAACTTTCACAGGGAAAGAACACTATGAGGTTTAATTTAAGACGATTTTTTATTATTAATTTAACACTTCTCATTGAAGGATAAATTATATTTGAAGAGAAAAATTTTTTCGCCTAGACCGGGACTCGAACCCCGGGACCCTTGTGCCAAGGGTCCCGGGTTCGAGTCCCGGTCTAGGCGAAAATTTTTCTCTTCAAAAATAAAATTTAATTTAAGAATTAAATTAATGTTTTTATTACCTCACCTCATATCCTTTTTCTTCTATACTGCAGTTTCGGAGCTTATCTCCATCGTCAGTAACCTCTGGTCGACTGGTGTTATGTTGTTTCTTGGTAGTTTCCTTCTTACTTCTATCGGTGGACCTCTGGATCAGGTCATAATTTGCGGGAGTTTCAAAATTCATGAGTTTGTCTTTCTTGTTTTTTTGGATGTGGATTTTTTCCCAGACTGTGAGTTCCTTTAGTTTATCTGTTTGTTTAATTAGGCTAGCTTCTGTATCAATTAAATGTTTTTCAGACCAAGCATGGGCTGCTAAAGCTGAAGTGGACAAGTCAGCTGTAGCAGCCCATGCTTGGTCTGAAAAACATTTAATTGATACAGAAGCTAGCCTAATCAAACAAACAGATAAATTAAAGGAACTCACAGTCTGGGAAAAAATCCACATCCAAAAAAACAAGAAAGACAAACTCATGAATTTTGAAACTCCCGCAAATTTTGATCTGATCCAGAGGTTCATCAGTCCACCGATAGAAGTAAGAAGGAAACCGCCAAGGAGCGGTATAACACCAGTCGACCAGAGGCTACTGACGATGGAGATAAGCTCCGAAACTGCAGTCTAGAAGAAGAAGGTTATGAGGTGAGGTAATACTTACTTACTTACTTACTTACTCACTGGCACTATCGAACCCATAGGTTCATGGCCGCACGGACATAAGCTCTCCATACATCCCTATCCTGAGCTAATGCTTTCCAATCATTCCCTGTATAATCTACTTCCCTCAAATCATAGTTAATGTTGTTCTCCCACCTCATTTTTGGTCTACCAACTGGGCGTTTTCCTTCTGGCTTTCCTACAAGAAGTTTCCATGCACGTCTTTCATTCCCCATACGCGCAACATGTCCTGCCCATCGCAGTCTACGGGACTTAACTGTTCTTATTATATCTGGCTTCCTATAAAGACCATGTAGTTCATTGTTATGTAGTCTTCTCCATTCACCTGTCTGTTCATCTCTCTTTGGTCCAAAAATTTTCCTAAGAACTTTATTCTCAAATACTCGTAATCTCCTTTCCTCCCTTAAAGTAAGAGTCCATGTTTCGCACCCATATAATATAACTGGTAGAACAATAGTTTTTATATATTTCAGCTTAACGTTTTTTGAAAGGAGTTGGGACATCAAAAGTCTCTGCAATGCATAATAACATGCATTTCCAGAATTGAGCCTATGTTTAATTTCTTTGTGCATCTCATTCCTATTTGTGATTATTGTTCCTAGGTATTTGAATTCAGCCAATTCCTCAAAATTTCCCATATTTGTCATTAGCTGTCCATTTCCATTATATAATGTATTTCTACGTGTGACCATATATTTAGTTTTACTGATATTTACTTCCAGTCCTAATTTCTTAGTGTTACTCAATAGTGTGTGCGTGTTGGCCTTTAGTATCTCCTCGCTATCGGCCAGTAGTACTACATCATCAGCATAAACTAACAGCTTATTAATACCATTGAGTTGTAAGCCTTCCTCATTCTCTAAAGATTTAATGGCATGCTCTAGTACAAAATTAAATAGTAGAGGAGATAGTGCATCTCCTTGCTTTAACCCATTCTGGATTTCAAAAGTGTCTGAAAACTGTTTGCCTACACGCTCCCTACTCGTTGAGCCATTTAGACACATTCGTATAAGTCTAACTAACTTTTTAGGAATTCCAAACTCCAGCAGGATACTATATAACTTCTCCCTCTTAATTGAATCATATGCTTTTTTGAAGTCTACATATAGTTGATGTACAGTACCATTATATTGCCATTTCTTTTCTAAAATCTGTCTTATACTAAAAATCTGATCTGTTGTAGACCTGTTTCTTCTAAATGCACATTGATGATCTCCTAGAATGTCATCAATATAGGGAGTAAGTCTGCTTACTAATATATTTGTTAGAATTTTGTAAGAAGTTGAAAGTAATGAGATGCCCCTATAGTTGTTGCAATCAGTTTTATCTCCTTTCTTATAAATTGGTATGATAATTGATTCCTTCCATTCATCTGGAAGAGCTTCTTTTTGCCAAATCATACTAAGCAACCAGCGTATCTTGTCCATCAATTTTTCTCCCCCTGATTTTATCAGTTCTGCTGGGATCTCATCTGAACCTGATGCTTTATACATCTTCAATTTTTCAATTGCCATTTCAACCTCTAATGCACTTGGCTCTGCGACTAGCATTTCTGCTGTCTGTAAGTTATTCTCCTCAATGTCCTGTTCTCTATGTACATTTAATAGCTGATTAAAATAACTTTTCCATCTATTTAATATACTCTTGGAATCTGCAATCATATCCCCATTTTCATTCCGAATTATGTTTGTTCTAGCCTGAAACCCTTTCTTCTCTATACTAATTCCCTGATATAATTCTCTAATGTTCCTATTTTTTGCATTCATTTCAAGATCATTAATCTTCTCTCTCAAATATTCCCTCTTTTTACTCTTTAGTAACTTGGTGGTTTCTCGTCTAACACTACCCAATTGCTCTAAATTTACCTCATTTGGCTCATGTAACCATTTAATTTTTGCTAGCTTTCTTTTGTTTACAATGTCGGCACATTCCTCATCAAACCATTTCTTATTTTGCCTCTTTTTTAAACAACCAATGCTTTCTGATGCTGACAATTTAATAGTATCTCTTATAGCCTCCCATTCTTTATTTATATCAGTTTCTTCTTCGTTTGCCACATTGTCATCTGAAGATTCCAGTACTTCAAATCTATTAGCAATTTTGATTTGGTATTCTTGCCGCATTTCATCATTTTTCAAGTTTTTTAATTCATATTTTTCAGAATCATCTTTAGCGTTTGTTCCTCTCATAAGCGATAGCCATTGTCTGATTTTCATCCTGACCAGATGATGTTCTGAATTGCAGTCTGTCCCTCTAACTGATCTAACATCAATGATGCTACTGTGCCAGCGTTTATCCACTAATACATGATCTATCTGGTTCCGAGTTTCTCCATCTGGGGACGTCCAGGTGTATTTATGAATATCCTTATGCTGAAATGTTGTGCTCTTAACAACGAGATTCTTTGATGTGGCAAATGTGACTAATCTAACCCCGTTGTCGTTACTATCTTCATGAAGACTGAATTTGCCTATTGTTGGTTTGAATATATCTTCCCGCCCCACTTTTGCATTAAAATCTCCTAAGACAATTTTCATATGATATCGTGAAAGGCTATCAAATAAGCATTCTAATTCTTCATAGAACTCATCCTTGATCTTGTCATCTTTATCTTCTGTGGGGGCATGTACATTTACAATTATAAAATCATGTCGTTTACCCTTTAGAATTATGTATGATATCCTATCACTAACAAACTTAATATCTCGGATAGCGGATAGGATCCTCCTTCTGACTAAAAAAACCCGTTCCAAATGCAGGTCTTTCTGCACCCCCATAGTATAATGAAAAGCTTCCTGATTCCTGACTACCTTCTCCTGGCCACCTAACTTCCTGTAAAGCGACTATATCCAAGGGCGATTTATCCAATTCCCGCGTTAATATCTCTAGTGCCCCGCTATTGTATAAAGTCCTAACATTCCATGTTCCTAGGAACATGTCCCTGTGTTTGAGCCTTTGGCATGGGTTCCCTGAAGTAGTCCCCGCCCGGAGAACCGAATGGGGGACTATTTGACCTCCGGAAAATTTTACCCCAGTAGAACCCATGTCCGCATTTCTTGACGGTTGTATTTTTACGGTGAAAGATCGTCACTCTTTCGACCAAGGTACTTATTTCGTCTGGCTTATCACCTTCGACCAGTCCGGCATGGGTAACCCTATCGGCAGCAATGCTACCGCTGGCATAGCTCTCAGGATCATTTAAGCACACAAGCCACTCCACCACGACAAGGTAAAGATACCATGGAGGGTGAGGTGAGGATAAAAACATTAATCTAATTCTTAACATGTTCTTTATTATTTCTATATTTAACTATTTGATCTATAAGATTGAAAATATTTAGTTTGTTTCTTTATATCTTCATTTCATTTTTTATCCCACAGAGTATTTCTTAAAAATCTCATCTGAATTGATTCCAATCTTTGTTTTTGTCTTTTAGTGATTGTCTTTAACATTTTGATCCGTACATCAATGCATGAACAGCCATTACTTTATAAAATTTAATTTTTGTTTGTTTCCTTGTATTTTTAAGGGTTCTTTTAATAGTGCCACACAGAATATATTTATTTATTTTATCATTATTGTCTTATATCCATCCATAGTAATTCTGCCTGAAGGCAGGTCCTTCACTGCAATCATAGCATTTTCATGCTATGCTTACAGCTTTACTAGGGAATTGTAGGAGTGGTAGCTTCCTGTTGTTTTTCACACCGGTGAAGGATGATGATGATAAAGATGATGATGATGGCCATATGATTTTGGGGACCATTTGGGCCTTAAAGTTTTCCTAACATTTGTCTTTCAGGTGAGGAAAAACCCGATAAAAACCTCACCCAGAAAAACTGCCCCGACCGGGGATCGAACCCGGGCCCGCTGCATGACAAGGCAGCACGCTACCTCGAGACCACAGCGGTGGACCTTATATAATGTATTAAATTAATATTAAGAAGCTAAAGCTTTTGCTATGAGAAAAATCAAGAGAGTAAAGTAAAGGGAGGATTTATGTTTGGGTGGGAATGAAGCTTGTATCAGCTCAGTGGTCAGAGCATCAGCACGTAAAGCTGAAGGTTCAGGGTTCGATTCCTGATTCTAGCAACAATTTTCCTCTGTACCATTGATCTTATATAATTACTTATTCTAATATGGGAAAACAAAAACATTATTTTATAATATTTTAAAATTATGTATGCTTTAATATAGTGACTTTTTAATAGAGAGTTGTTGGCACGCCTTATTCTAATGTAACCATTGTAATTATCTCTGCTGTTAGACTTCTCCTCGTACCACTCACAATCAAATCTCCACTGTATCACATATACATTTTTCTTTTAATTCCTTAACAAGTTTTGCATATTGAAATGTTTAGCTTTTAATGTAGCCACTCTAGTTTCACTTGTTCTGCTTTATGTTTCACATGTTTCTTGAATTGGCAGTGTTTAACCATCATATCCCTTCTTTTATAGTCTAACCAATTTAATTCATAATTAACATAAAACATTTTTTTGGCTATTACTATACAGAATAAATAAATTTCAAAGTGCTGTCATACTCTCTGATTCTAAGGCAGCAATATATGCAATAAATTCACACAAAGTGAAGTCAATACAAATTGAAGAGTGCTACAAAATGATTCAACAATTCCAAAAACTACAGAAAAGAATTCAATTGCAGTGGATTCATGCACATTGTGGAATTGCTGGAAATAACACTGCTGATTTTCTTGCCAAAAAAGGCTCCAATCTAATTCAGAATACTACTAAAAGCTTACCTTTCGCATCCATAAAAAGAATAATTAAAAATATATATAAAAGACAAAAAATGGAATTTTTAGTAAAGAAGCCAGATATTATTCCAGAAATTCCAAGTAAAACTTCAGTAGCAAAATTTAGACTGCTTACAGAACATGACTATTTGGCCAAACATTTATATAAAATAGGAATCTACATGAATCCAAATTGTCCTGTATGCAACAAAGACGAAAACATGAATGAAGAACATCTACAAACCTGTGAAGTATTACCTGTTGGATCCACCATAGAGAAATATCGAAAAGCAAGAACACTAATGGCTTCGTTGCCAAGGCCCAGCATTTGAAAACAACGACATTTTTTTGGCTATTGCAGTTTGCCAGTTTGTGAATCTTGCAGTGTAGAAAAAAATTACCCGGGTAGCAACATGTTTGGCAACTTTTTTCTTTCAATTTCTTATTATGGCCAATTGCCAATTAAATAGATAATATAAGTTAGATATGCACTACTCACCTCATATTTGTAGCTTTTTTGAAGACCCTGAGTTTTGATGGCTTAGACATCATTGCCAATTCTTTCTAAGAATGTCTTCCATGTCTCCTGTTTCATCATATCCATCCATTCAACTCCTCTTTTCTCAACATTCATCTTAAGGGGGTGATGGGTGAAATTTCTATTTTCTACATTTTTTGAGCTAGAGACTTGACTTTTTTTGTACAAACATTCACTGTATGATACATAATGATGTGTTTAAGTTTCATTCTTGTGAGACATTTATTTTATGAGTTATTAAATATTATATTTTTAAAAAAATTGCATATATTATATATTATACATATTTCCATCTCCGGATGCATATATTATATATTATACATATTTCCATCTCTGGAAATGTGTCATTTCGAAGTAAAATATATTTCATGATTGAAACACAAAGGGCTGATATTGTGTATGTTGTGTTTCGGAATAGGTATTGCAGACTTCTGGGGGTTGTACTATATATGTGGTTCCACGTGGCGACCCTGTTGTTCATTGCACAAAGTGTACCTACCATGCATGTTTTCATACACGCGCCCCACAAGACCTAGTGTGCGGTTCAATAATTTCTGCTTTCGGCAGAATTCGTGCAAGATGTTCTTCCTCCGACTCGACATGTGTAGTACTACCCCTAGAAGTCTGTAATGCTTGATCTGAAACACATGGCACACAATATCAGCCTGTTGTGTTTCTATCTTCAAACTCTTTTCATATCGAAATGATACGTTTCCGGACATCGGTTCCATATTAGAGCTGTATCTACTAGGTCCTCTCTACAACCCCTGGAGGTCTGTAATACTTGTTCTGAAACAGCCTGTATATAAATGGAAGAACCAGTTTACAACAATGGAATTTTAATTGTCCAATCACAACTTTCTCCGTTTTAAACCAAAGGAAAAACAAAAATTTGAACAACCTGAACAAATATCTTGAAAGTTGCATCAGGCCACGAGACTAATTCTTAAATCCAGTTATTATAACATGTCCTCTTAGTAAATCGTCAGGCACAGTATCTAACTCAAAATTTATTGATTTAATATATAATGTACAACAATTTCTATTATGATTGACATGCTTCTGATAATTTGGAAAATGTCGGGTATTGAATGCACAACTGCGGACTTGACACTTGAAGATACAGGAGGGAAATTTGAAGGGTGTGAAGAAAGTAGTGTTTGCTGTGTTGGCAACTTGCGGAGTTTGAATTATCAGGAACACGCTTCAAACAGTTTTTTAAAACTTCCTTATTTGTGTCGAGTGACTGCGGAAGATGTAGCCGGGTACTGAAAATAAGATTTTTGTTTATATTTCCGTCACGCCAGCCTGTCTCAACAGGCCAATTGTCGGTCCTCGGCCTGTTGGACATGCCTGGAATTTCGCATCAAACTTTGTCACATACAGTGGTATCAGTAATTCAGGGTCTTTTCTACTTCATATACTTTGTATTTTCTGAGATAATAATATTGATACACATACATTTAGTGGGCCATAAGGAAACAAACAATTTAAATGCTTATATTCAATTTGATAATGACTCTATAAATTATAAAGAATTGTTTTACAACAATAAATAAGTTATAGGTCTTGTCTACCTCTCAACCAGATTACAAAATTATTCTTGCATCTAAAATACATTAAACAAAATTATTGCATGATATATCTATAATATAATTATTGTTTACAGTATATTTTGAGTGGTAGACAAGGCTTTAACTCTACCAGGTAAAATAAAGCTATTGTTATTATATTATTATTATGTTGTTGTTGTTTTCAAATGCTGGGCCTTGGCACCGAAGCCATTAGCGTTCTTGCTCTCCAATATTTCTCTATTGTGGATCCAACAGGTAATACTTCACAGGTTTGTAGGTGTTCTTCATTCATTTCTTCGTCTTTATTGCATAGAGGACAATTTGGATTCGTGTAGATTCCTATTTTATATAAATGTTTGGCCAAATAGTCATGTTCTGTAAGCAGTCTAAATGTTGCTACTGTAGTTTTACGTGGAATTTCTGGAATAATATCTGGCTTCTTTACTAAAATATTCCATTTTTTGTCTTTGGCTTTATTATTATTATTATTATTATTGTTATTTTATTCTTTTATTATTATTATTATTATTATTATTATTATTATTATTATTATACAGTACATATACAATAATACACATCTACACTCATACATAAAAAGATCATGTATACAGTGTACCGGGAATTCCTTATTACTTCTCCAGGGTCGGGCTGAACTTAAGATTTTACGAGCTATGAGTTCCTCTGTTTCTTCAGGATCGGGCTGAACTTATGATTTTAACCGGTGATAGGTAAGGATCTATTTAAGGCAAATAGTGATCAAACTAATTTTAGGTGACGTGACAGAAGAATTTTATTAATTATCTTTTCTCTCAATAGGAAAATATACACTTTGCCCTTACAAATTGGCTAAGGAACGGTCAAACCCACGACTCAATTTTAATAATGCTTATCGCGGATCTTCTTTTATATGTCCCTCTTAATGGGAACACTCACTCCACGCACTTTGACTATCGGGGAGCACTTGTCCCACTTACTCTGTATGGTCTACGGATAGGGCGCTCGCCCCACTTGCTTGACTATCGGGGAGCACTCGCTCCACTTACTTCATTTTTAACTTACATAACATTTTATATTAAATATTTAAGAAAGTCGTGGATTTGACTTATTTTTCCGTCGCCATTACAATTTTATACAAAATTTTCATTGGATAAAATAAATCTTTTGACAAATTTTTCATTGGATAAAATAAATCTTTTGACACACCTCTATAGGCTACATGTGCAAGTCGATATAGGCCTACTAGATTTAGGGGCGTGAACTTTTACAGGACTATATTCATTTCCAAGTTATTCGAGGTCAATAATCTCTCTAGCTGCCTGCTATGTTTTTGGAGGCTACATTATTTTTTTCAGTTTGAAGTTTCTTAAAAGCAATAAACCTATCTTTCATCCCTCCTAACCGTATCAACCTTGAGGATTTGCGTAAAGTCTAAGACCGCAATAAAACTTGTCCTCCAAAATACATAACATATGACCATGCAATAAACTTAAGTTATTTCTCTAACTTCAGACGCCCTCAAATAACTAAAAACGCCGCTGTCATGAATTACTTGTTTACTAGAACATATTACTTTATTTTTACAATCAAAAGAGCCCTCCAATTATACCGGTTCAACAGATATATAAAAATTAAAAATCTGACTTTTTTTACAATAGTAGAAAAAAAACTATTTCCAGAACAAATTAAAAAAAACCTACATGCACACACACCCACGCGCATTCCACCCCACCCCTTGCAGATAGCAAATGCAGTAGCAGGCTATTCAACTAAGACTACTTATTTATTACAATAATTGAAGATCGGAAACAAATACCATTTTGAAGTTCTTTTGTGCCATGTTTAGATCTGCTACCTTTTTGTGCACATAGTATCATCGAGTTCATAGCTATCAGTGCTATTTCTAATACTTTGCCCGGGCCCATGAGAGGCAAAGATTGATTCATCTTTCCTATATAGATTCACAAAACATTAATTAATAATAATTCTTAAAACACACTGTAGCAATTTATGATACTTAGTTAACCCGAATATATTATTTTCAACCATGAAAGCTAGACGGGAAAAAGGAGCTCATATAACTTTGAGAAAGCTTGTATACGGGAATTATGCAAGACAGCTGTAGCGTAGCTAATAAATACAATAATCAGACATTGATATTTACTTAAAATGAGATTTAATGTTTAAATTGCACGTCTGAAGTTGAAAAGTGAAATTAAATATAAACATAACTTGATCATTCAAATATTAAAGAACAAACAATAAGTAATAACAGAAATAACATTGTTTATTTTTTATTATTTCACTCACCTCATACTTCATATGAAGTGAGTGAAATAATAAAAAATAAACAATATTAAAAAACCTCATAGTGTTATTTCCTATCTACATAACTTAATAGAAATAACATTGTTTGCACAATCAACCACTCATACATACTTTTTAGTCCTGGCTTGCTGGACCAAACCCAAAATATGCAGCTCTCCTGGAGCTCGCGTCCTCCAGACGACAGACAAGTGTTCCAGCGAAAATCTATGATCGAATGATAGAGTTCACTATGTGTTTGGGCTATTTGAGAGTTCTGAGGTAGAAGGAGAAGTTGTGCACTACAGAGCAAAGGGAGGGTTAGGAAGGAGAGTGGGAGTAGATACAAAGAGAAAGGAAATTGGCATAGTTCACGAATCTCACTTAGAGGGAGGATAACAGCACAGATGTATCGAACCGAAATAGCACTTTTGGTTCACTTATTAATAGTACATATTTCAATATTGCTTTGTTTGTCCACCGCTGTGGTCTCGGGGTAGCGTGCTGCCTTCTCACGCAGCGGGCCCGGGTTCGATCCCCGGTCGGGACAGTTTTTCTGGGTGAGGTTTTTATCGGGGTTTTTCCTCACCTGTAAGACAAATGTCCGAAAAACTTTAAGGCCCAAACGGTCCCCAAAATCATGTGGCCATCGCATTCATCATCATTCATATTCATCTTAGGTTAAGCTTAGGATTAGGGACTCTCCTGGCGCACCATTATCATCATTACCCATCATATCATCAGGGCAACGTAACCCTGCCTTCCAGGTGCCCCAACCTCAGAAGTGGGTTACAAGTACGCCATGCCAGGAGAGAAACCAGGAATGTTGGAAGACAACCTGGGGCATTTGAAAAAAAAAATTAAATGGGTTCTACAATTTTTTAGTAAAAGTCTGATTTTTTTTACAAGACTCTTAAAATATTTAGAAAACATCATGCATTAGAATTCTTATAATGTGAATACAAAGGGAGAAAAAATAATATTGTACCTCATGCATGGAATTACAAAAAATTAATAATTGCGTATATTTTATTTTTTATTTCTTAAAATACTACTTCAATCATGAAACCCATGTACTACTTTGTTACCCATTGTTTTTAGGACATGCAGTAAAACTTCAAACCTTCTAGGACAAAATTTCTGAATTCCATTCAATTTTTGAATGTAGAAAAATGCAGTGGAAATAAAAGTGTGGAAAAACAAGTTTAAAGATTTGCATGCAGTAATATTTAACTGGTGCAGCCTTTAACTCTGACATAATTTAGGGCACTTAGAAGCACCATAGGCCTCTGAAACTTTGCCAACATATACATTAGAGTACAGGCTATTTTTTAGTACAAAGAACAAAAAATGCCAATTTTGATCTCAAATTGTCAATTTTTCACCCATCACTCCCCTTAATTTGTTCTTCCCATCTATATCTTGGTTGACCTTTTAATCTCTCATCTCTAAACTAAATTCCAGTGCTTGTCTTGGTGTCTTTTCAGTATTCATTCTTTTAATGTGACCAACCATCTTAATCTACACCATGTCCACTGAAACATTCCGTGGTTACAACCTGGTATAGCGTCACAGTCAGTTGTTGGATTTATATGAAACTGGTGCCTTTAGAATGAGAAACGCAAAAATTTTAGTACCTACTTCAAAGACACTCGATGTATGCTGCATGTATCACATCTTCCTCCAAATCATTGATTTAAAACATTGTGTACATCAAGTTCTTATAAGCCTCTAAATGTTGTCCAATTCACACACACTTGAAAATTTAACATACATAGCATTTAACACAACTTCTTTGTCTCCAACAGTGTCTTAATTACAAGCAAAATAGCAGGAAAATAGCACTTTTTTTCATCTTGTTTTGCCATCTGTGCTGTCATATGTTGTTTCTGTCAACATATCAGTTATAAATTCTTTGAGTTTCTCTTTCTAATGACTACAGTTTCATATAAATCCATCAACTGACTGCGATGCAATACCAGGTTGTAACCACGGAATGTTTCTGCAGACATGGTGTACTATCTTCCATTTCATCTAATTTTTTGTTTTACATCAAAATTTTTCTTACTTTAGTATTTTACTGTTATATCAGCAAATTATAAAGTTGGTATGGGAATTAAATCAAACCCCAGTCTGAGCATATATTTTTCTCTTCAAATATGATTTGTCTTTCAGTGAGAAGTATTAAATCAATAATAAAAACATTGAAAGAAGCCCTACTGGCTTTATAAAATAATGTTTAAATTCCCAATAAAAGTCTTTTTTAAAAAAAGAAGCCGCCATTTGTGTGATCAAGCAACAGTTCGTAGCATTTGGCACTCGGGAATTAACAATGTATAAGAGAAAATTTTGCACTTAGATTTGAGTTGGTAGAGCATAGAAAGCTAAAGGTCATGGGATCAAACCCCAGTCTTAGTGTATATTTTTCTCTTCAAATATAAATTGAAATATGGAAATTAGATCAATGGTAAAGAGAAATTTTTTTGCCTAAACCGGGAATCGAACCCTGAACCTTTAGCTTTCTGTGCTAATGCTCAGACCACTGAGCTAATCCAGGCTTCATTCCCATCCAAGCAGAAATCCTTCCTTTACCTTACTCTACTGGTCCCTCTTTACCATTGATTTACAATAATTTAATTGTGTTCATCGATTTACTTATTTCTATCATAGTAATAGCTTTAGCTTCTCAATATTAATTTAATAAATAATGCTATAGCTGTGTGGAGTCCCTTCATGTCTTCTTCAGGTAGAAGCCATTCATTGTGTATTTGTGAATGATGATTCATGCAATTGAATGTGGGACCAGTAGAGTAAGGTAAAGGAAGGATTTCTGCTTGGATGGGAATGAAGCCTGGATTAGCTCAGTGGTCTGAGCATTAGCACGGAAAGCTAAAGGTTCGGGGTTCGATTCCCGGTTCAGGCAAAAAATTTTCTCTTTACCATTGATTTGCAATAATTTAATTGTGTTCATTAATTTACTTATTTCTATCTTAGTAATAGCTTTAGCTTCTCAATATTAATTTAATGGAAATTAAAGTTTGTCTGTTTGGATTAATGCATTGTTATGTTGATACAGGAGAGTTGTTGTACCTGATCCACAAGCTGCTCCCACCAGAATGTTGTAATTTGACACCAGCACTCCCCAACCTGCTGTCATATGCATCTGATCCATCAGTTCCTTGTACTCAGAATCTCGCTTTGGCAGCAGTAGCTGCTCTAGCACGTCTTCACACAATGTTGAAGAGGAGACCTGCTCCAGCTTCACTATTCCTCGATAGAACCTTGCAGGCCGGAGGATGGAGTCGTGTCAACAAGCGGTCAAAACTTTTCATGGTATACTTTCTCATTTTATTCAGTGTGCTTTAAAATTCCATTTACCTCTCTTGATACAAATTTACAGTTGAACTTTAACAATATATGTGACATTGCAGATTTTTAGGCTTGTTGCAGCCCACATGGTTAAAAAAAAATTATTTTACTCACCAGTTATCTTTATTTTTGTTGTTGTTGGGCAGGATTTATGACATGAATGGGGAAGGAGGGAGCATGGAAACTTCTTGTAGAAAAACTAGAGGGAAAGCACCCAATAGGTAGGCCAACAATGAGGAGGGAGAATAACATTATGATTTGTTTGAGGTGAATTAAACATGGAATGACTGGAAAATATTAGCTCAGTTAGGGATGTATGGGGAGCTTAAGTCTGAACAGCATTGAACCTCTGGTGTCGATGGTACCAGTGAGTTAATTTTTCTAACTAGCCAAGGTGGTTATTTATAGTAGTGAAAGAATGCCTTGGTGTAGAGCTATGGAACTTGTGCTGGTTCAAGACCCCATGGGAAAAACAATTTTCTCATGAATTTCTGCCAGTAGGACTGGTGCCATTCAGCATCATGAGGAATTTGGGTAGCTACAACACACAGTGACTTTAGGTTGAAAGAATCCAGCTACTATAATGATTGGGAGATCCAACACGCTGACAACATATTACCCCTATACTGACTAGATGATCGTTTACCCTTGTGATTAACACATATGGTTTAAGGTCAACAGTTGGCTGATAGATCAAAAGCCTTCTAAGCCTGTCGCATCATAGAGTTAGGAGTTAATGAAGAAAATACATCAGAGAATGTGAAAAAACTGTCATCAGCATAACTTTGTAGATTAGTAGTTATTTACATTTGTGTGTAGGTGAATTCCATGCCAACTTACGTAACAATTGCAACAAAAAACTGAAGAAATTCGTTACGAAACTGCAAGAATACTTCGTCACGCCCAACCACCAAAAAGCAATTTGACTAAGAAAGAGAGACTAGCTTTAAACGCTTTAAATAATGACAAAGATATCATTATTTTACCAGCTGATAAAGGAAACTCGACAGTTATAATGAACACACACAAATATAGAGAGAAAATATTAGAGCTACTGACACCAGATACATATAGACCTATCAAGCGAGACCCTACATGCAGCATTCTTTATAAAACGAACAGTCTTATCAAGCAATCGTCCTTACCAGAAGAAATTAAAAACAAGTTATGCATCTCTGAAGCTCAACCACCAAGACTCTATGGTCTTCCAAAAGTACACAAGAAGAACATTCCACTCCGGCCGATTGTTAGTGCTATAGGTTCTCCAACCTACTCACTGGCAAAACACCTTACAGGACTTTTGAAACCACTCCTAGGAAAAACGGATAGCTACATCAGAGACTCGACACATTTCATCGAGAGACTACGAAACATAAACCTAACATCAAACGACATACTAGTTAGCTTTAATGTGGTTTCCCTGTTCACTATGGTGCTGGTCAATTAAACCATGGACTACATTAGACAGATTTACACAGAAAAAACAAAGAAACACCCAATCTATTCAGACACGTATTTACAACTGCTTACTTTCAGTGGAATAACACCTATTATGAACAGATCAACAGAGTAGCTATGGGCAATCCTTTAAGTCCAGTAGTAGCAAATTTTTTCATAGAGAAATTCAAAGAAGAAGCACTAACAGCTCTTCCAATTCTCCAGAACATTGGTTTCACTATGTAGATGACACATTCATAGTATGGAGACATGGCAATGAAAAACTAGAACAATTCCTCCAACACCTTAACAGCAGACACAATAAAATACAGTTCACCATGGAAAAAGAAGACAATGGGAAACATCCGTTCCTGGATGTTCAAATAATAAGGACAGATAATGGAGAAATTCAGCACACAGTTTACAGAAAACCTACCCACACAGACCGATCTCTGCACAAAGACTCTAACCACCACCCAAGACAAAAGCAAGGTGTCATAAAGACACTGATAGAGCTAAGAAGTTATGTCAACCACAACACCTTAAACAAGAACAACACCATCTTTTCAATTGTTTCCAGAAAAATGGCTATACAACCAAGGAAATAAATCACAATTCCACGAAGACAGCATGTCAGAATGGATAACACACCCTCAATCAGCATAGCCTTCTTACCACAGATCGTATCGGAAAACTCCTACAAAAATATAACATAAAAACAGTTAATAGACCCACTAGAAAAATAGAAAACTACCTATGCTCAGCAAAGGATTCTCGGCCACCTCTCTCTACTTGCGGCATCTATTGACTTCCATGTTCATGCGGAAAATCATACATAGGAACCATGAAAAGAAGTATAGCCACCTATCCACACAACTTAATAGCCACCTGTTTATCGGAACACAAAAGGAACTGCAGGCAAGGAGAAATGGACAAATCAGCTGTAACAGAACATGCTATTATAAATGAACATCAGATTCTGTTTGAAGATACACAAGTTTTAGCCACAATGTCCTATTATTTTCCTAGACTATACTGAGAGCCTATAGAAATTTACAAACATAAGGAAAATTTCAATAGCAAAGAAGAAGGGATCAAATTGGCTAAAGCCTGGCACCATACATTAGACAATAGATGGATATCTAATGTTGATTGTTTCTAGTGCTAATTGTTTCATTGCTATTGAGCTTGTAGTTTTTTTGTTGATCTCTTCTGTCAGGTTTAATGAATAGTCGATGCTGCTAAATTCACGAGGGGATATTGAAGTTGTAAGTTTTTGTGCCATATTTCTCTTTAATCTGTAATCCTACTTGAATTTTTAAATGTCTATTTTGATTTATGTAGCTATTCCAGTAGTTCTGATATGGAAGTCTTCTTAGTTTTGCATATAATAATAATCCTTTTTCTTCAATATCGTACTGTATTGGTCTATTGTTGGTTAAGATTTGCATTGCTAGTATTGGTGTTGTTTTTAACACCGCCAGTAATTATTCTCAAAGATTGATTGTGGACTTTTTCCAATTTGTTCACATGATTGGGAGATGTAACTAGCACTTCAGATCCATAATGTAAAACTGGCTTTATATAAGGCTTGTATGTCTGGTTTAAAGTTAATCTTGAGCAACCCCATTTTGGCAGTAAGTCTCTTCAAAAGTTTCAATTGTTTTTGTGCTGATTCAGAAACTTTTTCAGTATGGGTTTTCCAAGTTCATTTCTTGTCCAGGTAGATTCCTAAATTATATTATTTATATCATTTTTAGCCTGATCATCTTACCTCAATATTAATGTTGATTTGTTCGTGAACATGTTTCAAAACAATTCTGTTTTACCGTCAGCTTGTCCAGACTGGTTTGATTTATGTTGCACAACCTGTATGTTGTCAGCTCCATCCTATGGTTGGCCAAAGAACCTCCAAACAAGGTCACGCTCCGTCGGTATTTCAAAATTCATAACTCTGTTTTTGTTCTTCTGAATATAAATTGTTTTCCCAAATAGTCAGCTCTTTTGTATTTTTTAACTGTTTTAATAATTTAGTGTCTGAATTTATATCATGTTTTTCAGACCAAACATGAGCAGCAACTGCAGATTTTTCTATTTCCCCATTTTTAATATTTCTTATGTGTTCTTTGGTTCTAATTTTTAGGTTTCTTTTTGTTTTTCCTATATATATCTTTTCACAACCCATGCATTCAATTTGATATATTCCTGACTTTTTATTTTTATCAGTTTCTTTATTTTTATTAAATAAAAATAAAACGTAGTTTTATTTGATTTTCATATTTATTATATAATTCAGTGACAGCTGTTTCGGTACACTGTACCTTCTTCAGACATGTTAACAAATTATGAATTGTGTTCCAACTGATCTAAGCAACAATACAACAATATTTATTTAAATTTTTAAATTTAACAAAGGGGATTCATTCAAATCAAGTTGAGAATTTAACAGTTTTTTACTACTTTTAAACTTATTAATTTCTACAGCCTCCAAAAGATCTAACTTCTTACCCTTATCACAAATATGTAAAATTTCAAAATTTGGATCGAAACAATGATTAAATTGGAATAGGTGGTTAGCATAGTTTGAATTTTCTAAATTTCTGTTATATGCTCTCATGTGTTCCTTTATCATAGTTTGAATTTTCTAAATTTCTGTTATATGCTCTCATGTGTTCCTTTATCCGAGATATAAAAGGTCTACCAGTTTGTCCTATATAGACATTGTCACATGTGCCACACTTCAATTTATATACACCTGATAATTTTTCTTTTTTTGTTTTGGTTTTATTGTTTTTTATTATATTTTGTAGAGTTTTATTAGTTTTAAATGCCACATTAATGTTCAACTTTTTGAAGTGTTTAGATATTTTATTTGAAAGTGGGCCTATGTATGACATTACGACATATTTCTTATTGTTTTCTTTGGGTACAGGAAAAACTTTGTTAATTGCTTTTTTGTAATTAATCTTCTTAATTAAACATTCTATAATTTCAGGGTCGTATCCATTATTAACAGCCAATAAATATGGATTTTCATCAAGTAAACACCAACTCAATTGATTATTCTTTATTTTTGTTGGTTTTTATTAGTTTATTTAAACTGTAGTTATTTTTCAGTGCTAATTTAATATTAAACTTCTCAAATATCTTTTGGAATTTATTGTATACCAAAGGGTGATATGTGAATTTCATATATTTTTTCATAGGTGGTTCTTCTTTTTTCAAGAGTACTTCTGTTTATCTTTTTTGTTTTTTATAGTTTTCTATCCTTTTATGTACCATTTTTTCATCAAACCCATTTTCTCTTGCTACTTTGATTATGTGTTTTTCTCATGTTTGAAGTCTTCTTCGTTTAAGGGTAAGTTTACCAATCTGTGAGTTAAACTATTAAAGGCTGCTAATTTATGTCCAATTGGATTGAACCTTGTTGATTTAATAAGATTTTCCGTATGAGTTTCTTTTCTATGAATCCCAAATTCAGTTTTTCTTTTTTCTTTGTTTCCTAAATATTTAACTTCATTCGTTTCTTGTGTGGGTGTGTTTTTCAATGAAACTTTAATCTGTGGAACTTTATGTTTTAAGGTAAACACCTGGAAATGTAATTTTGCTGGGTTTATGGTCATTAAATTTTCTTCGCACCATATTGACAGGTCTTCTAATGCTTTATTCATTTCTCTTGATAATTTTGATTCATATTTATTTTTTGCTGAGGTCCATATTACTAGGTCGTCTGCAAAGAGAGCACAACTAATGTTTTTATTCTGTAAAAGTTTTCAATGTTCTTGTTACTTTTGGACCTTTAAAATGTTATGTAACCAGATTTACTGTTATTGTCAAAAACACATATAAAGGATTATAAAAATGCTATTTTCCAAAATCTGCCAAGTGATCTGTTTTCATGAGCACATAAACATATATAGTTTTTGGTGAGAAAGAAGTATGAAAAAATTATAATTTTTTTAAAATAACCTAAAAATAATTTTATAAACAATATAGATCCTGCAAAGTTAACTATGAATTGTGGGGGGGAAACAAAATTTTCAATATATCAGCATATTTGTATTACAGACCAGTTACATTCTTTCACTCAGTATCACTGTCTCCAATTCTGCAAAGATAAGAACATTGCAATGTCCTGCAGCATCCAAAATCTTAAGATAAATTTCATAACGTAATAAATTAATGAGTCATTTTTACATCTTACCTCATATTTCATGTTTTATTAAACACGGTAACTATAGTTTTCAAATGATCTTGTCATTCATTTTCAACCGCCATTATGACTACCGGATATTCGTTATTCAAAGTTAAAAATGGGAAAACTATAGTTACCATGTTTAATAAAACATGAAATATGAGGTAAGATGTAAAAATGACTCATTAATTTATTAATTAAGAACCTCATAATGTGTTTCCCATTTTTAACTTTGAAAACGAATATCCGGTAGTCATAATGGCGGTTGAAAATGAATGACAAGATCATTTGAAAACTATAGTTACCGTGTTTAATAAAACATGAAATATGAGGTAAGATGTAAAAATGACTCATTAATTTATTAATTAGGAACCTCATAATGTGTTTCCCATTTTTAACTTTGAATTCATAACGTAAACTAAATATAGCCAACAATCAAAATCTTAATCTAACCTACCCAGATGTATCGAAATTCAAGGAAATATTACTTATAACTTCAGGTATTTACTTTTACACACTTCTTGAAAATGGAAACTAATTTTTTTTTATATTGGTCAACTATATACAAATCACACTTTATCATAAGTAATGTCACGAGTGATTCCCAAATCATCGATAAATTCATGAGTCACGAAATGACAATTGAATTTATCTAGAGGATTTGGAAATCAAGAGTGACATTTGTTAGGACTATTTAACAAATAAAATTAAGCTGTTTACTCACACATCTTTATTTGAATATGGTTGGTTGGTATCTAATGTCGAGCACTTGATAATGAAATCATTCGCTCTCTTGCACTCCAATATTTAGCAGAAAGGCTGGTCTCTTCTACAAAAGCTGGAAAACGGAGGAGATGGTTTCTTTCCATATCTTCATTTAAATTGCAAAAAGGGCATTTAGGTGAATCTGTTATGCCAATTCTGTGTAGGTGTTTATTCAAGCAGTCATGTCCCGTTAGCAGTCTGAATGTTGCTACTGCAGATTTTCTTTGTAATGTAATGTCATAAGCTTGTAGATTTTCCCATTCCTTTCCAGATGTTTTGGTGGTGTATTCTTCTCTAAGTTTATTGATGTATTTATTTGAGATAATGCTTTTGATAGAGTGAAAGGAAACTGGAGCAGAAGTTGGGTTTGAAACAATTTTTCTACCCTTCTTGGCTAGAAAATTGGCTATTTCATTGCCTGTCACTCCACAATGGGCCGGAATCCATTGAAGTACAACTTTTTTATGTAGACGGGATAACTGTTTTATCATTTTGTGACATTCAATAATTTTGATGCTTTTGGGTGTTGTGTCTCGTGTTATAGCAAGAATGGCTGCTTTGGAGTCACATAGAATTACAACTTTGTAAATTTTTGGATGTGATATATGAAAGATTTTGTAAACTTAAGAAAATTGCTAGAATTTCGCCATCAAAGTTTGTTGGATTTGTGTTTAGTTTACGATAAAAGGAAAAAAGTGGACATACTGCACCAGCACCAGTGTGCCACCGTCATTTGGTAGGCTGGAGCCATCTGTAAAAATATGTATCCATTCAGGAGCTGGGTATCTTAGATTTATTATTTCCAGTGACATTTGTTTTAAAATATATGGAGGAGTTTCAGATTTCTTGATGTCTTCTGTTAAATGAAGGTTATATTCGATTTCCAAAAATTCTAGAGGGTTGTTTCTCATCTGCATATTTTCTTTTGAATGGGAAGTTGCAATTTCTGTTTGATTTCTTGTACAATGCTTAGGAAGCTTTGCTGAGATTTTAAACATACTTGTGGTTTTCTTTGGGTCCAGTTATTATGGGGTAGCCTTAAAAATTTTTCATACTGTGTGACTGCTGTTTTCTCAATTTCAGATGCTATGTTTGTGTTATTTGTTAAGATTTGCATGGCAGTGATTGGTGTTGTTTTAACGGCTCCTGTTATCAGACGGAGGATTTGGTTCTGCAATTTATTAAGTTTTTCCACTTTATTAGTTACTAGGATTTCTTCACAATATTGAAGTACAGGTTTTATGTACATTTGGTAGAAGGTGTTTAGGGTTTGTGTGTTGCAACCCCACTTTTTCCCTGCTAATCGTTTTAATAATGGTAACCTTGTTTCTATCTTTGTACATATATTCTCCATATGTTTCTTCCATGTTAATTTTGTGTCCAGAGTTATTCCTAAATATTTTGCTTCATGTGTTTGAGTTAATAATTCACCCTCCAATTTCAGAGTGATGGGTAGTGGTTTCTTTCTTAATGTAAATAGTTGATAATTTGTTTTCTGTATATTTATCTTCATTAAGTTCTGGGATGTCCAATTCTCTAACTGTATTAGTGATTGTTGGGCTATGGTTATTAATTGTTGACTTTGGTTTTTCGGTTTGGAGACCCATATTACAACATCATCAGCAAAAAGTAGGGTTTTCGTTTCGAGCTTTTCTATATGCTTAGGTAGATCATTAATGTAGATATTGAAGAGAATTTATTTGAATATAGTTACCTGTATTTTAAAATATATTTAATGTAAATGGCGATGTTTGAAAACAAATCAGAAGTGTGTGGTTATGTTTCACTGCAACTTGATCATATTATTTATTGCCAAATAGGACCATAATTAGCAATAACCCATTGGATTGCAGTATTGTAAGAATGTACCCTAGTAGAGAAAAAAATGAAACACATCAAATTGTATATTATAACCAACATTATAGGTTATTAATTTTTTTTAGTAAATAACTCAGTAAAATCATTATTTAAAAACAAAATTATTGAATACACAATTATCAAATGTGTAGTTCGAAGAATCTGTTCATTTTTTGCTATATTCAATGTATTTGTTAGAGAGTCAGTTACTGCAAAATAATGCTCTGACCTGTTCAGAATATTAAAAAGGAGGAGCTTTCTTTATCACAAAAGCAGGAGCCTGTAAAGAGAATTCGATAAAGAGTGAGGTGAAACACGACTGTCATTTGTTGTAAAACAAAATTCATTGAAACGTGATTGGTCATTGACTCCCATTTGAGACATGAGTTAAATAGTCACAGTGAATTATGTCTTCCCATCAAGTACACAGAAATTAAATTTTACCTATGAAGAATGAGTAATTTTTTACATCTTACCTCATAGATTGTTTTCTTAAACAAGGGAACTGCAGTTTTCAAAAGGACACATCCCTTCCATTTTCAACATATACAGGAAGGATACTCATACTGACAATTATATTAAGTCTTAGGTTTCAATAATAATGTGCATAAACATGCAATTTTCAACAGTTTGATATATAGATTATTAAATGTTCCACTAAATGAAGAAAATTTTAAGAAAGAATATAATCACTTTTTGAACATAGCTAATTTAAATGGTTTTGGAAAGGAAATAATTATGAATAAATTAAAGAAATTCAGACACCGTGCAATCTGTTTCAAAGAAAGGAAAACAATTTATGAAAATTACTTATCCTGAAATACATATCAAATAAAAAAAAATCAAGAAATTCAATATTACATTGGCATCGATAAATAAATGTAGCCTTGCTAATCTATTAATAACCAATAAGAAATTGAACACCCCAGATAGTAAAAAATCTGTAATTTATCAAATTAATTGTAGAGACTGCAATAAAATATACATAGGAAAAACAAAAAGGAATTTGGACCCTTGCACAAAGGAACACTTTAGAAATATTAAAAATGGTGAAATTGAAAAATCAGCTATTGCAGCACTTAGTTTGTCGGAGAGTCATAAAATTGAAAAAGAGGCCAAACTTCTATTATCGCCTCACTATGTCCATCGGCTCGCTTTGTTTCCCCGCAGCTGTTATATGTACTTAAATACAAAGATTCCAACTATCGCCACTATAATAATTCTGCATGTTAATCATTGTCAAGCATTGTCGCGCGGCACTCGCTTTTATATAAACGGACAACCATCATAGTGAGGCTGTAATAAAACATTTGGAAAAGCCATTAGAATTGACAGTTTGGGAGAAGATATATATTCAGAAGAACAAATTTAAACCCATGAATTTCGAAATTCCTGATGAACGGGACCTTATCTCGGAAGTTCATCAAATCAGCACCAGATGACGTTATGGATGGAGATTCCAATAAAAATCCGGTAGTCATAATGTCAGTTGAAAATGGAAGGGATTTTTCTTTTTGAAAACTGCATTTCCTGTGTTTAAGAAAACATAATTTATGAGGTAAGATGTAAAAAATTACTCATTCTTCATGATTAAGAACCTCATAATGTTATTTCCAATGTTTAACTTTGAAAAAAATGTTACCTAAATGAATATACCTCATAGTGTGAATTCCTAAATAAGCATTCTGTTTAGGAAATTCTCAAAATCAGTTCCAGTTCAATATAAATCTGTCAATGTCAAACATATGAAAACACAAATACTTGTCCCTGTGTAGCATATAGAATATTAGATCCTTGGGAGAGGTTTAGACCTGACAGTTACGTAACACAGTTGTGAACAAAGTGTTCACTCCCAGTATCCTACAGTATTCAATGCTTATTTTCTCTTTTCTAACACCTCTTTTTTAGCTAGTAAAGCTTCATTTTTGATATTTTAACTTTAAATTTTTGTTACTTATATTAAAGGACAAATTAATATTTTAAGAGACAAATTAATGCCTAAACCAGGATTTGAACCTAGGATCTCAGTTGGTATAGTATCTATAAATGTAGTGTTAACATTCCACTAAAATGTCTTCTTGAATGAGAAGCTGCTAGAATTACGTAGAATGAACATTCTTGGCTTCAAACGCATGGTAGTATATATGTAAAAGAAAAAAAAATTCTGTTCAAAATCAGGAGAATAGATAGCTTAATGGATAAAGTACTGGTATGGAAAATCAGAGGTCCTGGATTCAAATCCCAGTTCAAGCATTAATTTTTCTCTTAAAATATTAATTTATCCTTAGTGTAAGTGATGAATTTAAAACTATAACACCAACAATCCTACAATATATTAAATTTTAACATGAGAAAGTTTTAAAAATACTTACAATATTTTTAAGTCTTTTATTAGATATTTTAAATTACATATTTTCATTTCATGTTTCTTATTATATCTTTATTAAGAACTTGTTTGGTAAAATGTGTGTCATATGTTTACAATATTTTAGAATTTAAGAAAAATTGTATCACATCTCCTCATATCCTCCTCCTTATTATAGTAAGAAGAATATGAGATGGGGTGAAATTATTAATTCCTAAAAAGTCAATATTTTAGAAGTTCATTGAAACAGCACGTCATCAAATAGTTAAGTGATGAGGTCTTTGAAATGGCTGAACATTTAAATACCCTCAAAAAACTCAGGCAGTGGAAACCTATCAGGAGATTTAAATCTTGACAGCTCAAAGGTTAATGAAACCAGCCTCTTGGTCAGATCTTCTGACTACAGTTCATGAGGTCCCAGGCTCTTTTCCCACTCAGCCCATAGGAATTTGTTCTTAAAGGAAATTATTCCTGTGGTCACCCATGGTCTGGAATTTAGTTAAGTTTAGGTTTGAGGAATGGTGCATCATTATCATTTATCTACACCCATCATATTGGGGAATCATGACTCTGCTTTCCAGGTACCCCAATCTCAGAAGTGGGTTACAATTCTGCCAATGCCAGGAGAGAAACTCAAATATGTATAAAGACAACTTGATGCCGTTGGTCAAAAAAAGAGAAGTTAATAAAGCTGTGTGATTTATTGAAATATGATTGTTGTTGCAGTTTGTGCCACCAAAGGAGAATGATGATCTTCTGAAAGAATCTGCTGTTCTAATACATAAGGATGGGTTTTCTTGGAATTGGAATATTGTGAGGACAGTATTAAAGGTAACAACTGCACAACCAGTTACTAGGTGTTATTTATTATTTTCTTTAACTTCATCTTCTCTATCATCTTGAAGTTAGAAACAAGTCCTAGAAGAACTCAACTTTTATGATTTAAGATGCAATGGACTCACCTTATTTATTATATTTCAGTTAATCAAAATCGATAGGAAGTAACACTGTGAAGTAATTTATTAAGAAATTGAATTAAAATATACACTTCGGCACTTTTTTTTTTCACTAAAACTTCTCCAGGTGAGAAAACAAAATATAGTAAGGTGTATATTTCCAATTCAGTCTCTTAATTTGTTTATTTATTCAGTGGTAGACATTCTATATAGTTTCCTTGTACAGGTGCCACCATATAACTGAAAGCATGGTTGGATCATAGTTAAGTAGGCACACTTCTGTCTCTGTTTCTTTCTCATGAGTACTAATAACCAATCTAAAAGTATTGGTTGCTTAGCTACACTACTTTACTATAAACAGCTTGACACAAAAATTAATGTTTTATGAGTTAGTATAGTAAAATGAGTGATGCAAATGCTTATGAAGCATTTGGCAGGCTGGCAGTAGTGATTTTCATGCTTTTAGATATCAGGCAATCTGTGTACAGATTTATATGATAGCTCATAGTGCCATGTAGTGTAGCTCTGGATAATGAAGAAAATACTGACTATCTATACCATCTGGATTGTTACAGAGAACACATCTGTTTTATTTTAAGAAAAAAAATATGTTCCTAAATTGGGATTCAGACACAATATCTCTGGTTTTGTTCACCAGTGCTCTTGTACAAAACCAGAGACATTGGGTTTGAATACCGATTTAGGTGTATATTTTTCTTAATAAGAATTAAATTAATCGTGAATTCTTCTTACCTCATACATCTATGTTTTTTTAACACAGAACTACAGTTTCATGAGTCGTGAAAACAGCTGAAGATGGAAAAGGTGTTTTTATCGATACTGCAATTCTGTGTTAAAAAAACATAGATGTATGAGGTAAGAAGAATTCACAATTCATTTTATTCCTATTAAGAAAACCTCATAATGTAAAAATTCCCAAATTTATTATGTTAGTATATTTTTCTCTTCAAATAAAATTTGTCATTTGGTGAAAAGTGATAAATTTAATATGTAATATTAACTCATCTCATATTTGAAGAGAAAAATTATACGCTCAGACCGGGACTTGAACCCGGGACCCTTGGTCTTCTAGTCCAAGTGCTCTACCATTTGAGCTACCTGAGCAAGTACCGATCTAAACGCAAATTTTTCTCTATATACATTGTAATTCCCGCCCACCAAATGCTTTGAAGCCTTTGCTTCTATCTTTGCAAATGGCGGCTCCTATATTAAGAAGACATATTTGGGAATTATACATTACATTATAAATGCCAGTACGGCTTTTTTCGATGTTTTTATTATTAATTTCATACATCTCAATGATGGATAAATCATATTTGAAGAGAAAAATTATACGTTCAGCCCGGGACCCTTGGTTTTCTAGTCCAAGTGCTCTACCATTTGAGCTACCTAAGCAAGTACCGATCTAAACGCAAATTTTTCTCTATATACGTTGTAATTCCCGCCCACCAAATGCTTTGAAGCCTTTGCTTCTATCTTTGCAAATGGCAGCTCCTATATTAAGAAGACATATTTGAGAATTATACATTACATTATAAATGCTAGTATGGCTTTTTTTCGATTAACTCATCTGTTTGTTTCATATATGTTGATTTTGTATAAATGATGAGACTAGATAATCATGTCCTGTCATCATTCTGAATTTGGTACTGAATTATTATTATTATTATTATGTATATATATATATATATATATATATTATATATATATATATATTTACTTGCATTGCTAGTTTATTAATTTCTTTCCATATTTTGCCTCTTGGTTCTTTAAAAATATTCTTGTTTATGGTTTGCTTGGAGCAACTTTAATATTTTCCTTTAAATATATGTTAAATAAAATTCATATTACTATAAGTTGATTTAATACTTTCAGAATCGTAGCGATGCCTTAAAGAAGCTGGAGGACTCAAACCATCGAATGTTTTTAAGACGACTTGTTCACTACTTCAAGCCATCGAGTAACAGATTCTCTCGTGTTGAGCTGGGCAACAAGAAACAGACACAGATGTACACTCTAGCAGGACTGGAGTTGATCGATTGTTTGTTGGAAGCTGATGAGGTAACTATAAGAAATACATATGGAGTATTTTCTGACATTGCTGGAAAGCTCCTGATAGCTGAATTCTAGAAATAGATTCTCTCACTTACTCTAATGACAGAACTAGAGCCATATATTTTTGGAAAATTACATGATAATTATTTTTATAGTATGAGAATTTATTTCTTATAAGAATTAAATTAATATTTTTAATACCTCACCTCATATCCTTTATTCTTCTAGACTGCAGTTTGAGAGCTATATCTCCATCATCAGTAGCCTCTCTTCGACTGGTGTTAAATATTAATTTAATTCTTAAATTAAACCTCATAGTGTTTTTCCCTGTGAATGTTAAATTTATTTCTTATATTGTTTATTTTTTATTTCACTCACATACTTCATAACTCCTCGCAAATCCAGGTGAGTGAAATAAAAAATAAACAAATTAAAAACCTCATAGTGTTTTTCCTATCTACATAACTTAATTATTTCTTATAGTTTACTATTGCATTACCTCTGGTGGTAGCATGCCTACTTCCTGAATAGCAGATCAAGATTTGATACTCGGTAGGGTTGATAATTTAATAATAATTAAATGAATCGTGATTTTTTCTTACCTCATACATCTATGTTTCTTTAAAAAGAAACTTTCTTTTTAAAGAAACATAGATGTATGAGGTAAGAAAAAATCACGATTCATTTAATTATTATTAATTGAACCTCATAATGTTAAAAATTCCCAAATTTAATATATTGATAATTTAAATTAAAATTTTCGATCTCGATGATAGGAGAGGTTGGTGTTGTACAATTTTTAATCCCCACATTGTACACAAGATGCCTACTGTGCATGAGAGCTAGAAGGTGTTTAACAGCACAAGGATTATAAACAGATAATCTTAAGGAAATATAGATGTTAGTAATAAAATAGTGTGTGCATTACTTTTGAAATATGGTCCTCTTAAATAGTTTTACCCTTGTTTCGATGTTTCTAATTAAATTGATCACTTCTCACTAAATGACAAATTATATTTGAAGAGAAAAATTTACTTTGAAATTCATTGGAGAACATTTTTTAACAACTCATCTCGCCCAGTGTGAGCGTATAATTTTTCTCTTCAAATATGATTTAACCATCATTCAGATGTATGAAATGAATAATAAAAATATCGAAAGAAGCCATACTGGCTTTATAATGTAATGTAAAATTCCCAAATAAATGTCTTCTTAATAAAGAAGCTACCTTATTAAGTTATGTAGGTAGGAAATAACACTATGAGGTTTATTTTAATTTTATTAAGTTGTTTCTTGACTCACCTCATACTTCTTAACTCCCTTACAGATCCAGATTTCGTCACTGTAATTGTGACATTCTCAATGCTGTTCACGTTCACAAGATAGAAGAAAATGTTTCATAGCATTTGATGCACGGGAATTAACGGCATATATAAGAGAAATATTGATATTGTTTATTTTTTATTTCACTCACCTCATACTTCATAACTCCTAGCATACCCAGGGTTTCATCACATCCTTTGTGACATTCTCAATGCTGTGTCATGTTCACAACGTTGTGAACGTGACATAGCATTGAGAATGTCACGAAAGATGTGATGAAACCCTGGGTATGCTAGGAGTTATGAAGTATGAGGTGAGTGAAATAAAAAATAAACAATATTAAAAAACCTCATAGTGTTATTTCCTATCTACATAACTTAAGAAATATTGGAGTTTAGATTGGAACTTGCTCAGGTAGCTCAGTTGGTAGAGTATTGGCCTAGAAAGCTAAAGGTCCTGGGTTCGAGTCCCACTCTTCAAATATGATTTATTCATCATTGAGATGTATGAAATAAATAATAAAAACATCGAGATGAATAGATATTATTGCATTTAGACCATCTTCAAAAATTTTTGTATGATCTTAGATCCCACAGTTTGTTTTGAGTCTCATGGTATAAGCCAGAGCTAGTTGACTCTGAAAAGAAAGCCAATATATGAGCCAACAGATGATTATTATAAAGATAGATGCCAATTAGATTGTATAATGTCACAGGGTTGATGGTCAGGGCAAGAGGTAAAATACCAGGATTAATAAAAAATATCAACTCATGTCCAACTCAGGGTTGGATCGAGGGATGAGATGAGATAGGCCCCCTATTTAGAGTTCTTTGAATGACAAGGGTGCTTGTTGACCATGTCTGATGGACCATCACGGGAGCAGATGAACAAAAATGATGAAGTGAGTATGGAGAAATGGTGGAATGAAATTGTGGTAGGAGAAAACCCAGAAAAAAATCTGTCCAAGCTCTGTTTCGTCCACCACGAAACCTACCTGGGGTGGCCAAGCTTAGATTTCGAGACCCCAGCGGTGAGATGCGAGCATCTAACCGTTTGCGCCTCGGAGCTGTCTAAAATACCAGGATTCTTATCTCAGTTTTTGAAATCCTTAAATTTGGATAAAGTATATCTTTCTAAAATTGACATTGCTGCCGTTTGAGGGTCAATTTCTATTTCAAGGAACCATCTTTACAAAAGTTCTTCTTTGTAAGATATTTCTAAAATTGACATTGCTGCCATTTGAGGGCACTTTCTATTTTAAGGAACCATCTTTACAAAAGTTCTTCTTTGTAAAACATAAATGTAGTTATAATTTTAAATTTTAACATATTTGTACAGTCTATTTCATGAAGTTAAAAATCAATTGTATCACTTTGTTTTTGTGGCAGTCCTCTAGTGAGGAAAGTTTATATTAATAGTTTTTTTGGAGTGCAGGAGAGAAAATGAATCATTAGATGTCAACCAGCATTTCACTAGCACCAAAAAAATAATTTTTTTTTACTTACTTGTGTCAAAGGCTGAAGGAATGAAGCTGTTAACAGAGCTGGTATCCGACATTTGCATTCAGATAGAAGCCATTACATCTTCAAAGAGTGCACACGACTGTTTGTTCAGTCCACAGCACATGTCCAATTCTATATGCCAGGACTACTTCCTCTTCATTGGCAGGTTGTGTCGATGTAGCAAAGGTTCCAGGGTTCTCGACAAAACAGGAATCTACCAGCAGTAAGTCATTGACAAATATTGTTTATTTTTTATTATTTCACTCACCTCATACTTCATAATTCATAGCAGACCCAGGGTTTCTTCACATCATTTGTGACATTCTCAATGCTGTGTCACGTTCACAACTGACGTCCAACAGCCTTCTATCCTGCAGACTGACCTCCGCGCCATTTGGTTATGAAGTATGAGGTGAGTGAAATAATAAAAAATAAACAATATTAAAAAACCTCATAGTGTTATTTCCTATCTGCATAACTTAATAACATTGACAAATATGATGTTTTTATTATTAATTTAACATTTCTCAATGAAAGATAAATTAAATTTGAAGAGAAAAATTTTCGCCTAGACCGGGACTCGAACCCGGGACCCTTGGCTTTCCGGGCCAAGTGCTCTACCAACTGAGCTACCGAGGCGAGTTACGATCTAGACGCAAATTTTTCTCTTATATACGTTGTAATTCCCTATCGCCAAATGCTTTTGAAACCATTGTTTCTATCTTTGCAAATGGCGGCTTCTTAGTTAAGAAGACATTTATTGGAAATTTAACATTACTTTAAAAGCCAGTAAGGCCTCTAATGATGTTTTTATTATTAATTTAACATACGTATATAAGAGAAAAATTTGCGTCTAGATCGTAACTCGCCTCGGTAGCTCAGTTGGTAGAGCACTTGGCCCGGAAAGCCAAGGGTCCCGGGTTCGAGTCCCGGTCTAGGCGAAAATTTTTCTCTTCAAATTTAATTGACAAATATGTTTGCATAAATGTTTTAAGCATACACAAAAAATAAAATAATTGCTTTGAATATTTTCTGACGAAAATCAACTGTGAGTTTTTTGAATATGCACTAATTTTAAATGGGTATATTTAGTAGTCTTCACTTGTAACATTTTTTTAAAAGTCTGTTTTTTTATTAAATATTCCAGTGGTGTCTTATCCTTTACAGCTTCTGGAACCTAGCTCCAAAAGAAACTGAACTCATCAGGAACATAATTAGTATAATCTTAATCTTAAAAGTTTATTTTCTCCAAGTATGACAGGCCTTGAAGGCCCTAGGCCTGCCAGCCGGCTGCTGGTCTCATGTCCACATGTATTGTTCACAGAGGTAGACGATCATAAGCCAGTGTAGGGGTGTCATGTGGTCAGCACGTTGGGTCCCCCAGCTGTTATAGTTGGTCATCTCAACCTGGAGCCGCTACTTATTATAGCTACCCAAATGCCTCATGATGCTGGGTGATCACCGGTCCCTTACTGGCCAAAATTCCATGAGAAAAATTTCTTCCCCATGGGACTCGAACCAGCACGTTTAGTATTGCAACTGACTGAATCAGGTGGGGCATTGGAGAGCATTGCTGTTTTAATCTCCAGCAGAGGCTAGTTCTGTAGTGTTACAGCAACCTGTTTAATAAGTTCTTCCATATTCTGTGTCATCCTCAATCAAATTTTAAGTTACAAGACATAACTGAAGTGCAATAAAAATATTGATTTATTAAGTCATAGAAAATGACATTCCATAGTAAATTATTAATTTAACAGATATCACATTTTTTATGACAATGCACTTGTCAAATTGATATGTCTGATCTTCCTGATTTTCAACATAAAATTAGTGATGTCAAATTCTGAAGATATTCCTCAACACCTTGTTCATGTTCAATTGGGAAAATGTAAAAGTAAAGGGATTCTGTGATCCTTGATTTGAATTAATTTATACTTGTATATTTTGGAGTTTGAGTACTTGAAATAAAAAAATATATTATTTTAAATTAAAATTATTATTTTTTTAATTATTCTCAATATAAATAATTATTTAATAATAATTTATAATACGTGTAAAGCCAAATAAATGTATGTGAGCTGCATTACATTAGTGACAAAAGGGTAGGTGGAGCTTATAAGCAGATTGGTGATTCCCTATGTAAATTAAAATGAGTATCAGATGGGGACGAGAAGGTAGGCTGAAATATTTTGTGACTGAGTAGACATACCTTGACAAAAATGTGATAACTTATTTTAGGAATTCTCACTATGAGGTATATTTGTTAAGGTAGAATTTTTTATCACTCAACTCATATTGTTCTTCTTATTTGACTATAAACTAGTTTTGGAACATAGTTTCTGTTCCATCCTCAGTATTGTCATGACCGTTGTTCTGTCGTCTTGAAGGAGCTATCCTTCGCTCCTTCCATTAGCTGACTGAAAAACCTCGAAAGCAGGTCATTCTCACCGGGAATTTCAAAGTTCATCAATTTCTTCTTTTTGCTCTTTTGAATGTAGATTTTTCCCAAACAGTAAGTTCTTTTGGTTTTTCTATTTGTTTTAATAATTTAGCTTCTTTCTCGATAAGATGTTTTTCAGACCATGCATGGGCAGCCACTGCAGATTTTTCTACTTCCCCCTTCTTGACATTCCTGAGATGTTCTTTCACTCTAGTTTTCAAATTTCTCTTAGTTTTTCCTATGTAGAATTTCTCACATTCTTCACATTTATCAATTTATCAAAAGAGTGAAAAGAAGAAATTGATGAACTTTGAAATTCCCGGTGAGAATGACCTGGTTTTGAGGTTTTTCAGTCAGCCAATGGAAGGAGCAAAGGACAGCTCTTCAAGACGACAACTACGGTCGTGACGATACTGAGGATGGAACAGAAACTATGTTCCGAAACTAGTTTATAGTCAAATAAGAACAATAATATGAGGCAAGTGATAAAAAATTCTACCTTTATTAAAAAATGTGTTACTACACATTGAATAAATTATTTAAGAAGGATATGAAAGTACTTATATAAAAAAAATCTGAAGTAAAAGAACAGTGCTTAGTAAAATGTATTATTATTTCACAGACTCCTCCACTTAGTGGGTTCTACAAATCATGATTGCTACATCAAACTTGTGGTTTCTGGATTGGATTACAGTCAGGATGGTATGTCCAGGTAAAAATTATACTTCTTTTTCATATCATTTTTGACTTGGACATTTTATTTTATAATTACAATAGATTTGAGATATTGAAATGTTCAGATAAAAATGTGGCAACCAAAGAAGAAACATATAAATAGAGAATGGGAGATTGTAAGGGATACTGTGAAATAGCATGATGAGGAATGTCCTGACAGGTAAAGGGAAAAAATGAATTGATTACATGAGTCAACTGACGTAAATTTAGAACATCTTGGGTAATATCAGATGGGAAACCACTAGGTTTTTCTTCTTCTTCTTCCGAATGCAGTATTGGGTGATGATGCCCGTTCTGTGACTGCAAAAACTGATCTTTCCATCGGTTGAAGGGTCTTCCGAGGTTTCTTTTGCCTTTAGGGTTGAGGTGGTAAATCATCTTTGGTAAACGGGAATTTGACGTTCTCTGGATGTGTTGGAACCATTTAATCTGATAATTTTGTATATGTTCAACCATTTCCCTACTATTCCACTGCATCCTTATCTCATCACTCTTCATTCTATCCCTTAATGTTACTCCAGTTAGTGATCGGAGGAATCTCATTTGTGAACTATTAATGCAGGATTTATCTTTTGCCCGAAGTGTCCAGCATTCACTTCCGTATAGTAGAGCAGGTTTGGCTATGGCATTATGAAATCTCAATTGGATTTCTTTCCTCAATTTGTTACTAGGTTTTTAAATAGTGAAAAGAGAAAATATTTGAGAGAGAAGATTAATGATCCCAAAATGAATGTAAAAAATACTTATTACTTTTAACTTCTTACAAAATTCTGACAAATATATTAGTGTCCAAGAGTTGCTCCTTTTATGGATGGCATAATAAGTGATCATGAATGTGGATTTATAGGAAAATAGGTCTACAATAGATAAGATTTTATGCATGTTTTGATTTATGTGACTCTGTTCAGTCTTTCTCTGTTCTCTTTATTTGGTTTATGTCCTGCCTGCAAATATATTAAATGTTTTGTTAGAAGAGAAAAATAGGCATGCATTTAACCCTTATGAAATATCTACTAAACAACTGAGAAAGAAATAAAGAAGCCCTTCAATTATTTATTTATTATCGTTCATTAATTTTGTTTTTAATTTGAGCAATGTTAACATAATGACAACCGTTTGTTAAGATCAGGTTAATTTTGATTTGACTGTTCCTATCACGGTTATATGAGGAAGTTGAGATATCAAGAAAACTTGTCCAGATAGTTTGTAAGAAATGTTTGTAAGATAGAATATGAATTCATGGGAATTAACACATGAGATAAAATTATATTTGAAGAAAAAAATATACAAAACATTAGAGTGCTCAGGTAGCTCAGAGGTAGGGCATTGGCCTGGAAAGCCAAAGGTCTGGATTCAAATCCCAGGCTGAGCATATAATTTTTCTCTTCAAATATAACAAAAATATATGCTTAGACTGGGGTTTGAACTCAGACCATTAGCTTTAAGCGCTAATGCTCTACTGTGTGAGCTATCCTAAGTACTCCAATCTAAATGCAAATTTTTCTCTTATACATTTTTAATTTCTGAGATGTTTGTAGTATTTGGCACTCTCGGGAATTAAAAATGTATAAGAGAAAAATTTGTTATTAATTAATTATTCAATCAAAAAACAACTCTAATTTAATTAAGAAAGAATTGTGTTTTGATTGGAGTGCTTAGGATAGCTTTTATTGTAGAATATTACCATACAAAGCTAAAGTCCTGGGTTCAAACCCCTGTCCAAGCGTATATTTTTCTATTTAATTAATGTTGGGATGTAAACATTATGAAGTATAATCATTAAAATTCATCGGAGAACATATTGTTTAAACAACTCACCTCATAGGATTCATGCTTCCATGATATCGCGATTTCAAACATAGTCATGTTCATCGTCAGCCATAACTCCGACTGACGAAATTCTTTGGCCGTCAACTATTCTATTGTCGCCATCTTCAGTGCTGCCATCTATGGTTGAATTTATGAACTTCGAAATCAATGTAATTTCGTTAGGGATATCAAAATTCATTGATCTATTTTTGTTTTTCTGAATGTATATTTTTTCCCAAACTGTCAATTCCAAAGGTTTCTCTACTTGTTTTAAAAGTTTAGCTTCTCTTCCAATTTTATGATGTTCTAATAAACTATGTGCAGCAATTGCAGATTTTTCAATTTCACAATTTTTAATATTTCTGAAATGTTCTTTTGTCCGAATTTCCAAATTCCTTTTTGTTTTTCCTATATAAACTTTATTGCAATCTTCACAATTTATTTGATAAATTCCAGATTTCTTACTGTCTGGAACATTGACTTTTTTATTGGTACTTAGAAGATTACCCAGACTAAATTTATTTATTGGTGCCAAAGAAATGTTGTATTTGTCAAAAATTTTTTGAAATTTCCTATGCATTTCAGGATGGTAAGTAATTTTCTTGTATTTTTTCTTTTCTTTGTCAATGTTCCAGACAGTAAGAAATCTGGAATTTATCAAATAAATTGTGAAGATTGCAATAAAGTTTATATAGGAAAAACAAAAAGGAATTTGGAAATTCGGACAAAAGAACATTTCAGAAATATTAAAAATTGTGAAATTGAAAAATCTGCAATTGCTGCACATAGTTTATTAGAACATCATAAAATTGGAAGAGAAGCTAAACTTTTAAAACAAGTAGAGAAACCTTTGGAATTGACAGTTTGGGAAAAAATATACATTCAGAAAAACAAAAATAGATCAATGAATTTTGATATCCCTAACGAAATTACATTGATTTCGAAGTTCATAAATTCAACCACAGATGGCAGCACTGAAGATGGCGACAATAGAATAGTTGACGGCCAAAGAATTTCGTCAGTCGGAGTTATGGCTGACGATGAACATGACTATGTTTGAAATCGCGATATCATGGAAGCATGAATCCTATGAGGTGAGTTGTTTAAACAATATGTTCTCCGATGAATTTTAATTATATTTTTCTCTTCAAATATAATTTGTCCTTCAGTGAGAAATGTTAAATTTATAATAAAAACATTGAAATGAGCTTTGCTGGCTTTATAAAGTAATGCTGAATACCCAAAAAGTATTCTTAAATATGAAACTGCCATTTGCATGATTGATCAGTGGTTTGTAGCATTTGGCGCGCTCTGGCATTAAAAATATATAAGAGAGAAATTTGCATTTAGACTGGAGTGCTTAGGATAGCTCAAATGGTAGAGCATTAGCATATAAAGCTAAAGGTCCTGGGTTCAAACCCCAGTCTAAGCGTATATTTTTCTCTTCAAATATAATTTCTCCTTTAATGAGAAGTGTTAAATTTATAATAAAAAAATATGAAGTAATACTTATGAGATGAGGTGTATATTTCAAATTCAACTTCATTAATTTCTTATGTTTGCAGAGCAATTCTTAGCAAAGTGTTGACATCTGCATATGAGAGTGCACGCCTGTATGCTACTCAATTCCTGCTGGTTCTCCTGCGTGCTAAGTTGCCTGACTTTGAGAAGTGGGGTATCGAGTTGCTGGTGATGCAGCTCTATGACAAGAGTAAGGCAGTGTCACTGGCTGCCATCGCTGTCTTGGAGGAAGCTGCTGAAGAAAAGGTACAATTAATGTTGTTGTAGGAAGTTATATTTTGAGGTTCTTTTAATCAAGTTTTTTTGAATCTGGAATCATCTGACCACAATTTAATATTGATTTGTTCTTGAACATGTTTCGATATATTATCTTCTATATCATCCTCAGCTTTGGCCAGACTGATGAGTTTTATGTTGTGTACCCTGGATGTCGATATCAGCTCCCTCTTCTAGCTGGCCAAAGAACCTCCATACAAGGTCACGTTGAGCAGGAATTTCAAAATTCGTAACTCTATTTTTGTTCTTCTGAATGTAATTTTTTTTCCAAATGGTGAGTTCCGTTGTATTTTCTAATTGTTTTAATAATTTGGTATTCGAATTTACATTATGTCCAAACATGAGTAGCAACTGCAGATTTTTCTATTTCCCCATTTTATAATATTTCTTATGTGTTTCTTGGTTCTGATTTTCAGGTTTCTTTTTGTTTTCCCTATATATATATATATATATATATATATATACATATACACACATATATATATATATATATATATATCATTTTACAACCAGTACATTCAGTTTGATATATTCCTGATTTTTTACTTTACTGAATGTGCTGGTTGTGAAATATATATACACGGAAAACAAAAAGAAACCTTAAAATTAGAACTAAGGAACACATAAGAAATATTAAAAATGGGGAAATAGAAAAATCTGCAGTTGCTACTCATGTTTGAGCCGAAAAACATAATGTAAATTTGAATACTAAATTATTAAAACAGTTAGAACATACAAAGGAACTCAGCATTTGGGAAAAAATTTGTATTCAGAAGAACAAAAATAGAGTTATGAATTTTGAAATTCCTGCTCAACGTGACCTTGTATGGAGGTTCTTCGGGCAGCCAGAAGAGGGAGCTGATGTCGACATCCAGGGTTCACAACATAAAACTCATCAGTCTGGCCAAAGCTGAGGATGATATAGAAGATATATCAAAACATGTTCGAGAACAAATAAAAAATGATTCAACTAGTGATTATTAAATTTTATGCAAAATGATTGTGAGATAGAAAACACACAACTGCAGTATTGGGAAACATCATTCCCATCATCGGCTGTTGTCACAACTGTCAATTTTTCATTATGCCAGTAATTTTCTAAGCTGTCATCTGGTGTTGTTTTGAAGAACGTTGTAATCAAATTTGGTTCATCTGGAAACTCAAAATTCTTGGTTCTAATATGTTTTTTTTTAATGTATATCTTTTCATAAACTGTTAATTCCAAGGGATTAGATAGATGTTTCAAAAGTTTAGCTTCTTTTTCAATTGTCTGATTTTCCAACAAACTGTGTGCTGCTATTGCTGATTTTTCAATTTCACCATTTTAGTATATTTCTAAAGTGTTCTTTTTTGCGAGTGCCCAAATTCCTTTTTGTTTTTCCTATATATATACTTTATTACAATCTTTGCAATTAATTTGATAAATTCCAGATTTTTTATTGTCTGGGGTGTTAACTTTTTTATTAGTTAACAGAAGATTACATAGGCTGAATTTGTTAATCAGATAATAATTAAATGAATCGTGATTTTTTCTTACCTCATACATCTATGTTTTTTTAAACACAGCACTGCAGAATCGGCGACACTTTGTCGTCATCGTCAGCTGTTTTCACAACTGTCAATTTTTTCTCCTTTTTGCCGGTATTTATCTAGACCGCCATCTGGTGTTCTTTTGAAGGAATTCCTCTTCAAACTGCCATCTGGTGTTATTTTGAATGAATCATTTCCTAAACTGCTATCTGTTGTATTTTTGAAGAACTTTGTAATCAAGCTTGGTTCTTCCGGAATCTCAAAGTTCATAGTTCTAGTATGGTTTTTTTGAATATATATTTTTTCCCAAACTGTTAAATCCAAAGGTTTAGATAGATGTTTTAAAAGTTTTGCTTCTTTTTCAATCCTATGATGCTCTAATAAACTATGTGCTGCTATAGCTGATTTTTCAATTTCTCCATTCTTCATGTTTCTGAAGTGCTCTTTTTTACGAGTTTCCAAGTTCCTTTTTGTTTTTCCTATATATATCTTGTTGCAATCTTTGCAATCATTTTGATAAATCCCAGATTTTTTGTTGTCTGGGGTATTACATTTATTATTAGTTAACAGCAGATTACCCAGGCTGAATTTGTTAATTGGAGCTAATGTTATATTAAAATTTTTGAAACTTATTATGAACTTCAGGATGGTAAGTGAATTTCTTGAATTTTACATCTTTCTTGGGACCATGATGTAAGGTGGTGTATTCCTGTAACCTTTTTTGTTGTTTGAATTTCTTTAATTTATTCTTTATAATGTCTTCATCGAAACCATTTATTTTAGCAACTTGAACAATATGATTATATTCCTTGTCAAAATCTTCTACATTAAGTGGAATATTTAACAATCTGTGTAATAGACTATTGAAAATTGCATGTTTGTGTGTCAAATGATTAAAACCTGAAGATTTTATGTAGTTGTCAGTATGTGTGTCTTTTCTGTAAATGTTAAATTCAATTTTTTGCTGTTGTTCATTTCTTATTAAGTATAAGTCTAAAAAAGGAATCTTGTTATTTTGTTCCATTTCAATAGTGAATTTCACTGACTCATCCTGAAGATTAAGCAATTTCAATGCATCTTGAATGTATTTTTTATCAATTACAGCGATAATATCATCTACATATCTATACCAACACTTGAAAATCAAAGGATAAGCATTGGTGATATGTGATTCAAGATACTCCATAAATAAATTGGCTAAAAATGGAGAAAGTGGATTTGCCATATTAAAGATAGAAATGTTACTATTGCAAAAGCGGATAAAGGGAACAAAATTGTCATTTTAGATCAGGAGGATTACGTAGATAGAATGAACCATCTGTTAGACTCCAAAGAATATGAAGAAATTAAATATAACCCTTTCCCAAAAACAATCAGAACTGTGGGAAACACATTAAAACATACAATGAAAGAACAAGAAAAATTGAAATTAAAAGTTTCAAACCCTTCTAATCCAAAATTATATGGTTTACCTAAGGTCCACAAGGATGGTAAAAAGATGAGGCCTATTGTCAATAGTATTGGCTCCCCATGTTACAATTTAGCTAAGTGGCTGGCCAAAAAGTTTAATGAACTACCACAATTTGAAAATAAGACCATTGAAAATTCAATTAAACTGGTTGAAAAATTGAATAACATCACATTGGCTCAGAATAATAGACTTGTTTCTTTTGATGTGATCTCTTTGTTTCCTAGCATTCCTGTTAACAAATTGCTCGCATTTTTGAGAAAATGGTTATATTCACAAAAATTAAAGGCAGAAATCATAGAAGAGTATCTAATACTAACTAAAATTTGTATCGATAATAACTTTTTCACATTCAATGGAAAATTTTATAGACAAATTTCAGGATTGGCAATGGGAAATCCACTTTCTCCATTTTTAGCCAATTTATTTATGGGGTATCTTGAATCATATATCACCAATGCTTATCCTTTGATTTTCAAGTGTTGGTATAGATATGTAGATGATATTATCGCTGTAATTGATAAAAAATACATTCAAGATGCATTGAAATTGCTTAATCTTCAGGATGAGTCAGTGAAATTCACTATTGAAATGGAACAAAATAACAAGATTCCTTTTTTAGACTTATACTTAATAAGAAATGAACAACAGCAAAAAATTGAATTTAACATTTACAGAAAAGACACACATACTGACAACTACATAAAATCTTCAGGTTTTAATCATTTGACACACAAACATGCAATTTTCAATAGTCTATTACACAGATTGTTAAATATTCCACTTAATGTAGAAGATTTTGACAAGGAATATAATCATATTGTTCATGTTGCTAAAATAAATGGTTTCGATGAAGACATTATAAAGAATAAATTAAAGAAATTCAAACAACAAAAAAGGTTACAGGAATACACCACCTTACAACATGGTCCCAAGAAAGATGTAAAATTCAAGAAATTCACTTACCATCCTGAAGTTCATAATAAGTTTCAAAAAATTTTCAGAAATTTTAATATAACATTAGCTCCAATTAACAAATTCAGCCTGGGTAATCTGCTGTTAACTAATAATAAATGTAATACCCCAGACAACAAAAAATCTGGGATTTATCAAATTGATTGCAAAGATTGCAACAAGATATATATAGGAAAAACAAAAAGGAACTTGGAAACTCGTAAAAAAGAGCACTTCAGAAACATGAAGAATGGAGAAATTGAAAAATCAGCTATAGCAGCACATAGTTTATTAGAGCATCATAGGATTGAAAAAGAAGCAAAACTTTTAAAACATCTATCTAAACCTTTGGATTTAACAGTTTGGGAAAAAATATATATTCAAAAAAACCATACTAGAACTATGAACTTTGAGATTCCGGAAGAACCAAGCTTGATTACAAAGTTCTTCAAAAATACAACAGATAGCAGTTTAGGAAATGATTCATTCAAAATAACACCAGATGGCAGTTTGAAGAGGAATTCCTTCAAAAGAACACCAGATGGCAGTCTAGATAAATACCGGCAAAAAGGAGAAAAAATTGACAGTTGTGAAAACAGCTGACGATGACGACAAAGTGTCGCCGATACTACAGTGCTGTGTTTAAAAAAAACATAGATGTATGAGGAAAGAAAAAAATCACGATTCATTTAATTATTATTAATTGAACCTCATAATGTTAAAAATTCCCAAATTTAATATATAAATTGTTAATCAGAGCTAATGTTATATTACATTTTTTGAAAATCTTTTGAAATTTGTTATGAACCTCTGGATGGTAAGTAAATTTCTTGAATTTTTCATCTTTCTTGGAATTATGTTGCAGAGTGGTGGATTCATGTAACCTTTTTTGTTGTTTAAATATGTCTTCAGCAAATCATTTAAGTTAACTATGTGCACAATACAATTATATTCATTCTCAAAATCCTCTACATTAAGTGGAATATTTATTAATCTGTGTAATAGACTGTTGAAAATTGCATGTTTATGTGAAACATAATTAAAACCTGAAGATTTTATGTAGTTATCAGTGTGAGTGTCTTTCCTACATATATTAAATTCAATTCTTTGTAGTTGCTCATTTCTTATTAGGTACAAATATAAAAACAGGATCTTGTTATCTTAAGGTAGAATATTTTTTATCACTCACCTCATATTGTCCTTCTTATTTGATTATAAACTAGTTTCGGAACATAGTTTCTGTTCCATCCTCAGTATCGTCACGACCGTTGTTCTGTCGTCTTGAAGAGCTGTCCTTCTCTCCTTCCATTGGCTGACTGAAAAACTTCGAAACCAGGTCATTCTCACCGGGAAATTCAAAGTTCATTAATTTCTTCTTTTCGCTCTTTTGAATGTAGATCTTTTCCCAAACAGTAAGTTCTTTTGGTTTTTCTATTTGTTTTAATAATTTAGCTTCTTTCTCGATAAGATGTTTTTCAGACCATGCATGGGCAGCCACTGCAGATTTTTCTACTTCCCCTTTTTTGACATTCCTGAGATGTTCTTTCACTCTAGTTTTCAAATTTCTCTTAGTTTTTCCTATGTAGAATTTCTCACATTCTTCACATTTAATTTGATAAATCCCTGATTTGTTTTCTTCTTTAATTTTCTCAATCTTATTAGGTCTAATCAGTCTACTGATGCTCAAAAATGACTACAGCATCAGTAGACTGATTAGACCTAATAAGATTGAGAAAATTAAAGAAGAAAACAAATCAGGGATTTATCAAATTAAATGTGAAGAATGTGAGAAATTCTACATAGGAAAAACTAAGAGAAATTTGAAAACTAGAGTGAAAGAACATCTCAGGAATGTCAAAAAAGGGGAAGTAGAAAAATCTGCAGTGGCTGCCCATGCATGGTCTGAAAAACATCTTATCGAGAAAGAAGCTAAATTATTAAAACAAATAGAAAAACCAAAAGAACTTACTGTTTGGGAAAAGATCTACATTCAAAAGAGCGAAAAGAAGAAATTAATGAACTTTGAATTTCCCGGTGAGAATGACCTGGTTTCGAAGTTTTTCAGTCAGCCAATGGAAGGAGAGAAGGACAGCTCTTCAAGACGACAGAACAACGGTCGTGACGATACTGAGAATGGAACAGAAACTATGTTCCGAAACTAGTTTATAATCAAATAAGAAGAACAATATGAGGTGAGTGATAAAAAATATTCTACCTTAGTGAATATACCTCATAGTGAGAATTCCTAAAATAAGTCTTGTTCAATTTCAATAGTGAATTTCACCAATTTGTCTTGAAGATTAAGCAATTTTAATGCATAATTTGATTCTTATTAAGAAAACCTCTTAATGTAAAAATTCCCAACTTTATTATATGAAAGAAGCATTTCTGACAGCAGGGAATTGAACTTGGAATGTCAGCTTTATGCGCTGATGCTTGCATAAAGCTGAAAGTCTGGGATTCGATACCAGTTCAGATAGATATTTTTCTAAATCAATGGTAAAGAGAAACATTTTTGCCTGAACTGGGAATCAAACCCCGAACCGTTAGCTTTCCGTGCTAATGCTCTGTCCACTGAGCTAATCCAGGCTTCATTCCCATCCAAGCAGAAATCCTTCCTTTACCTTACTCTACTGGTCCCACATTCAATTGCAAAGAATCATCATTCACAAATACACAATGAATGAAGCCTGGATTAGCTCAGTGGACTGAGCATTAGCATGGAAAGCTAAAGGTTCGGGGTTTGATTCCCAGTTCAGGCAAAAATTTTTCTCTTTACCATTGATTTACAATAATTTAATTGTGTTCATTAATTTACTTATTTCTATCATAGTAATAGCTTTAGCATCTCAATATTAATTTAATAAATAATGCTATAGCTGTGTGGAGTCCCTTCATGTCTTCTTCAGGTAGAAGCCGTTCATTGGCCCGTATGAATAAATAAAGTAGAGCAAATGCTTTTACTTCACTATTTTGAAGCATATCCTTCACAATTTATGAATAAAGTATAGTCGGACCAACAGATCTGCACTCCTGTAGCGCTGGCATCGTTCTTCGAAAATTACACGTCAGTTCTCACACCATTCCACTGCTCTCCCCTCCCCCTACGTCAAATAGAAGCCACTGTAACTGACCGAGTAGGGACGTTGCCAAACTTCCCCCGGTGTCAGGCTCTTGAATATTGTAAGGTTAATTATTACTTCTTCATATTTAATTTAAGTAGGTCTAATGGCACTGATTGATTTCTACAATTAATGGATATAATTATAATAGTGGATATTTGTTGGTTAAATGGAAATTATGTGAAGGGAATTTACATATGTTGTTTTTAAAGATAAATGTTCCATCATAAATATTTCTCCTTCACCTCGTTGTCTTATTTGGTTAGATTTGGAACGTAATCTTGAAGTCCTAACAAAATTATAAAATTTTAGGTATGAATACACAATCATCTGCCCTCCTTCTTTCTCATCCGGGCTAGGGACTGGCTATGGCGAAGTTACTACATGCTACGATTTTATTTACATATTATATAACATACTGATACTATACAGGAATTCTAATTTATGCTTATGAATTAAGCTAATGATAACAATTTACATACTATATAACATAACATACTGATATATTTAATTAATGTTGGGAAGTAAACATTATGAGGTATAATCATTAAAATTCATCGGAGAACATATTGTTTAAACAACTCACCTCATAGGATTCATGCTTCCATGATATCGCGATTTCAAACATAATCATGTTCATGGCAGCACTGAAGATGGCGACAATAGAATAGTTGACGGCCGAAGAATTTCATCAGTCGGAGTTATGGCTGACGATGAACATGATTATGTTTGAAATCGCGATATCATGGAAGCATGAATCCTATGAGGTGAGTTGTTTAAACAATATGTTCTCCGATGAATTTTAATAACATACTGATACTGAGTTGATAATGCTGGACTGTGGGTGCAAATAATATCCAGCAAGAAAGCTCAAAACTGTGAGCGATGGGAGGGGAGAAAGAGAGAGATAGAAAATAGAGACAGGCAAGAATGCAGGTAGGGAAATAATTTACTGAGGGAGAAATGGAATTAGTGTTTAGTTCGCATTTATTACGGGGGCATAGATCCGTTGGTCCAACTATATGAAGCATAACCTTATACTCGCAGTGACACATCGAGAAAAAAGCATCTGCTTCCATGGAAGAAGCATGAGCTCAACCTTGAAGCATGTACTTCAAGATTAGAAAAACTGTATGAATAAAGTGAACCTTTTGCTTCTTTTAAGAAACACATGCTTCAAAAAATTGAAGTCTGGTCGATAGACTCATCATCACAAAATACAGACATGGCTCAATTAGTTGTCCCTGTATGCCGTAAAAAGTGTTATAAACCACGTTGGTGTCCTCTTGAGGAAGAGTATAATACATTATAGAGGTTCAACGAGGAAAATGTTAAATGGATTGCAGCCCACTTTTTGCCAGAAACAGAAGAGAGAAGATGTGGTGCACTATTCTCTGAAGATAGAATGGAGGTATTTTTTGGTTCATGGCCGATCCAGGGTTTCAAACTGGTATAGGAGAATTTTAACTTTGAATACATAGGCGTTCATCAATATTGATGATTCAGGCAATGATGATGAAGATACAACAAAGGAGAAGAAAATTTCACTGAAGGGAAAATTATAAGAGGAGGACGCGAAAAAGGATTGGCTCTGTTCCTTCTGTTCATATCTGTCTTGTCTTCAGCCTAGTTTTCATATGGCTGGAGGACCCAACCTAACCACATGTCACTCCTACACTGGCTTATAATCGTCTACCTCTGTGATTAACACATGTGGACATGAGGCTAGCAGCCGACTGGTAGGCCAAGGGCTTCCTAGGCCTGTCACGCTTGAAGTTCTAGTTTTCATGTTGTTAATTTTCTTTAGCAACTGGTTTGAATTTATCGGCATGCCAAAATTAAGTTTAAATAATTTAATTATTTCCTGAATTGCTTACATGTTTTTTTCTTCCGGAATTTGCGACTTTTGTAATAATTGTGGATATTTTCCTTGAGCAGTAACTAAAAATGCCATTGTATTTTTTACATATTTTGAACTATTTCTTGTATCTGAAACAGAAAAGGCCATTTTTACAAACTGCACTACATGTATATTTTTGACTGCACTGAGAGAGCGAAAATAAAAGTAGCGTGGTTATGATCTGTTCTGGTGGAAAATTGTGGAGTCAGCACAAATACTTTGCTTTTAAAGAATGAAAACATAAATAAGCGCTCAGATAGTAAAGAATGCTGATGATTCATTTACGAAATGCACAGCTGCTCGGCTGGGAGTTTAGAAGCACATGCTTTTATTAATTTTATGAGGGCCTTCTGAAAATAAGTATTATTTTAAATAAAATTACCTTTTTGTAATTTAGAAGGAAAAGGTAGAAGCATAAGGTAAAGGTTATTCATATTATTCAAAGCACATGCTTATACGTCTACCTTTTGCTTCCAAGCAAATACTTCCACCTCTACCTTATGCTCACAAGCAAAACCTCCAGTTTTATTCATATGGCCCATTGTGTATTTGTGAATGATGATTCATTGCAATTGAATGTGGGACCAGTAGAGTAAGGTAAAGGAAGGATTTCTGCTTGGATGGGAATGAAGCCTGGATTAGCTCAGTGGACAGAGCATTAGCACGGAAAGCTAAAGGTTCGGGGTTTGATTCCCGGTTCAGGCAAAAAATTTTCTCTTTGCCATTGATTTACAATAATTTGTGTTCATTAATTTGCTTATTTCTATCATAGTAATAGCTTTAGCTTCTCAATATTAATTTAATAGATATTTTTCTCATTACCATTAATTGTAATAGCTCAGTTGTGTATAATAATCCACTTTTTTTTATCAAAATAAATGTTTGTTTGAAAGAGTAAAAAATGCAGAAGTCAAATAAGTAATTTTAAACTTTATATTTGAAGAGATTCTCTTCAAATATAATTTATCCTTCTATGAGAAGTGTTAAATTAATAATAAAATCATCAATTTTAAACTTATTGTAAATCAATGGTAAAGAGAAAAATGTTTGCCTGAACCGGGAATCGAACCCCAAACCTTCAGCTTTCCCGGTTCAGGCAAAATTTTTTCTCTTTACCATTGATTTACAATAATTTAATTGTGTTTATTAATTTACTTATTTCTATCATAATAATAGCTTTAGCTTCTCAATATTAATTTAATAATAATAATTAATTTGAATTATATTTGAAGAGAAAAATTTTCTCCTAGACCGAGACTCGAACCTGGGACCCTTGGCTTTCCGGGCCAAGTGCTCTACCAACTGAGCTACCGAGGCGAGTTACGATCTAGAGCAAATTTTTCTCTTATATACATTGTAATTCCCTATCGCCAAATGCTTTTGAAACCATTGCTTCTATCTTTGCAAATGGCAAATATAATTTATCTTTCAATGAGAAATGTTAAATCAATAATAAAAACATCATTTGAAGCTTTACTAGCTTTATAAAGTAATGTTAAATTCCCAATAAATGTCTTTTTAACTAAGAAGCCGCCATTTGCAAAGATAGAAGCAATGGTTTCAAAAGCATTTGGCGATAGGGAATTACAACGTATATAAGAGAAAAATTTGCGTCTAGATCGTAACTCGCCTCGGTAGCTCAGTTGGTAGAGCACTTGGCCCGGAAAGCCAAGGGTCCCGGGTTTGAGTCTCGGTCTAGGCGAAAATTTTTCTCTTCAAATATAATTTATCTTTTGGTGAGAAATGTTAAATCAATAATAAAAACATCATTTGAAGCTTTACTAGCTTTATAAAGTAATGTTAAATTCCCAATAAATGTCTTTTTAACTAAGAAGCTGCCATTTGCAAAGATAGAAGCAATGGTTTCAAAAGCATTTGGCGATAGGGAATTACAACGTATATAAGAGAAAAATTTGCGTCTAGATCGTAACTCGCCTCGGTAGCTCAGTTGGTAGAGCACTTGGCCCAGAAAGCCAAGGGTCCCGGGTTCGAGTCTCGGTCTAGGCGAAAATTTTTCTCTTCAAATATAATTTATCTTTTGGTGAGAAATGTTAAATCAATAATAAAAACATCAATTAATTTTAAACTTCCTTATTTTATAATTTGATAGTTTAGCTTAGTATATTTAATATAACATTATTTACAGACTTATTTGGATGCAATCATATCATTGAGACCATCGCTGTTACATCTTGGTGACAAAGGTCTACTATTACTGATAAGATTTCTTTCCACTTCGAATGGATTTACTTTCTTGCATGATGCAAACTTTGTGACCACTCAGTTGGAGAGATGGGCTGCTACTTACAACTATAGGTGAGTTATTATTAATATATATCAGTTTAAAAAAATAAATATATTTATATTAATTAATTAATTTATTTACAATCTGATCATCTTACCTCAATATTAATGTTGATTTGTTATTGGACATGTTTTAAAACAATTCTGTTTTATCGTCAGCTTGTCCAGGCTGGTTAGATTTATGTTGCACACTCTGGATGTCGATGTCAGCTCCATTCTGTGGTTGGCCAAAGAACCTCCAAACAAGGTCATGCTTAGTCGGTATTTCAAAATTCATAATTCTGTTTTTGTTCTATTGAATATAGATTTTTTCCCAAATATCACTTCCTAAAATTAAATATATATTTATATATCAATATAAATTAATACTTCTTCTTCATCCAGCCTTATGTCCCTATTCTGGGGTTCAGGACAAAAGCCTCCATTTATCAAGGTTATTTCATCCCTCTATTTCTATCATTTTCATCCATTCAATTACTTTTTCCTTAACATTTTTCTTGCTCTTAGTTATCTCTGCCTCAGCTGATCTCATGCCTCTTCCTGCCTAGTCTAAATTCCAGTACTTGTCTTGGTATCCTTCCATTTTTATTTTTTTTCCCCCAAGCATGCTTTGTAAAAACTCTACCTTTGTTTTTAATTAAAATTACCCTTTCAATAGGTGTGGTATTTGCAATTATAGCTGGATTTATTCAATGATATCCATTATTTACAGGACTTTCCATAAATCCTTCTTCTTCTTCTTGTAAGCCCATGTTTCCCTTAACAGAGATTTAGGCGCTCTTCCCCTACAGGGAAGAATTCGAACCATACTAATTTAGTTACACTTGTTTTCATATATATGTCATTTGAGTGGTCCGGGGTCAGCGCTCCGCCTCATTCTGACATCTAGGAAACCAAGGTAGTACTAGGACGGGAAAATTCCATAAATTTTGCTTAGAGGCCTTTTCATTCAGGCTTAAGGATCTTTTACGAGCCTGAAAATCTTCAGACTCGGGGCCCACAGCTTAAAGTTCCTCCCGGAGGACTTGCTCCTTGGATTTTTCCATCCTAAAAATCCATCAACCCTGGCCGGGTTTGGCAAGGAACATAACCACTGGTCCACCGCGGCCGAATTCCAAACGATTAAAAATCCAACTCATATTTACAGGAGTAAACCTAACTTTTTTCCCTCAACACTTCCTAGGGCTTGAGAAGTAACACTATGAGGTAATATACAATTTGTAAATTGGATTTGTTAATTGTTTTTTTCATCTCACCTCATAAAGTCCTGTGTTTTCATGATACGAGTTTCAAAGGCCTTTGCCTTCATCATCAGTCAAAACTCAGACTATTGAAATTTTGCCATTACCACCATCTTCCCAACTGCCATCTGGTGCCAGTTGTTCATAAAATAATATGAAAATATTAGCTATAATAATTTTAATGACAATTAAAACTAATATTAGTAAAACAAAAATGAACAAAGCAAGATAAGTGATACAATAGACAGCTCTTATGTAATGATTAGGGCTTGGAAGTTGAAAATCATTTTCTTTTTCTCTTTTTTTTTAAATGTCTGAAAATGAAGACCAATATTCTATATATATATACATTTTAGGCCCTTGTAGGCCAGAAAATGATGGGTTTTATTTGTGCTTTTTTTGATGTTTTTGGCTTATTGCTGTTTTTTTTTTTTGGGTCTTTAACTGTTTTTTTTTTTGCAACTTTGCCTTCTTTTGGCTACTTTTATACCATTTGCATAATTGATGAATCCACAGAGTTAGTCTCAATTCTAACTTCTTTTAAAAACACCATCTAGTTTTACTTTCTAAAGACTTTCATATTCCAAACACTTTTGTTCTGCATAAAACTATTGAACCTTCACAAAATATCCCATTATTTTTAACCACCAGCCTACTGACCGCCTGAACTATTGTATTTTGACTCCAAATTTTCTAAGAAGTTACACTTTCTGAAAATTACCTCTAGCAGTGGATGAAGGCAGCGAGGTTGTATTTATCCACTTGTTAGCAACTGCAACACTTTTTATGTCCTTTTTCTAGATTTTAGGCCTTTTTACTCAGCCACGGTGTGGTTATGCTCCTTGCCTCTAGTTCCGAGGGTCACGGGCTCAAACCCAGCCAGGGGGTCAATGGATTTTTTTAGGACAGAAATATCCAAGGAGCAAGTCCTCCGGGAGGGACTTTAAACCATGAGTCCCTAGTCTGAAGATTTTTCAGGCTCGTTAAAGATCCTTAAGCCTGAATAAACAGGCCTCTTAAATGTCTCATTGGGTCGGTGTGTTGACCGCATGCCATCCATGTCATCTATGAGCAAATTTCTGAGCCTAGTAATGATCATAGGGTCTCAATTGATGTAATAAGTAATTTGGATTGGATTGTTGTGTAGATATGTTCGACTGGTGGAGGGAGAAATTCACAATTCTCTTACATTACATCAGCGTGATGAGGATGGTCGCTACAGTCGGCATATTTCCAACATGAAGCCATTAGTACGAGATGTATTCATTCCACCACATTTGTACGGCCAGCTAGTTCAGCATGAACAAGGTTTTAAGTTGCTCATAAAGGAAGGAAAACTACAGACTCTGTTCCAGGCAAGAAACATTATCTATTTACTGTATTCAGGACAGCTAAATATATATAACTGAATGAATAAAGTGAACAAGCTATTGTTTTACAGAATGTGTGTAGTGAATACTGCAGTTCTGAGCAAGAAGAACTGGAATTGAAGGCCTCGCTATGGGGTTGTGGGCACATTGGTACTTCTGCACTAGGTACCTCCTATCTCATCGAGAATGGAATAATTAATGCAATTGTACAGTTGGCACAGAATTATCCCATCTACTCAATTCGAGCCACAGCTTTTTATGCACTTGGATTGTTAGCAACCACATTTGAAGGAGCAAATCATCTTAACAAACTTGGTAAGTCAATTTACTACTTATAAGAATGAAACTTTAGAAAATTGGCTTTCATTACAAAAATTAGAACTCACAAGTACTATTTTCCAATCAGTTTTAATTTTAAGGTTGGTAATTTTAATTGTAACATTTTTAAATCTCGGAATCTTGAGGGATGGTAGTATACAATTTTTAATTGCTAGAATGTGTACCAGATTCCTGCATTAAATTGCAAACTTTCTGAATGCAAAATGTCTGTCTGGACTGAGAAAAACAATATGTTGTTGTTGTTTTCTAATGGCGAGATTTGACGCTTAAGTCATTTTCTCTCTGGCTTCCCAGTACAAGCGAACAAGGTCCTTAGAGTGTTGTGTAGTTGGATTTAAAGCTGGACAGACTAGAAGGTGGTGTTTGTCCATGATCAGGTCCGGGTCTTTGCATATGACACATCTGTCGGATTGGAAAACGTTTGTTCTGTGGAGGTGGTGAGCCAGGCAGTCATGTCCTGACATCAGTCTGAATTTTGCTACTGCTTCTTTGCGGCCTTTATATTTTATTTCTGTGTATAGCTCATCAATTTTTTCCCATGATTTCCCTCTGGCTGTTGCAATGTTTTCTTTCATGTTTTCCATTTGGAATGCTTTCTTAATTTCTTCGATCTTTCTGTGGAGGTTCGAATTGGGGTGGGTTGTTATCTGTATTTTGGTACCCTTTTTGGCAAGTCCATCAGCTATTTCATTGCCAACTATTCCGATGTGTGAGGGTATCCACTGGAAGGCTATTAATTTATTTTGGTTGTTGAGGTATTTCAGAAGTTTACGGCATTCCAAGATGGTTTCGTTTTCTGGTGTTTGGTTGGAGGTTATTGCTTGTATAGCGGCCTTAGAGTCTGCCAGAATAACAGCTTTTGTAAACATTTTTGTTCGGAATAGGAGGTTGTGGAGTGCTACTTCTATGGCCTTTACTTCACCATCGAAGGCTGTATTGTTTGTGCCTACTGCAACATATTGACTAAACAGATGAGAGTAGATTCCTGCACCAGCATTTTCACTCTTGGTTTTGGAGCCATCAGTGAAGACTCTTAGCCACTCTGGTTCTGGGAACTTTGTACTAATAGTTTCTAAGGTCATTTGTTTGGCTATTGATGGGTTTGTATCATTTTTCTTTATTATTTCGTCTATTGAGAGGGTTGCATTGTACAGTTGGTAATCTAATGGGCTTGGTATTTGAGGTGTTGGTTCAGTTTTGGCATCTAATTTATGTTTTTGGAAAAGATTACTAGTTTTGTGGAGAAAGGAAGGTTGTGTGATTAAGATCTGGGGTGTTGTGCTTTGAGGTTGGATTGCTTTTGGTAGCGCTGCTAATTTTGTGTGCATGATGCAGGATTTCTTTTCTATCTCATTTTTAATTGAGGGGTTGCCTGTGAACATTCTCATAGTTGCAGTGTTAGTTGATTTTACTGCTCCAGTGACTAACCTTAGCATTCGGTTCTGGATTATTTCTAGTTTATTCATTGTGGTGTCTTTAGCTGTTACTATTGTTTCTGCTCCATAGGTTATAATTGGTTTCATGTAGATTTTATATGTTTTAATTAAGAACCTCATAATGTGTTTCCCAATTTTAACTTTGAAATTTATATGTTTTGTTTAGGGTGTCCAATGAGCTCCCCCATTTCTTTCCAGCTAATCTCTTCAGTATGTATGAGTTTTTGTTCGCTTTTTCTTCGATCTTGTTGACATGATGCTCCCAGTTTAGTTTATTATCTAGATGGACTCCTAGGTATTTTTTGCAATTGGATTTGGTTATCGGGCTATTGTTGATTGGTATGTTGAAGGATTCACTTGTGTGTCTTAGTGAGAAGTACTGGTAAAATGTTTTTGACATGCTGATTTCCATGTTGTTAATTGTGCACCAGTGTTGTAGCCTTTTTATGGCATTGTCCATATACTTCTGCAGCTGTTCTTTGTGGTTTCTGGCTGAATTGTTGGCCTTCGTCCATATGACTAAATCATCTGCAAATAGTGCACATTTGATGTGCTGATTAGTTTTGATTTCCTTAGGGAGGTCATTGATGTAACTATTGAAGAGGGTGGTGCTTGAGACAGCGCCTTGTGGCAGTCCTGTTTTGGTTTGGACGTAATTTGATTGGAGGTTGTTATACTTGGAAGCTATCCATCTTTATGTTACAAAGGATTTAACCCAGTGTAACATATGGCCTGTTATTCCCATTTTTTGTAGCTTCCAAATAAGTTTGGTGCGCCACACTTTGTCATAGGCTGCTTGTAGGTCTACAAATACTGCTAGGACACTCTCTCTTCTGTTGAAGGCATCCTTGATCTCCTGGGTGAATTTAACCAATTGGTGACTTGTTGAAAGTTTTGGTCTAAAACCTGCCTGTTCTGGAGTCAGAAGGTGTTGTGTTTCCAGATACCAATTTAATCTAGCCATAACCATTCTTTCCATTATCTTGGCTAGTATGGATGTTAAAGATATTGGGCGGTAGCTATTTATGTCTTCTGCTGGTTTATTAGGTTTTTGAATAGGTATTACGATGGCTTTTTTCCATTCTGCTGGTATGCTGTACTGTTGCTGCCAAACATTGTTGTAGAAGTTGAGTAGTCTTCTTTTCATTGAAGGTCCCAGATGTGTTATAAATTCTGGAAATATTCTGTCTGGTCCGGCTTGTTTTCCTGTTTTGGTCTTGTTTATTGCCTCTTCCAGCTCTTGTATAGAGAACTTTTTATTAAATATGTCATGTGGTTTCGTGTGATTGTTTAGGTTGCTCTTGGAAATTTTGATTTTGATTGCTTTTTGGTTGTCCTTTGCATATTTGTTGAGTTTGTGTTCGTTGGCATAGTGGTGGTTAAATTTATTTGCAATTTTTTTATCATCGGTAATAGGCTTATTTTCTATTTTTATTGGGGGTTTGTTTCGGTTAGCATTATTATTGTTAACTTTTTTGATAAAAGTGTATACTGATCTACCTTTTGGTGCAAATCCTGCTTTGCTTATAAAGTTGTGGAAGCTAGTTCTTTTTTGCTTAATAATTTCTCTTTTGAGAATGGCACTTTGTTTTCTCCAGTGTTGTACGTCTTGTGGATTTTTTGTTCTTTCAGCTGTTTTTTTTAATCTGTTTCTTTCTATTTTTATTGCCTGAAGTTGTGTGTTCCAAAAGGGTTTGTATCTTTTAATCCTCCCCCTTGGTATGTTAGTCTTTGCTGGATGTAGTATTATGTCGGTTATGTTTCTTAGTTCATCTTTTGGTTTTGTTTTGATTTTTGATTGTTTGGTGTCTGCTTCTGTTTCTATTGTGTACTTATTCCAATTTGCTTTTTTGAAGTTCCATGTGATTCTGGTTTGTCTGGGTGCATAGGTGTGTGTCCACTTGATCTTTGTGATGACTGCTCTATGCTCCGTCCCCATATCTTCTACTGTGCGAGTTGCAACATTTGAAAGATTTGATGAAATAATGGATATGTCAGGATTTGTTCCGTGTCCATTATAATGGAGGTATGTTGGTGGATCTTGTTGTTTGTATAGTATTTCTACAGAGTTGGATGCTAGAAATTCTTCTACGGCTTTACCTGATGCATTTTTGTAAGTATAGCCCCAATTTGGGGAAGCTGCATTGAAGTCTCCCACTATTACAGTGTTATTACGTGTGAGGTCTAATATATCTAGATTCAAATGTTTGTTATTAGGAGGACTGTATATTCCATAGATGTTAGTGTGGTAATTCTGTTTCCATACTTCAATTTTTATGATTTCAGATTTGTCATACTCATTCATTTGCTTGATAATTACAAAATTTGTGGTGAGGGTTGTTTTACTCCCTACTAGGATTCCACTGGCTATTTGTATGGATTTATATAAGATATGTTGGTTGTATCCAGGTGTGTTGATAAATTGTTCATTTTGTGGGCTAATATTAGCTTCATTAATTATAAAAATATCTATGTCTTGGATTACTGCTTCATTAATCAATTCTGATACTTTTGCAGTAGATAATCCTCCTGCATTCCACTGGAGGATGTTGAGTGTAGTTCTTTCTTTTGCTCTAATAAGAGCAGTTTTTCTTTTGTACTGGTGCTTCTTGCGCCTATAATTGTTGTTAATTTTGCAGCAAAATATCAAAATATGCTCCCAGGGGACACCGCGTGGAGGCGAACAACCTTGTCCCCCGAAAAACAATATGTTATAAACATTACTTTTCCTCGATTATTTCCATATACTCTGGTTAGCAGTTTTTTTTTCTCATGAGTTGCTCATGGGACATTTCAAATCAAATTAGCAGAGCAGCTTGCCAGTGAAACGTGAATCTAGACTTCATTTTTTTATTTGTGAAGTTGGCTATAAATTTTCCTCAGTAATCTGCTCACTTCTAACCATAGAGAAACTGTTTCCAATGTCCCTCCGAGCAATTTGCTAGCAGAAGAACTTTGCCGTATGAAAATTTGTTTAATGGAGATATTGTCATTTATCAAAATAAAATGAATGCGAATCATTTTAAAAATAAAAAATGCCTGTAATTACCAATACAATGGTTACAAAGTAAAATACAATATGTAAAAAAGAGTATATATCTGTATAAATGGAGGAAATTTTAATGAAATATGTACACTCTCATTAAATATAGATATTTTGGGATATTTCTATAATAAATACTTTTAAATATACAATATAATGTTTTCATTATAAATGTAACATTTTTCACTGAAAGATAAATTATATTCGAAGAGAAAATATATTATTAATAGTGAGTGGAGAACATATTTTTAACGACTCAGTGGAAGCCATGACTGAAGAGGGACAAGATATTGTCTGAAACCGCCGGTATCAAAGAAATTTGAAATCATATGAGGTGAGTTGTTAAAAATATGTTCTCCACTCACTATTAATGATACAACCTCATAATGTTTACTTCCCAATATTAATTTAAATATAGAAAAATATATGCCTAGACTGGAGTTAGAACCGAAGATCTTTAGCTTTAGCTAATGCTCTTACTGTCTAAGGTATTCCACCTCAATTTAAATGCAAATCTTTATCTTATACATTTTAATTTGCAAGTGCCAATTTGTATTGACACACAAATGGCAGTTTCTTATTTAAGAAGACTTTTAATGGGAATTTACATTATATAGCCAGTAGAGCTTCTTTTGACACAAGAAGCTATAAAGGTGGTTACATGGTGTCCATTGTGTAGTGTAGTCTTCCAGAGTGGGGATTGGTGAGAATTTCCTGGAATGAATGATACAAGTCTTAAATTTAAAATAATTGCAAAATCATATAAGTTATTGTTTATTTTTTATCATTTCACTCACCTCATACTTCATAATTTATAGCAGACCCAGGGTTTCTTCACGTAATTCGTGACATTGTCAATGCTGCGTCATGTTCACAACTGACGTCCAACGGCCTTCTATCCTGCAGACTGACCTCCGCGCCACTTGGTGAGAATTTCCTGGAATGAATGATACAAGTCTTAAATTTAAAATAATTGCAAAATCATATAAGTTATTGTTTATTTTTTATCATTTCACTCACCTCATACTTCATAATTTATAGCAGACCCAGGGTTTCTTCACGTAATTCGTGACATTGTCAATGCTGCGTCATGTTCACAACTGACGTCCAACGGCCTTCTATCCTGCAGACTGACCTCCGCGCCATCTGGTGGCGCGGAGGTCAGTCTGCAGGATAGAAGGCCGTTGGACGTCAGTTGTGAACATGACGCAGCATTGACAATGTCACGAATTACGTGAAGAAACCCTGGGTCTGCTATAAATTATGAAGTATGAGGTGAGTGAAATGATAAAAAATAAACAATATTAAAGAACCTCATAGTGTTATTTCCTATCTACATAACTTCATATAAGTTATTTTGAATGATCTGTACGATATTCAATTCTGTGTTAAAAAGGATGGTTGTGTGTGAGACATCATCGTCAGGATCGTTGGCCTGTGATTGAAGAAGAGAGTAGCGAGCCTGAGCAGACAAATGATTTATATGATCTGGACAACATCTCTGTGTCGAGTCAATTAACTGCAGCAGCGAGGTCATCAGTTGACAGCAGGAGAGATTCCAATCTAGGTAAATTCTATATACCTGGGGACGATGATGTAGACAGTGCTGCCAGTGGTGAAGATGAAACTGCTCCAGCAACATCTGTAAAGTGGCCTCTAGAAACAGGTTAGTAAAGTAAGCAAAGTTGAATATGCAATAACGTGATTATATTTACAGCAACAATCTATTTTATTTTAGTTAGGTAGAATTTATTGCAGATTCCTTATAAAAAGTTAAACCCTCTATTTATGTCCAGCTTAATGCCAAGTCAAGGGATGAGATGAAGTCCTTATTATTGAAGGTGTATGATATTTGAGGATGCCAACTGACCAGATCTGTTGTATCATTACAGGAATGAAATAGATGGCATGTAAGATTTAAATTAAAATTCTTAATTCTTTATACCCCACCTCATATCCAGTCTTCTAATTATAATGGTTTCAAAACCTAGGTGGTTTCATCTTCAGCAATATCTCGTCGACTGATGTTATTTGTTCAGCAGAACTGCAATTACTCCCTCTATTGAAGTACTGATGAACCTCTGGATCAAATCAAATTCCGTGGGAATATTGAAATTCATAAGTTTTTCCTTCTTGTTTATTTTGAATGTGGATTTTTTCCCAAACTGTGAGCTCTATTTGTTTAAACAAATTCAAAAACAAAAAGAAGCTCATGGATTGGGAAAAAATCCGTATTCAAAAAAAGATGAAAGAAAAATTTATGAATTTCGAAATTCCTGGGAAATTTGATTTGATCCTGAGATTCATCAGTCCACCAACAGAGGGAGTAAGAAGCATCTTCTGAATGACATAACATCAGTCAATGTGATATTACTGAAGATGAAACCACCTAGGTTTAATTAGATATCAGGTGAGGTGTAAAGAATTTGAATTTAAATCTTAAATAATAGGAGTTAGATATTAAGACTAACCTCATATTTGTGGCTTTCTTGAAGACTTGGTTCGATGCTTTAGCATCATTATTAATTCTTTCTAACTGTCAAAACGGCGGTTGGTGATCCTGTAGGTTGATTTCTGCTTCCTCTGTTGGCTGACCAATGAACTTCCAAATCAAGTTCATCGGTTGGTAGGGTTTTTAAATGACCTGTATGAAGCCCTCTTTTATTGAAATTTTTATTTTATTTTAATTTGATGTTTGTGTAGTCTACACTTTGGAAACATAAAGGCATAGTTGGTTAAGACACAATGCTATAAGCCAGAAGATGGGTTTGAGTATAAGTCTACACTTTGTCATCATGGCGTAGTTGGTTAAGACAAAATGCTACCAGCTGAAATATGGATTTGAGACCCGATGTAATTTAGGATTTTTAAACTGGCCTGAAACCTCATGACAGCATCATGGTCCTGGAGTTGACTCAGCTTCTATTAGAAATGAGTACCATACGTGCCATATTTTGTAATCTGTAAGATGCTGTTTTTTTACCATAAAAATTTCCCAGGTCTGAGCGTATAATTTTTCTCTTCAAATTTGATAGTTTTTTTCTATTCAAGTTTCATAATATCTTATTCAAGAAATCAGTTATCAATGTTTATGAGTGTTGAATTGATGTGTTTAGATATTTTGTGTTCAGTTTGATCTTTTCCCATAGTTTTTAGTTCTGGTAAAAAAACAAGCAACATTCATATAATCAAATGGTAAAGAGAAAAAATTTATGCCTGAACCGGGAATCGAACCCCGAACCTTCAGCTTTCCGTGCTGATGCTCTTAACCATTGAGCTAATCCAGCCTGGTTCAGGCATAAATTTTTCTCTTTACCATTTGATTACAACAATTTAGTTGTGTACTTTAATATACTTATTTCAATCATAGTAACAGCTTTAGCTTCTTAATATTAATTTAACATTCATATACTTCAAGTTACTAATAAATTGGAGATTGTAAAATATGTGGAAAGACTCCACCTACAGAAAACATTATTAGAACTTGGTGTAGTTAGGAGTCATTGCACTATTTGCATAACAAAAAAAAAAATCACATGAAATATTGGAAATATGCATAGTTGCCAGAACTAGAGACTGGAAATTTTAAAATGGGTGCAAGAAAATTGGCAAAATGGCATTATCATTTCAACAAAAATAGTCAAAGTAGTGTTTTAAGTGTAAAATCAAAGATTTTGAAGGTGACATCATGATCTTACTGTTTCATGAAATCCAGTGAATTTTGTATGGGTTCAAAAACAAAAATAAGTAAAAAATGTCAATATAATTTGAAAATGACATCAATTTTTAAATGAGACGTTCAGCCAAATCTAGGTTTCAAATTTGAAAGGTCAGTTTACTATTAAAATTACCTATTATTTTATCAATTTTTCTTAAATCTTACTTTTGAAATCGGTTTAATTAGATGACTGGATATTAGGTGAGGTATAAAGAATTTTAGTTTATATCTTACTTTAAAGGTTAGGTTTTTGCAGAAAATTGTATTACATATCTTAGGTGTATCTTATACATAGGAGTGTCATATATATCGGAGAATACAGTATGTTGTGGGGATAAAGGCAGCCATCATGCAAGGTTGATAACCCAACTGACATCTTATGCTAATTTTCTAGAAAGATAGTTGCCTTAATTTCCTATTATCCCAAGGGCTCTTGAGGCCTATTATGGGGTTAATTTTACTTTATACTCTATACTTAGTTTATAATGTAATGATCATTTTAGAAGTTGAATTTGTAATTTTCTTTAATTTGTTGACAATATCTATGCCGAAATATAAATTAAAATATATTAAATTTTTGTAAAGAAGATAGTTCTCTATTTCATTTCCATGCATTATGAGTTTAAATTTATAAAGAGCTTGATTTATTTGTAATTAATAGGAACGAATACAGACACGTCAATACAGAAGCAAAAGAAGTCCCAGACTCTGCCTCATCAGAGGTCAGCACGATCTCAAGCAATCCTGGCAAGACATGTCCGTAGCCATAGTGAGTGCAAACAGACAAATGACAACTATATTCCGCTCATCCAGACAACAGGGTGGACTTTTTCAACAATGAGGTAAGATTTTGTCTTTAAATTATTTTTTTAAAACTATTTTCAGAAATGTTGTTATTCAAATAAAACATTTCAATGCAGTTTTTAATGTTGATATTGAGCAAAATTACTGGAATATGTTATATATCCTAATCTCCATAACCTGACAGGCCTAGAAGGCCCTTGGCCTACCAGCCAGCTGTTGGCCTCACATCTACATGTGTTAATCACGGAAGTGGATGCTTATTTAGCCACCATAGGGGTGTCATGCGGTCAGCATCATGGGTCCCCCAGTCATTAGCCCTGGTTTTATTATCGTGGAGCTGCTATTCATTGTAGCTATCCAAATTACTCACATTGGTGGGTGGGCACTGGTCCCATACTGGCCAAAATTCCATGAGAAAATTTCTTTCTCCATGGGACTTGAACCAATGCAAGGCCGTAGCTCTGCACCAAGGCAATCATGCTTTAAACCATTGAGCTATGGCATGGGACTTCATATGTCCTATGGAGATATTAATATAATTAATGATTTTATTTTGTGTCATATCATTACAAGATTGGCTTACATCCACTCTTTCCATTCCATCTCTTTTCTTCACTTTCTTTTACATGTTTATATATATATATATATATATATATATATATATATATATCATACAGCAGGCTATACAAAGTGAGACCATAAAAGAAGTGAGGAAATTATGGAAGAGTTGGGTGTAGAACCTATTCTCCATCATCACAAAACGACCAGAACTATTGGAAAGCCCATCTTCAACGAATGCCACCTCATAAAATTCCAAAAGCTATGCTTTGTTACTACCCCCAAATCAAAAGATTGTTAGATTGTTTTAGGGAATGAAAGATTGAATATATTTTTCTACAAATTTCCCTAATTTGAACATATCAACTAAGATTTTGTTAAAAAAAGACACTGAGATATTTTTGTAGGGTTTAAATGGAATATCTTAAATAGAAATATGAATTAATGAATTATATAGAAATCCAAACTCTAATTATATTAGTGAGTTATATTTGAGAACTAATTTTAACAGAACAAGAAAAGATTCAACTAGAGGAGAGCAAGAAACAAAGAGTCGATCAAACAGCTGCACTGATTCCAGTGGAGTAAGTTCCTGTGACTCAGGTGTTGGGGTTGTGAATAAACATGAACAGACATTGAGTCCAATTCCCAGCTCCACCACACTCAATGCAGCCAATGTTAACCAAGTGGTGTACCGAAGAAGAATGTCCTCCATGAATGGTAAGTGCAGTTTATCTTCTTCCATTAATGTCTACTTTAGTTTTTTTGCAATTTGGGTTTCATGTTCAGTGGGTATATATGTTGCTTTAGGAACATGAAGATGTAACTGCAGCTTCATCACTTTATATCTAAAGCAAGGTATGAACCCTGACTTTTTTTTATAGTTTCCATGATGACTTTAAATCACAAGTACTCAGTTTTTTTTTTAATATGTTGCACACTGTTTTGCTGTGCAGAATATAGCAGAACTGTTGTGTTTTCTTGTTTGTTGAAATACTTTCAATATTCCTGGAAAGCATTGATAAATGCTGCTCAGATATATCTATTTCTTTTGGAAGCTCACTATTGTCTTAATCCATTTAGCACAACACGGAGAACATCACATGAGGCAGATTTTGTTCCTCATATAGCATAACTTCACTAAAGAAAAAAAAAGAAAAGATCTGCCTCCTTTAGAGGATATTTAAACTCTATTATAGTAAGGAAAGCATTTGGAAAAATAAAGCATACATTTTTCATTGATTTATAACAATGTAAATTAAAATTTATTTGGCAAATTTATTTATGAGTTATTTAGAGTGTCATATCGCTAATGCTTATCCCTGGATGTTTAAATATTGGTACAGATATGTGGATGATATTTTGTCTGTGATAAATTCTAAATATATTAAAGATGCATTGAAATTACTCAACCTTCAGGATGAATCTGTAAAATTTACTATGGAATTGGAAAAAAATAACAAAATCCCATTTTTGGACCTTTACATGATAAGGAATGAACTACAAGGAAAAATTTAATTCAGTATATATAGGACGGATACTCATACAGACAGTTATATAATAAAGTCTTCAGGTTTCAATCATATTGCGCATAAACATGCAATTTTCAACAGTTTCATACATAAGTTATGTAGATAGGAAATAACACTATGAGGTTTTTTAATATTTATTAAAATTAATCGGAGAACATATTGTTTAAACAACTCACCTCATAGGATTCATGCTTCCATGATATCGCGATTTCAAACATAGTCATGTTCAATGTCAGCCATAAATATATATATATGGAAATCAAAAAGAAACCTGAAAGAACCAAGGAACACATAAGAAATATTAAAAATGGGGAAATAGAAAAATCTGCAGTTGCTGCTCATGTTTGGGCCGAAAAACACAATGTAAATTCGAACACTAAATTATTAAAACAGTTAGAAAATACAAACTCATCATTTGGGAAAAAATTTACATTGAGAAGAACAAAAATAGAGTTATGAATTTCGAAATTCCTGCTGAATGTGACCTTGTATGAAGGTTCTTCGACCAGCCGGAAGAGGGAGCTGATATCAAAATCCAGGGTTCACAACATAAAACTCATCAGTCTGGCCAAGCTGAAGATGATATAGAAGATTATATTGAAACATTTTTGAGAATAAATCAACATTAAATTGAGGTAAGATGATTACAGACTAAAAAAAAAAAACCTCTTAATGTTACTTCCTATTGTGTTTTAAAATAAGATAGTGTTTTTAATTGAAATTACAGTGGGAGGAAACACTATGAGGTATTTACATTAATGAATGAGTTGGAGAAAATGCTTTAACATCTCACCTCATAAAGTTGCATGTCTTCACAATACCGGTTTCAAAAGTATAGTATCTCTTCCATCTTCAGTCAAATTCCAACTGTTGGAATTTGACTGAAGATGGAAGTGATACTATACTTTTGAACCGTTGGAATTTGACTGAAGATGGAAGTAATACTATACTTTTGAAACCGGTATTGTGAAGACACATGAGGCAAGATGTTAAAGCATTTTCTCCAACTCATTCATTGAAATAAAATAAAGATACAGTGTTTCGAAATATCTGTCATGAATATGATTAAAATAAATATTTATGAAAATCAATAAAACTTTGATAGTTTTATTTAATAAATAAACAATATGGGTTTTCATCAAGTAAATGCCAAATCAATTGATTACTTTTTTTTTTGTTGGCATGGATGTCTTGATTTTCTATTTGTGACTTGTGTTACAGAGAGTGTGACCTCGGATAGCATGGCTAGCCCAGAGCCCAGCAACTACTATTTAAGCCAACAAGATATAACTGGTTATGCAACACTACGGTCTCTGTACCACTATCGGCGTCCACTTTACTCTGAAACTGTCTCTTTAGCAGCTATGGAATTTCTTATGTTTAATGAACATAGCTATCTAGGTCAGTCAGTCACCCATGCCCTTAAAGTGCGCAGTTTGGACAGACACTCTGTGCATCCTGGGTAAGTCTTTGCACACATTCTAATATCAATTGACCAGTTCTTTATTATAATATTTATATTATATCATTTTTTCTATTTATATAGTATATTACTACAAATATGTGGTGAGTCATGTATTTTCTAACTCATATTTAGAGATCCATGAAATTCGCGAGTCGCAATAACCTGAAATGCTCTAATTTTGTCATTTTCTTGTACCATTTCTTAACTCCACTTTCCATAACTTCAAAAAAACCACTTATGAATCGCAAAATCCTATGATAATACGAATTAACATTGAAATTTAAAATTTTGAACGAATTTCGGAGATTTTTTTCTTCTATTCGCGAAATTTTCATAATGCATTTTTAAACAGTTTTCGGAATCCACTTCTTTTTAACTGCCATATCTGCTTCCTCCATGCACTCTTGCAAAAGGGAAGTGGTTGCAACATAGTTCACAACAATATTTTCTGTCCTTCTCATGCTCAAATGTGGCCTCTCCATAGATTTTAAGTTATATGGCCATTATGAATTCCAAGAAATACTAATTATTATAATGTGTAAGATAAGATACCATGGTTGCTTTTTCTTAAAAGGTAAATTTTGTTTACAATAGTGACTAGGATTAAAAGTTTATGCATTTTAGTGTATTAAAATCGATATCAATTTTACAAGCTAAAAGTTGACCTTAAACTACTGGAAATTCTTATTGGGTTTAATATTCTAAACTAGGATTAAAAAAAAGAATTCCAAATAACATTGAAATATTGAAATTTTGAAACAAATTTTCCCTAAAAATAAAACTACTTTCACGGATCTCTACTCATATTATTTAGGTCTTTATTGTTTGCTCCAGGATTATCAGTAGTTATTACATAGAATGATTAAAAAAACATGACTAATTTAATATTATTTAATCATGATTAATTTCAACATATGTAAACAATGCAAGTTATTCATTTAATAAAGTTGGGAATTTTTATGTTATGAGGTTTTCTTAAAAAAACTCAAATGAATTGTGAATTCTTCTTACCTCATACATCTATGTTCTTTAACACAGAACCGCGTTATCGGGAAACATCATTCCCATTCTCAGCTGTTGTCATGACTGTCGATTCTTCATTATGCCGGTCATTTTCTAAACTGCATTCTGCTGTTGATTTGAAGAACTTTGTAATCAAATTTGGTTCATCCAGAAATTCAAAATTCATGGGTTTAATGTGGTTTTTTTGGATGTATATCTTTTCCCAAACTGTTAATTCCAAATTTTTGTGAGTGTCCAAATTTGGACACTCGCAAAAAGAACACTTCAGAAATATAAAAAATGGTGTAATTGAAAAATCAGTAATAACAGCACATAGTTTATTAGAGAATCATAGAGTTGAAAAGAAGCAAAAAAGAATCAACAGTCATGACAACTGCTGAGGATGGGAATGATGTTTCCTGATACCACAGTTCTGTGTTAAAGAACATAGATGTATGAGGTAAGAAGAATTCAAGATTCATTTGATTTTTATTAATGTAAGTTATTATGAATGGACTGTGCAACATGTAGATCTTCAAAGTTTTTAATCAAAATTACAGTGGAACTTTATGAGGTAAGATTTAAAATATTTTATCCTAGTAATTTATAAAAAAACTTCAGAAGTGTGTTTAGGCAAATAGAATATAATCATAGAAAAACAATATATATATATAATCATAATCATAATTTCGGTTGAAAATAAGAGAGATGTTTTCTCTTGAAAACTAGTTCCCGTGTTTAAAGAAACAAAATATGAGGTAAGATGAAAAAAAGACTCATTAATTTACGAATAGAATATATTGAACTTATATATTGAAATTATAAAACAAACAGAAGAGAACATAAAATTCAAGTAATTCACTTACCATCCATTGAAACATTATAAGTTTCAAAATTTTTTTAAAAAGTTTAACGTAAAATTGGCACCGATGAATGAATACAGCCTAAATAGGATAATTAAAACCAACAAAAATTTAAAAATTGGAGAAGAAAGCTAATCAGGAATTTATCAGATCAAATGCAGGGATTGTGACGAAATTTACATAGGAAAAACAAAAAAGAAATTTGAAAACAAGGGTGAAAGAACATCTTAGAAATGTAAAAAATGATGAAGAGGAAAGTCAGCAGTAGCTGCTTGTGCTTGGTTTGAAAAACATCTAATTGATACAAATGCCAGTCTAATTAAACAAATAGAAAAACAAAAAGAACTCACGGTTTGGAAAAAATCCACATTAAAAAAAAAACTTATGAGCTTTGAAATTTCTGGTGTTTCTGATTTGATCTGGAGGTTCATCAGTCCACCAACAGAAGGAGGAAAAGCAATTCTCCTGATCGACATAACATCAGTTGACAAGAAATTACTGAAGATGAAGCTGCCCAAGCTTCAAAAACTGTATAATTAGAAGACTGGATATGAGGTGAATTATAAAACATTTTAATTAAATCTTGAATAGAATATACTTCATTCAAAGATTTTTTAAAATGGAAATTACTATATTTATTGTAATCAATGGTAAAGAGAAAAATTTTTGCCTGAACCGGGAATCAAACTCCGAACACAATTAAATTATTGTAATCAATGGTAAAGAGAAAAATTGATTCCCGGTTCTAGCAAAAAATGTTCTTTTTACCATTGATTACAATAATTTGTGTTCATTAATTTACTTATTTCTATCTTAGTAATAGCTTTAGCTTCTCAATATTAATTTACGATGTTTGTATTTATCATTTAATCCTACCTTGTTACACAGCAGGTCCAAGATCAAGTCTCAGTCAGGGCAGGTTTCCTGAGTGAGGTTTTTTGGGGGTTCCTCTCGCCTGTAACATAATATCAGGAAACTTTAAGGCCCAAACGGTCCCCAAACATCATATGGCCTCATAATCATTGTCATTCATATTCACCTTACATTATGTTTAGGATTAAGAACTCTACTGGCACACCACTATCATCATCACCACCACCGCCCATCATCGTCAAGGCAGCATAACCCCTCCTTCCAGGTGCCTCAACCTCAGAAGTAGATTATAATTTACGCCAGTTCCAGGAGAGAACACCAATAATGTCAAAATGACAACCTGGGGCATTGAATAAAAACAAATTCTTAACCTGCAATTCTTGTCTGCCAATGCCTTTAGCAGATGAAAAACCTAGCTACTGGGCTCACCTCCCAGCAGTATTATGCTGCATAGGAACATGGCCAAAGTTCCCGTTATTGTTCTAACGAGAGTTTTCTATGGATTCTCCTGATTCTAAAGCAAATGCTGGAAATTTTGTCGAAGTGCCTTAGCCCATTTTTTTATTGTAGGTGTATGTCACTAAGTTCATCTCCTGTGTCTAAATTGTTAGTGCATTGCGAAAATCTCCCTTTCAAGATAGAACTGTTATACTTTCCAGCTTACACATTTTATATGCAGGAGCAGACAGAGTTATGTCATTAATAGTGAGTGGAGAACATATTTTTAACGACTCAATTCATACAATTTCAAATTTCTTTGATACCAACGGTTTCAGACAACTTCTTCTCCCTCTTCAGTCATGATTTTCACTGATGAAATTCTCTAGTTGTTGATTTCTCTAAGGACATCACCTCTTGTGCTGCCATCTTTGGTTGGGATTATAAATTTTGAAATTAAATTTTATCCATCGGAATATCAAAGTTCATAGATCGATATTTATTCTTCTGAATGAATACCTTTTCCCAAACTGTCAATTCTAACAGTTTATCTAATTGTTTTAAAAGTTTTGCCTCTTTTCCAATTTTATGATGTTCTAGCAAACTATTTGCAGCAATTTGCTGATTTTTCAATTTCACAATTTTTAATATTTCTAAAATGTTCTTTAGTGCGTGTTTCCAAATTCCTTTTTGTTTTTCCTATATATACTTTGCTACAATCATTACAATTTATTTGATAAATTCCAGACTAAATTTATTTATTGGTGCCAAAGTAATGTTGTGTTTATATTTAAAGAGAAAAACGTTTGCCTAGACCTAGACTCAAACCCGGGACCTTTGGCTTTCCGGGCCAAATGTTCTACCAACTGAGCTACCGAGGCGAGTTGCGATCTAGACGAAAATTTTTCTCTTATATACGTTGTAATTTCCATTTTTCTCTTCAAATATAATTTATCCTTCAGTGAGAAGTATTAAACTAATAATAAAAACGTCAATAGAAGCCCTACTGGCTTTATAAAAGTAGTGTTAAATTCCCAATAAATGTCTTCTTAACTAAGAAGCCGCCACTTGCAAAGATAGAAACAAAGGTTTCAAAGCATTTGGCACGAGGGAATTGTAACGAATATAAGAGAAAAATTTTTGTCTAGATCGCAACTCAGTTGGTAGAGCATTTGGCCCGGAAAGCCAAAGGTCCTAGGTTCGGGTCTCAGTCTAGGTAAACATTTTTTTTTTCTCTTCAAATATAATTTATCCTTCAGTGAGAAGTGTTAAAATAATAATAAAAACATCAATGTTGTGTTTACCAAACATTTTTTGCAATTGCCTATGTACTTCTGGATGGTAAGTAATTTTCTTGAATTTCTTCTTTTCTTTACTAACAATTTGTAGGGTAGAGTATTCTTTAAGTCTTTTTTCTGTTTGAATGTATGTCACTTTGTGTGCAAAAACTTCTTTGGTCATGGTCTTACCTATTTTAAATCATACTTTGCTTTCCTCTGATGATCAGTATCTCCATTTTTAAAGCTGCTTTTGTATTTCAAACTCTTAACAAGGTTTATAAATTGAGTTGGTAAAATGTTTGTTTTCATCTTACCTCATAAACATTATGTAGTGAGATGAAAATAACATTTAAAGTGACTCAATTTATAAATTGTAAATTACCTCATAGTGTTACCTTCCCACTGTAATTTTGATTAAATTCTTAACAAGATATGTGGATCTTCAGATCTACAGTGTTTTCCAGTACTACCTTTCTTTCTTTCTTTCTTCCTTCCTTCAAATTCTTTCATTAGCCTCTCAAACTTTGTAATTAACTGTATTTTATACAATGTATTTCCAATAATAGTCCTAAACTTCATGCTTGATCCACACTCCTGTAAATTTTAACAATCAACAAATCTATTTCATTCTTTTCTTCTGAAGTGTATATTTTGTTTGTCTTGTTATGTCTATGAAAGGATAGTGTGAGTGAAAAGTTTAAAAAATTGATAAAGGAACAGTTATCATTACTGTGATTTTACTATTTGTAATTTTATATGTTTTTTTAAAATTCTTTTACTAAAAAAATGAGGGTGCATGGTTTATTTGATGGCGTGAGCTATTTGAGAAAATATTGTACTTTATTTGTAATGTTTTGTGCTGTATCTAAGTGGTTTGAGGTGTGTTGCTTTGATGCGGATCTACAGGTCTTCTGCTGGTTCAAATCTCCATGGGAGAAGAAATTTTGTTATGAAATTTTTGCCAGTATGGAAACAGTGCTCATCCAGCATTATGAGGGATTTGGGTAGCTACAATAAGTAGCTGCTCTAGGTTGAGAAAACTAGCTTTAATGGCTGGGGAACCTGACATACTGACTACATTTTACCCCTATACTGGCTGGATAATCGCCCACCTCGGTGTGGATGAACACACGTGGATTTGAGGCCAGCAATGGGCTGTTAGACTTAAGGGGCTTCAAGGCTTGACATCACATGCATTTTTTTAAATTTTATTTGTAATAAATTTAATGTTCTCATTATATGGTTTACTGTTCCATTTTAATTATTTATTTAATTTATTTTTTTGATTGATTTGAAGTTTTGAATTTTCAGGACCCTATGTTTACTATATGTTAGTTTTAATCTACTTGCATCTTTTTATTTTGCCCAAATTGGATTTATACTTATTGTATTTAAATGCAGCTCCTTGGTAATGGAAAATCCAAAGTACACGTCTCCTGGGAGGGACTTTAAGCTGTGAGTCTCAAGTCTGAAGATTTTTGGGCTTGTTAAAAAATCTCAAGCCTAAATTAGTGCCTCTGAGCAAAATTTAACCAACCTTCCCCATCCTAATAATACATTAGTTGCCTAATATACGTGTCTTGTGACAATGTACTGACTACATGTCACACGCTCACATATGTAGGAAAATAAGTGTAACTAATAATTAAGACATTTTTTCTATACATTCTTACCTCTTATGGTTGTTTTTGTCGAACATATGTTTCAAGGCTTCTGAGCCCCATCTTCAGCGATTACAGACTGAATTTTCTCAAGTTGTTGGCCCTGATTCTTGAGAAAATTCCGTCTGTAATTGCTGACAATGGTGCTCAGAAGCCTTGAAACATATGTTCGACAAAAACAAACAAATAAGAGGTAAGAATGTACAGACAAAATGTCTTGGTTATTAAACATACCTCTTAATTTGTAAATTAATGAGTCATTTTTACATCTTACCTCATATTTCATGTTTCTTTAAACACGGAAACTAGTTTTCAAGAGAACCATCCTTCTCATTTTCAACCAACATTATGACTACCGACTTTTTGTTGGAATCTCCATCAATAACGTAGTAATCTGGTGTTGATTTTAACCTCTTAATGTTATCTCCTATTGTATTTAAAAAAAAGTATAACTAAATTAGCATGGTCAAGAAACTCCTGCTAGGGAGCACACATGTCCCCACATGGGACATTATGGAGTATACTACTACTATCCTTGGTGCAAGTGTTTAAATACTTACCCTTCACCTGTAGGCTCCTGAATTTGCATCTTGGACATTCCCTGTGGGGTTTGTGGTGGATGTATTGGAGCCAGGACAGATTTTTCAAAGGTTACTCCATTTTATCCAGCCAAAAATTTCATTTCACTACTTCTCCATACTCATGACATAAATTTTGTTCTATTTAATTTCATCTGCCCCTTTGTTGCCTAATCATCTGGCATCCTTGTATATCATAGACCTTCAATAATAAGGAGCTTCATCTCATGGCATCATGCCAAACATGAGTAGAGGGTTACTTACTTTTACTGTTGTATTTAAGTCTAGAGTAATATGTTTTTATTGTTCAGCTGTGCATTGTGAAAAATTGTTAAATATATAATTATAATTGGGTACAATTCTTGTAGGATGTGTGAGTTTGAAGCAAGTTTACCACCCCAACTACCAAGTGGGGCCAGCTCTCTCCCATTGGCCGCTCATGCATACATTGGTAGTCGATCAAATCTTGCAGCTGTTAAACATTCAGGTGAGTAAGTAAGAATCAAATGAATTGTAAATTCTTCTTACCTCATACATCTATGTTTTTTTTTAAAACACAGAACTGCAGTATCGGGAAATACATCATTCCCATCCTCAGCTGTTTTCATGATTGTCAATTTTTTATTATGCTGGTAATTTTCTAAACTGCCATCTGGTGTACTTTTGGAGAAGTAATTTTCTAAAACTGCCATCTGGTGTACGAAGAACTTTGTAATCAACGTTGGTTCGTCTGGAACCTCAAAGTTCATGGCTCTAGTATGGTTTTTTGAATGTATATATTTTCCCAAATTGCTAATTCCAAAGGTTTAGATAGATGTTTCAAAAGTTTTGTTTCTTTTTCAACTATATGATTCTCTAATAAACTATGTGCCGCTATAGCTGATTTTTCAATTTCACCATGTTTTATGTTTCTAAAGTGTTCTTTTTCGTGAGTGTCTAAGTTTCTTTTTTGTTTTTCCTATATATACTTCTTTGCAATTAATTTGATAAATACCAGATTTTTTATCGTCTGGGGTATTCATTTTTTTATTTGTTAACAGAAGATTACCCGGGCTGAATTTGTTAATTGGAGCCAATGTCATATTACATTTTTTTTTAAATCTTTTGAAATTTGTTATGAACTTCTGGATAGTAAGTAAATTTTTTGAATTTTTCATCTTTCTTGGAATTATGTTGCAGAGTGGTGTATTCATGTAACCTTTTTTTGTTGTTTAAATTTCTTTAATTTCTTCTTTATTATGTCTTCATCAAAACCATTTATGTTAGCTATGTGTATAATACGATTATATTCATTCTCAAAATTCTCTACATTAAGTGGAATATTTATTAATCTGTGTAATAGACTGTTGAAAATTGCATGTTTATGTGAAACATGATTAAAACCAGAAGATTTTATGTAGTTATCAGTATGAGTGTCTTTCCTATAAATATTTATGTACCAATCTCAGTGATCAGAATAGTGTCTAGAGTGAGAAAAAAAACTCGACATCTTGTGTATCATATGGGTTACAAATGGACTGAAGAGGATATACTTATGCAAGGGAGAGAAGTGTTTTTTTAGTCTGTTATATACCTTATATCATTTTTAGTCTCATCATCTTACCTCAATATTAATATTGAGGTAAGATGATGAGACTAAAAATGATATAATTAAAATAACCTCAAAATATCACTTCCTAAAATTAAATGTTATATATATTATTTTTGGTCTGGACATCTTACCTCAATATTAATGTTGATTTGTTCTTGGACATGTTTCAAAACAATTCTCTGTTTTATCTTCAGCTTTCCCAGACTGGTTTTATTTATGTTGCATTATGTTGCACCACCTGGATGTCGATGTCAGCTCCATCCTGTGGTTGGCCAAAGAACCTCCAAACAAGGTCACCCTCCATCGGAATATCAAAATTCATAACTCTGTTTCTGTTCTTCTGAATATAAATTTTTTCCCAAATAGTCAGCTCGTTTGTATTTTCTAACTGTTTTAATAATTTAGTGTCTGAATTAATATTATGTTTTTCAGACCAAAACATGAGCAGCAACTGCAGATTTTTCAATTTCTCCATTTTTAATATTTCTTATGTGTTCTTTGGTTCTAATTTTTAGGTTTCTTTTTGTTTTCCCTATATATATCTTTTCACAACCCATGCATTCAATTTGATATATTCCTGACTTTTTATTTTTATCAGTTTTTTCATTTTTGTTGGTTTTTATTAGTTTTATTTAAACTGTAGTTATTTTTTGGTGCTAATTTAATATTAAACTTCTCAAATATATTTTGAAATTTATTATGTACCCAGGGGTGATATGTGAATTTCCTATATTTTTCATAGGTGGTTCTTCTTTTTCAAGATTACTTCTGTTTATCATTTTTTGTTTTTTATACTTTTCTATCCTTTTATGTACCATTTTTTCATCAAACCCATTTTCTCTTGCTACTTTGATTATGTGTTTTTTCTCATGTTTGAAATCTTCTTCGTTTAAGGGTAAGTTTACCAATCTATGAGTTAAACTATTAAATGCTGCTAATTTATGTCCAATTGGATTGAACCCTGTTGATTTTATAAAATTTTCCGTATGAGTTTCTTTCCTATGAATCCTGAATTCAATTTTTCTTTTTTCTTCGTTTCTGACCAATTTAAGATCCAAAAAAAAGGTATTTGTTTATTGTCAGAAACGAAGAAAAAAGAAAAATTGAATTCAGGATTCATAGGAAAGAAACTCATACGGAAAATTTTATAAAATCAACAGGGTTCAATCCAATTGGACATAAATTAGCAGCATTTAATAGTTTAACTCATAGATTGGTAAACTTACCCTTAAACGAAGAAGATTTCAAACATGAGAAAAAACACATAATCAAAGTAGCAAGAGAAAATGGGTTTGATGAAAAAATGGTACATAAAAGGATAGAAAAGTATAAAAAACAAAAAATGATAAACAGAAGTAATCTTGAAAAAGAAGAACCACCTATGAAAAAATATAGGAAATTCACATATCACCCCTGGATACATAATAAATTTCAAAATATATTTGAGAAGTTTAATATTAAATTAGCACCAAAAAATAACTACAGTTTAAATAAACTAATAAAAACCAACAAAAATGAAAAAACTGATAAAAATAAAAAGTCAGGAATATATCAAATTGAATGCATGGGTTGTGAAAAGATATATATAGGGAAAACAAAAAGAAACCTAAAAATTAGAACCAAAGAACACATAAGAAATATTAAAAATGGAGAAATTGAAAAATCTGCAGTTGCTGCTCATGTTTGGTCTGAAAAACATAATATTAATTCAGACACTAAATTATTAAAACAGTTAGAAAATACAAACGAGCTGACTATTTGGGAAAAAATTTATATTCAGAAGAACAGAAACAGAGTTATGAATTTTGATATTCCGATGGAGGGTGACCTTGTTTGGAGGTTCTTTGGCCAACCACAGGATGGAGCTGACATCGACATCCAGGTGGTGCAACATAATGCAACATAAATAAAACCAGTCTGGGAAAGCTGAAGATAAAACAGAGAATTGTTTTGAAACATGTCCAAGAACAAATCAACATTAATATTGAGGTAAGATGTCCAGACCAAAAATAATATAATTAAAATAACCTCAAAATATAACTTCCTAAAATTAAATATTAAATGTTATATACCTTATCCGTTCATAGAGTGATCCTAACATAAACGCCAATTGTATCCTTCTGCCATTCACGCTACAATTACTGTCACATTAACCAGGGAGCACGAGTTATAGAAGGATTAAGATGGAATAATTGTTTTATTCTCATAACCATTCAAAAAATTGCTCCATTAATATTAATTTCATATACAATTAATTTTAATGGGTTTATTATTTTAATTATCCTTACTTCAATTATTGTAGGGGCCGTAGGAGGTTACAACCAAATTTCAATGCAAAATATATAAGACATGTGATCGTTGAATGGAGTAGATTACAAGAAAGCTGATGAGATTTGTCACTGAGAACTTGTGAAATACTTTTAAAATAACTGTTTTCTGAGCACTAGTCAAAGGTTTGTCAGATTGTGTTTTAAAAATTTAGATGACGATACAGCAACAGAAGACTCAATACCTTCAGCCATTTTGTTGCAGAAAATCGACTGAAGCGTGACTCAAATGCATCATTCATATGTAATAAACTATTTTTAAGTTGTAATTATTGAGTAGGTATGTTTTAGAATATTTTCTATGTTTTAAATATTGTTATTTTCATTCATGAAGAATAACAAGTATATTCAAAGGACATACTTTTAATTTAATGAAGGGAACTACTTTTTTGTGTAGTTATTGCTTCTACATCATATGTCAATGTCCATAACCAATGAAAAGCGAGCAGGTCACATGGTTTTGTTTTGACGAGGATCACTTTAAGAGTGGATAGCCTTTAGTAATGATTGTTTACTCTTGTTACAGCAAGAGATACAAGCAGTACTCACCAATGTTATATGGGCATCTGCTTGCCACGAGACCTCATGTGTTTGTATCCAACTGAAGAAGTTATAGATGGTTCTGAAGACTATGAGAGAAGCTATGTCAGTAGGAACAATGCACACGACATCTCACATGAGAAAGGTTGGTATCTAATCATTGCACTTGTGTCAAAATGTTCATTTACCCGAAGCAATTCATACATAAAACTGCTTATTTACATTACTTCCATCCTATACAGTTGAACCTGACTTATACATATGTCAAGGTGAAGAGGAATTTACAAATCAGATTGGGTAATAAATAATATTTTTAGCTCATTTTATAGAATTCAGATGAAAGTAACAATATATAAGTGTATTAGATTTAAACATATTTTTCTAAGGGCAAAAATACTATCAATTAGGAACAATATTAAAATATATAGTATATTTAACTTTCTTAGGTGTTAACACTGTGAGATCCATCCGTCAATCCATCCATAGTAAATCTGCCCAAGGGCAGGTCTTTCACTGCAATCATAGCATTTTCATGCTATGCTTTGTAGCTTTACTAGGGAATTATAGGTGTGGTAGCTTCCTGTTGCTTTCCACACCAGTGAAGGATGATGATAATGATAAGGAGGATGGTGATGGCTGGATGATTTTCGGGGACCGTTGGGCCCTAAGCTTCCTGACATTTGTCTTACAAGTGAGGAAAACCCCCAAAAAAACCTCACCCAGGAGTCTGTCCCAACTGGGAATCGAACCCAGGCCTGCTGCGTGACAAGGCTGCACGCTACCTCGAGACCACAGTGGTGGATAAAATTTTATCACCTCACCTCATATTCTTCTTCTTCTTCTTAGATTAGTTTCAAAACCTTCTTCGGTTCCATCCTTGGTATTTTCACGACCATTGTTATGTCATCTTGAATAACCTCCTCTTGCTCCCTCTGTTGGTAGACTGAAGAACCTCAATATCAAATCATTTCCCCCAGTAATTTCAAAGTTAATTAATTCCTCCTTTTTTTTTTCTGTTTGTTTTATTAATTTAGCCTTTCTTTTGATTTGATATTTTTCTGACCATGCATGGGCTGCTACTGCAGATTTTTCTGCTTTCCCCTTCTTGACATTCTTGAGATGTTATTTTACCCTGGTTTTTAAATTTGTCTTTGTTTTCCCTGTATTCACATCAGAATAATTGGCAATCAAATAGTAGACACTCTCGCCAACAAAGGAACTGAAATAAACATTTCAGTGATTTCTGAGCCACACCCGAAACAGAAGACAAACGATATCAAGAAGATATGGGATGCTGAGAACATCAATATCCCAAGAAGCAGCCAAAGGAAAACAATAGGAAAAAGTGAAACAACTCACAAATGAAGTTAAACTGAAGGGACATAAGGAAACTTTCGCCAAGTCCAGGCTGATGTCAGGACATGACTGTCTCCTCCACCATCCAACGGCTGCCCATTTTATATTAATCCCTACCAGGAAATGAAGTAATAACATCTATTCTACTAATTACTTATTTTAGGAATTCACACTATGAGGTATATTCATTTAGGTAGAATTTTTTATCACTCACCTCATATTGTTCTTCTTATTTGACCAAAACGACAGAACAACGGTCGTGACAATACTGATGATGGAACAGAAACTATGTTCCAAAACTAGTTTATAGTCAAATAAGAACAACAATATGAGGTGAGTGATAAAAAATTCTACCTAAATCTATTCTACTGCCCACAGCTGAACTGAGAAGCCCAAATAAGACAGGATTTTGTCAACATGTACTGGGAGGCCAGAGAAAAAATGTCATATTTCCAATTCCTTCTGTTTGATCAGTAAATAAATTATATAAATTGTCAAATTTGTATGTATATTTTTAAGAAATATAGTAATTTAGTATAGTTAACTGACCATCTTCATTTACAGTACATTAAAATAGTCATTGTAAATCAATGGTAAAGAGAAAAAATTTTGCCTGAACCGGGAATCGAACCCCGAACCTTTAGCTTTCCGTGCTAATGCTCAGACCACTGAGCTAATCCAGGCTTCATTCCCATCCAAGCAAGAATCCTTCCTCTACCTTTACTCTACTGGCCCCACATTCAATTGCAATGAATCATCATTCACAAATACACAATGAATGGCTTCTACCTGAAGAAGACATGAAGGGACTCCACACAGCTATAGCATTATTTATTAAATTAATATTGGGAAGCTATAGCTATTACTATGATAGAAATAAGTAAATTAATAAACACAATTAAATTATATGTCTTCTTCAGGTAGAAGCCATTCATTGTGTAGGAAAGCTGACGATAAAACATAATTGTTTTGAAACATGTCCAAGAACAAATCAACATTAATATTGAGGCAAGATGTCCAGACCAAAAATAATATAATTAATTGTGTTTATTAATTTACTTATTTCTATCATAGTAATAGCTTTAGCTTCCCAATATTAATTTAAAAAATAGTCATTGTTAATTTTCCTTGTCTTCATCTTTTTTTGGCTGATGTATCATACCTACCAACCTGTTGTCCAATTTCTCCTTTCTTTGCAATTATTGAATTAAGAGTTGACAATGGTAGGCTTAGGCTCTTAGCTATTTCAACCCTTTTTTCCATTGGATTTTTCTCCACTTCTTCAATGATGCAAAGTCTTTCATCTAAAGTAAAAACTTGTTTACTAGCTATGTCTTTTAAAATCCAATACAGAATTACAAGCAGTCAAGAATTGAACTGTAACAAATTGAAGATTTAGTTAATGTTTTTAGGAATAAATATTAAAGAATGTTTAAACCAAAGAACGGTTAATTTAGTGAAAGTGTGGACTGGTAGGATTGACAACAGTAGTTCTTAAAAATGGAATGGGTCAGTGTTCCCAGGGTCCCATCTGGTCAGGTATAAAAATTCCATACTGCAATTTGCTACAGTACGTTTTGAAAATATCTGTGAGTAATATTTAATTTTAGGAAGTTATATTTTGAGGTTATTTTAATTATATTATTTTTGGTCTGGACATCTTACCTCAATATTAATGTTGATTTGTTCTTGGACATGTTTCAAAACAATTCTCTGTTTTATCTTCAGCTTTCCCAGACTGCAAAACAGAAGATAAAACAGAGAATTGTTTTGAAACATGTCCAAGAACAAATCAACATTAATATTGAGGTAAGATGTCCAGACCAAAAATAATATAATCTGTGAGTAACTTATAAAATTGATTAACTTTGCACTTAAAACAATCAATTTGGGAATGACATCATTCTGGACTGAAAATTATAACCAATAAATGTGTGAAAATGATCTTTTGAGGAATGATAAATGCAGGTATTTTCCTCACAGTTTAAATGTGTTTAGTACAGGGACTATAGAAGTTCAATGATGAATCCAGGAAAAAGACAAAACCAGGAACGATTAATCGAGTTTTCATTATAGAAGTAACCTTGTAATATGAGTGAAAATTACTACTAGGGGTACACGTGGATCTCAAAGAGTGAAACATTTTCTCAATGGGATCATTAATTTTCAATTGCCTAAAATTTCTGGCAGCACCATAGCCCTGGGGCCTACTCAGGCTCTGAGTATCACATGCATATTCTGAGGGTAAAGGCAGCCAGAAATGATAACCTTGCTGATATCTCATGCTACTTATCTAGAAAGGTGGCAACTTAACCTCCTATTAACCCAAAGCCCTGTAGCAGAATCACTTTATTTTTTGTCAATTTAACATTTAGTAACAAATATGTTGTAGTGAATTCAGTGAGACAGCCAGAAAATTACTAAATAATCATTAATATTTAATGGAAGTAACACTATGAGGGTAATTTTAATTGATAATTGAGTTAAAATTTAACAATTATGAGATGAGGTGTTAAATTCTAATTCAATTGTTTATTACTAAGTAAGTGTATAAATTCAGGTAAAAGTATGAAAAATGTCAGTATTGGTTTTTAGAAACAAAAGTTAAGCTGAAAGGACTTTTGAAGCTTGATGATATGTTACAGGAGATGGTGATAAGGATGTAAGTTCCTCTTCAGATTCAGAAGATCTTGAGAGTCAGTTAAAGACGTACCAGAGTGGAACTGAAGAGTATCACCACGTTTCAATCAACTGCCTTGCCTGTTGCAGATTACGAGATAGAAAGATATCTGCTAGTTCATACCATCGCACTAGAACAGGTTTGTCGACTAAAATTAATTTGTAGTATGGCAGCTCTGGAGAATCTAGGCTAACTTGCAGATGACCAGAAATAGTCACATTGTTAAAATGGTGCAGTTTGTCAGTCTTTTTGGTTTCGGATTTAATTATTTCTCAATTCAAATAACTATTAAATTGAATTAGGCTTTCATGGCTGGAGTTAGTATGTTGATCTTGCAAATGATTTCCAGGCCATTGTCAGTCATTGATTTCAGATTTAATTATTTCTCAATTCAAATAACTATTAAATTGAATTAAGCTTTCATGGCTGGAGTTAGTATGATGATCTTGAAGAAGATTTCTGGGCTGTTGGCTGTGGTCTTGAGGTTGTAGTTCCCCGACGTTTTGCCAGAGACTGCATCCGGCATCCTCAAGGGTTTTCTTGAGGCCCTTGAGGATGCCGGATGCAGTCTCTGGCAAAACATTGGGAAAGTACAATCCTCAAGACAATGGCCAACAATCTGGAAAACTTTTTCAAGATCATCAAACTATTAAATTGTTTTCACAAGGCTGAGTGGGCCCCATTCCAGTCTACATACTCAAAGAAAAATGTCTGTGGTATAGCAGGAGAGGCCCTTGGATGCTATTTAGATAACACCACTGCACCAATGCATTTGTATTTATTTTATATAGTTCACAATAGTGTGTAACTTTTATTTTAATACCATATATAATTTCAGTACTTTATAGAATTATACAATTTATGACAAATGGTACATTATTATTCTCAAAACTGATTGGAAGTAAAATAATGAGGTAATCAAGAGATTGAATTGATGATAGTACACACCTGACTTCATGTTTTTATCTTTCACCTGGAACATGTTTCATAGGGCATTTTGCCATTTTCACCCAAAAACTGACTGCTGAATTGACTTTTGGATATATTATATATTCTCTCCCATTGGTGTTGTACAGACAAACCTCCAATTACATTTTTTCTCTGGGAACTTTAGAATTCATTATTTTGTTTATATTTTGGGTTAGAATAGTCACCTTTGACACATCAAAGAATCTTCTGTTAAGAGCACAACATTCCAGCTTAAGGATATCCGTAAATATACTTGGACGTCTCGAGATGGTGAAACTCGGAACCAGACATTAATGGATAAATGCTGGCACAGAGACATCATCAATGTTAGTTCAGTTAGAGGAATAGACTGCAATTGGATCATCACCTGGTCAGGGTGAAAATAAGAGAATGGAAATATCACTATGAGGTTTCTTTTAATTATCAATGAGTTGTATATTTTGACTCATATTTCTTCATTTTTATGTCTGAGGATGAACTAGACTTAGTTTGAAACTGCAGTATCGTGAAAAAGGCAAATTTTATGAGGTGAGTTGTCAAAAATGTTCTCCGATGAATTTCAATGAATATTTATATAATAAATTTGGGAATTTTTAACATTATGAGACTCAATTCATAAGAATTGAATGAATCGTGATTTCTTCTTACCTCATACTTCGTGAAAACAGCTGAAGATGGTGACAATGGCCGCTGATACTGCAGTGCTGTGTTTAAAAAAACATAGAAGTATAAGGTAAGAAGAAATCACGATTCATTTAATTCTTATTCAATGAATATACCTCATAATTAAATTATTGTAATCAATGGTAAAGAGAAAAATTCCTACCTGAACCAGGAATCGAACCCCGAACCTTCAGCTTTCCGTGCTGATGCTCCGACCACTGAGCCAATTCAGACTTCCTTCCCATCCAAGCATAAATCTTCCCTTTACCTTACTCTCCCAGTCACACACTCAAATGCAATGAATCATCATTCACAAATACACAATGAATGGCTTCTATATTAAAAAGAAATGAAGAGACCCCACACAGCTATACCTCATAATTAATAAATTAATGAGTCATTTTAACATCTTACCTCATATTTCATGTTTTATCAAACACGGTAACTATAGTTTTCAAATGATCTTGTCATTCATTTTCAACCGCCATTATGACTACCGGATATTCGTTGGAATCTCCCTCTATAACGTTGCCATCTGGTGTTGATTTGATGAACTTTGAGATATCGTTGCCATCTGGTATTGATTTGATGAACTTCGAGATGAGGTCACGTTCATCCGGAATGTCGAAATTCATAGATTTAAATTTGTTCTTCTGTATAAATATTTTCTCCCAAACTGTCAAATCCAAAGGTTTTTCCAAATGTTTTAGAAGTTTAGCTTCTTTTTCAATTCTATGACCTTCCAACAAACTATGTGCTGCAATAGCTGATTTTTCAATTTCACCATTTTTAATATTTCTAAAGTGTTCCTTTGTGCGAGTGTCCAAATTTCTTTTTGTTTTTCCTATGTATACTTTATTGCAATCTCGACAATCAATTTGATAAATTCCAGATTTTTTACTATCTGGGGTGTTCATTTTCTTATTGGTTATTAATAAGTTTACCAAGGCTAAATTTATTTATCGGTGCCAATGTAATATTGAATTTCTTGAAAATTTTTTGAAATTTGTTATGTATTCCAGGATGATAAGTGATTTTCTTAAATTGTTTTCCTTTCTTTGAATCAGATTGCAGGGTAGTGTATTCTTTTAATCTTTTTTGTTGTCTGAATTTCTTCAATTTAGTTATAATTATTTCCTTTCCAAAACCATTTAAATTAGCTATGTCCAAAATGTGATTGTATTCTTTCTTAAAATCCTCTTCATTTAGTGGAACATTCAATAATCTATATATCAAACTGTTGAAAATTGCATGCTTATGCGCAATATGATTGAAACCTGAAGACTTTATGTAATTGTCAATATGAGTATCTTTTCTGTATATATTGAATTCAATTCTTTGTTGTTGCTCATTCCTTCTTATGTAGAGGTCCAAAAATGGGATTTGGTTATTATTTTCTAATTCCATAGTAAATTTCACAGATTCATCCTGGAGGTTGAGTAATTTTAATGCATCTTCAATATATTTAGAATTTATCACAGAAAAAATATCATCCACGTATCTATACCAACATTTGAACATCCAGGGATAAGCATTGGTGATATGACATTCTAAATAACCCATAAATAAATTTGCCAAAAATGGTGAAAGTGGGTTTCCCATAGCCAGACCTGAGATTTGTTTATAAAATTTTTCATTGAAGGTGAAAAAATTTGTTGTCGATACAAAGTTTTGTAAGATTCAAATATTCATTAATTATTTCTCTTTGTAGTTTTCAAGGAAATAAGCCATTTTCTAAAATATTTAACATCTTCCCAATTGGGACGCTCGGAAATAAAGAAATGACGTCAAAAGAAACCAATCTATCATTACAATCCAATGTGATATTATTCAGTTCATTAACTAATTCAATTGAATTTTCAATACTTTTGTTGTCGAAACTTGGTAGTTCATTAAATTTCTTAGTAAGCCATTTTGCCAAATTGTAACAAGGTGAGCCAATATTATTAATAATGGGTCTCATCTTATTCCCCTCTTTATGTATTTTTGGGAGCCCATACAATTTTGGAATCTGTGGGTTTGATACTTTCAAAACTTGTATTTATCTTGTTCTTTGATGGCATATTTGATGTTTTTTATTGTATTAGTAAATGATTTTATTGCTTTTGGAAGAGGATTGCATGTAATTTCTTCATATTCATTTGAATTTAAGAGAAGGTTCATTCTGTTTACATAATCGTCTTTATTCAAAATTACAATTTTGTTTCCTTTATCGGCTTTCGAAATTATTGCTTTTTTGTTGTTGATATTCTTCAATATTTTCATGTTCTTAATAGCTCTATTGTTTTTTGGTTTTTCATTTATATTTTCAAAAATGTTTTCACAATTTCTCCTAATTATAATTTTGTCTTCAACTTTAAGATCTGAAATTGCAATCTCAATGTCAGCTACGTAGTCTTCTATTTTATTTGAGAAATTCACACAAGTTTTTAGTCCAAGTATTCAATAATTTAGTTTTCTTCTTCGGTCAATTCTATTTCTGAAAGATTAACAACATTGTTATTGTCATTTGAATTTTGTTTTTTGTTGATTGATTCAATTCTATTGCAATCTTTTTCAATTTTTTGATTAGGTACATTATGTCGTTTCTGGATTAAATTTTTAAATTTCTTGTTTTGTGTAGCGATTTTCTTCTGAATTGTGAAATTTAATCTTCCAAAAAAGTTTCTTGTTAAATTTTCTAAACAAATATCACCTAATAATTTTACCAATTTCAAATGAAAATAAAATAATTCCAAATCCAGGTTACTTAATTTTTGGTAAAATTTGTTTTTTTCTTCTTTAAGAACTTTCTGCTCTGCCATAATTTGTTGTTTGGAGTTATGATTGAATTTTACAATTTTTCTCACGAATTTTGGTGTCACTTTATTTGTCATGCATTTATTGATAAATTTAATATCTGCCAAAATGTTCTTCTTCTTTTCTTTTAATCTTAGAAACTTCTTTATGTCAGGTTTAAGATCGAAAAATATTGTATTGAAACTTGTTAATATATTCAAATTAATGAACTCCCAGACGCCATTTTGTTTGAGGTTATGTATCCAAATAGTCGTAATAAACTTCCCAAAGACCTGAGTCGTCTTACTTATTCAAAGTTAAAATTGGGAAACACATTATGAGGTTCTTAATTAATAAATTGAGTCATTTTAACATCTTACCTCATATTTCATGTTATGTATAATCAAAAAATTGAAAAAGATTGCAATAGAATTGAATCAATCAACAAAAAACAAAATTCAAATGACAATTGTTAATCTTTCAGAAATAGAAGTGACCGAAGAAGAAACTAAATTATTGAATCTTGGACTAAAAACTTGTGTGAATTTCTCAAATAAAATAGAAGACTACGTAGCTGAAATTGAGATTGCAATTTCAGATCTTAAAGTTGAAGACAAAATTATAATTAGGAGAAATTGTGAAAACATTTTTGAAAATATAAATGAAAAACCAAAAATCAATAGAGCTATTAAGAACATGAAAATATTGAAGAATATCAACAACAAAAAAGCAATAATTTCGAAAGCCGATAAAGGAAACAAAATTGTAATTTTGAATAAAGACGATTATGTAAACAGAATGAACCCTCTCTTAAATTCAAATGAATATGAAGAAATTACATGCAATCCTCTTCCAAAAGCAATAAAATCATTTACTAATACAATAAAAAACATCAAATATGCCATCAAAGAACAAGATAAATACAAGTTGAAAGTATCAAACCCACAGATTCCAAAATTGTATGGGCTCCCAAAAATACATAAAGAGGGGAATAAGATGAGACCCATTATTAATAATATTGGCTCACCTTGTTACAATTTGGCAAAATGGCTTACTAAGAAATTTAATGAACTACCAAGTTTTGACAACAAAAGTATTGAAAATTCATATTTAATATTTAATTTTAGGAAGTTATATTTTGAGGTTATTTTAATTATATTATTTTTGGTCTGGACATCTTACCGAGGCGAGTTACGATCTAATTTAATTTATCTTTCATTGAGAAATGTTAAATTAATAATAAAAATATCATTAGAGGCCTTACTGGCTTTTAAAGTAATGTTAAATTTCCAATAAATGTCTTCTTAACTAAGAAGCCGCCATTTGCAAAGATAGAAACAATGGTTTCAAAAGCATTTGGCGATAGGGAATTACAACGTATATAAGAGAAAAATTTGCGTCTAGATCGTAACTCGCCTCGGTAGCTCAGTTGGTAGAGCACTTGGCCCGGAAAGCCAAGGGTCCCGGGTTCGAGTCCCGGTCTAGGCGAAAATTTTTCTCTTCAAATTTAATTTATCTTTCATTGAGAAATGTTAAATTAATAATAAAAATATCATTAGAGGCCTTACTGGCTTTTAAAGTAATGTTAAATTTCCAATAAATGTCTTCTTAACTAAGAAGCCGCCATTTGCAAAGATAGAAACAATGGTTTCAAAAGCATTTGGCGATAGGGAATTACAACGTATATAAGAGAAAAATTTGCGTCTAGATCGTAACTCGCCTCGGTAGCTCAGTTGGTAGAGCACTTGGCCCGGAAAGCCAAGGGTCCCGGGTTCGAGTCCCGGTCTAGGCGAAAATTTTTCTCTTCAAATTTAAATCTATGACTTTCGACATTCCGGATGAACGTGACCTCATCTCGAAGTTCATCAAATCAATACCAGATGGCAACGATATCTCAAAGTTCATCAAATCAACACCAGATGGCAACGTTATAGAGGGAGATTCCAACGAATATCCGGTAGTCATAATGGCGGTTGAAAATGAATGACAAGATCATTTGAAAACTATAGTTACCGTGTTTGATAAAACATGAAATATGAGGTAAGATGTTAAAATGACTCATTAATTTATTAATTAAGAACCTCATAATGTGTTTCCCAATTTTAACTTTGAATACCTCATAATGTTTACTTTTTAACATTAATTTAATATAAAATAATGGTTATCACTTACGAGAGAAACAAATGCTCAAGATTCTGAAAAATTTGAATTAAAAAAACTTGAGAAATGATGAACTGGAGCAAGAATACCAGATCAAAATTCCTAATAGATTTGAAATACTGGAATCTTCAGATGAAAATGTGGTAACGGAAGAAAAAACTGGTGTAAATGAAGAATGGGAGACTATAGAAGGTGCCATTAACTTGTCAGCATCAGAAAACTTGGATTATTTAAGAAAGAGGCAAAACAAGAAAATGGTTGGGTGAGGAATGCGCCAACATTGTAAAGAAAAGAAACCTAGAAAAAATTAATTGGTTACACGAGCCTAATGAAGTATATTTAGAACAATTGAGGACCATTTTTTCAAAACTTGCTAACCAAAAAACTAAAAACTGAATAGAGTCAAGTAGGTGCAAATTGTGCTTTACATCTTATCTATTATACTACCAGAGGGCTTCTAACGGGCTATTTTGTAATTAACATCAATTTAGTAGTATAGTAAAAGCTCCTTATTTGTGGGGAATATGTTCCACAAATACAGAAACCGCAAATATGGAATGGTAATTTGTATGGGTATATAGGGGATATATTTGAAGAGAAAAATTTTTGCCTAGACCGGGACTCGAACCCGGGACCCTTGGCTTTCCGGGCCAAGAGCTCTGCCAACTGAGCTACCGAGGCGAGTTACGATCTAGATGCAAATTTTTCTGTTATATACGTTGTAATTCCCTATCGCCAAATGCTTTTGAAACCATTGCTTCTATCTTTGCAAATGGCGGCTTGTTAGTTAAGAAGACATTTATTGGGAATTTAACATTACTTTATAAAGCTAGTAAGGCTTCTAATGATGTTTTTATTATTCATTTAACATTTCTCAATGAAAGATAAATTATATTTGAAGGGAAAAATTTTCGAGTTCCGGTCTAGGCGAAAATTTTTCTCTTCAAATATAATTTATCTTTCATTGAGAAATGTTAAATGAATAATAAAAACATCATATAGGGGATATGTTCGAAGGTTCCAAAATAAAAAGAAAAGTCTGAAAATAAAATTAATTAATGAGGGATTTTGAATAATTTATGTTAATTATTACTATTAGGCTTAGGCAAGGGCTTAAAGAAGTTAGTAATTTTTTCCTGCTTTGCTGCTTTTGAAAGGTCTTTCAATTCAGATTGATATTCAGCAATAGAATTCCTTATTTTGTCTTCGGATTTCTTGATGAATCATACAGTTGATTCACTAACATCGAAACGGCGTGATATAGACACAAAACAACTCGCCAATGCGTAAACAGTCAAGCATTTCGGTTTTTACTTTAAGCAGCAACACTACTTTTTTCTGCTTTGGAACTAATTTTCTTTCCTTTTACTTGACATTATAAATTGGCATCAAAGCAGAAGAGACATGTGTTATTCAATCAAAATTATTGCAACAAATGATACATTGAAACAATAAAACACCGATCGTGGCAAGGGCGGCATTTATAACGGACATAGTGGCATGTGAATATAATGGTGGTGCCTTTTAACAATGAACTTTAGGCTTAGTGACAATAAGGTTTGTTTTACTTTGATATTAATTTGCCCATATGGTTTGAATCACTCTTTGGTAAAGCCACCTTGGCACGTGCTTGCAGTAAAAAAAAGCTGTCATGCATTAATAAAGGTTACTAATACTTCTGATATATCGACTGGATCCACGAATGAAGAAATTTTTAGCCACGTATACAGGAACTCTGTCGCAATTTTTTAACCTGCGAATAATGAAAACATGAATAAGGGAACCGCGAATAAGGAGCTTTTACTGTACTTTTCTTACAAACATTTTTATTTTGACAGTTTTTCCAAAACTTGCTATCTACAACTTAGTACAATCCTTAATATTATTCTAAACTTGAAAACATTATTGCCAATAAATAAAATACAAAGGTCCCGGGTTCGAGTCTCGGTCTGGGTAAAAAAATTTTCTCTTCAAATATAACAAAGTTTATATTAATATTTTGGTGTTTTTAACATTATTTTTGGACAAGTTATTGGTAACCAGAAACCTTTGGAATTGACAGTTTGGGAAAAAATATACATTCAAAAAAACAAAAATAGATCAATGAATTTTGATATCCCTAACGAAATTACATTGATTTCGAAGTTCATAAATTCAACCATAGATGGCAGCACTGAAGATGGCGACAATAGAATAGTTGACGGCCGAAGAATTTCGTCAGTCGGAGTTATGGCTGACGATGAACATGACTATGTTTGAAATCGCGATATCATGGAAGCATGAATCCTATGAGGTGAGTTGTTTAAACAATATGTTCTCCGATGAATTTGAATGATTATACCTCATAATGTTTACTTCCCAACATTAATTAAATATAACCAGAACTAAGTTTACGAGAAAAAATAACTTAATAAATATTAACATTAATAAGGTAAAAGATAGGTAAGTATAGGCCCATAAATTAATTTCCTCGTGATGTAAATAAAATACAAATTTTATGAAAAATAATATATGTTAATAATGAAATAATAAAACTTACCATCCGTATCTTCATACAATAATTCCGATACGAAGCATCCATGTTGTCCTCATTTATTCATATACTCGTCTGAGAAATGCAAACAGATAACATTTATTGAATTTGCATTATCCTCTGAGTATTTCTTACTCTTTATTACTTTTGATCGGCTTTCTCTTCTTCTTTTCCTTCCTCTCTCACCTGGTATTATATCTGAGGAGTATCCTTCATACATTATGCAGTTTTTTACAATGAACTAAATTGGAGCTAAACACATCAAATACTGAAGACAATAATGGATGGAAAATATTCCAGTTGGTGCAGAACAAATTGAAAGCCATTGGTGCAGGTGTTTGATGTGAAATTCATTGTTGATTCACAAAATAATATCAATGAGTATAGAGACGAAATTATTTAAAAAGCAATAAGCAAGTTTTGATATAACTCTCGCTTAGCAGTAAGCAAGTTTTAAAAAAAAAAGATCACATTTTGACACATTACTGTGAAGGCAATAATCAGATTTTGCTAAAACGCCTTTAACATCGTGAAGAGGCCTGTCTTACGTTTATGGATACATCAGAATCTCAATTTTACAAATTTTACAGTTAGCAAATTTTGAAAAAATGGTCCTCAATTGGGTAACATCAGAAGGAAACCACTAAAAGAGTAAAAAGAGGGAATTTTGAGAGATAAGATTAATGATCTTGAAATGAATAAAAAATAGGAACATCAGACATTATATCAGGGAATTAGAATAGAGAGAAAAGGGTTTCAGGCCAGATCAAACATAATTAGTAATAAAAATGGGGAAATTATTCAATATTCCAGGATTATATTAAATAGATTGAAAAATTACTTTAATTATCTATTAAATGTACATGCAGAACAGGATATTGAAGTAAATAATTTACAGACAGTAGAAATATTAGTCACAGAACCAAGTGTATTAGAGGTTGAAATGACAATCGAAAAATTAAAGTTATACAAAGCTTCAGGTTCAGATGGGATCCCAGCAGAGCTAATAAAAATGTATGGACAAGATACGTCAATTGCTTAGTATGATTTGAGAAAAAGAGACTCTTCCAAATGAATGGAAGAAATAGATTATCATATCATTCTATAAGAATAGAGATAAAACCTACTGCAACAACTCTAGGGGCTTCTCATTACTTTTGACTTCTTTATAAAATTTCAAAAAATATATTAGTATCCAGACTTACTCCCTACTTTGACAATGTAATAGGTGATCATCAATGTGGATTTAGAATAAAGTCTACAATAGATCAGATTTTTATTATGTATGTACAATTAATAAAAACTGAGTCGTATCTCACCATATTTCATGTTCATTCATTATTTAATATTTTCTTTTAAACTTATTTATTATTATTAATGTAGCAATAGAAAACAGGTTTGAAGAAAGCATAGTACACAGGAAAATAAGTTTAAAAGACAAACATTAATTAACAAAAGTACACTTCTAAAAGAAAAAAAGAGAAGAAAACATAAAATTCAATTACCACCCATTGAAGCACTATGTTTCAAAAAAATGTTTAAAAAGTTTGACATAAGATTGGCACCAAAGAATGACTGTAGCCTCAATAGGATATGTAAAACCAACAAAAATGGCAAAATGGACGAAGAAAACAAATTGGAAATTTACCAGATTAAATGTGGAGATTGTGACAAAATTTAGATATGGAAAACAAAAAGAAATTTGAAAACCAGGGACAAAGAACATAAAAAATGGTGAAGTGGAAAAATCAGCCATAACTGCTCATGTTTGGTCAGAAAAACATATAATTGAAAGAAAGGCCAACTAACTAATTGGCTCTATCGAACCCGTAAGTTCAATCTGCACCAGGTGACAAGACTGATGTTAACAGAATTCCATAGTCCGATTTTAGCTGAGGATGAAAGCAAATGCTTTTATAACATGTTAGTTGAGAAAGGCATATTTTATGAAGTACAGTGTGAAGTTTCTGATTCATTGAACTACCGTATTTACTCACATAATTGACTCTCTCGCGTAATTCCCCCTAGATTTTTCATATATATATATATATTTTTTAATCCACCTTTGATAGAATGTGCATTACCTAGGCCAAAAATGTTCAGTTACAACTTTGGACACACTTACGAAGATTTCAAGTAAAACACAAAGGAATTCATGGTAAACCCAAGGTTGAATTCATCCCCTTCTACAAAGACCAAACGGTACCTGCAGTCTCTGTCAATTGTGTACGGCATCATCAGTCTGAATAGAGTTAGGTATATCATATTTGAAGAGAAAAATTATACGCTCAGACCGGGACTTGAACCTGGGACCCTTGGTTCTCTAGACCAAGTGCTCTACCATCTGAGCTACCTGAACAAGTACCGATCTAAATGCAAATTCTTCTCTATATACATATGTCTTCTTAATGAGGGAGCCGCCATTTGCAAAGATAGAAGCAAAGGCTTCATAGCATTTGGTGGGCGGGAAAATGTATATAGAGAAGAATTTGCATTTAGATCAGTACTTGCTCAGGTAGCTCAGATGGTAGAGCACTTGGTCTAGAGAACCAAGGGTCCCGGGTTCAAGCCCCGGTCTGAGCGTATAATTTTTCTCTTCAAATATGATTTATCAATCATTGAGATGTATGAAATTAATAATAAAAAACATTGAGAGTTAAGTATCATTGTGCATTGGTAAGTGTATTATTCCTCACAGCGTCAGTGTCGTTAAACTCAACTATGGGAAGAAAGTATAACAGCTACACTGCAAATTATAGGTTACAAGTGCTAATTGCCGTAGATGTCTAATTGATAGTGTTCTATATTGTGAAAGCTTATTGATATTTTCAGTCATTGCATAATTTCCCCCTCTAATTTTCACCCCCAAATATTGAAAAAAGGGGGGGAAATTACTTGAGTAAATATGGTATTATATAAAAATCACTATGAAGTTTAAATTAAGATTAAAAATCTTTCTGATTCATATTTACATTCATCTGCGAAACCTCACTTTCAATCCTTGTAATATAAATAATTATTAAGAATCAGAAAAATATTGGAAGTATTGAGATTTACAAATATTCCTTGTTCTTATTTAAATCGAAGGAACTTTCACATTTATATTTTGTAATAAGAAGTTTTTTAAATAAATAAGTTTGGTCTGTGTTATTCTTTTCTCATTTAGTTGTTTCTATTATACATATATGTTTCAAGGCATGTTTGCCCCATTTTCAGTTGCAACATGAGATAAGATTAATACAGACCAAACTTATTTATTAAAGTAAACCTCATAGTGTTACTTCCTATTTTATTTTCAAAAGAAGTTTTTTTTTAATTTAATTTGCTTGTTGAACAATCTGTTTATCAGTGAGTAGAGATGGATTTTATTAATTCATATGTCCATCCATAGTAATTCTGCCCGAGGGCAGGTCTTTCACTGCTATCATAACATTTACATGCTATGCTTTGCAGCTTTACTAGGGAATTATAGGTGTGGTAGCTTCTTGTTGCTCTCCACACCGGTGAAGGATGATGATGATACTGATAAGAATGATGATGGCTGGATGATTTTTGGGAACCATTGGGCTCTAAGCTTCCTGACATTTGTCTTAGAGGCGAGGGAAAACCCCAAAAAAACCTCACCCAGGAGCCTGTCCCTATCAGGAATTGAATCTGGGCCTGCTGCATGACAAGGCAGCACGCTACCTCGAGACCACAGCAGTGGACAATTAATATATTTAGGAAATAATACTACGAAGAATATTTTAATAAACAGTAAGAATAAAAAAAAATTGAACACCTCACCTAATAATTTGTAGGATTATACAAATTATGAGGTGAGGTGTCAATTTTCTGATTCTTAATGTTTTGTGGATTTTATGATTTCTTAAAACTTGATAAAGGTAATATATAATATTATAATAATATATATATTTGATGTTGCAGACACTGAGAGCAGTTATGGTGGTGGAGAGTCACCAGTTTTATTGCCAAAGCGGCGGAAATCATATAGTACTAGCATTTGTTTGTTGGGGATCACACCAGGAGGAAGTGTGGAGAGTGGTAACAGTGCTAGTCTGGATACAGGTAATAAAAAAATTCTTTTAAAATACAATAGGAAGTAACATTAAGAGGTTTTATTAAAATTAATATTGGGAAGTAAACATTATGAGGTTATATCATTAATAGTGAGTGTAGAATATATTTTTAACAACTCCATACGATTTCAAATTTCTTTGATACCGGCAGTTTCAGACAATATCTTGTCCCTCTTCAGTCATGGCTTCCACTGTGGAAGAGGGACAAGATATTGTCTGAAACCGCCGGTATCAAAGAAATTTGAAATCATATGAGGTGAGTCGTTAAAAATATATTCTACACTCACTATTAGTTAAGAGGTTTGTTTAATAATTAAAACATTTCAGGCTAAGAAGCTCTGAAACATGTTCGACAAAAACAACTCTAAGAGGTAAGAATGAACAGACAAAATGTTTTAATTAATAAAAAATTTGCCACTTTTTTATTTATTTATTTTTTAATCTGAAAGTTTCACTTTGTCTAAATAGCTGTCAACTATGAATGACTTTCTTCAAACATTTGCTTTTATTAGACTTGAATTATTTTACAGTAAGCCCTATATTTTTTAACAATATAGGAAATAAAACTATGAGGTATATTTTAATTTATCAGAAAATGAATAAGAGTATGCAGAACATGATTGTTTTTGTTCTGAGCAGCACACCCATCACAAAATAATCTAATTTTTTTCTTATTCTCCAAATCTAAAGAAGTCAAGTGATGTAATAGAGCACTGGATACCTCTGCTGCGCCTCGACCAGCCTGATTCTCTGTCCGTATATAAAATACCGGTGACAGTTCCTTAGGGTCAACAATGCAGAAATTATACTGACTTATTTGTCTCTAATAGTATGCCTCTTGAATAGGGGTCTTGGGAAGAGGCTGTGCTTATTGTAAATCAAAACATAATGTGACTGTATCTCGTGGTTGATTTTCTTGAAGATCTTCATAAAATGCATTAGCACACAATTTGTGTGCTCTTTTGTGCATCATGTAATTTGATTTTTCTGGATTTTCACTGGTTTTGATAAGGAATGATAATTTTGTACAATAGCTACAAATATCAGATGCTGGTGTTCTAAAACCAAGGTTGAATTCTGATATAAAAATATGGCAAAACATTGCGAAGCTGACTTTGTGCTCGACAACTGCATCTCTGTTATACATTCTGTACAGTTTACTTATATTAAGTGAGCAATCTAAGTATATCCTCTTTGACTTTTGCCTATTGTAATGGCTTTCTTGACCTTTAGGTTCTTCAAAAATTGACGCACACTTTTCTTCTTCTCCATCGACTGCTAGACCTTCTGTCACCACCCCGCATCTGTTACATGTTCACCACATTTAACCTTATGTACTATAGCTTTTGTAGAAGAGACCAGCCTTTCTGCTAAATATTGGAGTGCAAGAGAGCGAATGATTTCATTATCAAGTGCTCGACATTAGATACCAACCAACCATATTTCTTAATCTTGTTGGTTTTACAAAAAACACAGACATAAAAAAATGTTAAGTTATGTAGATAGGAAATAACACTATGAGGTTTTTTAATATTTTTTATTTCACTCACCTCATACTTCATAACTCCTAACCCAGGGTTTCATCACATCCTTTGTGACATTCTCAATGCTGTGTCACGTTCACAACTGACGTCCGGCTGCCTTCACTGGCTTTCCTAGTTTTGTTGGTAAAACAAATTTCAGACTGTATGCAAGTGGTTGTTTATTTAGTGCCTATCGAGGTCGTCTTCTATTAATTGATCCAATGGTAAGTTTGGAAGCAATAAAATTATCTTGAGAATCTTTATCAGGAATTGATACTAATTTATCCCTTACAAATGAACAATCTTAAGGTCTGAACCGTTTACACTGAAAGCGTTTGTTTTCATGTATACAAGGAAAGAACAGGTTACGTCCAAAACCTTTCCCATACTTCTTCCTTTTTTCTGCTCATCTAACTATTAAACCTGAGATTCTCTTTCTAGTACCTATGTTGCATTCTCCAACTAACTGATGTTCACAAGAATCCATATTAATTGATCACTATTAACCAATATTGCACGAATTATTAATTAGATTCAACACCAAAAGCAAGAATAATAACCATGTTAGTTTCTGCTTCTACTACAACTGATAACACAATGCATGATGGGAGTAACTTTCTATGATGGTAGTGTTCTGATTGGCTGAAGGTGACAAAGTCTTCTTTGAATGAATTCGGCTGTGGACAAAGTTGATCTCTTAAGGAACAGTCTACTTTCAAATACCAATATCACTGTGACATTTTTTTTTTAAAGTAAACCGAGTGCTGTGACCACAGGATGAATCTCATATGGAGAAAACCGTACTTAACTCATTTTTGTATTTTCTTGGACAAAGACTCTTTTGAATGCCAGCTCCTCAGTTATTTCTAATGAAAATAATTTTGAATTGGTTGTTATACAGGTTCATGTAACCAGAGGTTAGAGGAAGCAGGAACTCCCAGTAAGGCAAGCATCCGCAAGGAGATCCTCAAACATGTTGTCCGCTTGAGCAATCCTGTGTGGATCAAACTCTCTAAACAATCTCTCTTGCAGTGAGTACATGACTATGCTGTTATTATAGTTTTACATTATATTTCAGTGTTTTAACATGTCTATATCTTTTGTCATACAATTTAGTTCACTGGTCGCATCCAATCAGAAATCAGTGCTGTATTGCACATATGTATTGACTCCATCTCTTTCTTACTCTAGGTACCTGCTATCAGTTCATAATTATATGATGCATTTTGATTATTGTCGAATAGATTTATTAAATATTCAATTACAATTATTACATTTCAAAGTTACTAATCTTTAATGGTTTATTGAAGTTAAAATAGTGCCAAAAAATATTTTATAAATATGTGAATAATAGAAGTGCAATATGAGGGTCACTCGGAAAGTTTCCGGATACTGACAAAATTTTAGAGATAATATAAAATTTACCATTGCATCTTCTCAAAGTACTCTCCCTGAGCATCTATGCATCATTGCATCTTCCTGAACAACAACTGGAAGCATTGGTGCCAGTCACTTTCATCCAGTGCACAGAGCTCCCCTTAGTATGCTGCAACCACATCTTCAGGTGTTAGAAAACAACTTCCCACACAATTGAGCCTTCACCGTAGGGAACAAAAAGAAGTCTCATGGTGCCAGTTCCGGACTATAAGGAGGATGAGTCAACAGCTGCACAGGAGTCCCCCTCAGAAAATCATTTGTCATATGGGCGGTGTGGAAAGAGGCATTGTTGTGGTGCAACAGGATGCCTCTCAGTTCAGCTCTTGGGCGCTTTTCTCACAATTTTTGGAATCCCTGTGGGAAGGCAACTGTGGTGTACAACTGTCCTTTGATGTTCAAGTGGCATTGTTGCCACATGACCACCTGTAGCAAAGAAAGTGAGCATTTTTTTCCCAACACTTTTTGCTCTCTTCACTTTGACTGGCCGAGCATCATCAGGAAAGACCCATACTGACGACTGACACTTTTATCTGGATCATATTGATAAATCCAGGTTTCGTCACCTGTAATGATCCTAGAAATGCGGCGAGAGTTCCCATTGTTGAATCTCCGAAGCATTTCACGACACGATTCCACTCGAGTGATCTTTTGACCTTCAATGAGTCTATGTGGCACCCAACTAGATGGCACCTAGGTGACCCTAAGATAGATGTGCAGAATTTTTGCAACACTCCCCGATCCAATCCTCGGGGATGCCTCAATATCTTTATAAGTCATATGGGCATCTTCTCCACAGCATCGATGTTTTACACAGTCACTGCCATCGACGGGCCTCCCACTCCTCTCTTCATGTTCAAGAGAGGTTCTATCCCTCTTAAAGTCCGCAAACCAATTGAAAACTGTGACACTGGAAGGGGCAAGGTCCCCAAAGGCTGTTAAAGTCTTTCAAGCGATTGTGCTTGGTTTAAGCTACTTTTAAAATCATAGAAAATCATTGCTCGAAAATGTTCTTGCTGTGGTTCCATGTTGCAATCTGATAGTACCTGTCACCCCATACCATTTGACCCACAGCAGCTAAGGGATGAGGGGTGCAGGCGGGTGGAAACTATGTCAGCTGGCTAACAAAGGACCTCCCAACATGCTGCTGGCACTGTTATCTTTCTATTGTAAACGGTACAGTCAGTCACGCTCCGCTCCGTGACCTTGTTTGTAGGTTCTTTGGCCAACCACAGTATGGAGGTGGCATCGACATCCAGGTTGTGCAACATTATGCAACATAAATAAAACCAGTCTGGACAAGCTGACGATAAGACAGAATTGTTTTGAAACATATTCAAGAACAAATCAACATTAATATTGAGGTAAGATGATCAGACTAAAAATAATATAATTAAAATTATCTCAAAATATCACTTCCTAAAATTAAATATTACCATGTAATATGTTGGCTGCATCCCATGATTCCATACTGTAAACCACTGTCTGTTGGCACATGCACATGGTGTATGATTGGAACTTAGAAAAATTTTTCGCACCACATGTTGTTACTTATTTTCGAGTAGATGACTAGTAGTGATCCAGTCACCCTAACTTTTGGTGACTTTTACCTCTCATTGAAATGTAAAAATATAAAGTATTGAACTCTTCTCTCTATCTTTACCTTACATTAACCTCCCCCTCTATAGGTAGCTTTTCTTCCCCCAAATTATCTGGACTTTACTAGGACATGACTGTCAGAAGAAGATTTGAAACTGAATCACTCAGAACAAAATGAACTTTGACAAGATACTTAATTCACTCACATATTCATATTAATCAAAGGAAATATGATATGGATAATTATGATGGCCACATGATGTTAGGGGACTGTGTGGGCCTTTAAGTTTCCTGTCATTTGCCTTACAGATGAGGAGAAAGAAGCCAAATAAATCTTCAACCTGGAAACTTGTTCCGATCAGGAATTGAACCTGGGCCTGCTATAAATGAGGCAACGATGTTATCCTGAGACCACAATGGTGGACAAACTATTTAACTAATGATTTTTTATTATTTATTTAACACTTTTCTCACTGAAGTATAAATTATATTTGAAGAGAAAAATTATATGCTCAGACTTGGTTTGAACCCAGGACCTTTTGCATTCTAGGCCAATGCTCTACCATTGAGCTACCTGAGAAACTCCAATCTAAACATAAATTTTTCTATTGTTTATTTTTTCTTTCACTCACCTCATACTTCATATTAAAAAACCTCATAGTGTTATTTCCTATCTACATAACTTAATAAATTTTTCTCTTGTACACTGTTAATTCCTGATCGCCAAATGCTACGAGCATTCGCTTGATCACTCAAATTGTGGCTTCTTGTTTAAGAAGACATTGATTGGGAATTTAAAAACTACTTTATAGTTAGTAGGGCTTCTTTTGATGTTTTTATTATTAATTTAATACTTTTTACTGAAGGATAAATTATATTTGAAGAGAAAAATTATACTCTCAGAAGATTGGTTATCCTTCAGTGAGAAGCATTACATTAATAATAAAAACATCAAAAGAAGTTCTACTGGCTTTATAAAGTAGTGTTTAAATTCCCAATAAATGTCTTCTTAAACAAGAAGCTGCCATTTGTGTTATCGAGCAAATGCTTATAGCATTTGGCGATCGGGAATTAACAGTGTATAAGGAAAAAAATTGCATTTAGATTGGAGTTTCTCAGGTAGCTCAGTGATAGAGCATTGGCCTAGAAAGCCAATGGTCCTGGGTTCAAACCCCAGTCTGAGCATATAATTTTTCTCTTCAAATATAATTTATCCTTCAGTGAGAAGTGTTAAATTAATAATAAAGACATCAAAAGGAGCTCTATTGGTTTTATAAAGTAGTGTTTAAATTTCCAATAAATGTCTTCTTAAACAAGAAGCTGCCATTTGCATATTCAAGCAAATGCTCGTAGCATTCGGCAATCGGGAATTAACAGTGTACAAGGGAAAAATTTGTGTTTAGATTGGAGTTTCTACCACTGAGCTACCCGAAAAACTCCAATCTAAACACAAATTTTTCCTAGGAAGCCAAAGGTCCTGGGTTCAAACCCAGTCTGAGCATATAATTTTTCTCTTCTAATATTGAACTAATGTTTATAATTTTGAATTTAGATTGAAGGAGAAGTTTCCTGCAGCTTTCCAAGATGTGTGCCTTTACTCTGAGGTATCACATCAGATGGGTTCAGCTACATATAGGATTCAAGAAGATTCTTGCAGGAGCTCTTTCTGGATTTACAATTTGATGCTGTAAGTATTTTAATTAGGGAGTGGATTTTTATGCTCTAAAAGTTAAGATTGGAATTTAGTATAATTAGAGTAACACTTTTTTCTTCAATGAATTGAAAACGACTTGATGCAGTTTTATAAATATAATTTTAAGAAGTTTCTCAGTGTGTTTTGTGGGTAAGAATGTTTAAAAAATACAAAAATTATTAAATTAAACCTCATTAATGTTAGTTCCTAATGATTTTAAAGTAATGTTCTATTTACACAGATGCAGTACTGTACTATTTATGTTGCAATCATAACTCTTAGTACATAAAAACCTTTCCCTAATTATCACTATCATTACTTGTGATATTTTTTTATGATTTGATTATTGCTAACCTATTGGGCTGTTCAATAATTGAAATTTATAAGAAGAAGAATAATTGAGAAATGCTGGTGAAGTGTCCCTATTTGTCTGTTTCCTTTTAAATCTATTTTTGAAAATTTGGAGTTTTAGATATTGTAATTTTAAAAAAGCAGCCAAAAAGTGGAAGAATTACTGTTGTATGTTATTATCAGCCTGAGGAATATATATAGTTTTGGTTAATAGAAAGTACGAAAAACAGTAAAAAAATTAAAAGATAAGATAGAAATACCCTAAAAAAAAAGACACGATATAAACATTATGGTTCGTGTAAAGGTGTAAAGATAGCTATGAATTATAGTTCGAACAGGATTGTCAACTTTATAGGAATATTGGTACATATCAGTTGGCTCAATCATTATCGAATGTATAGCAGTATATTTATGGCATCAAGTTAGTTGTACCAATTGTAGGCATGTATTTAATGGGTTGTTGTTGTAGTGAAATGAGATACCCACCAAGTATTTACTGCTCCTTGGAAGTTCATTTATTATCTGTGCCAGCTTCATCGAGTTGTTATATTTGAAGTTTGTAGGATTAGTATCACTTGAAGGACATGGATGAGATGCTTGATATAATCATCCGGTTGGGTTCAAGTGTAGATTTGGATAGCTTAAGGTTCACAATTTATTGAGATTCTCTTCAGGGGATTAAGGTATTCTCTCAAAAAAAATTATGTTTAATAAATAACTTGGGTTTATTTCACTTAATATTTTCTCTTCTTCCAATTTAACTTGGGTGGAAAATTAAACATCGCCATACTGTATTCTTCTTTATTACTATTATTTCTCATAGAATTAGATATTTATTTATTTTAGTATAACATCCCCTCAGGGGTCCTCATCTAGGGGATATGTGGATGGCGACCACAAGGTGCCCAAGCTGTGCAAAACATTTCTTCCACTTACTTGTGTTTTGCACTCTTTTAACTTTACTATCTAACCTCTCTTGGTTAACTCTTGTTTTTTTGACGCCGACGCTATTAGGGCATCCGGGCTAGGGAGTCTTTCCTTTCTTCCATTTCTTCTTTCCTTTATTTTCTTTTCTTCTGCAGAAAAGCCTGACCAGAGGCTATAAAGATGGCAGCCCCATCACTGGTCTTGCCTTCCTTTGGCCAGCAACCAATCGAAGGGACTATTATTATGCTTTCAAGTCTTATACGAGAATTTCCCTCAAACGCTGGAGGGAAAATTTTCTATAGGATCGTAACAGGCCTTTACCTAATACTTGGAAGGAAGAAGAAGAAGAAGAATATAACATTATTATGTTTGTTATTATTATACCCGATATGGGGGATATATGTTGGACCAAGGTGCTTTCAGAACCTACCAGGTCAATCTCTACTGAAGGAATGATAAAATCACTTTATGTAAAATTATAGAGATTTATTAACCCCTCAGCGTGGTTTGCCGTACATATATGAGACCAGTTTCCTCCCTTCTGTGCGGTCATTTAAAAGTCCATGCAGTACCCCTGTGCGGTAGTACTTTTAAACTCTACTCACCCAGTAACTTATTTTAGATATATATCAAATTGTGATTAATAGATTGTAAACAATGAATGACCATTCTATTCTATTCTATTCTATAGTATTCTGCCCAAGGGCAGGTCTTTCACTGCAATCATAGCATTTTCATTCTATGCTTTATAGCTTTACTAGGGAATTATAGGTGTGGTAGCTTCCCGTTGCTTCCACACCGGCGAATGATGATGATGATGATGATGGCCGGATGATTTTCGGGGACCGTTGGGCCCTAAACGTCCTGACGTTTGTCTTACAGGTGATTTTACATTTTGATAATAAATCACTAAACAGTATGAAACTAGGCCTAGTCCATCTCAACCAATTAAAATTCTAATTATATTCGGGCTAATAATCAAAAATATGAAGAAAAACTCCGAAAAAAACCTCACCCAGGAGCCTGTCACAACCAGGAATCGAACCCGGACCTGCTACCTCGAGACCACATACACAGTTCTAGATTCACACAATTCATAAGTTTTAAAATCAAATTTGGCAGTTTTAAGTGGAGGGAATTGTTTGCCCCTCCATAACCATAATGATTCATCAATTACAATATCTTGATTTGGAAGGTAGAGAGATTGAAATTTATTATTAAAATATTCAATGAAAGAGACAATTTTGAAAAAAGAATGAAGGACATTTGAAACCAAATTGTTTTGTGTTGACTTGAAATGAATGGCACCATCGAACATGGAGGTCATGATTATGCATACATAACATCTCCATACATTGCTATCCCAAATAATGTTTTCCAATTATTCCTGTATAATTTATAATATCTTCAATTCGTGTCCAAGTCAGGGTCGAGGGATGAGATGTGAAGAAGCTGCTACATATAGAGGTCTGTGAATGACAAGGGTGTGGCCGACCATGACTGACACACCAGTACAGAGGCAGAATGAACGAAATGAAACGAAATGAATGTGATGAGATGAGTATGGAGAAATGGTGAAATGCAATTGTGGCAGGGGAAGGCGGGAGAAAACCCTGAGAAAAACCTATCCAAGCTCCGTTTTTTGAAACCAACATGGAGTGACTGAGACTCGATCTCAGGAACCCAGCAGTGAGGGTCCTGTATAATTTATCTCCCTCAAATCCTGGTTAATATTTTTCTTGCACTTTATGGTTATCCCTCCGTACTGGGCACTTTGCTTCTAGTTTTCGTACACGAAGTTCCTATATAATTTCCTATTCGTGCCATATGCCCTACCCATAGCAGCCTACGAGACTTGCAATGTTTTATTACATCTAGATTTCATAGATATCACGTTGCTCAGCATTATGTTCGTCTTTCTTCCAAGTTACACCTTAATTTCCTAATAGATCTCTCATTGAGGTGATGTGCTAACCACATGAATCTTGTTGACATGTTGGTAAATAAGTGTAAGTGCCAATAAATAAAAAAATAATAAAATGAAAGGGTCAGTAAAATAGTAATTATTATATATGTGATCTCGAGGTAGAATACTGTCTTATCATGCAGTGGGCTTTTGGGCCCAAACGGTCCATGGACATCATCTGGCTTTAATATCATTGTTACCATCATCATCCCCTGGGTGGGAAGCTACCACACCTATAATTCCCTAATGAAGTAGCAATCATAGCATGAAAATTCTATGATTACAGTGAAAGACCTGTACTAGAAAAGAACACTATAGAATATAGTATCGAAACATAGAATGTTATAGAATGGTGTCTTTCATCGGTTAATTACAAGTTATATTTAATTGTAGATGGAGCTTTCCTTATACTTTCATCAAGATATAAGTTAAAATGCATTCATTTAGTAAATTGTTGCTAATAGTTTACTTATAATTCTAAACATCATCTATTTATTGTTTATTTTTTATTATTTCACTCACCTCATACTTCATAATTCATAGCAGACCCTGGGTTTCTTCATATCTTTTGTGACATTCTCAATGCTGCGTCACGTTCACAACTGACGTCCAACGGCCTTCTATCCTGCAGACTGACCTCCGCGCCATCTGGTGGCCGACCGAAGAATTTCCAAATCAGTCCTCTTTCTTTATAACCGGGTATTTCAAAATTCATAGTTGTATTTTCATTCTTGCATATGTAAATTTTTTCCCAAATTGTGAGTTCCTTCGGTTTTTCCAATTGTTTAAGTAATTTGTTTTTGTTTTCTATTCTATGTTTTTCTGACCAGGCATGTGCAGCTATTGCAGATTTTTCGGTTTCTTCTCCATTTTTAACATTTCTGAGGTGTTCTTTTAATCTTGTATTTAGATTCCTTTTTGTTTTTCCTATGTATATCTTTTCACAATCTTTACAATTAATTTGATAAATTCCCGATTTTTTGCAGTCTTCAATCTTTTCATTTTTGTTGGTTTTTATTAAATTACCTAAGCTGTAATCATTTTTAGGTGCTAATTTAATGTTGAATTTGTTGAAAATTTTTTGAAACTTGTCAAATACCAAAGGATGGTATGTGAACTTCTTGAATTTTTTGCCTATATTTTTATCTGTCTGAAGAGTACTTTCATTGATGACTTTTTGTTCTTTGAATTTATTTATTTTCTTGTGTATCATCTTCTTTTGAAAACCATTATCCTTAGCAATTTTTATGATGTGTTCTTTCTCTTTATTGTAATTTTCTTTGCTCATGGGAACATTCACAAGTCTGTGTGTTAAACTATTAAATACTGCCTGTTTGTGTGAAAAATGGTTAAATCCAGTAGCTTTTATATAATTGTCGATGTGAGTTTCTTTTCTGTAGATTCCAAATTCTATTTTCTTTTTTTCTTCATTCCTAATCAATTTAAGGTCTAAAAATGGTATTTCATGATTATTTTCTATTTCCATTGTAAATTTGATTGTTTTATTTTGAATATTTAACAGTTTAATGGCATCTTCTAATTGTTTCTCTTTTACTATTGCTATGATATCATCTACATATCTACACATCATAAAAATTGCTAAGGATAATGGTTTTCAAAAGAAGATGATACACAAGAAAATAAATAAATTCAAAGAACAAAAAGTCATCAATGAAAGTACTCTTCAGACAGATAAAAATATAGGCAAAAAATTCAAGAAGTTCACATACCATCCTTTGGTATTTGACAAGTTTCAAAAAAAATTTCAACAAATTCAACATTAAATTAGCACCTAAAAATGATTACAGCTTAGGTAATTTAATAAAAACCAACAAAAATGAAAAGATTGAAGACTGCAAAAAATCGGGAATTTATCAAATTAATTGTAAAGATTGTGAAAAGATATACATAGGAAAAACAAAAAGGAATCTAAATACAAGATTAAAAGAACACCTCAGAAATGTTAAAAATGGAGAAACCGAAAAATCTGCAATAGCTGCACATGCCTGGTCAGAAAACCATAGAATAGAAAACAAAACAAAATTACTTAAACAATTGGAAAAACCGAAGGAACTCACAATTTGGGAAAAAATTTACATATGCAAGAATGAAAATACAACTATGAATTTTGAAATACCCGGTTATAAAGAAAGAGGACTGATTTGGAAATTCTTCGGTCGGCCACCAGATGGCGCAGAGGGCAGTCTGCAGGATAGAAGGCCGTTGGACGTCAGTTGTGAACGTGACGCAGCATTGAGAATGTCACAAAAGATGTGAAGAAACCCAGGGTCTGCTATGAATTATGAAGTATGAGGTGAGTGAAATAATAAAAAATAAACAATATTAAAAAAACTCATAGTGTTATTTCCTATCTACATAACTTAATCATCTATTTATCATTCATTCATATTTTTAAATTAAAGATTTTCATAATTCCACACATCAGATTCACTATGTACAATATTTATAAAAGTTGGAAAATCTAAATTTTATTTGTGATATAAATTCATTTATATAATTACAGAAATTTATTCGTGTAGAATGGATTACCTTGGTTAATAAAAACCCGCTAGGGAGCACCTGTGTTGGAAGTGTGCAGTACATACAATACTATTATTGCTATTATTATTATTATTATTATTATTATTATTACTATTACTATTATCCTTCTATTATAATTTTTATTTATTTTTTCATAATTCTATACATCAAATTCGCCACGTAAACTTGTTACAGAAGTTGGAAATGTCTGAGACACGTTTTTATGTATACACACGATCCACGTCGGTTTTGAAAGAAAGGTTAGTTATAAGACCACACAGTGAGACACTTTACAGATATTTCTTTTCGACAAAATAGGGCATTCACTAGTTCGAACGAAGGGCGTAGCTGAAGAGAAAAAAAAAATACAAAAAAATATCTCCTTTCACCAATAAGTAGTGAGCTCACTCCACATGCCTGTCGTAAATTATGTCATAACATGGAGGGGAGATTTCACTACAACAGCAACAAAAAATAAGTTCTCCAGAATGTTTAACAAACTCCCTGTAGACCTTGAAAATCATAGATGTACCAATGCGTGATGACATGGCAATCTGCATTTGGATATTTAAAAGTCCAGGCGTGTTAACACGTCCTTCTGCATCTGGGAAGGGAACGCCATGTTTAAATATCCACGCTGATGGGTTAAATCACACATGACCACATACTTTATTCCTATTGGTCGGTTCCTATTCATCATATTAGATCTATTCTAATTGGTCATAGAGTTTTAATTGTTATCACTACCAATTAAAATAAAGTTTACTTCATCTAATAATGAATGGAGAACATATTTTAATTGACTCACCTCATACATTTTCAAACTTCTTTGATACCGACGGTTTCAGACAAAATCATGTCCTTCATCAGTCATGGCGTCCATTGATGAAATTCCGTGATTGTTGATTTCTTTAGTGACATCACCTCTTGTGCTGCCATCTTTCGTTGGGATTATAAATTTTGTAATTAAATTTTTATCCACCGGAATATCGAAATTCATAGATCGATATTTATTCTTCTGAATGAATATCAATTCCCAAATTGTCAATTCCAACGGTTTATCCAACTGTTTTAAAAGTTTCGCTTCTTTTTCAATTTTATGATGTTCTAGTAAACTATGTGCAGCAATTGCTGATTTTTCAATTTCACAATTTTTAATATTTCTAAAATGTTCTTTAAGTGCGTGTTTCTAAATTCCTTTTTGTTTTTCCTATGTATACTTTGCTACAATCATTACAATTAATTTGATAAATTCCAGATTTCTTACTGTCTGGGATGTTGATTTTTTTATTGGTATTTAAAAGTTTTTCCAGACTAAATTTATTTATTGGTGCCAAAGTAATGTTGTATTTGTCAAATATTTTTTGAAATTTCCCATGTACTATTGGATGGTAAGTAATTTTCTTGAAATTCTTCTTTTCGTTACTAACCATTTGTAGGGTAGAGCATTCTTTAAGTTGTTTTATCTTTCTGAATTTCTTTAATTTGTTAGATATTATATCCTTTTTAAAACCATTTAATCTGGCTATATTTAGGAAGGGTACACATACTGATAATTATATTAAATCAACGGGTTTCAATCCACTGGCACATAAACATGCAATATTTAATAGTCTCTTATATAGATTAATAAAGGTCCCATTAAAAGGAGAAAATTTTAAGAAAGAATATGAAAACATCCTAAATATAGCCAGATTAAATGGTTTTAAAAAGGATATAATATCTAACAATTAAAGAAATTCAGAAAGATAAAACAACTTAAAGAATGCTCTACCCTACAAATGGTTAGTAACGAAAAGAAGAATTTCAAGAAAATTACTTACCATCCAATAGTACATGGGAAATTTCAAAAAATATTTGACAAATACAACATTACTTTGGCACCAATAAATAAATTTAGTCTGGAAAAACTTTTAAATACCAATAAAAAAATCAACATCCCAGACAGTAAGAAATCTGGAATTTATCAAATTAATTGTAATGATTGTAGCAAAGTATACATAGGAAAAACAAAAAGGAATTTAGAAACACGCACTAAAGAACATTTTAGAAATATTAAAAATTGTGAAATTGAAAAATCAGCAATTGCTGCACATAGTTTACTAGAACATCATAAAATTGAAAAAGAAGCGAAACTTTTAAAACAGTTGGATAAACCGTTGGAATTGACAATTTGGGAATTGATATTCATTCAGAAGAATAAATATCGATCTATGAATTTCGATATTCCGGTGGATAAAAATTTAATTACAAAATTTATAATCCCAACGAAAGATGGCAGCACAAGAGGTGATGTCACTAAAGAAATCAACAATCACGGAATTTCATCAATGGACGCCATGACTGATGAAGGACATGATTTTGTCTGAAACCGTCGGTATCAAAGAAGTTTGAAAATGTATGAGGTGAGTCAATTAAAATATGTTCTCCATTCATTATTAATGATATAACCTCATAATGTTTACTTCCCGATATTAATTTAAATTTACTTCATCTATTTGAACAATATACTACAAAATTATTTAGATTTATTTAAAGTTTAATAAAAATAAGGTTTTATAAATTTACACAACAATGTGTAATATATGTTTGAGTAATTATTTATATCTTTATCAATAAGATATTTTTAAGAAATATTTTAGTTATTGAGATGCTATTTTTATCCAAACAAATTTATAAGAAACATTTAGAATCTATGCTAAGTTAAAAGTTATGCATTAAATATATTGGAGTATTTAATTCTTCTTCTTCTTCCTTCCAAGTATTAGGCCAAGGCCTGTTACGATCCTAAAAAAAATTTTCCCTCCAGCATTTCATAGGACGGCCCAGTGATCTTCGTCCTCTTGGTATATAATTATAAACAGCTTTGGGGATCCGATTTGAACTCATTCTTTCAAGATGGTGTTTCCAATTTAGTTGGTACTATTGTTAAAACAATATTAAAGAACCTCATAGTGTTATTTCCTATCTACATAACTTAATTAGTTGGTACTGTTTAATATATTCCAAAATTGGCGTAGTCTTCAATTCTTTTAAGATATCGGTGTTCCTCTTCCGATCCCATCTGTTGTAACCTGCTGTTCTGCACATGAATCTCATTTCACAAGCCGTTATTCTGCTTTCATGTTATCTTTTTAGTGTCCATGCTTCACTACCATAGGTCAACACTAGTCCAGCCAAAGTGTTATATAAACGTAATCTGGAGTTTTTTTGTACAAGGGATGGTTTCATAACTTGATTAATAATTCCCAAACTTTTATTATAACTAGTAATTTTTTCAGGGATATCCTTTTCATCCCAGATAGATAATATCCAAGATTTAAATTGATTGGCTCTCTCTAAAATTTTATTCTAGAGACAGATTTTACTTTGTATGGGGTCCTTCCCATGAAATGCCATAATTTTAGTTTTGTTAATTGATAGTTCCATATTAAATTTGGCAGCTATTTTTTGTAAATTATAAATTGATTGTTGCAAATCATTTTCGGAAAGTGCCAGAAGAGCTAAATTGTCTGCAAAAAGCACAGCATCGAGTTTGAGGTTCCTATTGATAGGTATGTATCCTCGTTGTGTTTTCCTCCATTCATTTATTAATTTATTCATATATATAATGAAAAGCACCGGTAAAAGTCCACATCCCTGTCTTTACTTAGCAACAGTGTTGATCTTTTGCCAGAGGGAAGATAATTAGCCATTCAGTTTAAGCAGAGATTATCAGTTATCTTGTATCTCTGTTGAAGATATGTAGTAATATATTGGGTTGTGGAACGTTAATCCATCCAGCTACAATTTGTAGTAATATATTCATGTTTAATTTTTCAAAAGTCTTTAGTGAAGTCAATCGAAGGCGATATGAGTTGCTATATCTGAATTCCCCCCTTTTTCCTTGTCTTTTCTAATAGTAGTTTTAGAGTGAAGAATCCATATGTACAAGATCTACCCTTTCTGAATCCATTCTGCTCTTCTCTAATTATATTTTCATAAATTTTTTTCAATTTATTTTTAACTATATTAGCATAAATTTTATATCCAGAGTTCAACAAGCTAATTCCACGATAGTTATCTTTGATTTGGCGACTTCCTTTTTTGAAGATTGGTATTACAATGGACTTGTTCCAGCTTTGTGGTGGTTCTTGTCCTTCCCATATCATATTAAGGAGAATAAGAAATCTATCTAAAAATTTTTTAGTTGAAAATTTAAATAATTCCTGATTAATGTGGTGTTCTCCGGGAGATTTGTTACTTTTTAATGATTTAACATCATCAGTTAATTCATCTATAGAAATTTGAAATATTTAATTATTCATTTATTTTAATTCAAGATTTACACCTTAATATCCTTCTTGACTTCCAATGGGGCATTCAAAACTTAGGTAACTTTTGTAACGTAGTATAACAAAAACCAACCTACCCTAACTGAAAGTAACACAGTAATATTAATAATGTAGTAATCTCAATGCTAAATTGCTAAAACAATATGTCTCAAAAATCGTGTGACTCACTATGGTAGGATGTAGTACCGAAATATGTCGGTAGATGTTGCAATAAAGGGAAAAAAAAGTGTTATAAATTAAGTCAGATAAATATTTTTTCATCTTACCTCATGAAGCTCCATGTTTTCATGGAAAAAAAAGTGTTGGCAGCATGAGATAATCAATATAGTCTGCAATATGTGACCCATTGTAGAATGCATATCAAATGCATTACAAAAACAAACATTTTCACAGCATCTTAGTAGAAAATTGGTCTCGTGGGTACTGTCAATGCCTCTGGACCCAAGGTTTTCATTTTTTATATTCTGAATGTAAAAATCATGGTTATGGCTTTCTTTGGAAGGGACATAAAAACTGAGAGTCTCATATTTTAGATTTAAGCCTGAAATAGTGGGCTTATGAACAAAATTAGTTGATTCTTTGATGTCTGGCTTTGCATTGTATTGCTAATTATTATCTGTGTTGGTTAAGAAGTAAAGACTATCATTAAGTGAAATAATGTATACCACTTTTCTAGTGTAGTTATAAAAAATGAGTTAATTTCTAATCATAATTTTTTTTAGTTGTATGAAGAACCTACCACAATATTGCAGATGCAACCGTCTGGCACGGAAGGATGTGGAGTTGTTGGAGTAGGTTCACCACAAAGCATAGATCTGAGTTCCCCTCTACCAGCATCACCTAATGTGTCTGTGAATCAAGATATCAGAGAGAAAATGGCATCACAGACACCTGTAGAGACATTCTCAATGAGCCCTCCTTTGAGTAATCCATTGTCTCATGAGAACTGTGTTACTAGTGAAATAGAACCAGAAAGTTTAAAGACATTAGATATCAGCAACAGAGTTTCAGTACTTCAGGGGACATACACAGTTAAATCACCACCACTAGAAGTGGTGAAGGAGGAATCTGTTGCTTCAGTTTCACATTTGGACACCCTATCAGAACACTCATTGCTTAGTAACAATAGTGCATTATTTGTCAATGCTAGAAATGATGTTCTAATATCGGCCATCATGTCAGATTCTGCTGTTTCGTGCGTCAATCAGGTTCTTGTAGATAAACATTCTTCCCAACTGGCTTCAGGAGATAATCAGTCTGTTGCAGTCAGTGTCGCACTAGTCACTACAAGTAACAGCCAAGTACCAGACTGTTACAAATTCCAAAGCAGCTCTAGGACTAACAACACTATATTAAAAGGTAAAGAAGAAATAAAAAGTGACTTAACTGTTAATTTTTCATTAACTGATAAAAATTGTGATAGAACAAAAACTGGAGATAAGAGGAGGTTGTTAAACGCTTCAGTATTACTGGAAGGAGGCACAGAGCAGGGGAGAGAAGTACTTAATAGTGGTACAGAAAGTATTTGGCAAGAGACAAGAGGTTCAGTAAGTCCTGCAGGCATCAGGCAGAGGAAGATGGCTACAACACATGCTCCTAAGCTGTCATCACTATCCACAGATAACACAGTTCCTAACAGTAACACAGATAGCCAAGTTTTGTAGTATCACATGTCTCCAGAACAAATCACAAAACAATGACATAAAATTTATTTTTAACAAAGTAAGATTGATCCATCAGTCTAATAATGTTGCCAAACACATATTCTTTTATAATTAATTATATTATTTTTGGTCTGGACATCTTACCTCAATATTAATGTTGATTTGTTCTTGGACATGTTTCAAAACAATTCTCTGTTTTATCTTCAGCTTTCCCAGACTGGGAAAGGGAAAGCTGAAGATAAAACAGAGAATTGTTTTGAAACATGTCCAAGAACAAATCAACATTAATATTGAGGTAAGATGTCCAGACCAAAAATAATATAATTAAAATAACCTCAAAATATAACTTCCCAAAATTAAATATTAATTACATATTCTTTTCTTTAACTATAACTTGATCAGAATGTTATTTCCACAAGCCTTGAGGTCACTGTTGTATGTATATCATTATGTCATTGCTAGGTCATCTTTCATTGTTGGCTCTCGCGGGATGTTGAGGGGATGGATGAATAGTACATATACAGGTATACAATGAAAACGCTGGAGGGAAAATTTTTTATAGGATCGTAACAGGCCTTGGCCTAATACTTGGAAGGAAGAAGAAGAAGACAATGAAAACACATCACAGAGCTTCAACTCTCACAATCATACAATTGAATAACTCACTATGCAATGAACAACTGAGCTCTATAATGTGAATGAAGTGAAATGCAGAGGCAATGAGTAATGCTAACCCTATAGAGCGAGAATGTGTATTGGTACTGCTGTGTTTGTGTTTTCTTCTTCATGTCTATACTTGTAATGTGTGCACATTGTGGGACGACATAGAGGAGTCCTGTTTTTTGCCTCCGGTAATAACATTCTGATCAAGTTATACAACTTTTAACAGTATGTTCATTATAACAGTAACTTTCAGAGTATAGATACCATACTTCGAAATAGTATACACAATTGTCTTATGTATTCAGTTAATTGGTAAGACTATATTTAAAAAATATATTCCTTCTTCATAGTTAAATACAGGAAACAACATTATGAGGTTCATAATTCATGAATGAATGAGTCATTTTTTATATCTTACCTCATAGTTTATGTTTTCTTAAACACGGGAACTGCAGTTTTCATTGGGAGCGATGTTCCTCTTGAAAACTAGTTCCCATGTTTAAAAAAAACAAACTATGAGGTAAGATATAAAAAAATGACTCATTCATTCATTCATGAAAATATATTCTCATTAACAAAATCTCTTAATTTTCTAGATATGTTAAGTAATTTAAAAAAATTAATATTTCTATCTGAACCTGGACTTGGACTTGATGTTTGTTTTAATAATATTGCATATTTCCGTAGTTCATCTGGATTCTAATGACAAATGAACTAACTTTATTAAATGCTGTAGAAAGCACTTAAAATATTCTTTTTTGTAAAAATATCTAATTTTTTAATTACTTGAATATTTATTTATTAGAAATAATTTCTCATCTTTTGTAAGAATAAGACCAACAGAAATTCTGTATGCAATATGAATATAAAGAGATCTATTTTTGAGAGTGAGAAATTTTAGAACATGTCTTAAGGTAAGTTCTGAAAATCCTGTGAATGCTAGAAAGATGTTTTATATTCTTGCTGTATACACAATTTTTTCCTAGTTGTTTTGTAAATTTAACTAATAATGCTATAAATAGTTAATTCTCATAAAGTATTATAAAAAATTGTTTACAGAATGCAGTAGACTAAATATGAATCAAGTTTTCAAACTTTATTCAGGAGCCTTTAGGTTCAAAACCAGGGCAGACAAACATGGCAGTATAAGTCCTGTCATTACCACGGTATTTTTTTGTAGCAAGGGGTTTGCAGGTTCAAACCAGATGGGTCTAAGGATCTTTTTTACTTGTAAAAAAATAAAAACTTTTAAAAAGTTGAAAATGTTAAAAAAAATTACATGCTTTTGATAAAAGTAGTTGCAAGAAAAGCATTCAGTAATGTTCTATTTATATAAAATATTATTATGTGCAATGATGAAATATAATAGTTAATTGGTTAGCAAGGCAGAACTTTCTAAATTATACTTTTATAGGAAAAATCACTATGAAGTTTAATTTTAGATTGAAATTAGAATCTTTTATACCTCACCTCAGATCCAGTCTTCTAATTATACCGGTTTTGGAACCTATGTGGTTTCATCTTCAGTAATATGTTATATCGTTCAGGAGAACTGCTTCTTACTCCCTCCCACCAACTGAGGGAATAAGAAGCAGTTCTCCTGAATGGCATAACATTGATCGAGATATGATGAACCACATAGGTTTTGAAACCGGTATAATTAGAAGACTGGAGATGGGGTGAGGCATAAAGAATTAAAATTTAAAAGTTACTATATTGTTCATTTATCACTATTTGTCTTTAAACACAATATAATTTCATGGATTTTGTAACTCTAACAAGGTTTCTAAGGCAATGTTAATAAAATTACTATGGGAAGTAACACTAGACAAATTATCAATCTACATGATTGAATCGGACACTTTTACACCTCACGTCATAAATATATATGAATTTCGATGTTTTTATTATTAATTTCATACATCTCAATGATGGATAAATCATATTTAAAGAGAAAAATTATACGCTCAGACCGGGACTTGAACCCGGGACCCTTGGTTTTCTAGTCCAAGTGCTCTACCATTTGAGCTACCTGAGCAAGTACCGATCTAAACGCAAATCTTTCTCTATATACTTGAAATTCCCGCCCCAAATGCTTTGAAGCCTTTGCTTCTATCTTTGCAAATGGCGGCTCCTATATTAAGAAGACATATTTGGGAATTATACATTACATTATAAATGCCAGTACGGCTATTTTCGATGTTTTTATTATTAATTTCATACATCTCAATGATGGATAAATCATATTTGCTCAGGTAGCTCAAATGGTAGAGCACTTGGACTAGAAAACCAAGGGTCCCGGGTTCAAGTCCCGGTCTGAGCGTATAATTTTTCTCTTTAAATATGATTTATCCATCATTGAGATGTATGAAATTAATAATAAAAACATCGAAAATAGCCGTACTGGCATTTATAATGTAATGTATAATTCCCAAATATGTCTTCTTAATATAGGAGCCGCCATTTGCAAAGATAGAAGCAAAGGCTTCAAAGCATTTGGGGCGGGAATTTCAAGTATATAGAGAAAGATTTGCGTTTAGATCGGTACTTGCTCAGGTAGCTCAAATGGTAGAGCACTTGGACTAGAAAACCAAGGGTCCCGGGTTCAAGTCCCGGTCTGAGCGTATAATTTTTCTCTTTAAATATGATATATGAATTTGTCACCAAGACTAGTTTTGGAGACATCCCCTCCATCGTCAGCTAAACTCCAACTCAGTGCCAGTAATAAATTCATATATTTTATAAGGAGAGGTGTAGGAATGTCCAATTCAATTACATAAATTTCTAAAACAAGTTTGAAATTATTAAGAATTACCATGTGCTGAACACACCAACAAATGAAAGGGCTCATATGCAACCCTTTGTTGCAAATAAAAATCCTCTAACCATCGAGTAATCTGATGAAATTTGACTCCTCTAAAAATGTTTTCATGACTTTTCCAATAAATACTATTAATAAACATTTTGCACCTTTGAGATTATTGTTAAATGTTTAAAACAATACACTTTATACCTGTTGTGGCAGTCATCCTCAACAAATTATATTTGTATATTTTCGTTGTGCCCAATGAATAGCTTTGAAACTGGAACCGGTTCCTAAAGGCCTAGCTGAATATTTTATACAAATATGATTTGTTGAGGACGACTGCCACAACAGGTACAAATTTCACTGTTTTAAATATTTTCCAATAAATCATATCCACTTTGTCTTTCTCCAGATTACAGTATTCTGATTGAGGTTGACTTGATAGAGAACCCCATTATATTATTGTTGTTCCAAGAATAATTGGTCCTTATGAAGGTGGTCTCTTAGTGAGGGAATAATAATTCTGTATTGTTTGAACTTAAAAATAAACTGTATAAACTACAAATTATATTTGAAAAGAAAAATATACGCCTAGACTGGGGTTTGAACCCAGGACCTTTGACTTTCTATGTCAATGCTCTTCCATCTGAGCCACCTAGGCCTCCAATCTAAACGCGTATTTTTCTCTTACACATAGTTAATTCCCTAACCCCAAATGCTACGAGCCGTTGCTACTATTTTTGCAAATGGCGGCTTCTTTATTAAGAAGACTTTATTGGGAATTTAAACATTACTTATAAAGCCAGTAGTGCTTCTTTCAATGTTAATATTATTCGTTTTTAAACACCTTAATGATGGACAAATTATATTTGAAAAGCAAAATATATGCCTAGACTGGGGTTTGAACCCAGGACCTTTGACTTTAACCCCAGTCTAGGCGTATATTTTTCTTTTCAAATATAATTTGTCCATCATTAAGGTGTTTAAACACGAATAATATTAACATTGAAACCAGATGGAAGAGCATTGACATAGAAAGCCAAAGGTCCTGGGTTCAAACCCCAGTCTAGGCGTATAATTTTCTTTTCAAATATAATTTGTCCATCATTAAGGTGTTTAAAAACGAATAATATTAACATTGTATAAACTACGCTTAAGTTAGATTTAATGTAAAGTAAAATAATTAAAACGTAATAATTAAGATATTTGGTCTGTATATTCTTACCTCTTATGGTTGTTTTTTGTTGAACATATGTTTCAAGGCTTCTGAGCCCCATATCATCATCATTGATGATGGGGCTCAGAAGCCTTGAAACATATGTTCAACAAAAACAACCATAAGAGGTAAGAATATACAGACCAAATATCTTATGTATTTTAAAATTTAATTCGGTCTTAGCTTTTCAGACTCTTATTTTTAGTAAAGGACTGTATACATGCCTCAGTATTATTTGCTTTTAATTTCACATTCCATTTTCACAATTTCACTCTCTTTAGGTTTTGAAAATGTAATTTATATGATTTCTAGTCATGCATTCGCTTAACTTAGCAGATTGGCAAATTCTTTCTTTATTTTAATTTAAGAAAGAAAAATTAATGCTTGAACCAGGATTTGAACCCTGAACTTTTCATTCTCCATACAAGTTTGCTGTCCATTACACCATTCAAATGACAATACAAAGGTTAACATTTCTTTCAACTTACAATTCTCATTCGTCTGAAGGCTGATAGCTGTCACTACCATCATGCCAACTGACGTCTTCTATTCTGAACCTTATATGGTAAAAATATTTTTTTGCTCTCTTCCATTATTATTTTCAAAACCATAACAATTTGCATTTGTACACAGTTGGCAGACTTTACAGGACTTTCCTTGGAAATATTAAGTCTACTGTGAGAATATGATATACTGTTATGATATAACCAATTTGGTCACTAAATATAAGGTTGAAGATAATAAAATAAATAATCTATGACTCGTTGGAGAAAGGGGCAGTCTTTTAGTAAAAGTATTTTTACATTGATATTATGGTTTTAATGTTCATCCTAGAAAAAAACAGTAATTATGTGGATTGATCTCTTAATAGAAGTGGTGTTTAAGAGACGTTTTATCTATTCCAACATGGATCATTTCAAACTAAACCCATGCTTAATTTTATGTTGTTCTTATGGCAACATTGTTAGTTTGATTTGGTGTTTCTCAAATCAGAATTACAATTATAATGTGTGTGTCAAGGATTATAGAGAACTAAGTTTCATGACTGTGACAAACAGAATTTAATTGAATGTAATTTATTTATGATGGTGATATAGTTGAAAGATGTCAGAATGATTGGCCAACAGACTGCAATAGTCTAGACATATATCCTGTTCAAAATGTGGAAGAACAAACAGTAATTAATTTTTGAAATTTAATATTAAATTTATCACTTTTCATTCAACGACAAATTAAATTTGAAGAGAAAAATATATGCCTAAATTGGGATTTGAACCCAATATCTCTGGTTCTGTACACCAGTGCTTTAACGTTTTAAGCTATTAGGCATCATGATTTAAACATAGATTTTTTCTTATACTAATATGATTTCCGTGCGCCAGGTAGCAGTGAACTTTTGTTCCACTAACGCCACTAGTGGTCTCTTAAATAAGAGCACTTTAAAATGGAAATCAACACATTACATTTCTAGCAAGTAAAGCTAATGTTAAATTAATATTAAGAAGCTAAAGTTGTTACTATGATTGAAATAAGTATATTAAAGTACACAACTAAATTATTGTAATCAAAAATTTTTTCTCTTTACCATTTGATTACAATAATTTAGTTGTGTACTTTAATATACTTATTTCAATCATAGTAACAGCTTTAGCTTCTTAATATTAATTTAATAAATAATGCTATAGCTATGTGGAGTCCCTTCATGTCTTCTTCAGGTAGAAGCCATTCATTGTGTATTTGTGAATGATGATTCATAGCATTTGAATGTGGGACCAAGACAGTAAGGTAAAGGAAGGATTTATGCTTGGATGGGAAGGAAGCCTGGATTAGCTCAATGGTTAAGAGCATCAGCACGGAAAGCTGAAGGTTCGGGGTTCGTTTCCCGGTTCAGGCATAAATTTTTCTCTTTACCATTTGATTACAAAGCTAATGTTGTTAAATGTTGAATATTAGCTTTACTTGCTAGAAATGTAATGTGTTGATATCCATTTTAAGGTGCTCTTATTTAAGAGACCGCTAGATGGCATTAGTGGAACGAAAGTTCACTGTTACCTGGCACACGGAAATTGTATTAGTATAAGAGAAAAATCTATGTTTAAATTGTTAAAGCACTGATGTACAGAACCAGAGATATTGGGTTCAAATCCCAATTTAGGCATATATTTTTCTCTTCAAATTTAATTAGTAATTAATTTGCTTTATAAAAATGCATATGCTCACCTTCATATACATGTCATTTGCCTGCACAATTTCATGTGGCAATTGAGAGGGTTTGTGTATGAGGGCAGATTTCCTCACATTTGTGTATATATTGTATAAGAATGGCTCTGTAAATGCTTGTATACAAGTAAGATAGTGTTTTTGTGGGGGCCTTTTCATTTTATCCTCAAGTTACAAGCAACAGACATCTTGCTATGAGATTGATAGCATGCTTGGGGGCTCACAGCTGAAGGGTTGGCAGCTGTTTGCTGGTTCAAACCCTGCCAATTCCTATAGTCCAGAGTTCACCAAAGATTAACTTCCATGAATTATTAAATTAATGATTAAAGTGGTTTCAAGTAACAATATTACCATTTGTAGTTAATGTGAAAATAAATAAATAAAAAAACAAATTACCTAATCCTTTATTGCATGGTCTTTTAATATAAACCATAAAATGGAGTTCATGATTTTACATGTTAATAAATCCCTCTCATAATTAACTTTTTGCGCGATAGTGCATTTTGTCATATTTACAGCAATAGCGACCATGATTGAAAGTTCAACTTCCTACATTTTGGGGTTGCCAACCTAAATAACTATGCTGTAATAAAATGACTATACTTCAATATTACATATTACAAATCACGTGTGGGAAGTAAAACCACTAACGTTTATGTATAGGTATAATATATATACAAAAAATATCCGAAAGGTATGGCTAATATACATTATACGAAACAAATCACTGCATTTTAAATTAACTAAACTTTATTTGAAACAATATAGAACAATACATACTTGTTGCCATTTTATGACTAGATTGGTGTCACGGCCTTCTGTTATTTCAACTAATAATTATTGCCCACACTGTTAACGTTAGTCACTTGTTTATAATGAATGCAAATATTTACAACAGAGATATTATTTTTCTATTATTTATTATTTTGAAAACACAATCGCGCAAAAAATAATGTGCAACACATGTTTGTGAAGTGTTTTACAGAAGCTTGGTTTTTAAACATTTTCCTCACTTCCCAACTTTGCATCATAATATACTATTGTATACATTTTTTTTTCTTATCTTTGGTAGTAAAATATTCAATGCAAACTTGAAATTGGAATATATTTTTAATTAATGTCTCCAAGTATCAAGTTGCTTTGTGTGGAGTGTAGCATTGTATGGTGCAGAGACTTGAACATTACAACAGAATGAGGAAAAGCAACTGGAAGCTTTTGAGATGTGGATATGGAGAAGAATGGAACGTATAAAATGGACAAAGTAAAAAATAAAGATGTGCTAGACAGAGTGGGCGAAAGAAGAACAATGCTGGAACTCATAAAGAAGAGGAAAAGAAATCTGATTTGGCCACTGGCTAAGAAAAAACTGCCTGCTGACGGATGCCCTAGAAGGAATGGTCAACGGAAAGAAAGTTAGAGGTAGAAAAAGACATCAGATGGTAGACAATATTAAAATAAATGGTTTGTGTGCGGATACAAAAAGGAAAGCTGAGTTAAGGAAAAAGTGGAGAATGCTGAGTTTACAGTGAAAGACCTGCTCTTGGGCAGAACACTATGAATGAATGAACTATCGATGAAGTACCGATGGATTAATGATTACAGTGTTTAACTCTGGTTCATAAGTATGTAGGTCAAACCTGATGAAGTCTATAGATTTTAAGGACCATAAAAATTCTGATCTTGTCTTCATTTCAAGGGTTGTAAAGTCATGGATTCTATGTTGTAGATTTATGACACATAATTGAAGTAGGAGCTCTCTGAGAATGTTGGCCCATTGATGCTAGTTTTGAATTGTAGATGCTAATGACTTTGGTTAAAAAAATACCACTTTCCTACCCACCTATCACAGTGTTACCAGGCATGGTGGCTCAGTTGTTAAATAGCATAATTAAATAAAATACTAATATTTGAGGAGAAAAATATATGCTATACTGGGGTTTGAACCCAGGACCTTTGGCTTTCTATGCCAAAGCTCTACCAACTGAGCTACCTTAGCACTCCAATCTAAACGCAAATTTTACTCTTATACACTGTTAATTCTTGAGCACCAAATAACCACTGTTCGATCACACAGATGGCAGCTTCTTTTTTAAGAAGACTTATTGGGAATTTAAACATTATTTTATAAAGTCAATAGGGCTTCTTTCGATGTTTTTATTATTAATTTAATACTTCTCACTGAAGGACAAATTATATTGGAAGAGAAAAATTTATTGAATATATGTGGGAAATAACACTGAGGTTTATTTTAATTATATTTAAGTTGTGTTTTTTGACTCAAATATAAAGAAAAATATATGCTTAGACTGGGGTTTGAACCCGGGCCTCTGGCTTTCTATGCCAATGCTCTACCAACTGAGCTACCTGAGCACTCCAATCTAAATACAAATTTTTCTCTTATTCATTGATCATTCACGAGCACCAAATGCTACAAACTGTTGCCCAATCACACAAATGACAGTTTTTTTAAGAAGACTTTTATTGGAAATTTAAGCATTACTTTATAAAGCCAGTAGGGCTTCTTTCGACGTATTTGTTATTAATTATAGAAATATAGAAGCACCCACTTCAATTATTAGTTTATGCATATGCCAGGTGGATTCTCATTAATTATACAATTCCTTTCTCTACTCAGGCACAGGTGTTTCTTTTCTTGTGACATTCTGTGTTGTCTTTGGAGATGGGCCTGAAATCCTGATAAGTAAGAATCAGCTACGGCAGCCTCTACAATCTATGTAATGTATGGCTCACCATTCCTATCATCTTCTCAGGAAAATGTTATGAAGCCCTATTGTGTATGAACAGAAAAAGAAAGATTAGGATAAGTAAAATAAAACAAAAAAGATAAATTTATGCTTTAAGTACAAGAAGCAACACCATTTGCAATATGAAAAAATATTAAAAATATCCTATTATGAAGGTAACTCAAAAAGTTTCTGGATATTGGCAGAATTTTAGAGATAATCTAAAACTTACCATTACATCTCAAAGTACTCTCCCTGAGCATCTTGCATCATTGCATCCTCCTGAACAACAACTGGAAGCATATTGGCACAGTCACTTTCATCCAGTGCACAGAGCTACCCTTGGTATGCTCCAACCGCATCTTCAGGCGTTGAAAACTGCTTCCCACATAATTGAGCCTTCACCGTAGGGAACAAAAAGAAGTCTCATGGTGCCAGTTCCAGACTGTAAAGAGGATAGGTCAACAGCTGCACAGGAGTCCCCCTCAGAAAATCATTTGTCACATGAGCGGCGTGGGCAGAGGCATTGTGGTGCAACAAGATGCCCCTCAGTTCAGCTCTTGGGCATTTTCCTCACAATTTTTGGAATACCTGTGGGAGGGCAACTGTGGTGCACAACAGTGCAGTCACTGTCCTTTGATATTCAAGTGGTATTGTTGCCACATGACCACCTCTAGCGAAGAAAGTGAGCATCATTTTCCTTTTGCTCTCTTCACTTTGACTGGTTGATCATCATCAGGATAGACCCATACCGACGACTGATACTTTTTATCTGGATCATATTGGTAAATCCAGGTCTCGTCACCTGTAATGATCACAGAAATGCGGCAAGATTTTCCATTGTTGAATCTCCAAAGCATTTCACGGCATCACAACACTCCCCGATCCAATCTTCAGGGATGCCTCAATGTCTTTATAAGTCACATGGGCGTCTTCTCATACCATCTTCTCCATAGCATCGATGTTTCCCACAGTCACTGCCATCGATGGACCTCCCACTTCTCTCTTCACCTTCAAGAGAGGTTCTACCCCTCTTAAACTCCGCACACCAATTGAAATCTGTGACACTGGAAGGGGCAAGGTCCCCAAAAACCTGTGTAAGCCTTTCAAGTGATTGCACCTGGTTTAAGACACTTATAAAATTATAGAAAATCATTGTTCAAAAATGTTCTTGCTGCGGTTCCACGTTTGCAGTCTGATAGTACCTGTCACCTCCTACCATTTGACCCACAGCTGCTAAGGATGAGGGGTGCAGGCGGGCGGAAACTATGTCAGCTGACTAATGAAGGACCTCCCAACATGCTGCTGGCACTGTTACTTTCTATCGTAAATGGTACGCGGAAATTTTCTGAGCTACCCTCATATAATTAGTTGGCAGCATGTTGTGTGATTAAGACAATATCTTAGAATCCAGAAAGTCAAGGGTTCATTTCCCGAAGCGGTCAAATTTTTCAAAATTTTCCATAGGAGCTTGGCAGTATCATGGGTCTGGGATCGACTTAACCTCTAAACTCAACATGTAACTGAATAAAGGACTGTCAACCCTGATGACATCTCTTATCTGATATTCTATATAGGAATGAATCTTAACCTCCTACTATCCCAAGTGTAAAACCTATAGAGGGATCATTAAACTTTTAAAAACCTATCCAACTTGAGGTTACGTTTGCTTTCCTATAGGTAAATCAAGGAAGATGTTTATGCCTTTAAATACTTACTTTTTCAAGATATTTAGTAATGTTTTCTATAATTTAATAATTTTTTTTAGCATTGCCATAAATTAGATGTAAGAGACGATGATTTTTAACAAGCATCTTAAAGAAATGTATAAATTTGATATATATGAACAAATATGTGTCAAGCAAAACTTCAATATATATCTCTTCAGGGATCCCATCATGGGAATATGTGAATGGCGACCACAAGGTACCCAAGCTGAGCAAAACATTGATTCCACTTACTTGTGTTTTGCTCCTTTTATCTTTACTGTATATAGCCTCTCTTGGCTAATTCTTGTTTTTTACGACTCTGATGGTATTAGAGCATTTGAGGCCTAGGAGATCTTTTCCTATTTTCATTCCTTTCTATTGATCTAATTTTCACTATCTATTGGACACTCACCTTTATGGGTGAGAAGAGTTAACATTGTTATTAACATAGTAGGTAAACAAGGAACTAAACCACATAAGCTGCATGTACATCAATGTAACCCCATTGCGACTTATACACAAATATGGATTCTTCTAAAGCGAAATAATCATAAGTATGCAATGGATTCGAGTCATCAGCTACAGCTGGATACACATAATGAATGAATATATATAAATAAAAAGAGAAAATTATATTATTACAAACTGGTACATTAAATATACACCAATAATCAGAAATCTGTGAATAAGACAAGGGTGATAGAAAATAATAAGGAACATTCCATATAATACAAGAAAGTGAAAGACGCAACTGTGTAAGGTACCAGTCTGGGTGCAGATCTGCCTTGTGTGTTGTGGTTCGAGTCCCTGTGGAGAAGAAATTTCCTCATGGAATTTCGATAATATGTACCAGTTCTCACTAAATATCTTGAGAAATTTAGGCAGCTATAAAAAATACCGACTATAATAGCTGGGGGACTCGAAAGGATAACCTCATATTACTTGTATACTACATAGATTATTGCCTACTTCTGTAAAATAACCCTTGGTAGGCCAGTGGACTGTAGGGTGTGTTGAGAAATGGAGTTTAGTTTAAAAAATGGGGAAATAATTTTAAAACAGAATACGAAAATGTTACTGAAAAAACATTAAACAGAATATTTTTAATATCTTATAACTGAATTTGTTATAATGATGACCAATGAGATAGCTCTCAAATGTATAATCAGTATATCCTGTTAACAAGTATTTAAACATTGCTAAATGTGGTATTTAATTTTTTTTTAATATTCCTAATAGATTCCATTGGTCTATATACAAATTTCAGCTGAAAAAAACAGTACTTAACCTTTTCCAATATATTTTCCAAGTCCTACGGAAAACAGTGCACATGCAGATGAGTTCATAAACATTTTAAAGCTGTCGCTGGGTGAAACCATAGATCAAGGTGATCCCTGGGTGAAACCACATATTGACGATTTTATTATTAATTTAACACTTCTCATTGAAGGATAAATTATATTTGAAGAGAAAAATTTTCGCCTAGACCGGGACTCGAACCCGGGACCCTTGGCTTTCCGGGCCAAGTGCTCTACCAACTGATCTACCAAGGCGAGTTACGATCTAGACGCAAAATTTTCTCTTATGTACGTTGTAATTCCCTCGCGCCAAATGCTTGAAACCATAGCTTCTATCTTTGCAAATGGCGGCTTCTTAGTTAAGAAGACATTTATTGGGAATTTAACACTACTTTATAAAGCCAGTAGGGCTTCTATTGACGATTTTATTATTAATTTAACACTTCTCATTGAAGGATAAATTATATTTGAAGAGAAACATTTTTGCCTAGACCGGGACTCGAACCCGGGACCCTTGGCTTTCCGGGCCAAGTGCTCTACCAACTGAGTTACCGAGGCGAGTTTACAACGTACATAAGAAAAATTTGCGTCTAGATCGTAACTCGCCTCGGTAGTTCAGTTGGTAGAGCACTTGGCCCGGAAAGCCAAGGGTCCCGGATTCGAGTCCCGGTCTAGGCGAAAATTTTTCTCTTAAAATATGAAACCACATATCTTTGAAGTCCTACAGAAAGTTTATAGAGCTGTTGCTAGATGGCGGCATGTGCGGTATGACCACCCTTCAAAATTAATTCCCAAATGTTTATTAGAAATGGATGTGCATTAACTTCTCCTTCCTAACCTAACAAAATTAATTAATGCTTATTATTTACTGAAGTGTACATTAATCTAATGTACACTAACCTTGCGAAAATACGTGCAATTGAGTAGTTGATGGTGGCAACATTGGAAGAGGAGAGAAAATGGCTAGAGTATCACAATATTGTCTAAAATATAATGTTATCATCTTTCTCGTAAATAAATAAATACGGAAAAATTGTAAAAGAATGTCATAAGTATCGTTGAAAAAGCTTTTAAAATATTATAAAATGTTAGTAAAGACAGAATAAGTATGTAGAATAATAGTATTACAAGGATATACTATGGAAAATGAAGGGAAAAGGTAATGTACTGTTGAACCCTCAGCTGTAATAATTGAAAAACAAAACAGTTTTGTAATCAACCTGTGAAATAATATTTTATTAATTTAATTTAAAATAATGTTTTTCAATTCCACATTCAGTGACATTGTATTGTAATGTTAATTATTGCGTTGCCATTCTTGTTATCACAATGCAATAAGGCGTATTTTATACTGTGAAAGCATTGTTGGGCCAGCTTTGAAATTTGCAGTCTCGCCTTATATTCGGTGTGCCTGTGGAGAATCTTCCACCTTGATCTACACACCCATTCTGGAAGAATCGGTCTCTCGGACCATTTTTCGGGGAAGTCTGGTCTGCCATCCAGATTGTTTGTCAATCGCATATATGGGAAGGCGAGTGCATGACTACCAACCAGTCAATCACCAGAGTTGGTCGAGTGAGCCAATCGTGGTGGATCAATGAAAGTGACAGACAATTGTGGGTTCAGTGGAACTGAACTGAGTGATAAAATGAACCGTGATGAAGAGACTGCTATTATCAGTAAATTATATGTACAAGCAGTGCTGTATTGTGAAATAAATAGAGAAAAATGAACATTTTGTGACAGTTTCATTTGTTTGTGTAATTTATAATGATTAATTAATAAATTAGAAAGATTACCCAGGAAAACATTGGAATGGTGTCCACCTGGAAGAAGGAGGAGAGGAAGACCTCGAAACTCGTGGATGCAGGAAATAAGAACTGGAATGAGAGCAAGAGGACTGGAGGACATGGATTGGTTGGAGAGAGACGAGTGGAGAAGAAAAATAAAACTTTAGGCACAGAAAGATGTGTAAACATTAAAATTCTGTATATAAATAAATTAGTTTAATGTAGTGGGATAAGCCGCATATAGATTTAAAAGAAAAATGCACCAAGTTTTCATTTGAATTTTTTTTTTTAAATCTTAACATTCAGTGCCATTGCTACATAACAATGTTAATTACGTCATTATTCTTGTTATTCCTATGCAAGAAAGAGCATTTTATACCATTAAATTATGAAAATTATCATCATTCATTCATTTTGAGAATTTTCCTCATCATTGAGGGTTTTCTCCAACCAATCTTCATAATTAACATGAATTTTAAATAGGTTTTATTAAACACAAAGTGTACATTTTGAGTTTTCACCAGTCCTTTGTAATTGTGATGAGAGGCTGAGTTCTGCTTTCGCATTTCATTAGGTAGTACTTGGAGCAGGGCTCGTCGCAAAGCTTACATCTGCAGTCCTCCTTGGGGTCGTGGTATGACGGAATCTGGCATATCTTCCCGTGGAAAGCATGCACGGCGAAGCATGTGTATAGGTGGCGAAGTTGGAAGTTCGTGCCTTTCCATACATCAGTTTTCTCGTTTATGTGTCCATTATTTCCATCGGTATTTGCATTGGCTTTGTTTTGTCTCTCTTTTATGGCGCCTATATATGCCTGGGTTTCTGGTAGATTGATGCGAAGCTTGATGTCAATGAAGTAGGATTCATGTGCTATTCTGTAGGCGTAGCTGTTTCTTGTGTACTTTGAGAGTGACAAGGCCCTCTTGAGATATCTGGCTTTGACATTCTCCAATATCTTGAGGTTTTTCGCTGTAAGGTGAATCCAAATTATCTTAATACCGTATGTGGCCGCTGGTGCTACCTTGAGTTGGAACAGCGCCATCGCCGTTGGCAGGGACAGTCGCTGAAGCTAGGGAATGTCGAACATCGAATTTATTGCCGATGTGGTCCTGTCTTGTATATGCATGGTGAGCGTGGTTCCAGTGGTCTGCAGCGTCACTCCCAGGTACTTAAAGTTGGGGACTATTTCTAGGACTGAGTCGCCGTACATAAAGTGGTCCTTTTTTTGATAATCTCAGAAGAGATTAACTACAAATGGTAATAAGATATTAAATATAAAATTGTTACCTGGTAGGTCAGTCGTCCTCAACTAAATTATTAAACTTCATTAAGTAGTTCCAATATGGAGGCCTTTCACAAACAATACCTTCTGAGATGAAACATTGTTTTTGAAAGACCTCCATATTGGAACAACTTAATGAAGTTTAATAATTTAGTTGAGGATGACTGACCTACCAGCTACCAATTTTATATTTAATATCTTATGCTGAACTTGCCGAAATGCATCTGATTTATGATGCAGCACAAGGTAATGGCGCAAGAGCTGCTGCAATATATGCGGAGCGGTATATCCGAATAGATGCCATCCTCACCGAACAACCTTAGAGTCTGTTGATAGGCATTTGCGGGAGCATGGGATGTTGAAGGTAAACAGAGTAGACACCGGTGAAAAACGTACGTGCTGCACTGCAGAGTTTGAAAAAAATGTTCTTCATAGGGTGGAAGATGATGCTTCTAATAGTACTCGGTGTTGTTCCACGTGTAATGGGCACAAACCATCAAAGTGTATGGGAAATCCTGCATGAAGACCAGCTCTATCCCTTTCATCTGCAAAAAGTACAGGCCTTACAGCCAGTGGACTACACTGAACGGGTACAATTTTGTAATTGATATTGTTGCAGCCACCACACTTATTTTCCTCGGTGTTATTCATTGTTGAGGCAATATTGAATACCCTAGGGTGGTTCTGAACTGAAAGAAAGTAATGTGTGGGATTATGAAAATCCTCATGCTATCTTCGAGAGCGGTCACCAGCAGAGGTTTTCGGTGAACGTATGGGTAGGCGTAATTTCTGAGCACATGATTGGCCCTTACCTTCTTCCCCAGAGATAAAATTGTGTCATTTATTAAACATTTTTAGAGCACATCCTACCTAGATTGCTAGAAGAAGTTCCACCACATGGGATGTGCGGCTTTAGGCTAGACTACACTACATTGAAACTTGATGTAACATAGTCATAAGTAATTCCACGAGTGATTTCAAAATTATCGATAAATTCACGACTCATGAAGTGAGGAGTGAATTTATCTAGAGAATTTGGAAATCAAGAGTGGCATTTGTTAGGACTATTTAACGAATAAAATTAAGCTGTTTACTCACAAAACATTGTTTAACTATAGTTATTTAAAAATATTTATATGTTTAATGTAAACGGCGATGTTTGAAAACAAATCAGAAATGTGAGGTTATGTTTATTCACCGCTGCTTGATCATATTTATTGCCAAATAAAATCGCAATATTGTAAGAGTGGATCCAAGTGGAGAAAAAATGAAACACATCAAACTATATATCATAATCAACATTACGGGTTATTCGTTTATTTTTTTAGTAAACAACTCAGTAAAATCAAGGAATCTTTTCATTATTTGCTATATTCAATGTCTTTGTTGGAGAAAAATTATGCTTCGACCTGTTCAGAACATTAAAAAGGAGGAGCTTTCTTTATCACAAAAGCAGGAGCTGATAAAGAGAAATTTATAAAGAGCTAGGTGAAACACGACTGTCAATGGTTGTAAAACAACATTCATTGAAACGTGATTGGTCATTGACTACCATTTGTGGCATGAGTTAAATAGTCACATAAAATTGCACATAAAAGTAAATGCAGTTGTTTTAAATGCTATAATCGAAAGAAGAAATGTTGGAATTTATTGAAGGACCGATCGTCCGTGATCAACGTATTCGTTGCTAGGAAATGCATTTTACCTTATGGAGTTCTCTATGGCGATAATCAGCAGTCACTTTGTAGCTTGGAAGTGAGGAGTCGTGGTGTAGCGTTGAGTGTATAGTGAAGTAGGAAAGAGACTTATGCAATACTGTGAAACATTGACGACTTATCAAAGAATAATTTTAAGCGATTGTAAAGAGAATTAAAGTGCAACAAATAAAGGAAAATTGGAAAATGTTGTGCAAACATTATTGTTGTAATTAATTAAATAATACTTGATTGTAATAACGTCTAACATGCAGTTAATGGAATTTAAATGGCTGACCACCATTGGGTTAAGGCCTAAATAGTCCCCGAACACCATCTGGCCATCATAATCATCCTATCACATTCACTTTATTTAATATGAATGTATGAGTGAATGATGTGTTTTGTCTTAAATGTTCAGAGATGGCCATGGCATTGAGCTGATCTCTCATACAGAGAGGCCCTCCATGTCCTTGGGTTGTCAGAAAAAAGTATATATTTGATCAAGAGTTTAAAATTCTCTCCTCACAGGTTGTATCCCTGTAAGGCTGAATGGTGTACAGCATGTAAAAGTACTTACGAAGGGAGAGGTTAAACTAAGCTAAAGAAAGAAATTATACATATTGATACTTCAACGTAGAAATGTGTTTTAGGAGAGGTCTCACTTTTGTTTATCAGCTAGTGTGATTCCTATATTACAAACAGAACATCATATAACTGTGAAAATCACAGAGTTTTATAAGATGAGATGTGAAAAGATTTCTATGATTCATATTATAAATTGTAAACACCTCATGGGTTGTATGCAAATACATTAGTCTCTACTCAAATTATTTCCAATCACTGGTGAACTGACTCACCGTGAGCAAGTGCAAAGATCGAATTAGCTACCCACAAACTGGCCATGCATGAAAGTCGTCGTTTTCGTAATATTGACAAGAAATTGCCCAGAATTCTCAGCGATAAAACCATTTCCGTTATTTTCGTCTGCTATAGAGGAATGCATTTACGCTTGCGTCCTGCAAATAATACCGTATACAACGACGTCTGCATCGCGCAATATTACTCCGATTCTCCTGTTCTTCCAGTTGAATTCTTTGGTAGACTCTATCAAATTCTCTTCTCCGTGTATACCGAAAACATGATCGAAGTCTTCAAGGTCCGACATCTTGGATAAAGCGGCAAGGTTTCAAACTACATCGGTTCCCTTCGGGATTCTCACGATAAGTTTCTATCTTAAGCTATGATCTTAAGTTACCTCGTCAGGTAGCTTACGAATTATTATCGCATGAATAGATTTCTGAGTAAGCAAAATCGTATTAGGATAAAACTTTCTCAGCAGAGAACGCCTTTTACGGTCTAATGCATTCAAAGATTCGACCCATAGTATTACTTCCCCTTGTAATTTTTATTAAAAATCATATAATAGTTTCATCCATTGGATGTAATCATGCTTCAACTTCTGAGACAGAGCTACCTTTGGCATGGTAAACACTGAACTTGTTCATAGTTAAATATGGGGAATAATTTTCGCCTAGACCGAGACCCGAACCCAGGACCTTTGGCTTCCCGGGCCAAATGCTCTACCAACTGAGCTACCGAGGCGAGTTGCGATCTAGACGCAAATTTTTCTCTTATATACGTTGTAATTCCCTCTCGCCAAATGCTTTTGAAACCATTGCTTCTATCTTTGCAAATGGCGGCTTCTTAGTTATGAAGACATTTATTGGGAATTTAACATTACTTTATAAAGATAGTAAGGCTTCTAATGATTTTATTATTGATTTAACATTTCTCACTGAAAGATAAATTATATTTGAAGAGAAAAATTTTCGCCTAGACCGAGACTCGAGAGGGAATTACAACGTATATAAGAGAAAAATTTGCATCTAGATCGCAACTCGCCTCAGTAGCTCAATTGGTAGAGCATTTGGTCCGGCAAGCCAAAGGTCCCGGGTTCGAGTCTCGGTCTTGGCGAAAATTTTTCTCTTCAAATATAATTTATCTTTCAGTGAGAAATGTTAAATCAATACTAAAAACATCATTAGAAGCCTTACTAGCTTTATAAGTTAATGTTAAATTCCCAATAAATGTCTTCTTAACTAAGAAGCCGCCATTTGCAAAGATAGAAGCAATGGTTTCAAAAGCATTTGGCGAGAGGGAATTACAACATTATAAGAGAAAAATTTGCATCTAGATCGCAAACTCGCCTCGGCAGCTCAGTTGGTAGAGCATTTGGCCCGGCAAGCCAAAGGTCCCGGGTTCGAGTCTCGGTCTAGGCAAAGATTTTTCTCTTCAAATATAATTTATCTTTCAATGAGAAATGTTAAATCAATAATAAAAACATCATGGGGAATAACATTATGAGGTTCTTAGTTTTTAAAAAATACAAAGTATGAGGTAAGATAAGAAGTGACTCATTCATTTACTAAACTTGTCATTCAACAAGCAATTTAGATTCAGAAATGGAAGCAAACTAAAACAAAAAAAAATCTGTTAATTCTTATTCTCCTGTATTTAAATTTCAAACCTAATCAAATTTAGTGTTGACTTGACAACAAGTAAAATGTGTAAATTCACTCTTACTGATTCCGGCCAAATTAAAGAAAACAAACATTTTTCATTGTTACAAGGGTGTTCTATTCAAATTTTGTTCAGTCGTGTGTTGACTGAAAGCAGACAGGTTCACTACTCTCATATCCATTGCTATACCTCTTCTGAGCTAAGTTCAAGTTGAAATGTAAACAAACCAGATGTATTATAGAATTAAATTAATGTTTTTATTACCTCACCTCATATCCTTTTTCTTCTAGACTGCAATAAATACATACTGCCATTTTATTACTGATTGATGTCACAGCCTGCTGTAGCTGTGAGTAGGTTTATGGCCAAGTGTGCATTGACAACCAAAACTTTTCAAGATCTATACATCGATTTCTGCAAACTGGATTATAATTTATTTTAATAACAAGCGAATCAAATTATTTCAAATAAATAAATAAATTATATTTTAATTAAACATACTGGCGACCAAATTTTAATAGGCAACTCGGCAAAAATGTATTCAGTCATTTGCAATTTTATGAAAAAAATGGATTTTGTTCATATACTTGAACGTAGTAATCTTGCAACCGGATCTTGGACTATTTAGCATGATTTGAAATGACCAGCTATCATATTCTTGCAAGCATAGTCTGAGCCTCTTGTAAATATCATTTTGTCTTCAACATTTTTCAGTTTCTCCAATCATTAACATGTCAAGTACAAAATAATCTAAAGTTTGCAGGTCCATTACATTTGGTACCTACATTGAAAATCACAGTTGGTGCAAAAGAAACAAGGTTTGCTTAACTGACTACTTGAATTTTCAACACTACATTCAAAAGCAATACTCATAGCTCTGTGTTTTTCAAAATTATCTTTATGGTTAGTTGAAAAACTACAAAAGACACATATAAAGATCTTGCTCTCTGCAGAATGAGTTTTAAACATATTATGCCTCTTTAGATTATGTTTGCAGCTGAAATGTTATGCTTGAAGTCTGTTTAAGTTATACTCATTTTCTACACTTTTATTTAATTTGCTTATTACCACATTACAGTTTTCTTCATCCATCTTCATAAGACAGCCAAATCATATGATTCCAAGATATGTGATGCTGAATTTGGCTGGTGAATAGAGTGGTAAAAATTTTGTCATGATTTTATGAATTCTTAATAACATTTATTTTAAAAAAACACGTGTTTTATGGTAGGATGCAGGTTGGAATATTTTTTATTCATAAATGTTATATAACCAATAAATGATAAAAATTTAATATACCAGATTTGACTGGCAATTTTGAAGCAGTAAAAATTTTGTAACAATTTTACATTGTTGCATATTATTTATTTATTTAAAAGAACTGTGCTTTATGGTGGCCTGCAGGTGGGAAGATTTTTTTATTCATAAATTATCTCATTAAAAGTAAATGAAAATAAGTAAAAATTCCACCTCAATATTACATTGTTATATGTATATATGACAGAAAATTAATGAGAGAATATGAAAAGTTGGGATTAAAAATGAATGTAAATAAAACTCAATATATGGTAATTGGTAAAAATGGAAAAAAAATGGTATTATAGGAATTACAAAATATTATGAATATTTGTAACAAATTTAAATACTTTGAGTTTAAATAATTGAAGATGGATACAATGTTTTGGACATAAAAATAATAGTTAAAGGTTGATTTGTATTAGCAATGTTGAATGGAATTTTGTGGGATAAACAGATATTTGAACAAACTAAAATCCATTTTTTATAAATTAACAGTTTAATGACCTGTGGATCAGAAACGTTGACTATAAATGCCAAATTAAAGTTAAAATTGCAATATACAGAAAAGGATCTTCTAAGAATATTTGCACGATACTCTAGATTATGAAGTTTCAAGAACAGTATTACCCGATAAAAAATTAACTTTTATGAAGAATGCAATTTGTGGGAAATAAACAATTACAATGGTTTGGACAGATGAAGAAGATGAAGATAGATTGCCAATCAGAAGTTTAGAGTGGGTTCCAATTGGAAGAATAAGAAGAGGGAGAACTACAAAGACAAGGATAGAGGAAATTATGGATTTGATGAAGAACAGGAGAGTGCGGGATAGTGACTAGAAGGATAGAGATGAATGAAGGAATAGAATCAAAACCTAATGTTGCATACAGGAAAATGTTGTATTTACTTAAAACCTGTTTTTTTCTTTCCCCAACAAATTGTAGTTTTTGGGTGTGATGGTTTTTCATTCATAAATTATTTTATTAACAGTAAGGGAAGATATATAGTGGGTTATCACTGATTCAAGTGATTCAAATACACGACGTGACATGTCGGCGTAAAATTTTTCACGTTGTAGAGAAACCACATCCATTTAAATACATGAGCAATTTTTGCGCTGGCATGTTGTGTCGTAGATAAACCACAGTTTTAGAAAGAGGAACCAGTGATACCCAGAGGACCAACTTCGTAATTTCTTCCTCCTAGCCTCTTAACGGACTCGACATGGCCACTTATGAATAAGTCTCACTGTTCTAGGAAAGTGAATCTCGCACAATTTGTTTGGTGGTTCCTCTTTGGCTAATTAACCTATGCAAAGCATAGATTAACTAGTCGATTCATGAAGAGGAAATGCTCCATGGGACTTGATAACTCAGCCAACAAGGACTGAATATCACGAAGCATTTCCTCTGCATGCTCACTTAAAGGTGATGCCAGCCCTTGGCTTGAACAGTGCTGTTCTCTTTATTGATAAGTCTTTCGGGCCTCTGCGAAGGAAATATTAGGATTGACCTTCAGCGAAGTGAAGGTTCTAGGTTGGGGGTGAAGTTACTGTGGGTTTAGGTTCAGGTTTGGTTACAATTCTGTAAGATTCAAGGGCCGCTTTCAGCAGGGCATCCACAATAGGAAGCAGGATGGCCAGACTTCCCACAGTTAACCCTTCAGAGCAGGTGGAGTTAAATGGTCGGCGATACCCTGTTGCGGGAGGAGAGTGTTCACAGGCATTTAAATCCAGCCATTCAGTGCCAGTATTCCAATAATGCATTTAAATGGAAATATCTTGAGTAATTTAAATGTTTTTGCAATTTGTTTATGGTGAACCCTTAATATAATATTTAATTAATTTAATTTATTACAGTTCTCATGTAAAATCTCTACATGTGTAGACTTATTTATGATTGTTGTGCCACAGTTGAAATAGGTCCTACTTGTAAGTTTCTCACATAAGTAACACAGTGAATTGCACTAGGAATTATTTGGAGAATTGACTCTACCTAACAACACAATGAAATATTTACACAAAGAGAAGGGTCTTAAAAAAAAATAAAGCGGAATGAACTTCAAAAATTGATGATAAATCTTCAAAGCGTAAACCAGCAGTTTGACACTCAGGCACCAATAAGTGTATTTTTTTCCCTTGTGTTTATGTTTATTACAAACACATTGCTTTTATGGGTTCACCTTCTTTCTTGTAGGGAGGGGGCAGCCTTGTCCAAATGTGTCTTTCTAACACTTCGGAAACATTATTTTAGGTTGTGTACCTTCAAAAAATTGTCTTTCTACACATGAGACCTGTTGTGCTAAAAGAACTTCATCAACCCTAAATTTCAATCTGTCTTTCTTTGTTCTGGTTTCCAAAGTGAAACCAGTTGATATATGACTATAATAGCTTCATGGGAGGTGTTGATTTGAAAGATTAACATACAAGCCGGAAGTTTGAGGGTTCGAGTCCCGGTGGGTCAGGATTTTTTAACTGAACCAAACCTTCAGACGGTACTGTGACCCCGGGGTTGACTCATCCTCTAACTGAAATGAGTACCAGATGCTTGTTATGGGCCGTCAGGCAGAGTTAAGTACCCGGCTTACATCAAGTACCGATAGTCTAGAAAAAGTGGGAGCCTTAACCTCCTAATAGCCCAAGGAGCTCCTAAGGCCTATAGTGGGACCACTTTACCTTTTAGATACTGAGTGAATAGTAGACTAACTACCTTTCCATAAAGTAAGGGTATCGTCAATTGAAATATATATATATATATATATATATCTGAAATTTACTCTTGTGGTACTCTACTATAGCGTAAATCGGAAATAACTTTGTTGGGCCTTTATATATACTGAATTTTGCGACATTATTATTAAAAATGAAGATATTTGAAAATAGATTCAATTTGATAGACAAGCTAATCTACAAAGAAAAAGGCGAATTTATTTGTCTAAGAAATCCTTTATCAAGTTATAAATATAAGAAAAATGTCAGAGGCCGCAATAATAAATCAAATATAAAATGATTTTAACTTGTTACTCATTAATATGTACACTAATATAAACTTTGAAGTCTCTATATACAATTTATATAAACGGGAAATAGTTAATGAAAACGCAAATATCATAATAACAGTTAGTGCGTGTAGCTAGCGCATACGTCACGTCTCTCCGCATCTGGTGAAGAATTCAACCTGCGTACATATCACGTACCTCCACGCTGACGGGTTAACACACTTTAGTAACTTCGGGTCTCTCTATGCTGAGAGGCCTTAATGTAGAGCCGTCCAAACTACGGCCCGCCATGGCTTTTCGTATGGCCCGCGTAAGGAATGAAATGAACAAATTAATTTTATATTTTTCATTTAGATTTTAAAATGTAACACTAGTTTGGACATCCCTGTGTGAAATTCATCTCTCTGGAATGTGGATTTGAGGTGTCATCGCTTCTCTTGACAAAGTAATAGAGATGATTCATCCCTTATTTACCGTTTTCTTCCCCACTCCAAACTTTGAACATTAATTGTTTCGCGTGTTATATTGTCAATCGAACAGTAGCCTGTGCACGACTAGTTGTAAAAATAGTGTTAAAGCGAGAAAGTACTTTCAAAAAAACGAAAAGTTGATTCCGAGTGTAGGGAGTTTAACTAATCCTGGACCAGCAAGTACTTCGTGAAGGTGCTTAGAAACAAAGTGTTATGTGTTATTTGTAACGATGGTATTGCAGTTGTGAAAGAATATAACATTAACAGACATTACCAAATAAAGCATAGCCATTTTGATAAATTTGATGGAGATGAGCGTACTGAAAAAGCGAACGAGCTCCTTTCTAAAGTTACGACACAACATCAGTTATTAATTCAGGGTGGTGGTGTAAGACAAAGAAATGTTACTGAAGCGAGTTATGAAGTTTCGAAACTAATTGCTGAAAACGGAAAGCCGTTTTCAGATGGCGAATTTGTGAAAAAGTGTCTGATTGCTATTGCCAAGAAGTTGTTCCGGCCCTCGATCAATTGCACAATCAGTTATTGGTCCGGCCCATTAAAAAGTTTGGGCGGCCCTGCCTTAATGGTACAATCTTTATGTCCATGAGCCTCAGCGCAGATTACGCAATGCGGAGTCCGGCTACACATATGATTAAAAGACTGACACCTAAAACACTATTTAAGCCCAGTCCTCGGTTTATATGGCTGTACGGCCATAAACTGTGTACAAAAGCTTCTTCAAGTCGTAAATTTTGCTAACTGGAGTAGTATTCTCCAGCTCTAAAATAAAATTGAGGAGGTTGTCTGTTTTGACAATTTGTTTCACAGACTTAAGAGAAAATCCTAAAGAAAGGATTTCCTCTGTTGGGGTACCTGAATGAAGCCTTTTTAGGACAACCCTCAATGGTAGCTCTTTTTTCAATTGGAATGTATAATATCCCTTGTTTAAGGAAGTAAAATACTCCTTCCATTTATAAAAATCTCCCATTGAGGACGCGTAATAACGTAGTCCTCGGGTGTTGACTACCTTTAAGTTTCCACTTATGAGTGCTTTCAACTCTCTGTTCATGCGGAACAGCTCCCCATGGCTAATTTCAGTAATTGGTGGGGATTTCTGTCTCGTGTAGTCAAGTCATCACCTTGAGGAGGTACTGGTTTAGTTGTGACCGTAGATGGGCCAGCATCCATAGGCTGAGCCACCTGTGAGGAAGTTCCAGCAGTTTGTATACAAGTTTCAGCTAATGCTATGGTTTATCTACGACGCAAAGCACCAAAGCAAACATTGCTCCCCATGTATTTAAATTGCTGGCGCGAAAAAAATTGTGCTGACATGTCGCGTCGTGTATTTGAATCCGGGGCGCAATTTGCCAGCGCAAACAAAGAATATAGAAGATATTACCCGTACTCATTGGTGTAATTGCTACAAACAAACTAAGATTTTATGACAAAATGTCGGAAATACAGTAATTGTTTTATAACTTTCCAATTTTAACGACGAAAGTTAGATAGTCGATGCAAATCATCGAGTTCTATATAAAGGTCGTTTCACTAAGGAAGAAGCATGACCTACAAAACTCGCGCAGGTAAACGATCCCTATCAGCAGGCTTTGTCCGCACCTGCAAAATCATGGTTACTAGTCGTAATGAAAATATTAACCCTGAATAGGAAATTATTATAATAACTATGTATCACGTCAAATTCCTTAAGGGCACCAGGTACTAATTTCCTTGCAATTTGGTTTAAAAATAAGACAAAAATAATTATTTTTTCAGCTTATTTTTAAGTTATGTTTATGAAAATTATGTCACTAATTAAACAAGTCTTCCTGAACATAATGACACTTTGGTTAACTTTTTAGACATATTTCTTTATGAGTAATTTAAAATACAAAAAAATCCATTATGTTAAAAGTATTGTCTTGGTACAATTTTTTCACAAACTACTTATCCAATTGTTTCCAAAATTTATTATGTTATTGCCCATGGTTCATTTGACAATAATAAGGTTTGCTTGTGTTCAGATAAGGATTGTAATTTATTTTTAAAAAATTCAAAGACCATTTTTTTTTGTTAAAAATGTTGCATAATTTATTTTTTTTTATTTCAAACACTATCAATAGCACAAAGATAAATTTAACTTATTATTATAGAGCTCTTTAAACTGCATATTCATGCCAAAAATAATTCTCCTATCTTTCATAGTTTCAGAGAAAAGTGTACCAAAATATTAAAAAATACAAGTTACGGTAAAATGCAAAAAAAAAAAAAAAAAAAAAAAAGTGCACATTAGGAGAACACAGAGACGCCATTTTTAAAAATCAATTTTTATGGGTTTAAATGTCCAAAATCGACAAACTAAGCAAAAAAAATTAACCCAAATAAGTACTTGGTGTCCTTAAAACTGGAAGAAAATGAGAGTAAAATTATTGCTAACCATTAATTTATCATAAGTAATGTCACGAGTGATTTCCAAATTATCGATAAATTCACGACTTAACGAATAAAATTAAGCTGTTTGCTCACAAATCATTATTTAAATATAGTTATTTTAATATATTTATATATTTAATGTAAACGGCGATGTTTGAAAACAACTGAGAAACGATTGGTACGCTTAATTTGCTTCTTTTGTTCGTCACTACAACCAGATCATATTATTTATTGCCAAAGGAACGCAATATTGTAAGAATGCACTCTAGTGGAGAAAAATGAAACACATCAAACCGTATATTAATTAATTTCTGATGTCCTATGATGTAAATATGACAATTATATTTTTCTGGAAAAAATACATTTAAGAAAGTGCAAACAGTGGTTTCTTTTTTTGATGGTATAATCAATTGCTCCAAATGTTTTTATATTAACTCCCGCATGCGGTATGAGTTGGCATTCATGCACTATATATACAATCGGGTAGCCGTATTTCATAGTGAGTCAGTCACTGCAGAATAATGCTATGACCTATTCAGAATGTTAAAAAGGAGGTGCTTTCTTTATTATGACTATTTAACTCATGCCCCAAATGGGAGTCAATGACCAATCACGTTTCAATGATTTCTGTTTTACAACCAATCAGAGTCGTGTTTCACGAAATATTTATCAGTGTTATATTTACCATATTAAAGAAAGCTCCTCCTTTTTAATATTCTGAACAGGTCTGACCATTATTTTGCAGTGACTGAGCCTATGAGAAATACGGCTACCAGATTGTATATATAGTGCATAGATGTCAACACACAGCGCTTGCAGGAGTTAATATACAAACATTTGTAGCAATGTATTATACCACCAAAAAAAGAAACCACTATTTGCACTTTCTCCTAAATGTATTTTTTCCCATGTAATAATCCTGAAAAATATAATTGTATTTACATCATACATCAGAAATGAATTAATATACAGTTTGATGTGTTTCATTTTTTCTCTCCACTAGAGAGCATTCTTACAATATTGCGTTCCTTTGGCAATAAATAGTATGATCTAGTTGCAGATAAATTTGGAAATCACTCGTAGCATTACTTATGATAAACTTTACTTTGTAAATTCTAGGCGAAACACGACTGTGATTGGTTGTAAATAAAAAATCATTGTAATGTGATTGGTCATTGACTCCCATTTGGGGCATGAGTTAAATAGTCAAATATTATTCATGTTAATATTATTATTTTTAAATCAAACTCATCACTTACATTAATTATATTGGATACGAAAACTCCATTAGGCCTATAGTAAATTTCCGAACCTAATGTAATAAAAATAAAAAATAAAATAATTTTGAAATAGGTAGGACATGTGGCACAAATAGGGAATGAAAGAGGTGTAGGCTATAGAAGCTTTTTGTAGGAAAACCTGAGGGAAAATGGCCAGTTGGTAGATCAAGGAATCTTACGAGGTTTTAGAAGTAAGGTGAAGAAATCTAATATTATGTGACACATGCCTGTACGTTAGACTACCCGCAGTCGAGGGGACGAAACTGGTCTTCTGCGCATCTGAGGCCATGCTTCTTCCTTAGGGCCGGTTGCAGGGATTATAATAATCCCTGCCGGTTGTTCCAACTCGGTATAAGTTCGGAAAACATGTTACCTCAAGTATTTAGCCAAAGTTGCGTTGTACCACGACAGTATATCACCTAACCAGGGGCATAAACTCGGTAGACTTTGTACGGTCATTCGAAGCCTGATTTTGAGAAATACTTGAGTTAAAGATGGCCGATGGAAATTTATTTATCGATACCGATTGTAATGACGAAGTGTTTTATAATATGTTTCTCAACACTCGGAGACTCAGGCCCTAAGGTGTATTGGCGCTCCTTCCAGTAGTGACTTGCTCAGTTCTTGCTGTAAGCCTTTGTTGACCAGCTTTCATTTAGTCACAAAGAAGAATGTGTTTGTGTTTGTGTGTGTGTGTGTGCGCGCGCGCGCGTGTGTGCGTGTGTGTGTGAAGTTAGATTTGTTAAAACAGCTAATTTTGATGGCTGTTGTTTTACAGCCATCAGCCAATAGGAAGCGAGTATTTTTGTCATGATCTATTTTTGACTATTTTATATTAAATCATTTTGATTGTTAATTATTATTAGTGTTTATTTTAATGTGATTGATGTGTTTTATTGACTTTTTAATTTATTAAATGTGTAAAATAACGATATTATTGTCGGTCAATCGCATGGCGTTACAAGTGATAGCCTCACCTATTATGTGGACTTTGAAAAATTTTTGTCTTCTGACTTATGAAATAATATATTACGATTCGAGGTTGGGAAGTGGTTTTTACAGAAGCGAGGAAAATGTTTAAAAACTGAGCACCAGCTCGGTTTTTAATTTTCGAAATTTTGTAAAAGAATTTCACAAACGTGCATTGTACATTATTTCTTGCGTGATGGTGTTTTCAAAATAATAAATAATAGTAAATAATAACATCTTTGTTGGAAATATCTGCGTTCATTATAAACAACTGACTAACATTAACAGTGTGGGCAATATTTATTAGTATAAACTACAACAGACTGTGGCACCAATCAGTGATAAAATGGCAGCAATGAGTATTTATTGTTTTATATTGTTTCAAATAAAGTTCAGTTCATTTAAAATGCTGTGATTTATTTGGTATAATGTGTATTAACAATACCTTTTGGATATATTTTTGTATAAATATTGTACGTAGTATACATAGAGGGCAGTGGTTTTACTTCCCACACGTGGTTTGTAATATTACAGTATAGTTATTTATGTTGGCAACCCCGAAATGTAGGAAGTTGAACTTTCAATCATGGTCGTCATTGCTGTAAGTACGACAAAACGCACTATCGCGCAAAAAAGTGTTTTTAAGGCTGTTATTTCTTATGTAAGTGTATGTGGATCCTTTGAAGTTCGCACGCTTGCAGGAAGAGAAGGCCATAGAACCAGCTCCGAGTAAGAAACGAAATCCTGTGAATCTTCTTTACCCAGCTCGATTGAAAATTAGGAAATTAAATTTACTGATGTAAACTAGGGATATACTCCGGCATTAGTCTTGTCGCTAAGGAAACCACCGAAACCTTTAGCAGAGAAGTTGTTAAAAGCATTATTTATGAGTCTGTATAAAACAGACTGTTATCTGGATAGGTTTGATAAATTTTATTTTTTAGGGGACATGTTAAATTTACTTAAATTGCCCTTTGAAATATTGAATTTGGAATAATTCTTGGGAATATATTATTTTTATTGGTGGGAGGCTAGGGGCCTACTCCGACATTTTCTTTTCGCTAAGGAACCCACCGAAACCTTAGCAGAGTAGGTTTGAGTTTAAAAAACAAGTGTCGAAATATGGCCAAAATTCGATCAGGGCCGTCCGGCTCTTAAAGATGAATAGCCGGCGAACTTATTTCTTCTAAGGGTATAACATCACCGTCGACTAGGTAAGTCTCCGTTCCATAAACGTGTGACTCCGGCGTCTACGTAGTCTCTTTTTAGGCACATAAAATCATCGAGTACCCAGTCAGTTTTATGCTATAGAAGCTCTGCATGTGTCGTGTAAGTAGGACAGTTATCCCAGCATAGATATTTGGGATCGGCCTCAACTTTTTTTATCGACTATTGTACGCCGTTTAACTACATTTCTAGTAGTATTTCTCATAGCCGGGACAGTTTGAGTGTACACCGTTACAATTTCTTTATGCGTGGGAGTTGCCATGCATAGGTTATGCGACACCTTTGTTTCCCAGACCTTTTTAGGACTGGTACTTCCCCCCCTTTTTTTCTTTCGGTGATGTTGTCCCTTTTGAATTTATCAGGTTGAGGAGCAGCTGGCTCAACTCTCGCTCATGCGTCTAGGCTCACGGCAGCAGGAGCGGACTCTACTGGGACTGCCTGAGACTGTTGGGGAGTCGCTTGGGTAGCGCGTCTGTAATACTCTATTTTGACTTTGTAATAATAGAGGCATTTTTTACATTTGAGGACCTCGCAGACTGTGGGTCCGACTACCAAGACTGCCGTAACATTGGCAGCGGGCCTTTGGTCCTGCCGGAAGTCATGTTGACAACCTTTAGTGCCTCGAACCCTCATGTCCTCTTGGATCGCAGATGGATCCACGGAAGGGTTAATGCCTTTGATGACAATCTTTTTTTTTTCTCTTTTTTGTTAGATTTTTTTCTGATTCCTTCGCTGTAGGGGATTTTACGCTGAAGCAGCAGGTGTTTGTATTTGTTATAGACAGGCATTGAAGCCAGCCTAACCCTTGTACCGAGCCTTGTGGCCTCACAAGTAAATGTGAGAGGCTCGTATTTTTCGAACTCACCATTCACAGCTGCCAATTGCGTCGAGTATTCTCGGCGAACCAGCAGGGAAGGACGTTTACTTACGCTTGAGCGCTGGTTTCGTGTCTCTGAACCTCCAGAGGCCCCTCAATTTTTGGATGGTGATGCCTCTGGGGGGAGAGTGACAATTAGGTTGCAACTTATTTTATCGACAGCCGCTGCTGCCGCATTAGTGGTCGAGGATTTACTTTTTTTTTTTTTTTTCACATTCGCGTCGCGATTGGGGGCTTTTAAGAGTTGCGCCTAATTTGTTTCCTGGCATGTTGGAGGGTTCTTAATGGAAGGGATAATAGTGGAAAACAGGTAAGGAGTTGCCCAGTCAAAGACCATGGGAGAGTGCCGAGCTAGGGGCACCTTCAGCTGCTGTTAAATTCTAATTGCATGTTTCCTATTGGTTCAATTTTGATAGCGAACTCTACCTTCTGGTATTAATTGCTATATGCCGAGATTTATATATATATATATATATATATATATATATATATATATATATATGTCTTAATTTTCGGTGTCTAGTAGATACGATAGATGAAGTTTTGTAAAAAAATGTTAAAAAATATTTTCATCGGTACTTCTTTCGGAAAAAAAAAGTTAAAAATGTTTCTAATTACTTTCCACCATGATCTTGGTTTAAGATTAAATTAAAATGTAAATGCAGACAGAATTTTCAAATACTCCTCAGAATTAATCACGGATTAATAAATTGTAACATCTTGTTTCTACAAAAATGACAAACTGCACTTGGCTACTTGAAACAGTTTTGAGTTTATTTCTCTAAAATTTTATATATATATATATATATATATTTCTTTTTTTTAGTTTTGTATATTATTTACATATACCCGTATGAATATATAAATAATCACCATCTTGGTTCCTGGGTAATGTCGTTCCCTCGATCCCAGCGGGCCTAGTTTCGATGATTGGTTGGGGTAAGTTTCCTGGGTGATTTTGGGGGGGGGGTTTCCTTACCCCTTCGACAAATATCAGGAATTTAAAACCCAAATAATCCCCAAACATTATCTCGCCAAAAATAATCATCCAATCATATTAGCCTTGTTTAGTATGAATGTGTAAGTGAATGGCGTGTTTCGTCTTAAATGTTCATGTTGTCTGAGAAGAGCCTCTGGACTGAGCTAATCATTCCATGCCCTTGTGTGGTCAAAAAAGTGTGTTTGTAATTCAAAGTTTAAAACCCCTCTCCCGACAGCTCGTGCCTCTATAAGGTCCAAGTGGCGTGAAATATATTAATGTATCTATAGGTGAGAGATTAAACTGCGATGAGAATAAGTAGAAGGACATTATAATTATTTAGGAGGAAGAATAAATTTTATAAACAGTATTGACAACAGAATGAGCAAGTGCTTGTCCTCGGGTGCAGTTCAGTTACAGAATTAAATACATACCGAAAACATGCATTATAACGTTATAGTTAATGAGAGAAGAAAAACAGAAAATACAAATTTAGGAGCGAGTGTCAAAATAGAAAGTGCCTATAACACAAAAAATACATAGGAGAATAAAATGCAAGAAATTTGGAATAGATTAGTCTAACATCAAACAGAGAAAAATAAATTAAAGGTATTAGGATATAACATAAATCAAAATAGGCTACCACTTACTTTAAAATATTTAAATAATTAATTAAATTATTTTCTATAGGAGTTTAGTTTGCTTGGTTTGGGATTGGATCTAACTAACACAGAATTAATTTAGCATATAGAAAACTACAATGACTGCAATGTCAATGTACCAAATTATAAAATTATCGTCTGGAGTGAGTCGCAGATCAATATCATGGGATTCTTTTGCAAAACAATAGAATTCTTGAATCCACTTTTCTACGTCTCTGTTTATAATCGAAGCAACGATGACGTACAAGAAAAAAATCATAATATAAATTGTGTTCAACAGTCAAGCGGCTTTACGGTCAGTAGCTTTCAGATCGTCGCAAGAGTTGGTCTACAATAATCATTGCATAGAAATGGCAAAACATAAGTTCGTGAACATGTCAACACAAGACTTCGAACTGAATGAAAAAATATGTTCAATAATCGAGTGCCCTATTTGTTTTGAGGTTTATGCAGGGCCTATAATTATGTGTGAAGTAGGACATAGCACGTGCTACAAATGTAGTCGGAAGATTGAAAAATGTCCTTTATGCAATGTTGAATTTTCTCATAAAAGGAACTTGGCGTTAGAAAATTACATTTCAAATATGGATTGCCTTCCGGAAAGCTCTTCAAAAACTAAATTAAAGTGCCAAGCTAAATTGGGTTCTACAAAAAATACTACTTGCACTTGGGAAGCAGATGTAAGCACACTGGAAACCCACATCAAACAACGCCACGAGGTACTTGAGTCCAAGACAATGAAGAACGTGTGTTGCACGACTTTCAAGATTGGAATGGCGATGGAAAATGGGTGGGAGTTCTTAGAAGCCTTCAATACGATGTTCGCCATTATATATGGACACAACACAGAAGGTTTGTATTGTTGTGTTTATAGTACCAAAACAACAGATTTCAAGTACACCGTGAATTTAAATTCAGTTATGAGTAAAAATGAGTTCATTGAATTCTCCTTGATTGTTCGACCTGCAATAGAAATACGACGTTTTAAGAGAAACGATAACTGCTTTTATGCACCAGCAAAAGTCCTCAAACAATTCTTCGTTCGTTCGCAGTTAGTCGTTAAAATAAATATAGAGAAGTTAAAGCAGGTTTAAAAATTAAATAACAATTTTCATTAAACAATTGAATTGATTTTAGGTAAAATTATTTTAAGGATTATGAGCTTGGCTGAAAATTATAGAATAGTAAATAAATAGCCAAGTTATTAGTTCCAGTTTGTAAGGTTTTAATTTTCTTATCGAAGTGCCATAATGGGCGACAGGTTCTGCGAAATGGTTGAATATTCTCTTAAAAGCCTGAGCAAAAGAATCCACGTCCTTGAACCCAGTTCAAAGAATTTTAAAGACAGATTTGTGTTAAAATATTTAGAAACTGAAACAGCCGTTTTAATCAAAAGTCCACAAATTAAAATAAAAAAGAAATGCTTTTTATACTAATTGGTTTGTAGATCTCCAGTTTATTGCATTGTTTTATGTGAATGGAAAGTAAAAACTGACAGTTGTCTGGTTAAAAATATTACTACATTCCTGCGTATCCTAAAATGATTTTAAAATTTGGAGAAACTATGTGTAATATTCACTTTTATTGTGCAGTAATGTATTATTAATCTGTTTTATGAATAGAAACGAAGGTCGTCGAATGAAAACAAATGCAATTCATAAAACGAATATAATCAGTTGACAAATAAACTTTGATATAGTGAACTCAGTATTTTAGTTTTCGGGCGTTTTCCTTTGTGGTTAGGTAGGTCTATTTTGTACGGATAAGTATTTGGCATATCAAGCGACGTTGTCGCGTTTTATTCACTGGCACTAACATACTATATTATAATAATACTGCAAAAGAAAATAGTTACAACGCTGTTAAGATAAGTATATGTGCGTAGAGTTGACACGGAAACGTAATTTTATGCGTCAATTATAACGCGAAGACATTATTGGTAGAAAACTGTTCAGTGTTTGGTGATTGTAGTGGCGTCTTGGAAGCCTCTAACGAGAACTTCCCGGCTCTGCCTGGCAGTGTATTTTTTAACCAGAGGGAAACAGTTGCCTTTGATCCCGCCTGAAAAACTAAAATACCGAATCCGCCGTAGGTTCACTTGTCAATTAACACGTTGACAAACGGACATAACATTTCTATCAATATCAAATGCCTTTATTATAACGGTTTAACACGCTGGTATTACCAACTTAGCCATCTTAAAAATCTTAGTCATAACCATTTAAAACGGCCGTTCCCAAACTTCTTTCATATACGAGACGCTTTTTAGTCATAACCATTTAAAACGGCCGTTCCCAAACTTCTTTCATATACGAGACGCTTTTCGATAATTAAATCACTTGTGACATCACCATTAATGATAATTAATTTGAAAGTACACGCACACTTCAACAATATGAGAATTTATATATAAGAAATGTATTCTGTTGAAACAAATTTATTATTATTATTATTATTTATTATTATTTATTATTATTATTATTATTGTGGCCGCGGTGGACTAGTGGTTATGCTCCTTGCCTCTGGTCCCGAGGGTCGCGGGTTCAAACCCGGCCGGGGTCGATGGATTTTTAGGACGGAAAAATCCAAGGAGCAACTCCTCCGGGAGGGACTTTAAGCCGTGGGTCCCGAGTCTGAAGATTTTCAGGCTCGTAAAAAATCCTTATGCTACGGTTTATTAAGGTACGTACACATATGCGCGCCGCGCGCGCACGGCGCGTGTTATGTTCGTCGAAATGATTAATTTCAACGAACCTCCTGCGATCCATAGGAAACCCACAAACCTTCAGCAGACATTTTGCAGAGCAGGTGTAACCAACCATGTCTCTATCGCGTTAAAAATCGGGACTGTCCCGCCAAAATCGGGACGTCTGGTCACGCTTATTACTTATTACATCTTATAACTTTATTTATACTTTTTCAAATATTATAGCATTAAAGGAATTTAAAAATATATGATTTGTATATATATGTTTAAAATTATTAAGAATCTATCTCACCATAACATGACCTTAATTTTTAATAAAGATGTCCATGATTATTATACTAGAGGTACTTTATTGCACAAAGATACTAGTTTCTCAAAAAAAAAAAAGGTATAAAGGGATTCGTTATGCATTAATCAACCATTACAATAACTTACCTATTGAATATCAACATTTCACGAATGTTAAACATTTTTATAATTGTATTAAAAAAATTTTCTCATTGCTTTCTTAGTTAATTTTGTTAATTTTATTATTATTAATATTATCCTGTTTAAATATTGTATTTATATGTGTATATATATTGTGCATCTATAGTAGTTTGTATTACTTAAACTTATGCCTGAATTTGTTTTCTTGTTTTTATTGTTAATTGTTTTATGGCCATTATTTTTTGTATATTGCCCCTTAACATGAGCAATCTTGCTCTTTGGAGTCTTTGAAGAAATAAATAAATAATTAGTAATAAATGTTTTATATATTGTATTGTTTTGTGATACTTCATACATAATATTATGAAATGAACGTCTTAAATAAATAATGTTTTCTAAATAATTTTAATTTATTCATACAATTACAGCACACACGAAAAAAAAAAACACATAACATTGAAAAAAACAGGCATCTCCTTTCAATGATTTTTAAAAATGATCCTTATGTTGAGGATCCCACAATAATTGCTTGCTTCTATAAATATCAATAAGTTTTAACATGTTTTCCTCTTACCACTCCATACTCAAATAATAGGTGCGCACCGAAAACAACGAACCTCTCAGGTACCCGTCCAAATATAAACAGCGAACCATCAAAGTGTTCGTGGAAAAAACCGACAATGAGTGTATCGTGGTGAGAGACGCGCGCGCGCGCCGTTCGCGCGCACCTTAAAATCCCGTCCAAATCTGAGGAACATGGTGCGGCGCGCGCGCCGTTCGTGTTTGCGGCGCGCAGGTGTGTACGTACCTTTATACAGCGTGTCGCGCTCGACGTGACACGAATTCGCGTTTCGCTCGGCGTGATGCTGGTTTCGCATGGAGCGCATAAGCTACAGCGCATATGTTTATGGAATTGTCGCCAGATGGCACCACATATATGGAAAATCAAAATGACCAACGTTCATAATAAATTTCCAAATGTGTTTACAAAAACTAATGTATACAAACCTGTCCCTGCATAACCTAATAAAATAAATTACATACATATTATTTAGTAAACTATAAACTAATCTTATGTACACTAAACTAACCCATCGGAATCTAACAAAATGAAGTGATTGAACATTTATTTCTTAAAATATGGTTTGGAATTAAATGCAAATGTTGGTCATTCACACATATGTCCTGCCATCTGGTGGATTTAATTTTATGAGCGTTCACGTATGCCAACTTCAATTCTAATAAAGAACTTTGAAAATAAATTGAGAGGAAAAGTCATAATTTGTCTACACAGATAAACATATTAAAATTCTTCATAAAAAAAAGTTTCACGTGTTGTTGCAAAACGATTAAAATAGTTCGAAATATTAGTAAAGACAGAAAAAATACCTAGAGCAACAGCATCATATGAATGTTGTAGGGAAAATTATAGAATAGTTTCGTACATATGTCATTTTGAGTGGTCCGTGGTCAGCGTTCCGCCTCATACTGACATCTAGGAAACCATGGTAGTACTAGGACCGGAAAATTCGGTAAATTTTGCTTAGTCCTTTTCATTCAGGCTTAAGGATTTTTTACGTGCCTGAAAATCTTCAAACTCGGGACCCAAAGCTTAAACTCCCCCCCGGAGGACTTGCTCCTTGGATTTTTCCGTCTAAAAAATCCATCGACACCGGCCGGGTTGAACCCGCGACCCTGGGACCAAAGCAAGGGCCGTAAGCCCGAGGCCACCGAGGCCGACGGACCAAACAAGAAGTAAAGAAGAAGTAAAGAAGACGAGAAGAAGAAGAAGAAGAAGAAGAAGAAGAAAGGGAAGAAGAAGAAGATAGAAGAAAGGAAGAAGAAGAAGAAGAAGAAGAAAGAAGAGAAATAGAAGAAAAGAAAGGAAGGAAGAAGAAGAAGAAGAAGAAAAGAAGAAGAAGAAGAAGAAGAAGAAGAGGAAGAAGAAGAAGAAGAAGAAAGGAAGAAAATAAGAAGACGAAAAGGGAAGAGATGAAGAAGGGAAGAAGAAGAAGAAAGGAAGAAGAAGAAGAATAAGAGAAGCAAGACGAAAAGACGAAGAAGTAAGAAGAAGAAGAAGAAGAAGAAGAAGGAAGGAAGAAAAAGAAGAAGAAGAAGAAGAAGAAGAAGAAGAAGAAGACAGAAGCAGAAGAAAGAAGAAGAAGAAGAAGAAGAAGAAGAGAAGAAGACGAAGAAGAAAAGAAGAAGAAGAAGAAGAAGACGAAGACGGAAGCGAAGAAGAAGAAGCAGAAGAAGAAGACGAAGAAGAAGGAAGAGAAGAGAAGAAGGAAGAAAGAAGAAAAGAAGAAGGAAGAGAAGAAGAGAAAGAAGGACGGAAGAAGAGAAGAAAGGAAGAAGCAGGAAGAAGAAGAAGAAGAAGATAGAAGCAGGAAGGAAGAAGAAGAGAATAAGAAGAAGAAGAAAAGGAAGGAAAAGAAGAAGAAGAAGAAGACGAAGGAGGAAGAAGAAGAAGGAAGAAGAGAAGTAAGAAGGGAAGAAGAAGAAGAAGAAGAAAAGAAGAAGAAGGAAGGACGAAGAAGAAGGAAGAAGAAGATAGAAAGAAGGAAGAGAAGAAGACAAGAAGGAGAAGGAAGGAGTAAGAAGGAAGAAGGAAGAAAGAAGAAGAATGAAGAAGAAGAAGAAGAAGACGAAGAGAAGAAGAAGGAAGGAAGAAGAAGAAGAAGAAGAAGAGGAAGAAGGAAGGAAGAAGAAGAAGAAGAAGACGAAGAAGTAAGGGAAGAAGAAGAAAAGAAAGAAGAAGGAAGAAGAATGAAGGAAGAAGGAAGAAGAAGAAGAAGAAGAAGAAGAAGAAGGAAGAAGAAGAAGAAGAATGAAGAATGAAGGAAAAAGGGGAAGAAGAAGAAGAAGAAGAAGGAAGGAAAAGAAGAAGAAGAAGAAGAAAAAGAGAGAAGAAGAATAAGAAGGAAGGAAGAAGAAGAGAAGAAGGATAGGAAGGAAGACGAAGAAGCAGAAGAAGGAAGGAAAAGAAGAAGAAGAAGAAGAAGAAGAAGAAGAAGGAAGAAAAGAAGAAGAAGAAGGAAGGACGAAGAAGAAGAAGAAGAAGGAAAGAAGACGGAAGAAGAAGAATGAAGACGAAGAAAGAAGAAGGAAGGAAGGAAGAAGGAAGAAGAAGAAGAAGAAGGAAGGAAGAAGAAGGAAGAAGAAGAAGAAGAAGAAGAAGAAGAAGGCATGAAGAAGAAAGAAGAGAAGAAGGAAGGACGAAGAAGAAGTAAGGAAGAAGAAGAAGAAGAAGAAGGAAGGGAAGAAGAAGAAGAAGAAGGAAGAAGAAGAAGAAGAAGAAGAAGAAGAAGGAAGAAGAAGAAGGAAGGAAGAAGAAGAAGAATGAAGAAGAAGACGAAGAGAAGAAGGAGGAGAAGAAGAAAAGAAGAAGCGAGAAGAAGAAGAGAGAAAGGAAGGAAGAAGAAGAAGAAGAAGGAAGGAAGGAAGCAGAAGAAGAAGAAGAAGGACGGAAGAAGAAGAAGAAAGAAGGAAGAAGAGAGGAAAAGAAGAAGCAGTAGAAGAGAAGAAGGAAGGAAGAAGAAGAAAGAAGAAGAAGAAGGAAGGAAGAAGAAGAAGAGAAGGAAGGAAGAAGAAGAAGCGAAGGAAGGAAGAAGAAGAAGAAGAAAAGAAGAAGAAGATAGAAGAAGAGAGAAGGAAGAAGAGAAGAAGGAAGGAAGAAGGAAGAAGAAGAAGAAGAAGAAGGAGGAAGAAGGAAGAAGAAGAGTAGGAAGAAGAAGATAGAAGAAGAAGAAGAAGAAGAAAAGGAAGAAGAGAAGAAGAAGAAGAAGAAGAAGAAGAGGAAGAAGAAGAAGAAGAGGAGGAAGAAGAGGAGAAGAAGAGGAGGACGAGAAGAGGAAGAGAGGAAGAAGACGAGGAAGAAGAAGAGAGAAAGATGAGGAAGAGAAGAGGAAGAAGGAAGAAGAAGGAAGGAAGAAGAAGAAGAGGAAGAAGGAGAAGCAGGAAGAAGGAAGGAATAAGAAGAGGAAGAGGGGAAGGGAAGAGGAAGAAGGAAGGAAGAAGAAGAGGAAAGGGAAGACGGAAGAAGGAGGAAGAGGGAAGAGAAGAAGTGGAAGAAGAGGAAAAGAAGAAGGTAAGAAGAAGACGAGGAAGAAGGAAGAGGAAGAAGAAGAGGAAGGAAAGAAGAAGGAGGAAGAGAAGAAGAAGGGAAGAGGGAGAAGGAAGAGCGAAGGGGGAGAAGAATGAAAGGAAGAAGAAGATGAAGAAGAAGGGGGAGAAAGTAAGAAGAAGAGGAAGCAGAAGAAGAAGAAGAAGAGAAGAAGGAGAAGAGGAAGAGGAAGAAGAGAAGAAGAAGAGGAAGCATGAAGAGAAGAGGAAGAGAAGGCAGAAGGAAGAAGAAGAGAACGAGAAGAGAATGAAGAAGCAGTAAGGAAGAGCAAGGAAGAGAGAAGAAGGAAGAAGAGGAAGGGAAAAGAAGAAGAAGCAGGGAAGGAAGGGAAAAGAAGAGGAAATAAGAGGAAGAGGAAGAAGAAAGGAAAGGAGAGGAGAAGAAGAGGAAGCAGGAAGAAGAGGAGGAGGAAGAGGAAGAGAGAAGAAGAAGAAGCGTAAGAAGAGGAAGAGTAGAAGAAGAAGAAGAGGAAGGAAGGTCAGAAGAAGAGAGGAGAAAAGAACAAGATGAAGAAGAACGTAGTAAGAGAGATGAAGATAAGAAGAGGAAGTAATAAGAATAGGGATTGAAGAGTAATAGAAGTTAATATTAGATAAGGATTAATAATAATAATTAAGAGTAAGAAGTAAGATGAGAATAAGAAGATGATTAATATGAATAATAGTAGTAATATTAATTAATCATATTAATAATAATAATATTAATAATAATAATAATAATAATAATAATAATAATAACAATAATAATTAATAACTATAATACTAATATTAAAATAATAATATTAAGAATAATTAATCACTAATAATAATAATATTAATAATATGAGATAATAATTAATAATAATAATAATAATATTTGCAGTTATCTTGAAAAACGGGGAAAATTAGAGCATACAAATAAAAGCCAAACTGTCCAATCGTTGCTCAAATAAATCAAGCTGAAACAGATAGGGAATTCTTTAAAGCTCTAGAAGCACAATACCATCAATTGACCAAATTCAGCTCCTTGAACAAAGTCTTGTTGCAGTTTATACAGATAGTCAAGTTACTCTCGACCTAATTAAAACAACTTCAAACAGGGTATACATTCATATCAAAAATAAGAACAAACAATAGCAAAACTCAGGGAACCAAAATTGGGATAGTACATTTCGGCTGGATAAAATCACATTGTTGGAATTTATGGGAATGAAATGGCAGATCAATTGGCAAAACAAGCTGCAACAGAAACCAGCGTTAACCAGTAGAGAATATACAAACACACTAAAATCATCAATAGTTGCCCAAGTAAAAGGAAGAAGGAACCATTAAAATGGCAGAACGAATGGGACAACGCAGAATAAAGGGAGCCACATGTAAAGAAGTTCTTCCCATCAGTCAGAGACAGATTAAAACTTAAATGTGAAATAACTCCAGAATTTTTTGACAATGGTCAACTGTCGTGGTGGAAAAAATAAATCACATCTTTATCGCATTGGAATATTAAATAACGCAACCTGTCCATGTAGAAAAGCAATTCAAAATGTAGAACATCTTTATAATTGTGAATTGCAAGCAGCATTCTAGAAATAAGTTGAAAGAAGAGAATGAGAAAGCACGCAAAGAAGGAGGAACATGGCCTGTGGACGGAGAAAGAAAGACCCGAATACACAAATATTTAAGACATGGTGCAAAAAATATAGGATAAAAACAATAGTGGGGACGAAAATGAGGTGAGGTAACAAGTGACGAAGATAAAAAAAAACATGTAAACAAAAACCAAAGATGTGAGGGTGGGTAATGGGAGGGGAGCGGAGGGGAGGGTGGGGGAGGGGAGGCAGGGAAGAGGACGACGGGAAGAAGGGGCAGGCGGAAAAAAAGAATAGAAAGGAAAAAAAAAGAAGAAGAAGGAGGAAGAGAAGAAGAAGAGGAGAGAAGAGAAGAGAAGAGAAGAGCGAGAGAAGAGAAGAGGAAGAGAAGAAGAGCGAGAAGGAGAAGAGAAGAGAGGAAGAAGAAGAAGAGGAAGAGGAGAGAAGAAGAATAGAGAAGAGAAAGAAAAGAGGAGAAGAAGAAGAAGAAGAGGAAGAAGAAGAAGAAGAGGCAGAAGAGGAAGAAGAAGAAGAAGAAGAAGAAGAAGAAGAAAGAAGAGGAAGAAGAAGAAGAAGAGGGAAGAAGAAGAAGAAGGCAGAAGAGAGAAGAAGAGGAAGAAGAAGAAGAGGAAGAAGAAGAAGAGGAAAAGAAGAAGAAGAGGAAGAAGAAGAAGGAGAGAGAAGAAGGAAGAAGAGGAAGAAAGAAGAGGAAGGAAGAAGAAAATGAAAGGAGAGGAGAAGAGGAAAGAAGAGGAAGAAGAAGAAGAAGAAGAAGAGGAAGAGAGAGAAGAAGAATAAGATGAATAAGGACGAGGAAGAGAGAAGAAGAAGAAGAAGGAGGAAGAGAGAAGAAGAAAAAGAAGAATGTAGACTGATGAAAAGTATAATAGTAAGAATAGATGATAGAAGAATGAGTAAGTAAATAATAATAATAATTAATATAATATAATATAAGTATAATAATATATAATATTAATATTAATATTAATATAATCATAATAATAATAATAAAATTAATAATAACAATAATAAGTACTAATAGTAATATTAATATTAATCATATTAATAATAATAAAATTAATAATAACTAATAATGAAATTAATAATAATAATGAAATAATAAATAATAATAATGATAATAATAATAATATAATAATAATAATAATAATATGATAATAATTAATTATTATTTTTATTATTCATTATTATTGTTATTATCATTATTATTATTATGGTTATTATCTATTATTATTATTATTATTATATTATTATTGTTTATTATGATTATATTATTATTATTATTATTGTTATTATTATTAATATTATTATTATTATTGTCTATTTATTATTGTTATTACTATTAATATTAATATTATTGTTATTATTATTGTTATTATTAGTGTTATTATTAGTGGTTATTATTATTGTTATTATTAGTGTTATTATTAGTGTTATATATTATTATTATTGTTATTATTATTATTATTGTTATTATTGTTATTGTTATTATTATTATTGTTATTATTATTGTTATTATTATTGTTATTATATTATTAGTATTGTTATTATTATTATTAGTATTGTTTATTATTATTATATTATTAATTTAAGAAATATGTATTAAGAACAGAATAAATAAAGGTAGAGCAGTAACAGCAATTATAAATGGCGTCTTATGGAACAGATATATAACCAGAAATTACAAATATATAATTCAATTGTGTATATGGAACTGAAGTTTGGAAATTCAACAAAAATTTAGAACAAAAACTTATGCCGACTGAAATGGATTTCTTGAGGAGAGCAGCAAGATGTTCAAAATTAGAAAAAAAGAAAACAATTACTGTCATACGAGAAAAAATTAACATTAGACATTCAATATAGATTATATAAGAAACAAGAAATTAAATTGGAATGGGCATGTACGACGAATGCAAGAAGAAAGGTTACACAGAAAAACAGTGGAATGGTGACCACCTGGAAGGAGCAGGAAAGGAAGACTTCGAAACTCATGGTTGCAAGAAATAAGAACTGGAATGAGAACAAGAGGACTGGAGGACATAGAGTGGATGGATAGAGACGAGTGAAGAAGAAAAATAAAACTTCAGGCACAGAAAGAGTTGTAAGCATTGAAAATCCGTATATATAATATTATTATTATTATTATTATTATTATTATTATTATTATTATTATTATTATTATTATTATTATTATTATTATTATTATACAGCTGATATCTCAACCTGATGCTAGGAAAAAAATTAGAGGGACAAAATTAGAAATTTCTATTCTCTGTTGAAATAAATTTTCCCAATGATGTATCATTCATAAAAAAGTAATCAAGGCTCTTCAGAGGAAAGTATTACCGTTTGGTGATAAAATGAATGCAGATTATTAAATTTTATGTTATTGTTTAATAGACATAATTGTAAGACTTTATAGGCCCTATTCAATAACACATGACAGAAATGCACGGTCTTATCAGCATATGAAATCGGAAGAATTAATATAATTTGTTAGAACTATTTCAACACCATTTTTAAGTCTATCCAAATTTACAGTATAAACTCTTCCATAACAAGAACTTCTAGCACGTTGTGAACCTAACTATCGTTCCTGTGAGATTTCTTCAAATCGCTCTATTATGTACGACGTTCTCAGAATCAAGAAGGCGCAATAGAGTCGCCATCGGCTTTGTCACTCGAACCGTGTTTGAGACGAGAAGGAAGTAAACACCATAGTCTACATCTGGCGTCAGTAAGGTAAAACACACATGGAACATAATTATGGTTATATAAAATTAATAATACATTTATTAATTAAATAATAATTTTCTAGACATTAACTAGCAGTCAATTAATTTTTTAAAAATCAATTAATCAATTGATTTGGAGTTTACTTCATGAAAATCCATTTTCCATTAATTAAATAAAATATAACTGTTAAAGTTTTATACGATTTTCATATTTGTTTAAATACAAATTCGTTAAAGTTGCTTCAGTTCTTTCTATCTTCTTCAGACGAATTTTACGATTATGTTTTTTTATCGAAGTTTCATTAATTAAACAATATTTTCTCAACCTTATTTTTTTAAAGGGTTGCAGTTTTCAAATAATTTTGGATGAAATAAAGATAAATTATTAATGTTAATAAAAATAGTTATTTTTTCAAAACATATATTTGTATCTAGTATTATTAAAAATCACTTCTGACATTCGTCCAATATTAATTTAGCTTTGCAAAGTAAGAAAACAAGGCGTAATTATATCAAAAAACATCATACAATTTGTAGTTGATACATTTTAAAGACGAAAACGATGTAAAGGAATATTTTAAATAAAAAAACTTCCATGAAATATTGTGTAACTAACTCTTTGGCACTATCCAACCCGCAGTTTCATACATAGCCGCATGAATATAAGCTCTCCATACATCTCTATCCTGAGTCACGATTTCCCATCATGTCTCGTATAATTTTCCTCCCTCAAATCATGTTTAATATTATTCCCCCACCTCATTCTTAGCCTACTTATTTACGTGCGCTTTTTCTCTGAATTTTATACAAGATTTTATTTTTCTGTCACATGTCCTGACCATCTCTGTCTACGAGGCGTTACTCTACATACATCTGGCTTCCATAAGGATTATGTAGTTCACTGTTATGTATTTTTCTCCATTCACCTGTCAGTTTGTCTCTATTTTGTCCAAAAATATTCCATGTTCTTCTTCTTCTTCTTCGGCTTTCCCCCACTTATACGTTTGCCGTCTTCAGTTTCCATTTATCTCTATCACTCCAATCTCCGTCTTTCAAATTCCTATCATCCATTATGGTTCTGACGTAAGTTTTCCATTTCCATCTAGGTCTGCCATGTTTATTTCTTCCAGGGGGTGACCATTGGTATGTATTTTTTGGCCATCTTTCATTTTCAATTCTTTGTACATGACCATACCATTAAAGCGTTTGACCAAAAATATTCCTAAGAACTTTATTCTCAATTACTCGAAATATTATCTTCATCCTTAAAATAAGAGTTCATGTTTCGCATGCATATAATATAACTGAAAAATAACTTTTATATATTTTCAAAGTTTTTTTTTTCAAAGTTGTTGGGCTGACAAAAGTATCTGTAATGTGTAATAGCACGTATTTCCAGAATTTAGCATATGTTTAATTTATTTTTACACCTCATTCCTATTTGCAATTAATTATTTATGCTGGCTATATGAGAATAACATTAACCATAATTCAAAGGAAGAAGCCTCTACAAGGGATGATTGGAAAACATTAACTCAGGATACAAATGTATGGAAAGCTTATGTCCGCGCTGCCATGAGCCTATGGGTTCGAGGTGTCAGTTGTTACTCAGAAATATGAGTTTAGCCACTTGTTAAAAATTTCCCTCATTTGTCCTCAACTGTTGAATTCCAATATTTGATGAATATAATATGTTATATGATACCAAAAAACGATGTACACAGATCTGCAGTAAATTATGTATTAAAATGTTACTAATAATCATAACAGACAGTACTTATGCATACTTTAAAACTGACAGGTTATATAATACCCGTAAATTCTATTCCTTATCCGTAATTAAATTTAAAATAGTATTATAAACACATTTAATTTCAATCTCGTTTTTAAATGGTAGACCTGGAGTTCTAAATTACATAATATGTAAATGAATAGAATCACGTATAAAAATTAAGTCGTTAAATTCAAGCCTTAACAGAAATATTAATCATAAAAAAGTGTACTTAAAGTGAATTTCATAATGCACGTCATTATTTCGCTTATTAAATCGTGGTACTTAACGTATAAAATAAATTTAAATGCAGTTTAAGTACATTAGTAAATTGTAATTATGAAAATATTATACTAAACACTAGGAAATATTGAATATTTTGTTGAAAATCAAACTATTACCTATAATACCTAGTATCCCTGCGCGTTATCGTTACCTTAGTGGTGGCGGAGTGTCTTGCGTGCTCAAATGACATTTGTTTCGAGTCTTTTGTGCCAGGGTTGATTAGGAAATTTAGGCGATTACGATTAGGGAAGAGCAATTATTTAAACCCTAATTATTATTAGAATTATGTCATGTTTTAACTTAAATGAAATAGATCTCGATAAGGAAGAGAATGGTAGCCTTATCTAAACGATACGACAAACCGCTTTATAATTCATATGAGGTCATTAGAGGGGCCAATACAATATGATTAAAGCCAGGTTGTTGACCCGGTCCCCTACCATTGTAGTACAAGGAACTAGTAAACAACAAACAAGAGAGAAATAAATAATAGTTTTTAAAAAATTAAGACAACACGCTTTATTAGAAAACCTAAATTTAAAAAAATTAAAAATAATTTTAATTTCCAACACGCTTGGGATAAATAATTTTACCATCAAAAGCGTGGGGTGCTCTTTATCAATTAATACATTTGATAATAAACAGATATTGGTAAAAGTAAAGTCTATATGAAGAAAATGTAAAAATCATAAAGAGCACCCCACGCTTTTGATGGTAAAATTATTTATCCCAAGCGTGTTGGAAATTTATTTTTCATTTTTTTAAGTTAGGTTTTCTAATAAAGCGTGTTGTCTTAGTTTTTTAAAACTATTATTTATTTTTTAGTTTTTAGTTTTAATATTTTACAGAATAAGATAAAAATGTAAATATCTTTAAATTCGATACTATTGTAGTATGAGCTAAAAGTAATACTCTTCTAAAAAAAAACCTCCCAGCTGGATTTGAACCAGCGACCTATGGATTACTGAAATTATATTCTACTAGAGTTCACTGCTCTACCAACTGAGCTCTTACAACGATTGACTAAAAAGTCGACAAGTCCGCAACCTATTATACCAGTTTTTTATTTTTTTGATTTTCTGATTATTCTGGCCAGGATTTTAGAAACAAATATGAAAATATTGTATTGTCACGGGTTCTTTACAAGTATACGAAGTTTCAAGTTGATCCAATGTTTCTAAGTTGGTGAATATCGTGTTCAAAATTTCCGTTACAGAAATACAAAGACACGTTTTTTGATGTTCTGATGATTCTGGCCAGGATTTTAGAAAATAAATATGAAATTATTGTATTGTCACGGGTCCTTTATACGTATACAAAGTTTCAAGTCGATCCAATGTTTCTAAATGGGTGAAAATCGTGTTAAAAAATTTCGTTACATGGATACAAAGACACTTTTTTTTATTTTCTGATGAATCTGGCCATGATTTTAGAAACAAAATATGAAATTATTGTATTGTCACGGGTATTTTACAAGTATAAAAAGTTTCAAGTCGATCCAATGATTTTAAGTGGGTGAAAATCGCGTTGAAAGATTCCGTTACATAGATAGATAAATAGATGGATGGATGGATGGATAGATAGATAGATAGATAGATAGATAGATAGATAGATAGATAGATAGATAGATAGATAGATAGATAGATAGATAGATAGATAGATAGATAGATAGATAGATAGATAGATAGATAGATAGATAGATAGATAGATAGATAGATAGATAGATAGATAGATAGATAGATAGATAGATAGATAGATAGATAGATAGATAGATAGATAGATAGATAGATAGATAGATAGATAGATAGATAGATAGATAGATAGATAGATAGATAGATAGATAGATAGATAGATAGATAGATAGATAGATAGATAGATAGATAGATAGATAGATAGATAGATAGATAGATAGATAGATAGATAGATAGATAGATAGATAGATAGATAGATAGATAGATAGATAGATAGATAGATAGATAGATAGATAGATAGATAGATAGATAGATAGATAGATAGATAGATAGATAGATAGATAGATAGATAGATAGATAGATAGATAGATAGATAGATAGATAGATAGATAGATAGATAGATAGATAGATAGATAGATAGATAGATAGATAGATAGATAGATAGATAGATAGATAGATAGATAGATAGATAGATAGATAGATAGATAGATAGATAGATAGATAGATAGATAGATAGATAGATAGATAGATAGATAGATAGATAGATAGATAGATAGATAGATAGATAGATAGATAGATAGATAGATAGATAGATAGATAGATAGATAGATAGATAGATGCATAGATAGATGCATAGATAGATACATAGATAGATACATAGATAGATACATAGATAGATAGATAGATAGATAGATAGATAGATAGATAGATAGATAGATAGATAGATAGATAGATAGATAGATAGATAGGTAGATAGATAGATACAGGTCAAGCTAATATAAAGCGTGTAAAAATGTGTGCAGTTTCTTTTGTAAAAGGGATTTACAAGACAAAGTTATTGTGCGCGATATCTCACAATGCCAGGACAGTCTCGGACAATAGATAAGAGGTTCTCACTCTGGACGCGCTGAGGAAGCGTTTCCACGTCCATTAAGGCTGGAAACATGGTCGCAAAAATGGGAATCATCTTTGGCGGTGAAATAATTATACCGACAATGAAAGTCATTAAACTTGAGATAAGGTACGATTTGACAACCCTGGGGAATGGAAGAGGTTGTGCGAATGATCTGAGATGCGAGTATGGGCGTACAGCACCCAAATGTAACACTACCCCCCCCCCGACAGCACAGAGGGACAATCAAAATAGATGTAACATTTTTTTCATTTGTCAAAACTCGATGGCAGAATTGTAGGGGGAGTCGGGAGAATTACTCCAAGAGAATAAGAAGATAGTTGTTGAAGCAAGGAGATGCACTATCTCCTCTACTATTTAATTTTGTACTAGAGCATGCCATCAAATCTTTAGAGGATGAAGAAGGCCTACAACTCAATGGTATTAATAAGCTGTTAGTTTATGCTGATGATGTAGTACCACTGGCCGATAGCGAGGAGATACTAAAGGCCAACACGCACACACTACTGAGTAACACTAAGAAATTAGGACTGGAAGTAAATATCAATAAAACTAAATATATGGTCACACATAAAAATACATTATATAATGGAAATGGACAGCTAATGACAAATGAGGGATATTTTGAGGAAGTGGCTGAATTCAAATACCTAGGAACAATAATCACAAACAGGAATGAGATGCACAAGGAAATTAAACATAGGCTCAATTCGGGAAATGCATGTTATTATGCATTACAGAGACGCTTGATGTCCCAACTCCTTTCAAAAAACGTTAAACTGAAAATATATAAAACTATTATCTTACCAGTTATATTATATGGATGCGAAACATGGACTCTTACTTTAAGGCAGGAAAGGAGATAACGAGTATTTGAGAATAAAGTTCTTAGGAAAATTTTTGGACCAAAGAGAGATGAATGGAGAAGACTGCATAACAGTGAGTTACATGGTCTTTATAGGAAGCCAGATATAATGAGAACAGTTAAGTCCCGTAGACTGCGATGGGCAGGACATGTGACACGAATGGGGAATGAAAGACATGTATGGAAGATTCTTGTAGGAAAACCAGAGGGAAAACGCCCAGTTGGTAGACCAAGAATGAGGTGGGAGAATAAGATTAACTATGATTTGAGGGAAGTAGGTTATACAGGGGATGATTGGAAAACATTGGCTCAGGATAGGGATATATGGAGAACTTACGTCCGTGCGGCCATGAACAAACGGGTTCGATAGTGCCAGTGAGTTAGTGATTTAGTTGTGGGAGTATTGAACATTACTATGTCCGCAGTGAAGCAGGGCGCCGCAACCTATAAAAAACGAGTAGGCCCGATTCGATAAGGGCGCGTCGAAGTGTATAATTATTAGTGTGTCCAAGGTCAAGAAGGGTGCGACTTGTAAAATTTCTAAGTCGGAATACAGGACTCAATTTGTTATATATTTGCGCACCAATAGCAAAGACAACTTGCATACATCCGTGCTCTACCTGTTGGGATAAGCATTGTTAAACATAGGGAGAATTACTGTCAGGGGAATATCTGTGCGAAACAGTGAGAGTGCAAGTGAAACGTATTAAAGATTACTTTAAAACCTCGGTACCCGAGGAACTTGAACCGGGAAAATTGGTCGCGTCGTAATAGGCTTACGAACAAGAGCGGTGACATAATAGGCTACGGCTCTACCCACATGCTGCCTACAGCATTAAAAAAGTAGTCGGAGTTCCGTCTAAGTGTATTCACAGAGTCGTAATAAATTGGAACTTTGTTGTCACGCTTGCAATTGTCTTATAGTGTTTTTCCTAAGGCCTAATATTCCTCCCGTGTACCGAGATAAGACCTCTGCTCTCACCCACTGAACCCAACTAGTAAGGAGCACATACAGTCCATATACCAACATCCCCTTCATTTTAAAGAATGTTTAAAATTACTTCCCATTTTATAGGATCTATCATGTATTACCGTTCAAACTTTCTTTACCTCATAGATCCAATATTGGTTCTATTATTTTTAATTAAAACATGGAACTCTTGTGATAACGGCGAATTGATGGGGACTTATTTGTCAAGAAAGGGTCAATAGTTTGTGAATCCATACGTAGGCTACATACATGCATATATAGGGCCTATATGTAGCAACTGTGATCCTAAGGTAAACAATGCATGTATAAATATGTAATAGTGCATGCTCTAAAAGTGAATAATATTAAAGAATACATGCATTCCCACGCATATACGCCATGTACACATATATGCAGTCACATATATACTTACTTACTCACTGGCACTATCGAACCCGTAGGTTCATGGCCGCACGGACATAAGCTCTCCATATATCCCTATCCTGAGCTAATGCTTTCCAATCATTCCCTGTATAATCTACTTCCCTCAAATCATAGTTAATGTTATTTGAAGAGAAAAATTATACGCTCAGACCGGGACTTGAACCCGGGACCCTTGGTTCTCTAGACCAAGTGCTCTACCAACTGAGCTACCTGAGCAAGTACCGATCTAAACGCAAATCTTTCTCTATATACATTGTATTCCCATCCACCAAATGCTGTGAAGCCATGCTTCTATCTTGCATTTGGTGGATGGGAATACAATGTATATAGAGAAAGATTTGCGTTTAGATCGGTACTTGCTCAGGTAGCTCAGTTGGTAGAGCACTTGGTCTAGAGAACCAAGGGTCCCGGGTTCAAGTCCCGGTCTGAGCGTATAATTTTTCTCTTCAAATATGATTTATCCATCATTGAGATGTACGAAATCAATAATAATAGTTAATGTTGTTCTCCCACCTCATTCTTGGTCTACCAACTGGGCGTTTTCCTTCTGGCTTTCCTACAAGAAGTTTCCATGCACGTCTTTCATTCCCCATACGCGCAACATGTCCTGCCCATCACAGTCTACGGGACTTAACTGTTCTTATTATATCTGGCTTCCTATAAAGACCGTGTAGTTCATTGTTATGTAGTCTTCTCCATTCACCTGTCTGTTCATCTCTCTTTGGTCCAAAAATTTTCCTAAGAACTTTATTCTCAAATACTCGTAATCTCCTTTCCTCCCTTAAAGTAAGAGTCCATGTTTCGCACCCATATAATATAACTGGTAGAATAATAGTTTTATATATTTTCAGCTTAACGTTTTTTGAAAGGAGTTGGGACATCAAAAGTCTCTGCAATGCATAATAGCATGCATTTCCAGAATTGAGCCTATGTTTAATTTCTTTGTGCATCTCATTCCTATTTGTGATTATTGTTCCTAGGTATTTGAATTCAGCCAATTCCTCAAAATTTCCCTCATTTGTCATTAGCTGTCCATTTCCATTATATAATGTATATACAGTAATATAATGTACGGTTAAAAACTATAATATAGTTACCTTGTAGGTCCGTCTCCCCAACTTAAGTTCTTTTAAAACTCTGTAGGCCTTTCGGGACTAGTCCCATCATCAGCAGAATGCATTAGGTCCGTTCTTGTTGACCCTTGTTGAAGCACTGACTTTTGGTTGTGAGAATTTTGTACAGAGGATTGTGTGGATTAGGTGTGTATTCATTGAGAATCAGGTTGCTGTTGATTTCTCTTAGGATTGCGATTTCCTCCAGTATATTTATTCTCATTGGAATGTTTTCTCTATGTACTATTGTGAGGGTGTTATCGATGTTATGCATATGGTGTCCAGCTTGAATTACATGTTTTGCGTAACAAATACACACCTCAAAGAACTAATTACTAAATTCAACATAAAATTATTCACAAGATATGTAGATGACGTATTAATTATTTATGACAGCGAAAATAGAAAAGACAAAGGAATCTCTCAAGATTTAAATAACATGCACAACAAAATCATCTATGATCCCTATTAGGTTCGTCTTCCGGGCATATAGGCCGTGGTCCAGTCGTTCTTCTACTCGACGTTTCGTCTACTGCTGCGGTAGACATCTTCAGGAGATACTGCGTGCTCTCTGTGAACTCCTCAACAGTCGGCTGCAGACTGGCTGGTCGTTGGAAACTCCCTCCCTATTTATAGGCACGCCCCTGGTGGAGAGGCGGTTTTCTGCGCGGTCCGTGTTGCGTGCTGTTTTGTCCAGGCTGTCGCTAGCAGAAGTCATAGGCTTCGTTGTCGTATTGTGCAGTGCCGTGATCCAGATTTTGTTTATCTTCATGGTTTCTTCTTTTTTGTTAAAGGAATTTTTGTGTTTATATATTTCAATGGCTTCTCTGTACAGTCTGGTGTAATAATGTGATGTTTGGGACAATACCTGTGTTTCTTCGAATCTTATTATATGTCTTGGTTGTTCATCCAGTGTTCCGCTACGGCTGATTTTTCCTTTTGTTTTAGTCTGCAATGCCTCTTGTGTTCTTGCAATCTTGTGGTAACCATTCTTTTTGTTGTGCCGATATAAACCTGTCCACAACTGCAAGGGATGCGATATATACCGGCAGTACTTAACGGATCTCTTGTATCTTTGGCTGGGCGCAGTATATTGCTGATTTTTTGTGTTGGCTTGTAGGTTGTAGATATGTTATATTTATTTAATATTCGACCAATTCTCTCCGTTATAGTCTTGATATATGGTAGGTACACCTTACCCTTAGCCTCCTCCTTGTTCCCGTTTTCGGATTTGTATTTATTGGGATTTAAGGCTCGGCGAAAATCTGTTTTGCTGTATCCATTGGATTGAAACGCTGCTTGGAGATGATTAATTTCTTCTTGTAGATACTGTGGTTCCGAAATCCTTTTGGCTCGTTCCACCAGGGTTTTAATTACTCCGCGTTTTTGTCTGGGATGATGGTTGGACTGCTTATGCAGGTATCTGTCTGTGTGAGTCTTTTTCCTGCATACCTTGTGTCCAAGTGTCATGTCTTGGTTTCGAATTACTAAAACATCCAAAAACGGTAGACTGTTGTTCTCTTCTCTTTCCAGGGTGAATTGGATGCTGGGACAAATACCATTTAAATGTTGCCTGAAGTTATCAAGTTCTTCTTCACCATGCTCCCAAATGACGAATGTGTCGTCCACATATCTCAGCCACACTGAAGGTCTTAATGTAGCATTCTCCAAGGCCTGTTTTTCAAATTGTTCCATGTAAAAATTGGCTATTACGGGGCTTAATGGACTTCCCATGGCCACGCCATCTATTTGCTCGTAGAATATTCCTCCCCATTGGAAATACGTTTCTGTGAGGCATATGTTATACAGCGCTACTATGTCTGGGGGAAAGAGTTCTTGCAAGTATGTCATAGTGTCTGGGATAGGTATCTTAGTAAATAAAGAAACCACGTCGAAGCTTATTATTTTATCGTTTGGCTTGAGTTTCAGAGCGTCTATTTTTTCTATGAAGTGCGCAGAGTTTTTTACAAACGTGTCAGTTTTTCCAATATACGGTTTCAATAGTGAGGCGAGAAACTTGGCGAGTTCATATGTAGGTGATCCAATGGCCGAAACAATAGGTCTGAGTGGTGTTCCTTCCTTGTGTATCTTTGGTAATCCATACAATCTTGGTGGCAGTGCTTCTGATTTGTACAATCCTCGTTTAGTGTCTTCATCAAGTGTGGAGCTCTTGATAAGTTTATTGGATTTACGTAGAACTCTTGCTGTAGGATCAGTTTTAAGAATCTTGTATGTCTCTGGATCTAAAAGCTGTTGCATTTTCTGGTTGTATTGCTCTGTTTCCATGATGACGGTGGCATTTCCTTTATCTGCAGGAAGAACGATGATGTCTTTGTCTTCGTTTAGATTATGTAAAGCTACTTTTTCTTTTCGTGATAAATTACTCACCGGTGGTTTGGTTTTACGGAGAATGCGAGACACTTCGCCCCTTATTTCCTCACTCTGATGAATAGGCAGCTGCCTTATTCCGGCTTCTACATTGGCTATGATGTCTTCAATAGGTACTGTTTTAGGTGTTACAGCAAAATTTCCTCCTTTGGCAAGTACCGATATTTCTTCTTCGTTGAGTTGCCGGTCTGTCAAATTTACTACCGCTCTTGAGTTGGGTGGTTTATTTCTGTTTTCTTGATGATTTTTTATGTATTTTTGTTTCTGTCGTTCCGTGTTTTTTTCTTTCTATGGTTCGGCAAAAGCTGTGGTATGTGATGTTGTCCACCTTCTCCCAGTCTCTCTTACTGAGAATATTGCTAATCTTCAGATGTAAGTAAAAAAGTTCTTGATCATTCATCCCTAGGGTTCGTCTAGTATCATGAATTCGTTCTCTAAGAAGAGCCCGTTCCGTTCGTCCATATATCCTCTTAGCCTTTGTCGTTTTGAAGATTTGTTTGCATCGTAGAAATTGAGGGATAGTTCCCGTGTCTCTGCACCGTAGAAGAAAGCTTAAATTGCACAGAAAACGTCCTTTTTTCTTTCTTAATTCTTCAAATTTCCGAATAGAAAGAAATACATCCTTCCCGTAGAGGTTGCTTATGTATAACTGTAGGCTTTCACGGCCGGCGTCTTGATCCCTATTAGGTTCGTCTTCCGGGCATATAGGCCGTGGTCCAGTCGTTCTTCTACTCGACGTTTCGTCTACTGCTGCGGTAGACATCTTCAGGAGATACTGCGTGCTCTCTGTGAACTCCTCAACAGTCGGCTGCAGACTTAAAGCCTGCAGTTATACATAAGCAACCTCTACGGGAAGGATGTATTTCTTTCTATTCGGAAATTTGAAGAATTAAGAAAGAAAAAAGGACGTTTTCTGTGCAATTTAAGCTTTCTTCTACGGTGCAGAGACACGGGAACTATCCCTCAATTTCTACGATGCAAACAAATCTTCAAAACGACAAAGGGTAAGGTGTACCTACCATATATCAAGACTATAACGGAAGAATTGGTCGAATATTAAATAAATATAACATATCTACAACCTACAAGCCAACACAAAAAATCAGCAATATACTGCGCCCAGCCAAAGATACAAGAGATCCGTTAAGTACTGCCGGTATATATCGCATCCCTTGCAGTTGTGGACAGGTTTATATCGGCACAACAAAAAGAATGGTTACCACAAGATTGCAAGAACACAAGAGGCATTGCAGACTAAAACAAAAGGAAAAATCAGCCGTAGCGGAAACACTGGATGAACAACCAAGAACATATAATAAGATTCGAAGAAACACAGGTATTGTCCCAAACATCACATTATTACACCAGACTGTACAGAGAAGCCATTGAAATATATAAACACAAAAATTCCTTTAACAAAAAAAGAAGAAACCATGAAGATAAAACAAAATCTGGATCACGGCACTGCACAATACGACAACGAAGCCTATGACTTCTGCTAGCGACAGCCTGGACAAAACAGCACGCAACACGGACCGCGCAGAAAACCGCCTCTCCACCAGGGGCGTGCCTATAAATAGGGAGGGAGTTTCCAACGACCAGCCAGTCTGCAGCCGACTGTTGAGGAGTTCACAGAGAGCACGCAGTATCTCCTGAAGATGTCTACCGCAGCAGTAGACGAAACGTCGAGTAGAAGAACGACTGGACCACGGCCTATATGCCCGGAAGACGAACCTAATAGGGATCAAGACGCCGGCCGTGAAAGCCTACAGTTATACAAAATCATCTATACTGATGAAACAGAAATCAACAACAGTATAAACTATTTGGACCTAACACTAACAAAAAACTTCACCAAAAACAAAATAGAAATTGGCATTTATCGAAAACCGACAAGCAACACACTAGCCATAAACAATAAATCGAGACATCCTTTTCAACATAAAATAAGTACATTCAAAAGACTAATAAATAGGATGTTAAAACTCCCTCTAAATAAAGACAATTATAATAAAGAATTAAATTACATCAAACACATGGCAAAAATTAACGGCTACAACAAACAAATAATAAATAGCATTATAAATAAACAAAAAAGAAAAAACACATTACCAACATAACCAAACTTGAAATAGAATCCAATGACAAATGGATAACTCTCACGTACACTGGTAAAGAAACATTAAAATTGGCCAACACACTAAAAAAGCTCGATAAGAATATTAATATAGCCTACAGAACTGACAACAAACAAAACAATTTAATAAACAACAACATCGAAGAAATAGATGAATTCGACAATAAAGGCATCTACAAATTAACATGTACAGACTGCAATAAGTTCTACATTGGGAAAACTAACAGAAGCTTCAACATTAGATTCAAGGAACATTTCAGAGATTTCGTTTACAATGGAGGAAAATCAAGTTACGCAAAACATGTAATTCAAGCTGGACACCATATGCATAAAACATCGATAACACCCTCACAATAATACATAGAGAAAACATTCCAATGAGAATTAATATACTGGAGGAAATCGCAATCCTAAGAGAAATCAACAGCAACCTGATTCTCAATGAATACACACCTAATCCACACAATCCTCTGTACAAAATTCTCACAACCAAGTCAGTGCTTCAACAAGGGTCAACAAGAACGGACCTAATGCATTCTGCTGATGATGGGACTAGTCCCGAAAGGCCTACAGAGTTTTAAAAGAACTTAAGTTGAGGTGACGGACCTACAAGGTAATAATTATATTATAGTTTTTAACCGTACATTATATTACTGTGAACTAATACCTCAACGGAAAATCACCATGAATTTTACATATATACATTTAAATTAATTATTCATCTTTTTAACTATATTATTCAAAAACAAATACTGATAGGCCTACAAGTACAAATTGGATAGATAAATAAATAAATTGAACATAGGCTTAATTATGGAAACATATGCTATTATGCATAAACATCATCATCATATTTTTCTTCAAGGTATGGGTCAGTTGACCCGTTCCGCTCCCCGCTGCACAGTATGCTACAGATGCTACAGGTCGTCCTCCCAACGTCGTTAAAAAACGTTAAACTGAAAATATATAAAACAGTTATTCTCCTAGTTATATTATGTGGATACGAAAAATTAGCTTTTATTTTATGAAAGGAGAATAGGCATATATTACGAGTATTTTTAGAATAAAGTTCTTAGGAACTAAAATGAAAATTTATAAGAGCATAATACAGAATATTTTGTCATATGGAAGCGAAACTTGGTCTTTGGCGGAATTACAAAAGAATAAAATTAGAACAGTTGAATTCGATTATTTTAGAAGAAGCCTCCAAAAAACAAGACAGGATAAAATAAGAAATGAATTCCTTTGGAGAGAAATGAAGGTCACCACATCTGTTGTTAAGAGGATTGAAAATCAAACGCTTAAATGGTATGGCCATGTACAAAGAATGGAAAATGAAAGATGGCCAAAAAATATATACCAATGGTCACCCCCTGGAAGAAATAAACGTGGTAGACCAAGATGGAAATGGAAAACCTACGTCAGAACAAAAATGGAGGATAGGAATTTGGAAGAGGGAGATTGTAATGATAGAGATAAATGGAAACTGAAGACGGCAAACCTATAAGTGGGGGAAAAGCCGAAGAAGAAGAATAAGAAGGAACACTTTTTGACTAAATACAGAGATGAACATAGAGGTGAATTGACAAGACTACATAACAGTGGACTACATGACTATTATGGGAAGTCCATATAATAACAACAGTTAAGTCTCATAGACTTTGATATGTTGTACGGAGAACAAATGGGTAATAAACGAGGGACATGGAAACTTTTTTTTAGGATAACCAAAGAGAGTGAGCCCATTAGTTAAGTCTAGAATTAGCTAGAAGAGTAATATAAACCACGTTCTGAAGGAGGTTCATTATACAGTAGTTGATAGGAAAATATTACCTCAGAATAGGTATTACCTCAGAATAGGAACGTATAGAGAACTGATTTCCGGCCGACCATACAACTACAGTTTCAATAGTGCCAGTGAGTTAGTTATATAGATAGGCCTATACATACATAAGGACTTTATTAGACTAAAAGTAAGATACATACAATGTTGTTTACAAATATGGGCCACATGGGCAGTAAGCCGTACGTGCTGCTGATAGTCCGTTACAATAAAGTAATATTTGGTAATAATATACGGTACTTAAAACAAATAAATAATAATTATATTTGAAGAGAAAAATTTTCGCCTAGACCGGGACTCGAACCCGGGACCCTCGGCTTTCCGGGCCAAGTGCTCTACCAACTGAGCTACCGAGGCGAGTTACGATCTAGACGCAAATTTTTTTCTCTTATATACGTTGTAATTCCCTATCACCAAATGCTTTTTGAAACCATTGCTTCTATCTTTGCAAATGGCGGCTTCTTAGTTAAGAAGACATTTATTGGGAATTTAACATTACTTTATAAAGCTAGTAAGGCTTCTAATGATGTTTTTATTATTGATTTAACATTTCTCAATGAAAGATAAATTATATTTGAAGAGAAAAATTTGCGTCTAGATCGTAACTCGCCTCGGTAGCTCAGTTGGTAGAGCACTTGGCCCGGAAAGCCAAGGGTCCCGGGTTCGAGTCCCGGTCTAGGCGAAAATTTTTCTCTTCAAATATAATTTATCTTTCATTGAGAAATGTTAAATCAATAATAAAAACATCATTAGAAGCCTTACTAGCTTTATAAAGTAATGTTAAATTCCCAATAAATGTCTTCTTAACTAAGAAGCCGCCATTTGCAAAGACAGAAGCAATGGGTTCAAAAAGCATTTGGTGATAGGGAATTACAACGTATATAAGAGAAAAATTTGCGTCTAGATCGTAACTCGCCTCGGTAGCTCAGTTGGTAGAGCACTTGGCCCGGAAAGCCAAGGGTCCCGGGTTCGAGTCCCGGTCTAGGCGAAAATTTTTCTCTTCAAATATAATTTATCTTTCATTGAGAAATATTAAATCAATAATAAAAACATCATTAGAAGCCTTACTAGCTTTATAAAGTAATGTTAAATTCCCAATAAATGTCTTCTTAACTAAGAAGCCGCCATTTGCAAAGATAGAAGCAATGGTTTCAAAAAGCATTTGGTGATAGGGAATTACAACGTATATAAGAGAAAAATTTGCGTCTAGATCGTAACTCGCCTCGGTAGCTCAGTTGGTAGAGCACTTGACCCGGAAAGCCAAGGGTCCCGGTTTCGAGTCCCGGTCTAGGCGAAAATTTTTCTCTTCAAATATAATTTATCTTTCATTGAGAAATGTTAAATCAATAATAAAAACATCATTAGAAGCCTTACTAGCTTTATAAAGTAATGTTAAATTCCCAATAAATGTCTTCTTAACTAAGAAGCCGCCATTTGCAAAGATAGAAGCAATGGTTTCAAAAAGCATTTGGTGATAGGGAATTACAACGTATATAAGAGAAAAATTTGCGTCTAGATCGTAACTCGCCTCGGTAGCTCAGTTGGTAGAGCACTTGACCCGGAAAGCCAAGGGTCCCGGTTTCGAGTCCCGGTCTAGGCGAAAATTTTTCTCTTCAAATATAATTTATCTTTCATTGAGAAATGTTAAATCAATAATAAAAACATCATTAGAAGCCTTACTAGCTTTATAAAGTAATGTTAAATTCCCAATAAATGTCTTCTTAACTAAGAAGCCGCCATTTGCATAGATAGAAGCAATGGTTTCAAAAAGCATTTGGTGATAGGGAATTACAACGTACATAAGAGAAAAAAAATTGCGTCTAGATCGTAACTCGCCTCGGTAGCTCAGTTGGTAGAGGACTTGGCCCGGAAAGCCAAGGGTCCCGGGTTCGAGTCCCGGTCTAGGCGAAAATTTTTCTCTTCAAATATAATTTATCTTTCATTGAGAAATGTTAAATCAATAATAAAAACATCATTAGAAGCCTTACTAGCTTTATAAACTAATGTTAAATTCCCAATAAATGTCTTCTTAACTAAGAAGCCGCCATTTGCATAGATAGAAGCAATGGTTTCAAAAAGCATTTGGTGATAGGGAATTACAACGTATATAAGAGAAAAAAAATTGCGTCTAGATCGTAACTCGCCTCGGTAGCTCAGTTGGTAGAGCACTTGGCCCGGAAAGCCAAGGGTCCCGGGTTCGAGTCCCGGTCTAGGCGAAAATTTTTCTCTTCAAATATAATTTATCTTTCATTGAGAAATGTTAAATCAATAATAAAAAAAATAAATAATAGTTTTAAAAAAACTAAAACAACACGCTTTATTAGAAAAACGAACTAAAAAATGAAAAATAGTTTTAATTTCCAACACGCTTGGGATAAAATTAAAGTGGTCAACAAAAAAATATCATCTCCAACACATATAGATTAAAACTAGAGTTATCTACAAAAAGAAAATAATTTTATCCTTAAAAGCGTGGGGTGCTCTTTATCAATATATATATTTGATAATAAACATATATTGGTAAACGTAAAGCCTCTAAGAAGAAAATGTAAAAATCATGAAAAGCACCCCACGCTTTTGAAGGTAAAATTATTTTATTTTTGTTGATAACTCTAGTTTTATTCTATATGTGTTACTTACTTACTCACTGGCACTATCGAACCCGTCGGTTCATTGCCGCGCGGACATAATCTCTCCATACATCCCTATCCTGAGCTAATGCTTTCCAATCATTCCCTGTATAATCTACTTCCCTCAAATCATAGTTAATGTTATTCTCCCACCATTCTTGGTCTCTGGCTTTCCTACAAGAAGCTTCAATGCAAGTCTTTCATTCCCCATACGTGTTACATGTCCTGCCCATCGCAGTCTACGAGACTTAACTATTCTTATTATATCTGGCTTTCTATAAAGACCATGTAGTTCATTGTTAAGTAGTCTTCTCCATTCACCTGTCTGTTCATCTCTCTTTGGTCCAACATTTTTCCTAAGTACCTTATTCTCGAATACTCGTAATCTCCTTTCCTCCCTTAAAGCAAGAGTCCATGTTTCGCACCCATATAATATAACTGGTAGAATAACAGTTTTATATATTTTCAGTTTAACGTTTTTTGAAAGGAGTTGGGACATCAAGAGTCTCTGCAATGCATAATAGCACGCATTTCCAGAATTGAGCCTATGTTTAATTTCTCTGTGCATCTTTTCCTATTTGTGATTATTGTTCCTAGGTATTTGAATTCAGCCACTTCCTCAAACTTTCCCTCATTTGTCATTAGCTGTCGATTCTATATGTGTTAGAGATGATTTTTTTGTTGACCACTTTAATTTTATCCCAAGCGTGTTGGAAATTAAAATTATTTTTCATTTTTTAGTTCGTTTTTCTAATAAAGCGTGTTGGTTTAGTTTTTAAAACTATTATTTATTTTTTATTTTTCAGTTTTAATATTTTACAGAATAAAATAAAAATGTAAATATCTTTAAATTCGATACTATTGTAGGATGACCTAAAAGTAATACTCTTCTAAAAAATCTCCCAGCCGGATTGACCCAGCGACCTAAGCATTACTGAAATTATATACCAACTTAGCTCTTACAAAGATTGACTAAAAAGTCGATAAGTCCGCAACCTATTATACCAGTTTTCATTTTTTTTTTATTTTCTGATTATTCTGGCCAGGATTTTAGAAACAAAATATGAAATCATTGTATTGTCACGGGTCCTTTACAAGTATACAAAGTTTCAAGTCGGTCCAATGTTTCTATGTGGCTGAAAATCGTGTTCATAGATTCCGTTACATAGATACAAAGACACTGTTTTTATTTTGTGATGATTCTGGCCAGGATTTTAGAACGTAAATATCAAATTATTGTATTGTGACGGGTCCTTTTCAAGTATACAAAGTTTCATGTTGATCCAATGTTTCTACGTTGGTCAAAATCGTGTTCAAAAATTAGATAACAATAAAATTACATTATACATTAACTTGATTATGTAGAATTATTAAGAATTAATGGTATTGCAATTTGTTAACATATTTATTTATTCATGAATGAGTGTTGTTCTTATTTTCCGCGTTCTGTCCACATATTTACCCAAGTTTATCCAATTTTCTGGGTTTACCAATAACTCTTAACATGCCAATCTTTCACGAGCTGAATTTAGAAATCTTTTCCGTAACAACTGACGTCTCCAACATTCCAAATCGTTACAGACATAGGTATAAGTAAACATGTGAGTCATGGTCCAGCTTTAGGTAAAGTCGATGAAGTTTGAAAACACGTATCCTCTATCGTAGCAAACAAATGAGATATTTTAAAAAATATACTCAATTTATAAAGAACTATAAAGTTGAATGTGGATAATAGAAGTATGGGAGTTGAGGCTTAATCGTTATAATATGCTGCCAAGTGCAAACACACCATCTTGGAGCTCACAGAAAAAGATTCATGTAGTTCACATTTTAATGTGATGTTAAGATAAGAAGCTAGGAACACCATTAAAACGTAGAGCGCGATTTGATCGTCATTTTGTTGATGAGATTTTAAACATTTTCTCTCACAAATAGGAACATAGGTGTAATGACGCGTACAAAGTGAAAATTCAAGTAAGGTGGCAGAATTTCTATTTCAAGATAAGAAGATTTTCACAAATTTACTTTTAGTGGAAACATCAAACCTTTTAAACTAAAAGTTGAATGTAAAATTAGCACAAGTGTATGTATGGCCCAGTAAATGCGACAAGATAGATTTAAACTTATAATAAATTCAGAGTAGGCCACTAAATAATAATAATAATAATAATAATAATAATAATAATAATATAATAATAATAATAATAACAGTAATAGGAAATAATTTTAAAAAGCCGTCACACAGGAATTGCGTAAACTAAGCGAATTGATCAGCAAATTGAATTTATTGTCCCATGTGGGTAGCCTATATAATTAGCCTATATTTATTTTGTAAAATTGGAGAAACTTTATTTCTGATCACTGTGTACTTAAAAGTTTCGGACTTTAGTGAAAAAATGAAAGGGATAGTTGATTATAATATTTATCAGTATCTCCAAATTTACTACAGTTCCCGAAATATAAATTGTACGCCTTTATAACTAGTTCTGCGCTGAGATTTTATACAATACTCTCCACATACGTAACATAATACATTAGGAGAATTCATACAGCGGTGAAACATTGGAAAATTATAAAAACATTAAATCTTACATATTAAAATATATTATAGTAGATTGTTTTAATTCCATATCTTTATAATGATACACAATAATGCAGATATCGACACTTCACAATCACTATGATATAATGAAAGACGAACTGCACAGAACGAGGTATTACAAGCCATTACTTCACGCATTTGACAGTGGTGGCAATCAGGAAATTTTGTATACCTGTGTATTCCTGAGGGTTTAACAATCCCTAAGAGTAATAAAACAGCGCAAAAAAAAAGAAGAGTGACTAGTTTGAGAGACAATAGCGCCTGCGACTCTCATGGAAACGATCACCTCTGCTAAAGGTTGTCGTCGAAATATCTGACTCCTCTTAAGGTGATTGGAAAGAACTAATATCACTTTCGTCTTCTGCGAATCTGAAAACATAGTTATTGATACATTTAGAGCCTGCGAGTAATTGTTTGTTGTTGTGTGTTATCATATCAATTTACAAGAAAGGAAATAAAAAATATCATTACTTTCAATTTCGTAAAATATTGTATCAAATGTATTAGTATCCAGACTTACTCCCTATTTTGACGAGGTAACAGATGATCATCAATGTGTTTTCATAAGAAACAGGTGTAAACTATGTTTGGTATAAGTCATATTTTAGAAAATAAATGGAAATATAATGGCAATACATGTTATCTACATAGAATTCAGATTATCATAGGATAATAATTAGAAAGAAGAATTTATATATTACCCTAGGGTTTTTCAGAATTCCTAAAAGTTAGACTTGCTCGAATGTGACCGAATGGTTCAAACAGGTGGATCCGGATAGGCAAATACTATTCAGATACTTTTGAAATTTACAACGGATTAAAGAAAGGAGATTCACTATCTTCTCCACTATTCAATTTTGTAGTAGAGAACGCCACCAAACCTTTAGGAGAGAAGGAAGGCATACTACTCGATGGTATTAATAGTCTATTCGAATATGGCGATGATATCGTATTATTAGGTGACAGGTTTGAGATAAAGAGGGTTAATGAGCACATTCTACGTAAAACTAAGAAATTGGGGCTGAAAATATATATTAGTAATATCCTCAACTCGTGTCCAACTCAGGGTTGGGTGGAGAGATGAGATGAGATGACACTCATATAGAGGTCTGTGAATGACAAGGATGCCTGCCGACCACGTCTGACGCAACATCACAGGGGCAGATGATTGAAATGCAACGAAATGGTTGAGATGAGTGTGGAGAAATTATGGAATTAAATTGTGGCAGGGAAAAACGGAAGAAACCCCAGAAAAACCTGCTCAAGCTCCGTTTCGTCCACCACGAAACCCACATGGAGTGACCGAGACCAGCGGTGAAAGGCAAGCATCTAACCGCATGCGCCACGGGGCCGCCTTGAAAATAAATACTAATAACAATAAATATATGGTCAGACGTATAAATGTATATTGTAAATGAAATGGACTGTTAATGAAAAATGAGGCATACTTTGAAGAATAAACTGAATTAACACAATTATTACAAATAGGAATGAGGCCCTCAAAGATATTAAACACAGGAAATTCATGGTATTTTGTGTCACAGGTATTTTTGTCATCCCTACTTTTCTCTAAAAATTAAACTGAAAGAATATAAAACGGTTATTCTCCCAGTTATACCACATGGATGGAAAGCATGGACCCTTACTTTAACATAGGAGAAGAGATTACGAGAATTTAAGAATAAATATTTTAGGAAAATTTTTAGACCTAAGAGTGATGAAGAGACAGCTGAATAGAGAAGACTGCATTAACAGTCAGGTACATCATCTTTGTGGGAATCCAGACGTAATATGAACAGTGAAATCTCGTAGAATACGATGAGCAGGACATGTGACACGTACTGGAGAGTGATAGGGGATCATGGAAACTCCTTTTAGGAAAACCAGAGGTAAAGTACCCAATAGGTAGGCCAAGAAGGAGGCGGGAGAATAATATTAACCGTGATTTGAGATAAGTAAATTATTCAGGAGAAGTTTGAAAATCAATACCTCAGGATGGGGATGTATGGAGAAAATATGTTCGTTGGGTTGTAAACTCCAGAATGTTAATAATTAACAACACAGTCTAACTAACTAACTCACTGGTACTATAGAACCCTAGGTTCATGGCAGCGCGGACATAAGCTCTCCACATATCCCTATCATGAGCTAATGTTTTCCAATCGTTTTCCCTGTATAATCTAATTCCTTAAAATCATAGTTAATGTTATTCTCCCATCTCATTCTTGGTCTACCAAGTGGGTGTATTCACTCTGGTTTTTCTACAGGAAGCTTCCATGCACGTCTTTCATTCCCCATTCGTGCCATATTTCCTGCCCATCGCAGTCTACGGTACTTAACTGCTCTTATTATATCTGGCTTCCTATGAAGACCATGTAGTTTACTGTTATGTAAGTCTTCTCCATTCATCTGTATTTGGTCCAAACGTTTTCCTAAGAACTTTTGTTTCTCAAATACTCGTAATCTCATTTCCTCTCTTAAAGTAAGAAACCAGGTTTCGCACCCATATAATATAACTGTTAGAATAACAGTTGTATTATGTATTTTAGTTTAACGTATTTTGAAAGGAGTTGGGACGTCAACATACCCCTTAATGCACAATAGTACGTATTTCCAGAAATGAGCCTTTGTTTAATTTCTTTGTGCATCTCATTCCTATTTGTGATGATTGTTCCTAGGTAGAATAAAGTTCTAGGAAAATGTTTGGACCAAAGAGAGATGAATAGACAGGTGAATGGAGAAGACTACAAAACAGTGAACTGCATGATCGTTATAGGAAGCCAGATATAATAAGAACAGTTAAATTTCGGTGATCGAGATGGGCAGAAGATATGGCACGAATGGAGAATGAAAGACGTGCATGAAAGCTTCTTATAAGAAAACCAGAGGGAAATCGCCCAGTTGGTATACCAAGAATGAGGTGGGAGAATAACATTAACTATGATTTGAGGGAGGTAGATAATACAGTGGCTCATTGGAAAACATTAGCTCAGGATAGGGATGTATGGAGAGCTTCTGTCCGCGCGGCCATGAACCTATGGTTTCGGTAGTGCCAATGAGTTAGTTTGTTTAGTTAGTTACGTTCTTAACAACACCGTCTATAAATATTTATTAATTACACAACTCATCTGTCTTGGTGTACTAGTGTTTATCATGCTTGTCCATGTCAGCATGGTTCGTGAATTCTAACAGATCCGCGGGCGGTCAACTTACTTTTATGGCCGTATTTCCATCCTCCATTCATAGGTACGTAAAGCTGTGAAAGGCCTATCGGACACCTTAGTATCTCTTCTTATTCGTATTAATAATTTGTAGGATTTTCATCCTGTTTATTTCCAAAATCACTCCTCGGAGGAAGACGTATTAGATGTGCATCCACTGTCTTTACATCTCTTGGCTGATCTTCCTCTTGTTCTTCTCCCGTCCATTGGTCTACCTTCTTTTTCTCTTTTTTTTTCAAGTTGGTTTGTCTCCCATTCTCTATATGACCTTTCCAATATTTTCGTCTGTCTATAGTAAATTTGCTTATGTCTTGAATATGACATATGTCTCTAATTTTTGTGTTGTGTATCTTATCAACTAATGTTTTCCCCCGAATAGTTCTTAAGATTTTCATTTTACATGTGCTTATTATTTGTTCAGTTTTTGCTATATCAGTCCTGGTTTCTGCACCATATACGATAACTGGTCTAACTATCGTTTTGTATATGCGGATTTTGCTTACTATTGACATGTTAGTTGCGCCAAAATAAATCTTTCATATATCCAAATATTTGTGCTGATTTATCAGCTTGTTTCTTTACTTCTATTATTAAATGTTTAGTGTTTGTTATTAATACACCTAAATAATTAAAATCTCATACGTGTTCTATAATTTATTTTCCTTTCCACTTCTAATTTACATCTTTCTGGTTATTTTGCTATTGTTATCCATTTAGTCTTATTCGTGTTAATTTCCATACTTTATTTTCAGGCATTTATATTAAATTGATGTAAATTTAATGTAGCATAAATAAGATTATTATGTTCAAGACACATTTAGTCGACGAAATAACCAAACAGAAACTGATATTTAAAAAAAAATTATTTCTTCATTAATAGCTTTCGTTCAATCATATTAAATTAATCTTAGAAATCAGTGCAATAGACAATAAATGATGATTTACATTGATGTTACATAAAAATAGATCCGAAACTTTTAATTAATATCAAAGAGATCAATACTGTGGCAGATGGTCGGATGGAAATATATCCGCCTCGCATCGTCTGGTTATCACAAACAGCTAGAAAAATTAGAATTTTCTGCATCACAAATTAAGTAGATACCTTTACGCAGATGTGCCCAAGATCACAACGGCTAGGCTACATTCTTCTTAAAAAAACTTAGATAAAAACAAGTTTCTTCCATTATGTACAATGGCTTCAACTTTGTTCAATTAATTAAATCTGTGGAATGACAAAATCTGTGTCACTGATTACCGGATGTCAGTACATAGGGTCACGTGATATGCGCAACGAAGGTAGGCTTAACTTTAGGCTTTCTTAAATTGTATTTTATGTTGCAATTGTATTTATTTTCCCTTTCTTTCTTTTTTTTTCTCTTTTCGTTTACGCTGTTTTCCTTCTTGTTTTACCTTTCTTTTTTTGTTTACCTTTTTGTTAACTTTCTTTTATTTTATAGACACAAGGACAGGACACACACCCTGACCCAAGGTGGAGATTTAAAATCACCTACCCCGCCAGGAATCGAACCCGGGTCGCCGGAGTGGAAGGTAGGGACACTATAGACTACGCCACGGCGATGGACATGGAGAAATGGTGGAATGAAATTTGTGGCAGGGGAAATGGGAGAAATCCCGAGAAAAACCAGCCCACGCTCCGTATCGTCCACCACAAAAACCCATTTGGAGTGATCGAGACTCGATCTCGGGACCCCAGCTGTGAGAAGCGAGCGTCTAACCGCTTGCGTCACGGAGCCGCACGTTGTTTTGAATTAAATGTACCTAATCTGTTATCGTCTTTAATATGAATGTAATCCGTTTTAGACAAGATAAAAAAAAATATAGGTATAGCCTGAAAATGATGTAGTAAAACACACTAATCTTTATTCCACTGAGTCGAAATAATCAATGCACAATCTTAAGATAGGTAACACTGACCACGTCCATTCCAAATGTTATACCTTCACAAATTTATATTACAATATTGAATTCCTGGAAAATCAGTAAAGACATTAAACTGCATTAAATCGCTTTGTAAAAATAAATACAAATATTTTCAGTTATTACTCTTTTAGGAATTAAAACTATGAGGTATCATTTATTTAAGCAAACATGTATTTCCTCAGTCCCGCGCCGTAGCCGAGTGGTTAAGGTAGGAAGCCTTGGCGCAGAGCTACGGAACTTGCGCTGGTTCGAGTCTCCATGGGGAAGAAATTTTCTCAAGGTATTTCGGCCAGTATGGGACCGGTGCCCACCCAGCATCGTGAGGCAATTGGGTAGCTACAATAAGTAGCGTCTCCAGGTTGAGGAACCAGCTATAACGGCTGGGGGACTCGACATGCTAACCGCATGTCACCCCTACATTGGCTGTTGATCATCTACCTCTGTCATTGACACATGTGGATGTGAAGGGCCAGCAGCCGGCTGGTAAAAGGGCAACCCCTGAAAAGTGGAAAGACCCTCAATCGGAATCGGTTTTTCCTCACCTCATAATCTCGTTTCTCTAGACTAAAAACAAGAATATCATGAGGTGAGGTAATAAAAATTTACTTAAAGTAAATAATACCTCATAGACAATAACACTTCTTAGTCTAAGAAGAAGAAGAAGAATAAGATCGCAGGCCAAGTAATAAAACTTTACTTAAATAAATAATACCTCAGTGTGATAATTCTTTAAAAAGTAATTTATAGGACAAACGTAAATTCAAAATGGACGAAATAACCTCAAAATCAAATTACGACGAAGATTTGTTTGGTCAAAGAAAAATAAATAAAAATATTCAACTATTTACGTGAAAAAATGATGGGCATCAAATTCTTTAACGAATATTTTAAATTGAATATAGTTCTAAATTTCGTACGAAAGGTTACGAAAATAACGGAGTCTAAGAAGATGATGATGATGATGATTGTGAGGTGAGGTAATAAAATTGTACTTAAATATTTATGAGTTATTTTTACTCTATATGTTACATTGTATTGTAGTCAATGTTTCCTATATTAATGACATTCTAGGAAATCGTCAATGTGGATTTAGAAGGAAGAGGTCTACATCATCACATTTTTAGTATAAGACAGATTTTAGAAAATAAATGGGAAATAATGGGACTGTACATCAGCTATATGTATATTTCGAAAAGGCATATGATTCAATTAAGAGGGAGAAGTTTCATAGTATATTTCAGGAGTTCCAAATTCCTAAAAAAACTTGTTAGACTTATACGAATGTGTCTAAATGGCACAAAGAGTAGGTTGCGTGTAGGCAAACAGTTTTGGGATAATTTTGAAATTCACAATGAGTTAAATCAAGAAGATGCACGATTTCCTCTACTATTAAATTTTGTATTAGAGCATGTCATTAAACCTTTGGAGAATGAAGAAGGTCTACAACTGAGTGATATTAATAGTAGGCTGATGTCGTTTTATTGATCGATAGCGAAGAGATACTAAAGGCCAAGTCGCACACTCTATTGAGTAACACTAAGCAATTGGGACTGGAAGTAAATATCAATAAAACTAAATATATGGTCACACAGAGAATTTCATTACCATATATAATGGAAATGGACAACTAAAGACAAATGAGGGAAATTTTGAGGAAGTGACTGAATTCAAATACCTAGGAACAATAATCACAAATATGAACGAGTTGAACAAGGAAATAAAACATAAGCTCAATTATGGAAATGTGTGTTATTATGCATTACAGAGACTCTTGTTATTCCAACTCCTTTCAAAAAACGCTAAATTAAAATATATAAAAATGTTATTCTCCCAGTTATATGCATGCGAAAGATGGACTCTTAATTTAAGGGCGAAAGGACGATTACGAGTATTTGAGAATAAAGTTCTTAGAAAACTTTGGGCTAAAAATATATGAACAGACAGGTAAATTGGAGAAATGTACATAATACTGAGCTACATGGTATGTATAGGAAGCCAGATAAAATTAGAATAGTTAGGTTTCATAGATTGCGATGGGGAGGACATGTGACAATGAATGAGGAATGAAAAAGATGCATGGAAGCTTCTTGTAGGAAAACCAGATGGAAAACGCCCAGTTTGTAGACGAAGAATGAGGTGGGAGATTAACATTAACTATGATTTGTGGGAAGTAGATTATACAGGGAGTGATTGGAAAACATTAGCTCAGGATAGGGATGTATGATGAGCTTGTGTCAGCGTGGCCATGAACCTACCGGTTCGATAATTCAGTGAGTTAGAGTTAGTCAATGTTATTGGAAGCTAAGACTCAAACAATTTTAGCATACTCAGCCACTCGTTTCTCCTGTATCGGTAAAGACAGTTATCAAATTTATTCTGCCAGATACAGGATAATAATTAATTCATTCATTCATTAATTAAGTATGACACTGGGGAACAGCAATTTCATTGACTTAGATCTGTGACTTGTTTTCAACTAACGCTTGGCGTCTGAATCCTAAAATAACCGTAGTTCTTGTCTATCACGTCAACTTTTTAAGCTACAGGGCCCCCTAAAAATCATACAAATTGTGCATATAAAGGAAAATACAGTAAAAACTTACCAAATATACTGTTTCTAAATAATTATTTTATATATAGAAAGACTGTAATAGTGTAAATTGTATAAAAAGTAGTGTAAAGGCTGTGTTTATAAAATATTAAGGTACAAATTTTGCTTATAGCATTGTGTGGAGTGTTTAATCTGTTGGCATTCTTACTTGATGCTCCAACAATAGTTAGCCATCATATGTACATCACATCTACCTTGATACCGTGCCTCCATGACCTTAAAATCTTGGTGGAATTACTCACCCTGCTCATCACTGACTGCACCAAAAGTTTCCGGGAGTTAGCAAGATGGCTATGTAAAACATTCTACTTGATGCTCATGTAGCAACCAAGCATTTTGAAACCCTCCAAGAGATTCTGGACAATGGTGTTGTAATTCTGGGCATGTGTAATTCCAAGGAAGTTTTTAACAATACTTTTGAATACCAGCCAAGAATTCTTTTGAATATTTGACATAGTTCCGATAAAGTGTTCATCTTAAACAAGCTGCCAAATCTGTAAACCATCAAATATATATCGGCTTTTTTCTTTTCAAATGACAGGCAAGGAAATGTCAAAATGAGATTCTTGAAACAGTATCCTTCAATTGGCAAAGCTTTACCGAATTACCTCAAGAGACCCAATTTGATATGCGGAGGTGCAAAAACAATGTTCTTTCTGTCTACAAGTGGCTGATGTACAATGTTTGGATAACCAGGTTTCTAGTCAGATCTTTGTGGCCAATTTGACAGCAACCAACATTTCCCATGAGCTTTACTGTCCCACATACACAAAAAGCAGGGATACTTGATATATTCATGTTGCTGCCCAAGGAACAAGCAGACCATTTTAAAGTCAACGCAAATGATCGTTTGGAGCAAGTGATATTGCAACAACTCATCGACTCTGTATGCTGTAATATTCTTTTCTCAGGCAAACTAAATGGCCTATCGGGACTGAACTAAATTTATTTCCATTATAGAGGAGAACAGAATTCAAGCTCTGCTTAGAGTCGATAAAAGGTCGCCATTCAGTTACGTTAAGGCTGAAATTCCCAACTCTTCCATTTATCCATATACACCCTTAGACAAAAAAATGAGTCATCTCTTGATTCTATGAACCGATCGGGGAAATTCGTGAGCACTCGCAGAAGCCTTATTCACATTAACACGTTTTCAGTAATTGTACTGTGGTGTTTGTTAGTTAACGTAGTGCTCACTCAAGTAACATTAAGAGAGAGCTTGCCTTAGTGGGTTTCCGTGGTCGAGCTGTTTAACAAACAACATCTGCGTTCGTACCCTGACGGGTTCGATTCCCGTTCTACTTTTTTTTCAATGAATGTTAGGATAGCGTTTCGCCTGTAATATACTTTCATATTTAATTTTATATTTGAGTTTTATGGCTTAATGCACACACAAAACATATAAATGAAAACCTTCTAATAATTAAATGAAGAAAGGAAATAATATCTTCTAAAATTAAAAACTTTAACAAAAACAAAATCAATATATGGTGTATGAATCCTCAGCATCTATTGCCGCCCTCAATCTGCGGGGCATTGATGCAAAAAATTCTACACGCACGTGGACGATCGGCTAGAGCATCCCAGGCGTCTTGAATTTGTGCCCATAAGCCATCTTTCGTTTTTCGTGCATCTGCAGGCCAATTAGAGTTCATCTCTATTTTCATCTTAGCCCATACATTTTCGATTGGATTCAACCTGGTGAACAGCGAAATTTGATTTGCCTTCTCCTTTAACAATGAAATCAAATTTGGCTAAACATATTTCAGAAAGCGGTCACAGTTTCAACAATATCGATAATACAATGTAAATTATACACAGAGAAAACAACAGACACAAAATTAACATTTTACAAGAAATCTAAATTATCAAGAAGGCCTAGAATACAAACATTCTCAACGAAAATGTGCCTAATAACATACCTATTAGACATACAGTTAATTCATTACTACTATAACAACTCCAGAAGATGAAGCATGCATCGAAAGGCCTAGAGTGAAATCAACGAAAATTTTAGATAGTTGAGGAAGACGGTAGTATACAAGGTAAAAATAAATAATAGTTTAAACCAACTAAAACAACACGCTTAATTACAAAACCAAACTAAAAAATAAAAATAAATTTATTTTCCAAAACGCTTAGGATAAAATTAAAGTGGTCAACAAAAAAAATAATCAGCTACACATCTAGAATAAAACTAGAGTTATCTACAAAAGAAATAATTTTAATATCAAAAGCGTGGGGTGCTCTATATCAATTAATACTTATATTTGATAATAAACAGATATTGGTAAAAGTAAAGTCTCTAAGAAGAAAACGTAAAAACCATAAAACTCACCCAACGCTTTTGATGGTAAAATAATTTTTTTTTGTAGATAACTCTAGTTTTAATCTAGATATGTTAGAGATTATTTTTTGTTGACCACTTTAATTTTCTTCCCCAAGCGTGTTGGAAATTAAAATTATTTTTTTATTTTTTAGTTCGGTTTTCTAATAAAGCGTGTTGTTTTAGTTCTTCAAACTATTATTTATTTTTTAGTTTGGTTATCTAATAAAGCGTGTTGTTTCAGTTTTTTAAACTATTATATATTATTTTTTATTTTTAGTTTAATTGATTGTCATAAACGGAATCCCATGAAAATTGAATTGCTTAACACTGTTCTAAAAAAACCTCCGACCAGGATTTGAACCAGCGACCTATTGATTGCTGAAATTATATACCACTACAGTCCACCGCTCTACTAACTGAGCTCTTACAACGATTTACTGAAAAGTCGATAATTCCGCAACCTATTACACAGGTTTTTATTTTTTTGATTTTCCGATGATTGTGGCCAGTATTTTAGAACATTATGAAATTATTGTATTGTCAAGAGCCCTTTACAAGTATACAACGTTTTTAAGTCGATCGAATGTTTTTAAGTGGATGAAAATCGTGTTCAAAGATTCCGTTATATAGTTATAGGTTCGTTACATAGACAGATACAGGTCAAGCTAATATAAAGCGTGTAAAATATATATATTTAACATTGTTATAACCTCAACGGTATAAACAAATTATGAACTTAAAAAGTATAGATTAATTCAAATGTCGAAATAAAATGTATTTCATTCATAAAACTTTTTAATACAAATATCACGAAAAAAACTGCGTAATTGAAGACGCGAACCTGCGATCTTCATTAACAGAACCAGTGACCGCGTGCTTTACCGCTGAGCTATCGGAACACGTAGAAGAGTCTTCAGTTGATGCCACATAACACAGTAGCTCAGGGACTGCACAATTATTACTAGTTTCCTAGTTTGAACCCAGCGCTGTGCCGAGTATGACTTAGAAGAAATATGCCTTCAAGAGAGATGACTCATTTTTTTGTCGAAGGGTGTACGTTATGGGAGACACAAATCTATCGTCACTTCGAAAGTATTGCAGAAATGTACTTTCTATTGTTGGAAAATAGGATACACTAGAGAAGGTTTGTATCGGCCAATAGGAGTGCAATAGTGCTTCTATGACCCACGTACGAGTCCGCGGAGAGTGTCATATTGTCATAAGGTGTAGGGAAAAAACAGACGTGGTAGAAGAAAACTTAACGACAGTTTTAAAATCAGCATATCGTAATAACTGTAAAACTGCTCAAAAATAAAATTCAACAGAAATTGTGCTACAAACTGTTCCCCAGTGTTATAATTGTAATATATCAGATCACGGTCCAAGGAACATATCACATTTCTAATACACCAATAACAGACTCACTTATAACAAGTTACTGATTATCTCCACATATCAAAATACTCAACCAATTCCCCTAAAAACCCTTCGCAAGATTGACAGTAGAGTTCTCTTATCTCTACGCCTATTCGGACGTTTAAATTAATATAAGTATCAGTAAATCTAGTGACATACTGTGTGTGGATTATTTGATGAAAATATTCGTAAAAATTAATAAATGTAGTTTCTTGTTTCCTAGTAATTGCACGGATGTCCATTCAGTATAATGCGATACATAATTATGGATTCCAGGTTCCTGAAAATTAATTGGTAATCTAATTTTTTCTTAAAAAATAGATTAATTTACAATCTGTACGAGTTAATTTAATTTTGATAGAACATTAATACCCTGAAAAATTATAACTGTAGTTTGAAAATACGAACTTAATTGTTCTATTTGTGTTTAATAATTCATCAACTAATAACTTACTCAGTTAATTAACATTATGTTGAACTTATCGCTTCATTGTTTTCAGTTTTGTGATTTGATCGTTTAATATATATATATTTCGATAAATCTGCATTCTTCCGAGTTGAGAACAAACAATGGAAAGCTTCCTGGCGTATATCATAATATCCATTAATAACATGCTATCGATGAAACTGTTCTAATATCCGCATTTTGTTTAAATACGGATATAACAATTTATTGAGCAATCTACGTTCATAATAAAACCAATCCATATGCTCCCGGTAAGTTACCAGTCATTTTATATTGTAAAAAATACTTTCAGTTTATACAGAACCTGATATTAACTTTCAAAACAAACTTTCTCTAAATTGTTTGATTTTCCTCCGGCAAAATGTACTTTTTTACAGAATTCTCTGAAATACCCTGCAGTTACACATGAAGATGAAAAGTAAGAAAATAAATTAAGGTAATTCTTTATTATTTGTGCACTCTTTGCTTCAGTAATCCTTTCATATCTTAAAAAGACTAATGAATTGTGTTATGGTGAATAAATGTTTAATCTGCATTATAGAGACTACCATATGGCGTGCCTCAAATGCATATTATGGTCATTGTTAAAATGTGATAATGCTGGACCACTCTTCTCTATGAATGTGGCGAAATATATTAATTAATATATACAAATACATACAATATGTAATCTGAATTGAAAATAATATGTGCATACGATACTGTCGAGGAAGATGAATTTGAGGAGTCCTAATAGGCAATGCGCTATGAACTAATATTACTGACCAATTAACTCATAGGCACTTTTAAAGCCGTTGGTTCGTGGTCCGGCAGGCATAAGCTATTCATAAATTCCTATCCTGAGCTAAGGTTTTCCAATCATATACTGTATAATCTACTTCTCTGAGCATAGTTATATTATTTTCCCACATTATTTATGGAGTATCTACTAGGCGTTTTCCCTTTGAATTTCATCCTTTTAGGCACTTGTCCTGTCAATCACAGTCTACGAAACTTAACTGTTCTTATTATTACTGATTTCCCACGAAGATCATATAGCTCACTGTCTTCTCAATTCAACTGTCTGTTATAATATCTCTTTGGTAAAAAAATTTCCTAAGAACTTTATTTTCAAATAGTCGTAATCTTTTCTGCTCCCTTAAAGTTATTTAATAACAAACTAACTTATACACCTCACTGATAATATTGCTTTAACAACTAATTAATTAAAATATTTACGAAAATAATATTAAGATTAACAAATATTTTCATTTGTTTGTTTTAAATATTATTTAATCATCAACCGCAGCTACACATGAAGATGAAAAGTAAGAAAATAAATGAAGGTAATGCTTTATTATTTGTGCACTCTTTGCTTCAGTAATCCTTTCATATCTTAAAAGACTAATGAATTGTGTTATGGTGAATAAATGTTTAATCTGCATTATAGAGACTCTCGTCGTCCGAACGTCTCTAAAAAACATCGAATTTAAAACAAATAAAATTGTTATTCTCCCAGTTAATTTATATTGTTGCGAAACATGAACTCTTACTTCATTTGTTTATTCATTTAGTCTGTGGAGTTAAGGCCTTCTCTTCCACTCACCAGGATAAACATAGTGACATTATAATAATAAACAATAAATCTAATATTAAATACCGAATGAAGATTTGAACAATAAGATATCTATTAGATTATTATCTATAATACAATCATGTTAGCGAATGTTAAGATTAAGACCAAAACCGTAATAAAATGTGTACAAGCAAGATAAATTAAATTGTTTGATAGACTGTCCCTGTCTAATGTACATTAAATAAACAAAGAAAATAATGAGATATAGAAAACTAATTTGATGATTAAATAATATTTAAAACAAACAAATGAAAATATTTGTTAATCTTAATATTATTTTCGTAAATATTTAATTAATTAGTTGTTAAAGCAATATTATCAGTGAGGTGTATAAGTTAGTTTGTTATTAAATAACTTTAAGGGAGCAGAAAAGATTACGACTATTTGAAAATAAAGTTCTTAGGAAATTTTTTACCAAAGAGATATTATAACAGACAGTTGAATTGAGAAGACAGTGAGCTATATGATCTTCGTGGGAAATCAGTAATAATAAGAACAGTTAAGTTTCGTAGACTGTGATTGACAGGACAAGTGCCTAAAAGGATGAAATTCAAAGGGAAAACGCCTAGTAGATACTCCATAAATAATGTGGGAAAATAATATAACTATGCTCAGAGAAGTAGATTATACAGTATATGATTGGAAAACCTTAGCTCAGGATAGGAATTTATGAATAGCTTATGCCTGCCGGACCACGAACCAACGGCTTTAAAAGTGCCTATGAGTTAATTGGTCAGTAATATTAGTTCATAGCGCATTGCCTATTAGGACTCCTCAAATTCATCTTCCTCGACAGTATCGTATGCACATATTATTTTCAATTCAGATTACACATTGTATATATTTGTATATATTAATTAATATATTTCGCCACATTCATAGAGAAGAGTGGTCCAGCATTATCACATTTTAACAATGACCATAATATGCATTTGAGGCACGCCATATGGTAGATGATTAAGGCAATAGGCTTCTAGCCGGAAGTCGAGGATTGGATTCCGGATGGGATAAGTATTATTAATTTGGCATAAACCTTTTGGCGAAACCTTGTTTCTGCGGTCTATACAAACTCTAATAGAAATGGGCATCTGAATATAAACTAAAATGAAGTACTAACTGCTGAGATAGCTAATTCCTTCCAGACACAAGGAATTGAGCCCAAAGGAGTATATATGCTTCCTTAAATACAAAATCTTCTGCAACCAAGAAAAACATCTATATTTATGTTTTCACATCACGTATATATATATATATATATATATATATATATATGGTATGATAGAAAAATAAATGCCTGGACGGGATTCGAACCCGGATCTCTGAGTCTGTACCTCAAAGAATTTAAAACATTAATCGGCTATAAAAATATTAATAAAGGAAGAACATTTATTTTTATTTCATTATTTTCAATCGTGATATCCATTACACTACCAGGAGAATCCACCATTCCACCGCTTTTTTTTATCTTTATATACGTATTTTATTACTCTTCATTATTACTAATTGTCGCGATAAAACACTGTCTTCACTGCCATCTAGTAGCTGACTATAACAAGTAAGCAAATTAAAGAGAATATTTATTTTACTTTATAGCAGTGACGCTTTATCTATGTTATAATTAAATGTTTAACATTGAGCAATGCAAGCTTAATATGGTATGATAAGAAAAATAAATGCCAGGACGAGATTCGAACCCGGATCTCTGAGTCTGTACCTCAGCGTGATATCCATTAAACTACCAGGCGAATCCAATTCAAACACTTATTTTTCTTATATATATATTATACTCTCCATTATTACTAGATGTCGCGAGAACACTGTCTTCACTGCCATCTAGTAGCTGATTATAACAAGTAAGCAAATTAAAGAGAATATTTATTTTACTTTATAGCAGTGACGCTTTATCGATGTTATATATATATATATATACATATATATACATATACACATATATATATATATACACATATATATATATACACATATATATATACACCTATATATACATATATAAGAAAAATAAGTGTTTCAATTGGATTCGCCTGGTAGTGTAATGGATATCACGCTGAGGTACAGACTCAGAGATCCGGGTTCGAATCCCATCCAGGCATTAGTTTTCTTATCATACCATATTAAGCTTGCATTGCTCAATGTTAAACATTTAATTATAACATCAATAAAGCGTCACTGCTATAAAGTAAAACAAATATTCTCTTTAATTTGCTTACTTGTTATAGTCAGCTACTAGATGGCAGTGAAGACAGTGTTCTCGCGACATCTAGTAATAATGGAGAGTATAGTACATATATAAGAAAAATGAGTGTTTGAATTGGATTCTCCTGGTAGTGTAATGGATATCACGCTGAGGTACAGACTCAGAGATCCGGGTTCGGATCCCGTCCAGACATTTATTTTTCTTATCATACCATATTAAGCTTGCATTGCTGAATGTTAAACATTTAATTATAACACACACACACACACACACATATATATATATATATATATATATATATATATATATATAACCAATTCAGTTGGTGTTTACTTTATGAAAATCCATATTTATTAATTAAATAAAAATAAAACGTAGTTTTATTTGATTTTCATAATTATTATATAATTCAGTGACAGCTGTTTCGGTAAACTGTACCTTCTTCAGCATGTTAAATTATGAATTGTGTTCCAACTGATCTAAGCAACAATACAACAATGTTTATTTAAATTTAACAAAGGGGATTCAATCCAATCAAGTTGAGAATTAAACAGTTTGTTACTACTTTTAAATTTATTAATTTCTACAGCCTCCAAAAGATCTAACTTCTTACCCTTATCACAAACATGCAAAATTTCAAAATTTGGATCGGAACAATGATTAAATTGGAATAGGTAGTTAGCATATTTTGAATATTCTAAATTTCTGTTATATGCTCTCATGTGTTCCTTTATGCGAGAGATATAAGGTCTACCAGTTTGTCCTATATAGATATTGTCACATGTGCCACACTTCAATTTATATACCCCTGATAATTTTTATTTTTTTATTTTCGTTTTATTGTTTTTTATTATATTTTGTACAGTTTTATTAGTTTTAAATGCCATATTAATGTTCAACTTTTTAAAGTGTTTAGATATTTTATTTGAAAGTGGGCCTATGTATGACATTACGACATATTTCTTTATGTTTTCTTTGGGTAAAGGAAAAACTTTGTTAATTGCTTTTTTGTAATGAACTTTCTTAATTAAATATTCTATAATTTTGGGGTCGTAGTTATTATTAGTAGCTAATTGTTTAATAATATTCAATTCATTATTATATTCCAAGGGTGAAAGAGGGATATTTAAAAGTCTATGAATGTAACTATTAAAGGCTGCCATCTTATGAGTATATGGGTGAAGAGAAGAACTATGGATAGTGGTATCAGTATGAGATGGTTTGTGAAAGATGTCAAACTCAAACTTATTATCAATGTGTTTTATGAAACAACAAACTGGTAGACCTTTTATCTCTCGGATAAAGGAACACATGAGAGCATATAACAGAAACTTAGATTATTCAAATTATGCTAACCAATTTATCATTGTTTCGATGCAAATTTTTAAATTTTACATGTCTGTGATAAGGGTAAGAAGTTAGATCTTTTGGAGGCTGTAGAAATTAATAAATTTAAAAGTAGTAACAAACTGTTAAATTCTCATCTCGATTTGAATGACTCCCCTTTGTTAAATTTAAATAAATATTGTTGTATTGTTGCTTAGATCAGTTGGAACAGAATTCATAATTTAACATGCTGAAGAAGGTACAGTTTACCGAAACAGCTGTCACTGAATTATATAATAAATATGAAAATTAAAAAAAAAATATGTTTTATTTTTATTTAATTAATATATATATATATATATATATATATATAAGGCATGATAAGAAAAATTAATGCCTGGACGGGATTCGAACCCGGATCTCTGAGTCTGTACACTACCAGGCGAATCCAATTCAAACACTTATTTTTTCCTTATATATGTATTATATTCTCCATTATTACTAGAATTCGCGAGAACTCGGTCTTCACTGCCATCTAGTAGCTGACTATAACAAGTAAGCAAATTAAAGAGAATATTTTTACCTTATAGCAGTGACGTTTTATAGATGTTACTTGTTATAGTCAGCTACTAGATGGCAGTGAAGACCGAGTTCTCGCGACATCTCGTAATAATGGAGAATATAACACATATATAAGAAAAATAAGTGTTTGAATTGGATTCGCCTGTTAGTGTAATGGATATCACGTTGAGGTACAGACTCAGAGATCCGGGTTCGAATCCCGTCCAGGCATTTATTTTTCTTATAATGCCATATTAAGCTTGCATTGCTCAATGTTAAACATTTAATTATAACATATATTATATATATATATATATATATATATATATAGCCTACCCTATATAACTACTTAACCCAAATTATTGTATTAGAAACGTGAGTGAAAAACGTAAATCTAGGAGCTTATATACACACACAAACACAAACACACACACACACACATATATATATATATATATATATATATATATGTGTGTGTATATATTAAATATTATACATATTTAGTACAAAGTTAATCTTGATGATTAAGGAAAAATTCATTTCATTTGTCTTCTAATAGGTTTGCTTTTTATCTTGTATAGATGTCCTTTAATAAAAATGCTAATTTCCTCATAATTTTGTAATTTATTACTTTCGGAAATGTCTGCCATAGTGGCTCAGGTGATAGTAGGCCTGCTTCGTGACTAGCGGGTCCGGGTTCATTACCGGATAGAGTTCAAAATTTTAATTGTTAAATGAATTTAATTTAATTGAAAAAAAATAATCTCGGGGCCAAGACGGAAGGTTATGTACGATTTTTAATCGTTACATTGTGCACAAAATTCCTACACAAAAGTGTAAATTCGTAGGAAACACGTTTGTTAAGAAGGCATTTGGTATTGTTTATAGCGATTCGTCCGTCTGTTTGGGATGTTATAAAGTTGCCTGCCCCCTAGGTGCTCTTCGGTAGGCTACGTGCTAGGGAATGATGTGAGTTGCGTCCAATATGGTCTGTTTAACTTTTTAAGTACGTGAGTTGCGGCCCGGCGTGCTTTTTGGAGTACGTGAGTTGCGGCCAGAATAAAATGTCCTATTGTTAGGGGTATACAAGACAAATTACTGTTTTGTCTCATCTGTTGATATGTATCGATATTTCAAATGACGTGATGTTGTTTTGTCTTATCAGTCATAAGCATGACGGTTGGCGCGCATACAGTAATAAGCTTTAGTCAATCATGGAACGAATGTTTAGTGAGAAAGGGCATAATATGCTTGTAATAGAAGATTTCAAATTCAGAGTCCACAAAACTTTGGCTAATGGATTACAGCGATGGACCTGCAACATTAAAATGTGCAAGTGCTTTGTAAATTAGATAGTAGCAACAGTGTAGTAGAGAAGATGACAAATCATAACCATGAAAAAGTAAGTGAGAAAATGCTTCAGCGACAGAAGATTAGTAATGCAGTGAAACGAAAGGAAATGGAAGATGTGTGCACAAGACCAACAAAATTAATCCATGAAGAACTTAGTGCTGGGGATAGAGAAATTATTGACAAATGTGACGTTGAACTGATCAGACGAAATATTCAATATGCTAGAACATCTGTGCGACCGAATTTGCCTCGTACATTGGAAGAGTGTCATAACGCCGTGGAAAATATTCACCTGAAGACAAACAAATATGAAGACTTCTTACTTATTAATGACAAAAGTTCAAATACAATAGGTTTTTCGACAAAAATAAACATCAATTTCCTCTGTGACATGGACTCTTTATATATGGATGTGACTTTCGAAAGTGATCCTAAGCTTTTTAATCAGCTATTTACCACCCACGGTGTAATAAACGATACATACGTACCACTGGTGTTTTTCCTACTTCCAAACAAATCAGCGTCTGTTCATTGTGAAGCACTGAAAAATTTGAATGAGTTAGACAGCAAGTTTGGTCTGATTTTAAATGTGACCCAAATATATATATATATATATATATATATATATATATATATACTTTGAAATAGGAATCCACAGTGCAGTGAAATCAGTCTGGTGTAATGTAACAATTAAGGTTTGCAGAATTCATCTTGGGCAAAATTGGTACAAGAAAATTCAGCAACTTGGATTAGATCAAACATGGCGCCAGAAAAATGAAGGAAGTGATTTCTTGAAATTGGTTTTTGGACTTCCATTTTTAGATCCGAATGACGTAGATGGCTGTTTTATTGCAGATCTGATACCTATTCAACCTAATGACGAAAAGGTAAGGGAATTCTTGGATTACATTCTCGAAAATTACATTGCTGACGATGCTACTTTTCCGCCGAAAATATGGGCTGAATTTTCTTATACAACAAGACGAACAACAAAGAGTTGTGAATCATTTCACAAGAAAGTGAATAGCCTTTTCTCAAGCAGTCATCCCAACATATTTCATTTAGTTCACGCTTTATTGGATATACACTCAGAAACATATATTTATTTAAGGAGCAAAGGAAAACGAACGAAATCCATCCTGGAAAAATAAATGTTTTTACAAGAACAAATGCTTGCTCTGGAAGAAAAAAAAAACTGTGTCTAGACTTCAGTATATAAAGTCAGTTTCTTTTGAATTTTTAGCCGTTTTAAATTAATGAATGTAAAATAGCATGACAATATTTAATAAACGGCTGTTTTTAATAACATACAAACCCACATTTGAACCATTCCGCCAACAGTCCTAAGCCTCTAATGGGAAGGGAATGTTGGCTTGTCTTTGAGATGGATTTGGTCACCCTTATATTCTCTAAAAACAACTTACTTATCTACGTACCTGACACCACCCATTGGCCGCAACTTACGTACCCAGCGAACTTACCTGGGCCGCAACTCACTTACCCAGTGAACTCACCTGGGTCGCAACTAGCGAGATTTTCTGGTTCTGGGACGCAACTCACCGTTCCCGCGTGCTAGTACCTTCTCTTCATCATCATTCCTCTTTCAACATACTTTACACTACATAAACACATACTCATCCTACACTCCTCTCTGTACACAATATAATAATAAATAATTTACGTAAAGTGGTCTGCCGAAGTGGTACATAAATTTAAAATAGACCACATTAACGTTATATATCCGCCCAGCGCGGAACCTAGTGCTAAAGAACAGGGGGTGACATTAGAACGAACAAACAAACACAAAACACTTTTGAAAATATGTAGAAGTTATTACCGATTTATCACAGCATCGAAAGAGCGTAAATTCAAAATATGAGTATCCATCCACAGTAATTCTGCCCGAGGACAGGTCTTTCACTGCAATCATAGCATTTCCATGCTATGCTTTGCAGCTTCACTAGGGAATTATGGGTGTGGTAGCTTCCCGTTGCTTGCCACACCGGCGAAGATGGATGATGATAATGATAAGGATGATGATGATGATGGCCGGATGATTTTCGAGGACCTTTGGACACTACGCGTCCTGACATTTGTCTTACAAGCGAGGAAAAATCCCGAAAAAGAACTCACCCAGGAGCCTGTCCCGACCGGGAATCGAACCTGGACCCGCTGCGTGACAAGGCACCATGCTACCTCGAGACCACAGTGGTGGACAATAGGAGTACGCGGTATAGCCTTTTTTATTTTTGTATTGGAGTTAAGACTGTTTTTAAATAGACAATAGTCCCACTGATATACGACTGCTTAATTTAATGCAAAGTGAAAAACCGATAAGAAGGTAACAAAAATTGATTAGTACAAACTGGTGTTTTGTCTTTGTCTCTGAATATAATTGAAAGTGCTCAGTATTTTCATAACAAAAGATACGTGTGGGAGCGTTGGACGTTGAAATAGTGGGAGAAACATTTTGGTGGTTAGAAATGTAAAATCCATATCGTACTAAACGTGGGAACCAGGCCATCTGAGAGCCTGCAATTCCAATTTGTTCCCTGCGATAGGAAGGGGAACACTATTAGCTTAATGTTTATATTCAACTCGGTGATGTGAACGATTGTGGTCCTTCTTCTAACACCGTCCTCTTCCCGCCACTTCATTTCTATTAACATTCCAACACACATCTTTCTACTCAAACTCTTTTTGAACCAACATATTAAGGAAATAAGTAAAGATTCAAATTCTATCACTTTAAAATTCATTAAATACAGCACACAGATAATAATCAAAGTAATTACACAATAAATTAAATAATACTTGATAAAAATAGATATGTATATAAAGTCTTATTCTTGTCGGTATATATATATATATATATATTTATTTATTTATTTATTTCTTATATACTCAGGTACCCTCAACCAAAATATACAATTTTTTTCTTCCACACTTCCCGATCTTGCATGTCTCCTTTTATCATATTTCTCTTCTTCATGTTGTCTTGAATTCCCTTTATCCACGTTGGCTTTGGTCTACCACGTTTCCCTTTCCCAGGAGGTATCCATTTCAACACTTCTTTAATAGTTTCTGTGTTCCTTCTTCTCATTATATGCCCATACCATCTCACTTGGATTTGTTCGATATCTTGTACAATATCCTTTTCTGCATTCATAATTTTTTATTGTATTATTTTTTATTTTGGCAAATTTTCATATTCTTGCCGATCTTCTTAAAAAGTCAATTTCTGTGACTAATAATTTATTGATGCGTTGTTGCTTCAACGTCCATGTTTCCGCATCATATAATAAAATACTCTTCACAATTGTGCTACATATTAATAATTTAGACCTCTTGATTATATCATCATCATCATCATCATCCTGGGATTAAGCCTGTTGACTCGTTCCGGTTTCATGAAAGCTAGAATTGTTAAAATTGTTCAGACCATCTTCTGTGTGGGCGTCCAACATTTCTCCTTCCGTGCTGTTTACAATTTAGCAATAATTTTGGAAATCTTCCTTCTGGCATTCTATAAATATGTTCTTTCCAGTCGTTCCTATATTTAATTATTCGGTCTGTAAGTTTGAAAATATTTAGTTACTTTCTTATATATTCATTTCTTTTATTATCTAGCGGAGTATATCCTGCTATATTTCTTAAAAATCTCATCTCAGCTGCTTCCAATCTTTGTTCTTGTATTTTAGTGATCGTCCAACATTCTGATCCATACATCAATACAGGAATAACCATAACTTTATAAAATTTAAAATTTGTTTCTTTTCTTGTGTTTTTAAGGGTTCTTTTAATAGTGATAACCATTATATATAATGGTTATGTTCCTTACATCTGGTCCCTGAGGATGGTGGGTTCAAACCCGGCTGAGATCGATGAATTTTTTTAGAAGGGGAAGAACCCAAGGAACAAGTCCTCGGAGGGACTTTAAGTCGAGGGTCCCAAGTCTGAAGATTTTTCATGCTCGTAAAAGATCCTTATGCCTGAATAAAGAAGCCTCTAAGCAACATTTACCGACCTCATCATCCTAGTAATACCTTTGTTGCCTGCTAGATGTCTCATTGGGTCTGAATGTTCACTCTATATCTCTATGTGAGCTAATAAGCGTTAATAAATTAACTTAGTCTAGTAACTATTAACAAAGAAGAATCTAAGGCACAACGTTTGGCTGTTACGCCATTATACATTGTAGACTAGGTATAACACTGAAACGGTTTTCTGAGACGGTTATATGCAACACATTACTTGAACCCTCTAATCATAATTCCTTACATTTGACAATTAAATAATTTATTCGCTGAATTCAAATGTCTGCGAACAAAAACTACTAAAATGAATATAGGAATACATTAAACAATGGCTCTATTCTAGAAATTCTAATACGCATTGCAGGGACTTCTGTCATCCCATCATCTCTCAAAAATGTTAAAGTGAAAATAAATAAAACTTTATTGTCCTAGTTGTATTATATGGTTGCGATCCCTACTTTAGGTGAAGACAAAAAGTTTTGAGAATAAAGTTCTTACGAACATTTTTGGACCACAGAGAAACGTACTAGCAGTTTAATGGAGAAAACACAACAGTGAACTACACGATATTTAAGGGAAGCCAGATGTGAAAAGAACAGTTAAATCTCGTAGACTGCGATGGGTATGACATGTACCACGAATGGGGAATGAAAGAGGGCCATGGAAACTACTTGTAGGAAAAGAAGAGGAAAAGAACTCAGTAGGTAGACGAATAATGAGGTGGGAGATTTGAGGGAGGTAAATTACAGAATGGGTGATTGGAAAACATTAGCTGAGTCTGAGAATGTGTTGAGAGCTTATGCCCGTGGCGGCCTTGAACCTACAGGTTCAACAATGCCAGTAAGATAGTAATCTATCACTGTGATATTGCGGTACATGTTCGTCTCAGATGGAACTGACCCGGGACTGATCCTCGGTCGGGCAAGATTCTGAGTAGGGCCTATATATTTTTCGGGTATTTCCACATCTTTAAGACAAATGGCAGGAATCCTTAAAGCCAAACAATCCCCGATTACCATCTGGTCAACACAATCCTCCAGATATTTCAAATTCGATTTTCTCATAGAATTTCGGACAGTGTGTGACCGGTGCCCCAGCATTTTGAGGCATTTGGATAGCTACAGTATGTAGCGACTCCAGGTTGAGAAAACCAGCTATAACGGCTGGGGGGCCCGACATGCTAACCACATGTTACCCCTACACTGGCTAGATGATCATCTATCTGTGTGATTAACATATGTGGGTGATTAAAACATTAATTCAGGATGTGGATGTATTGAGAGCTAATGTCCATAGCGGCCATGAACCTACGGGTTCAACAATGCCAGTAAGTTAGTTAGTCATCCATCACTGTGGTGAAATGGTACTTGTTTGTTTCAGATGAAACTGACTCGGGTTTGATCCTTGGCCGGGACAAGATTCTGAGTATAAGATATTTACTTTTCGGATTTTTCATCTTTAAGATAATTATCAGTAATTTTTAAAGGACAATCAGTCCCCGGTTACCATGTAGCCATCACAATCCTCCAGGTATTTCATATTTGATTTTCGCATGAAATTTCGGCCAGTATGGGACCGGTGCCCACCCAGCATTGTGAGGCATTTGGGTAGATACAATAAGTAGCCACTCCAGTTGAGAAGACCAGCTATAACGGCTGGGAGACCCGACATTCTAACCGCATGTCACTCCTACACTGGCTAGATGATCATCTACCTCTGTGATTAACACATGTGAATTTGAGGCCTACAGCCGGCGGGTAGGCCAAGGGCCTTCTAGGCCTGTTGCGCTTGGAATTTTAATTTCATATCCGCCTTATTCTTAATGAATATAGGATGAATTGTGTGTTTCGTTTTAAATGTTCGTGTTTTCTCGGATGTGGCACTTGAATGGTATTAATCATTCATCCAGGGAGTCATCCATGATCTCGTGTGGTGAAAAAAGTATATACATTATACAGTGTTTTTATTATCTTCCAACTGGTCGTGTTGTAAACGTGATATTCACCTGTTCGGGAATGGTACCCGGGGCCACTGCGTGAGTGGTTACTACGTTAACAATAGATCACTGTGTTTTTTTTATTCAAAGAGTTTTAGAATTAAATCTGACAAGAAACAAAAATGTTATCCTTTTATATGTGTCCATGACTGCATCCGCTTTGAGACTGTCAACTGAATAATAGCTTTGTAACGAAGTAATTATTGCCGATAGCTTTTCCATTAGAGCAAGACAGACAATTAGATTCGCACAGACAGAAAGAAAAGTGAAGATGGACAATAGTGCGATATCTGTAAAACCCTTTCCTTTTATAGAAGACTAGCAATTCCACTTGTAGCCTCTGGAATTGTTAACATTGATTCTACTTGAGATAGCATCTAAACTGTGAAATAAGAGTAATGCAGCTCATGTTATTTTTATTTTTATAAATACTTTTAAATAAATTACACCGGGGTAATTTGATTACAGGGATTAGCAGGCAAGTCATTTGAGTTAAGGATCTCAAGGCCACAGAAAAATGTATATTTATATTTAATGCTCATATTTGCAATATAAAATTAATTAGGTTTATGAAATGGCACGAATGATTTTGGACTTTAAATATTTGAAGAAGTCCATCTAATAGGAATTAAAACAGAATTTAGTTTTTATATTTTAATCTGCCCATTATTTTTGACACTTGCTCAGATTCTTCTAAAGAAAAGTTCCGATAATACATATCATTATATCTTACTAATTGGACTTCAACCATATCAAAGATTTTGAAGCCATTCCATACTGCATATTATTTTACCGAATTCTCTAAAATAATGAAATCTATTGAGATTGTTCTCAAGTTCTTCGCGAATACTATCTATGATTATGACCACAATATATACATGTATGTATATATAAGTGTGTGTGTATGTATATATATATATATATATATATATATATATAGGGCCTATATAAATGGAGGTCGAGAGTTTAACTCCCAATGGGGTCAGGAGTTTTAAACTGACCCAAATCTTTTGGCGGCACTATGGTCCTAAGATCGACTCAGCCTCTAACTGAAATGAGTACTGGATGCTTGTTCTGGGGATAAAGGCGGTCGTCACGTAGGGCTGACAACCCGGCTGACATTAAGTGCCGATTGTCTAGAAAAACTGGGAGCCTTAACCTCCTACTAATACAAGGACCTCCTATGCCTGTAGTGGGATATATATATATATATATATATATATAGGGCCATTTCATAAACCTAATTAATATATATATACGCGTGCGCGTGCATGTGTCTGCTGAAGCTCTAGCAGTCGCAAAATTTATTAGAAACAAACTTGCCGTATTACAATCAATTAAAAAAGTAAGGCCGATTTCATTAACTAACAGAATCATATCATTACCTGTTGGAGTTGACTTGAAGTGAAAATTTGAAAATAACTCTAACGGTAGCAATTTTCGATATTTCACAAATTAAATGTATAAAATATTAATAAAATGAAACACGGAAAGTATTCTTTAAAATTCTGCGAAAGTGAGACCTGAAACCGAAATTAACAATTCGTTCTTTCAACCGCTATATCTGTCTCAATGTATAGGTCCTATATGCAGTTTAATTAATACATGTATAGGCAATGTATCCTATAACATGTACTGATTTAATTAATATTTTTAATAAAGTAATGGGAACTTAATAGGTATACATTATTTAAATGTATGTCAAATTATACTACAATAAGTTATTATCTTAGGGCAGCGCATGGATAATATAATTATTTATCAATTATGTCAGATACTTTTAAACAAATTGGCATCAGAAATTGAACTTCACCAATTTAACAGAAGAAATATATATCCCGCAAAGCAGAAAAAAAAACTGACAATAAATTAGGATTTTTGAGCAATTCGTTTAGCTTATTATGCATGAAGGATTTTTATAGGGTTATCAGTACCAACGCAAACAAATTCAACAACCGATAACAAAGACTTTTTTTATCAGAGATCATGGATTTCCTATCTCGTGTTAATCATAGGGGACAACGACCATTAGCCAGTATACGTAAGGGTGTAAGTAAACTGATCCCACAACAGGCCCGGAGGCCCTTGGGGTAGTATGAGGTTAAGGCTCCCACTTTTTTCTGGACAATCAGCACTTTATGTCAGCCGAGTTGTCAGCCCTGCGTGACGGCTGCCTTTACCCCCAGAACAAGCGTCTGGTACTCATTTCCGTTAGAGGCTGAGTCGACCCCAGGGCCATAGTGCCGCCAGAGGGTTTGGGTCAGTTTAAAAATCCTGACCCCTACGGGACTTGAACCCTTGACCCTCCGGCTTGTGGCTCAGTGCCTTAACCACTACGCTACGGCGTGCCATACGTAAGGGTGACATGTGGTAAATATCTCTACGTTATAAAAATAATTAAATTTAACAAAATAGCTTCAGTTTACACGTGTTACTAACTGTGAAAATATGTTAGTGTTCTATCGTTTAGCCGGTCATCAAAAACTGCTCTATAAGTAGATTTAACTTTCAGTTTAATTAATTTACAATCTTAATAAAACCGAAATGATTGAAGACGTTTCACACAAACAATTAATAATGTATGTACTTTCGTAATATTTTCAGAATCTAGAAAATATATATGGACAAACCATGCAGCTATGGATAATAATAAAAATGATTTAAAAACTTTATTCGAAAATCACTGTGAAAATAACAGTAGTAAAGACTCGGCCTAGATTAGATCTGAAAATATGGGTTCCAGTTATAAGACTAACACGGCTACCTTATGTTTGGTTCATTATATATCCAATTTAATAGAAATATATATGTAGCCTGTTACAGTGTTCCTAATTCGACACACATCAAGCATTACACACATAACTCATACCGACATTTATTTGGGCTTGGTCAAAGCCCTCAGGAGGAGCTACCTTCTCCCTTTAATTTAAAAGCCACTCCTGTGTTTTTATGTCTGCTTTATCGCAGTGTAAGAGGATATATATATATATATATATATATATATATATATATATATATATACGATTTAATTAAAAATAATTATAAATATATTATGTTGTCGAGTAAATTCGAACCATAAATTTGATTTGCTGGGGAATTCTCCTACTTTGCACAGTTCCAGTGTTACCAACTTTTTCAAACATCCAAATTATAATGTCGTTTACTACTAGATTGAACTTCATATTAGAGGTTTTAAATGTAACGAAATTATATAACTAAGTCTAATGTGCACATTTGGAAATGCTGATTCTCTATTAGCAAGAGAAAGCAATCAGTATAACGATTAACAACGGTGAAGTGTAAGTAAATTTTCAAGAACTGCAATTTAAGTACTAAAAAATACCAGGGCAATGTTAAATTCCTGCATGTTACTCTAAGGTAGCGGAATTGTGTAATTTTGTAGAATCCTAGAAGGAATTGAGTAGTCGGCCTGGTACTACTGACGAAAAGTGAAGATGATTTAACGATTTGTTTATAAATTTTCAAGATATTTAATAGTATTAGACCTGCTGGTCTGTTCCGATCTCATGTTAGAATTGGTCTATCCATCTTTTACTGGGTCTTCCAACATTTCTTCATCCTAGTTGTTTGTAATGAAGAATCTGTTTTGGAATTCTATTGTTATCGATTCTATTGGTGTTGTCCGTCAATTCATCTCTGTATTGTGTAATTTTATCTAATAGTTTGAATATATTCAGTTCTTTTCGTATATCCTCACTTCGCCTTTAATCCATTATAGTATACTCTCCTCACAAACCTCATTTCTGACGATTCAACTCTTCGTTCCTGGTTTTCGGTTAAGACCCAATGTTCCGATCCATATAGTAGTGTTGGAACCACCATTGTTTTATAGAATTTTAAAAGTGTTTCCTTTCTAGTTCCTTTGAGGCTTCGTTTTATGGCGCCACACATATAATTAAATTTATTTATTTTGTTTCAATGTCTTCACTTTTTCTGTATTATACATTGTATCCCAGATAATTAAAATTGCTCACTTGTTCAGTTATTTCATTCTCTAATTAAATTTTTACTCTTAGTGGCTCATACCCTCGAAAAGCTAAAACTTTTGTTTTTAGAGTAGATATTTTCAAGTTGTATGTTTCACACAATTTACTTGATTTGTAAATTGCCCGTTGTAGGCCATCTTATGTTTCAGATATCACGTCCTGATCGTCTGCAAAAAAAGTAAAAGTAAAGTAAAGTGATCCCACAACAGGCCCGGAGGCCCTTGGGGTAGTAGAAGGTTAAGGCTCCCACTTTTTCTAGACAATCGGCACTTTATGTCAGCCGGGTTGTCAGCCCTGCGTGACGGCCGCCTTTGCCCCAGAACAAGCGTCTGGTACTCATTTCTGTTAGAGGCTGAGTCGACCCCAGGGCCATGGTGCCGCCAGAGGGTTTGGGTCAGTTTAGAAATCCTGACCCCAACGGGATTTGAACCCTCGACCTTCCGGCTTGTAGCTCAGTGCCTTAACCACTACGCTACGGCATGTATCTAATAAAATATTGTAAATTTTAAAATGTTCAGAGAAAACAATTTGCCAATTCTGTATTACATCGTCTCTCTCTCTCTCTCTCTCTCTCTCTCTCTCTCTCTCTCTCTCTCTCTCTATATATATATATATATATATATTAAAAAACGATGGCGAAAGTGGGCATCCTTGTTTTATATTTAATAGAATATAATATGAAAATCTCTAAAGAAAAACTCTATCGATGACATTAATTGGAAAACATATTTTAATAGTAAATATTGTCATGTAATCTATAAAAATGAATGTTTGTTTGTTCGTATTTTATGCGCTGCCATACCATTCATCCCAGTGTGATGGCGCGTTTTGCAAAATGTTCAGGAGTTTCCCGGAAAGGTTATATGCTATAGGTGAGTTGTAATACTCTACTTCTTCTCTCTTAAAATCAATCTTTAGTGAAAAACGTCAAAAACGAAGCTTTTTTTTTGGACACTTAAATGGCTTACGCTGCCTAAATCATAACAAATACACAAAATTAATTTACGCACAATTGAATAGCTCATAAGAAAGCTCTACAAGAGATTACGTGGCAGCAAATGTTTATGATTAAAGGATAACTCACAATAAACATTTCTGTGTTTTATTGATGCCTTCCGGGCAAGCGTGGCAGCGAATAGTGGTTATTCGCAATAACGAATTTTATCTTTCAAGTCATTTATGCCAAGAAGATCGGGATAGGTAGACTCACGAGCAACGCCGAGTAATCAGGAAGGGTAATCTAAAAATAAGTACGATATAAAATTTTCCTTTTACTCAAACATAAAAACACATTAATTTTCGTCTTTCAGCTCATTTATGCAAAGAACATTGGGATAAGTATATTCCCGGGCAACGCCGGGTAATCAGCACGGGGTATCTAAAAATAATTACGATATAAAATTTATCTTTTACTTAAACATAAAAACATTAATTTCCGTCTTTCAGCTGATTAATGCCAAGAAGATCGGGATAAACAGATTCGCGAGAACGCCGGGTAATCAGTACGAGATATCTATACATAATTGCAATATATATTATATATATATATATATATATATATATATATATATATTACTTAATCAACTAAATATAAAGACACATTGATTATCGTCTCTCAGCTCATTTATGCCAAGAACATTGGGATAAGCAGATTCAAGGGATACGCCGGATAATCAACACGGCGTACATATATATATATATATATATATATATATATATAATATATATATATATATAATTGCAATATAAATTCTATTTACTATTTTAACTGATTATAAAACCACATTAATTATCGTATTTCAGCTTATTTATGCCAAGATCGGGATAAGCTGATTCCTGGGAAACGCCAGGTAATCAGCACGGGATAATTGCAAGTTTTTTTTCTTTTTACTCGTTCAACTGAATATAAAAATACATTAATTTTCGTATTTCAGTTCATTCATGCCAGGAAGATCGGGATAATCAGATTCAGAAAGACGCCGGGTAATCAGCACGGTTCTAAAAATATTTACGATATTAATTGGTAATTATTTTTCTTTGTACTTATACAACTAAACATAAAAACACATGAATTGTCGTTTATTTAGGCGTAGCAGCGCATGCCAAGCATTGTTAGGTAAACAATAAAATAATTGAGCAAATAATGTTATTTTATACATTTAGGATGGTAAAAATCGAATTGTATCATAAGTAATGCCACGAGTGATTTCCAAATAATCGATAAATTAACGACTCACGAAGCGAGGAGTGTATTTGTCTAGAGAATTTTGAAATCAAGAGTGGCATTTGTTAGGACTATTTAACGAATAAAATTAAACTGTTTACTCACAAATCAATATTTGAATATAGTTACTTTAAAATATTTATACATTTAATGTAAACGGCGATGTTTGGAAACAAATGAGAATCATTATGTTTCATTTCTTCATCACTGCAACCAGATCATATTTATTGCCAAACAGAATCGCAATATTGTAAGAATGCGCCCTAGTGGAGAAAAAATTAAGCACATCATTACAGGTTATTAATTAATTTCTGATGCCCTATGATGTAAATATGTCAATTATATTTTTCTGCAACGTTAAATCCTGGGAAACAATACGTTTAAGATAGTGAAAACAGTGGTTTCTTTCTGGTATAAGCAATTTCTACGAAATGTTTTTCTACTATATCTCGCAAGTAGAATCTGGTTACATTCGTGCACTATATATACAATCTATCCACCGCTATGGTCTCGAGGTAGCGTGCTGCCTTGTCACGCGGCGGCCCCGGTCGGGACAGTTTTTCTGGATCAGGTTTGTATCGGGGTTTTTCCTCAACTGTAAGACAAATGTCAGGAAAACTTTAAAGCCCAAACGGTCCCCGAAATCATATGACCATCATCGCCATCATCATTCTTCACCGGTGTGGAAAGCAACGGGAAGCTACCACACCTACAATTCCCTAGTAAAGCTTCAAAGCATAGAATGAAAATGCTATTATTGCAGTGAAAGACCTGCCCTCGGGCAGAATTACTATGGATGGATATACAATCTGGGAGCCACTTGACAAAATGAAAGCGATAAAATGAGAGTGGTTGAATCGAGATGAAAAACTACTGTGATTAGTTGTAAATCAAAATTCATTGAAATGTGATTGGTCATTGACTGCCATTTGAAGCATGAGTTAAATAGTCACCAAAAATATGTTGAGAGAAATTTAATATAAACTGAACGACATTTTGAAACGCAATTTAGGCAAACAAATTAGAAAACTTATTCAAATATGATTCCACAACGTAATAACAAAATCAATTATTTTATATGGAAGTTTTTTTACTGCGTCAGTATGCTAAAGCAAGTATAAATATTTATAAATGAGATTCCTGCGATCTTATGTGGAGTAAATTAAGAGACAAAATACATACGAGTAGCATGCTTATTTAATATTACCTACATATATACAACCAATGAATTGGATCAGTAACACTAGTTTTTTTTTAATATTTTAATTGCTGCTGAATTTTTTCATAACCTAAATCATCCAATGAAAATATAATGCAGCATCATGGTAATTTCCTTAATTTTACTCTGACGTTTTCACCCATATAATATGCAAAATTTAGTACCGTACCTAAAGGTAATAGTAAAAGCCAATATGCTTACATACACTCTATTAAATAACACTAAGAAACTGGAGCTGCTAATAAATATTAATAAAAATAAATATATGGTCTCCTCTACAAAAACATCATATAATAGAAATGGACAGTTAATGACAAATGAGGGACATTGAGAAAAATAAATTGCTGAATTCAAATACACAGGAGCAGTAAATACAAATAAAATGAGGTACAGAAAGAAACCAAAGAAAGATTCAACTCTGAAAACGGTTGTTTTTATGCATTACAAGAACTTTTATCATCCCAATCTCTCTAGAAAAACATTTAAACTAAAATATATAAAACGGTTATTCTTTTAGTGATATTATAAGGTTGTAAATTGTGGTCTGTTGCTATGAGGAAGGAGAAAATATTATGAGTATTTGAGAATAAAACTGTCAGGAAATTCTTTGGCCCAAAGAGAAACGAACAGACAGGTGGATGGATAAGATACATAACAAAGGGGTAAATTATGTTTATTTCAAACTAGATGCTTTACGATAATAATTGAGTCTCATAGACTGCAATGAGTAGGACATTTAATTTGGCACGTAAGGCGAACATAGGCGAAGGGCTGAGTATATATGCCAAGAATGTGGAGAGAAAATAACATTAACTATGGTTTCAAAGAGAGAAATTTTAAAGGGGATGATAGAAAAATATCAGCTCAGGATTGTGATGTACGGAGAGCTTATGTCCGAGTAGGGATGAAATTTTGGGTTCTATAATACGAACGAATTAATTGGTTAGTTAAAAGTTTCTAATTAATGATTAATTAACGACTTCTCATTACTGGAGGAAGAAGAAGAAAGATATATAATGTGGGAAAACAAGATCTACAGGTGTCATATGTCATAATCAACATATCCTACATTTTATTTAGTTTTTTTCTTTATAAATCAGTCTTAAACTGTTACTAATGCAATAAGTCAGCACAGTGTTGCAAAACATGTTTAATTGTTAAGGGTTATTATGGGGAAACTGTAATTACATAAAAACAAATAGTCTGAGTTTAAACAAAAATATAAAAATATCCATTTTATGAACAAGAAAAAAGTGAAGCTGTAAATGAGTAAACTAAGGTATTCTTCAGCAAGAATAATTTATGGTTATATTTTTCAGAATTACGGAATATATACAGGACAAGTCATAAGTTCCTTCGGGGATTCGTAGATGTGTACAATAGTTCCCATAATAGGCATGGAAAAACACTTATAACAGAGAACAGTGTATATTTCCAAGTTTTCATACGTACTTGTTGACAAAGTGTGACTTGTAATTTTACCGCTAGAGGGCAGTTAAATCGGTTGATGAAACAAAGCGTTCGCTGTTGCAGAAAAGGCGTTTTGTGTGCTGCAGTTTGCTAAATGAGAGCTAATTGTGATGGTTCAACGCCGATTTCGTACAAAATACCACAAATATCCCCTTACGCCCCCCCCCCCCGATTTAGCAGAGCTGCGACACAGGATTGAGCCAAGCAGTCGCTGGTATTGACCATGAGATGTTGGTACATGTATGGCAGGAGGTGGATTATAGGGTTTATGTCTGCTCAGTCACCAACGGTGGGCATATGGAACATTTGTAAGGTACGTATGAAAACTTGGAAATATACTCTTTCCTCTGATACAAATGTTTTCGTCATGTCTGTTATGCTTACTGTTATACAGACCCACGAAACCCCGGAGGTACTGTTGACTTTCCCTGTATATTTATTTTGTTAAATTGGAAAATGCAACATCTGTATTAAAAATGTCGAACTGCAGTGAAAACAATTATGTATAATTGTAGGTTATTGTATAGTATATTTTTGTATTAATTGGCATCAATTTAAATAATATCTACCAAATGATTATTCCTTTACTTTACTAAAACTATTAAATGAAACTCTAAAACATCTTACATGATACACTGTCAATTTAAGGTTTAATTAAATTCTATGACATACATTACGACGAAACAAACATGGCGGTTGCTATAGTTAAATTTGAATTTCGAATTTCAAGTCAATCCTCACTTTTTGATCCAATTTCGCTTATTTTTTAGAGAACGTCTTCCTCTCGTTTATTTTAATGGCATTTATTAAGTTGCATTGTCAAACAGAAAATTCCGACAGCTAGAGTAATTTTTAAATCTTCGATGGGAGAAGCATCATTTTGCCACAAAACGTACGTTTTGTATTCTGTTTTGTATGTTCCGCTTAAATAGCTTTATTCGTGCGTGTGTCTTGTTTCTGTATGTACGGTGTTACCAACTCCAGCAATTGACTATAGGTTGAGGTGTCCATTTGCAAATAATTGCGCCAGTCATCAGGTTCGCCTCTCAGTTCTTTCAGTAACAGGACATGTGAATACTTCTTTTCAGAAGCCACTCCCTTGGCCATCTTGTCTATTTCCTCTTCATCACTTTTCCTCTCAGTCGTTGAATATTTACGAGGGAAAAATTAAAAGAAAGCAACTGAGCTTCCCCATAATCAAATTAGTGATGTCTTTCTCACTTTAAACAAGAAAAAAAAATCACTGACAATACACTACAACTCGAGTCTGGATTGGAACTGAGGTAGAGAATGGAGGGAAAAACGTTACTGTGTAAACACTGGACAAAACGTACAATAAGACGTAGCGTGTAAACCGGCCTTTAGATCGGATCGGTGAGGATGTCTATTTTTTTAATACATTATCATGAGAACAACTTCGATAGTTTCTTTCTTTCGAAATACGCTAAATTAATTCTTGTTTTAAAAAAACTGGTTTAAACCAACTTAAATTAGTTCAATTAATTATTTCTAAAATGCAGGTTTTGTTTCTAACACCCTTTTTTGCATGCAGTCAGGATATACACATGATTTTCTAGTGAATATATTCAAAGCGAGGGACTACGTACTAAATATTTGTGTAGTTGGGTTTTGTTGTGATATCGATTAAATGCCGGGTTGTTATACCAATACAACAAATACTGCAATCAGGTTCTGCAGACAAGATAAAAATAAAGGCGGGTTTGGTCTCGGATTACTACAGTACGTGATAAGACCGATATGATGTCACTAATTGAGATGCAATTAAAATCTCAATTTATAGAATTGAAATGAGATATTCCAATTATGTGACAATTCCACATTTTATACTCTCTCTTTAACTAACTAACTCGCTGGGACTATCGAACCCTTGGGTTCAAGGCCACACGGACATAAGCTCTCCATACATCCCTATCCTGAGCTAATGTTTTCCAACCATTCCCTGCATAATCTACTTCCCTCAAATCATAGTTAATGTTATTCTCCCACCTGATTTTTGTTCTACAAACTGGGCGATTTTCCTTCTGATCTTCCTACAAGAAGCTGCCATGCAGGTCTTCTTTCTTTACCCATTCCTGCCCATCGCAGTCTACGAGACTTAACTATTCTTATTACGTCTGGCTTCCTTTAAAGATCATGTTCGTAGTTCACTATCATGTAGTCTGTTCTTCTCTCTTTGATCCAAAATGTTTCCTAAGAACTTTATTCTCGACGTAATCTCGTTTTCTCCATTAAAGTAAGAGTCCGTGTTTCACATCTATATAATATAACTGGTAGAATAATAGTTTTATATATTTTCAGTTTGACATTTTTTAAAGGAGTTGGGACATCAAGAGTACCTATAATGTATAATAGCACGCATTTCCAGAAATGAGCCTATGTTTAATTTCTTTGTGCATCTCATTCCTATTTGTGATTTTATTGTTTCTAGGTATTTGCATTCAGCCACTTCCTCAAAATTTCCCTTAGTTGTCATTAGCCGTCCATTTCCATTACATAATATATTTATATGTGTGACCAAATATTAGTTTTATTGAAATTTACTTCAAGTACCAATGTCTTAGTGTCAAACAATAGTGTTTGTGTGTTGGTCTTTAGTACCTCTTTGCTATAGCTCAATAGAACTGCATCATCAGCATACTACTAACAACTTATTAATACCATTGAGTTGTAGGCCTTCTTTATCCTCTTTACCTTAATCTAATACATAATACTTTGTAGCTACTTATACATTTCCCCTCGTTACCCGGGCGTTGCATGGACACAAAACTATCTGCAGAGGATTTTAAAGAATTGATCACGTACACATTTTTTAATCACACATGGACATGAAAGGCCTTCATGAATTAATGATCAACTCTATGACACGGCCACCCCCGAGACAAGACAAACAATGAAGACAAGACACATCATTCATTAGTTCGATCATACTAAACAAGGCGAATATGATATGTAAGATTTAGATGACCAAATGCTTAGGATTAACATTTGTTGCTAAAACTTGGACAAAAAACCCGGTAGATGAATTTCATTGCTGATATTTCAGAGAAAATTATTAGAAGAAATCATGGCTCAGTTTGTGAAAGTGGACTAAGAAGAAAAATAAATAATCAAGAATTAGAATATATTATATTATATATTATTATATTCTAATATATATATATATACTTTTTCCAAATGCCCCAGGTTTGTCTTTCGACATTCCTGGTTTCTCTCCTGGCATGGCGTGCTTGTAACCCACTTCTGAGGTTGGGGCGCCTTGAAGGCGGGGTTACGTTGCCCCGATGATATGATGGGTGATGATGATGATGATAATGGTGCGCCAGGAGAGTCCCTAATCCTAAGCCTAACCTAAGATGAATATCAATGATGATGATTGTGATGGCCATATGATTTCGGGGACCGTTTGGGCCTTAAAGTTTTCCTGACATTTGTCTTACAGGTCAGGAAAAACCCCGATAAAAACCTCACCAAGAAAAACTGTCCCGACCGGGGATCGAACCCGGGCCCGCTGCGTGACATGGCAGCACCCTACCCCGAGTCCACAGCGGTGGACAATATTCTAATATATATATATATATATATATATATATATATATATATATATATATTTCAAATAAGATATATTGCCGCCCATCTTTGGACGCATTTAATTAAGAATGAATCAATTTCAATTTCACGTTCATGATACAAGCAGTGTCTCGTTGATATATATATATATATATATATATATTTTATTGCAAAGCGCAGCCAATTTAACTTTCCAACAACCTCGTTTGTTAAAATTAGTTCTCAAAAAGATTAATGTTCTATTTAGAAATTAGGTTACACACTGTTGTTTAATATTATAATTTTGTCCATTGGTTAAACATTAAATTTTAGTAATCTGTTGATTTATTTATTGAAAATTTGATTTTCTGTTATTTGTTGTTTTTATACTGATTATTTACCCATGATTTAATTTTACAGTCAGTTGTTACATACAAACATTTAATTTAATATATATATATATATGTGTATATATATATATATATATATATATATATATAATACATGTCCACCGCTGTGGTCTCGAGGTAGCGTGCTGCCTTGTCACGCAGCGGGCACGGGTTCGATCCTCGGTCGGGGCAGTTTTTCTGGGTGAGGTTTACACCGAGGTTTTTCCTCACCTGTAAGACAAATGTCAGGAAAACGTTAAGGCCCAAACGGTCCCCGAAATCATGTGGCCATCATAATCATCATCATCAACCTTCACCGGTGTGGAAAGAAACGGGAAGCTACCACACCTACAATTCCCTAGTAAAGCTGCAAGCATAGCATGAAAATGCCCTCGGGCAGAATTACTATGGATGGATATATATATATATATATATATATATATATATATACACATATGTAAATGTTCCAGTATAAAATAGCTTAGACTCAGTTGGCTACGTCATTATTATAAAACGAATGAAATTGAATGCCCAAAAATATTTTAAATAGTAAAATAAGACATGGACCAAGGAAACGTGGTTACAATAATTAGAGAGCGACCTTAGTAAAATGAAAAATTACACCCGAAGAATGGGAAATAAAAGAGATGAGTAGAGGAGGATTGTGAAATAAGGTAAAGTCCATGCAGAGCTGTAGAGCTACGGAAGAAGAAGAATAACAATATTGAGATGACCAAATTATACTCGGTGATCATTAGGGCCTTAAAGGTTCCCGAAATATTTTGTCTTGTAGTTGAGGAAAATAAACTCACCCGGCAAACATGTCGCGAATGGGGATCGAACTCGGTCCAGCTGCGTGCGAGCCACCAACATTCTCTGAGACGACAGAAGTGGAAACACACACGATACTCATCTTATTTAATTTGTTGTTCTTTATTGACTTTTATTGTATCACTAAAACAGGGTTCAAGTCGCATTAATCTTATACTAGAAATTTGATCAAATTCTTTACAATTATTCTTATTTTCTAAGTGAAATAACTGCTATCATTTATTGGTTAAACAATTCTAATGAAGTTTGTAATATATATTTTTGTTTTGCATTACTATAAATAAATTCTATTGGATGAAGTCAATGAATTTATTTACCAGTAAGAATAGGAATATATGGTATTGTATTTATTTCCCTCTACATATTTAAAATAGTAGGTGTTTGTTTGTGTGTGTGTGTGTGTGTGTGTATAGGGTTAGTGCAGTCAAAGTTTAATTTACTTGCCACTTCGGCTGATCAATTTAGTAGATGCATTGCGTACAGTGAGGAGTGTAGGAGGAATGTAATGATGGTAATTGAATTTATTGCCTTTTTTTTCAAAATAAACAAAATGCATATGCATTTAATTTGCGAACGGGCCTGCTTGGCCGTAAGTGCATTATTTATCCATGAATTAAAAAAAAATATATAAAAATAATCATAATATAAACAAATACCTACAAGGTTACACACCTGTATAAAAAAATAATATATATATATATATAATCTATATCTACACTACATACACAATAATACACATCTACACTCATCCATGAAAAGAATATGTATAAATAAATTTAAAAAATGTTAGAAAACAAATTAGAAAAACAAACACACACACATATATATATATATATATATATATATATATATATATATATATATATATACGTACACACACCCCCACACACATACACACGATTCACTCTCGATCCGTCCTAAAAGATCCCAACACGCCACTCTCCCACGATCCGATCTGAGAAATCTCTCCGGCAGGAACTGTAATCTAAGTTGTTCTGTCTCTCTACAGAATGATATAATATGCTGCCAGTTTTCACGGTCATCGCATAGCGGGCATAGTTTAATGCCTTCTTCACTTGTTAAATTATGGGTCATTCCCCCAAATGAAACCATGCAATAGCACTTCTATCATTCTCATCCAAAGAGTCAATATACTTCTCCCTTCCCCACGAAAGTTTCAGTTCCGACTGCAGGATGAGCGATGTTTTCTGGCTACACTCGGTTTCTATATACTGTCTGTCTATATGGATTAGTCCTTTCTTAACTTTCCTCCAAACATTTGTATTATTCTCCTTATTCCTCTCCCATACCCAACCCATCCCTATACCCTTCAATCCCCTTTCTACATCAATTATTCAATCTCCCGAAACACACTGCCTTTTCTGTTCCTTGTAACACTCTTGTATGTTAATGTATTCGTGTAGTCAACTCGGGCCGGATTTGAACCTGCGACCCTCATGACTACAGGCAAATAACATACCAACTGGATCACCGTGGCCGACTGGGAGTCACTTAAGTCAGTAGGAGATTTATAGGTGTCAATCTTCTTGTGAGCCATGCGTGACGGCAGCTTTTACCCCTAGGAGAAGCATCTGGTGCAATTTCAGTTAGTGGCTGAGTCTACCCCAGGGTCATGGTGGCACCAGTATGTTTAGGTCAGTTTAAAAATCCCTATCCCACCGAGACTCATACCCTTGACTTGTAGTGTAATGCCTTAACCAATTAAACTACGACGTGCAACCAACATATTATCTGGTATAAAAAATGTCGTAGAGACAATCTGGTGATATTGTTAAAAAAATAATAATTTTGATAAAAAACTAACTAGTAGAATTTTTTTAAAATTTATATCGAATTACATGATGATAACTTACATTGTTACTTGATTTTATTTGCACTGCGGTCCGACACATTTATATAACTGGCACGATAAATCAATGTTTCGCCAATTTAAGGATGAATCGAAAAATTGATTCTGAACGTAAATTATGTTCGTAGTATTAAAATTAGTCCATTACATAGCAATTCTGTCCGAGGACAAGTCTTTCACTGCAATCATAGCGTTTTCGTGCTGTGCTTTGCAGCTTTACTAGGAATTATAGGTGTGGTAGCTTCCCGTTGCTTTCCATACCGGTGAAATGATGATACTGATAAGGATGATGGCCGGATGTTTTTCGGGGACCGTTGGGCTCAATGCTTCCTGGAATTTGTCTTAAAGGTGAGGAAAAACCCCGGAAAAATCTTCACCTAGGAGCCTGTCCCGACCGGGAATCGAACCCGGGCCCGCTGCCTGACAAGGCAGCACGCTACCTCGAGACCACAGCGTTGGACTGAAGAGTTGTTATATCCGTTAATTTACGTACGTGGAGATAAAGTTGCGCCATACTGATACCTTCATAATCTTAAACAAAATTACCTACTTTCAAAGTATTATGAAATGCGACAGCAACCGCGTTTAATCCGATTGAGGGTCTTTCCACTTTTCAGCGGTTGCCCTTTTACCAGCCGGCTGCTGGCCCTTCACATCCACATGTGTCAATCACAGAGGTAGATGATCAACAGCCAGTGAAGGGGTGACATGTGGTTAGCATGTCGAGTCCCCCAGCCGTTATAGCTGGTTCCTCAACCTGGAGCCGCTACTTATTGTAGCTACCCAATTGCCTCACGATGCTGGGTGGGCACCGGTCCCATACTGGCCGAAATACCATGAGAAAATTTCTTCCCCCATGGAGACTCGAACCACCGCAAGTCCCGTAGCTCTGCGCCAAGGCTTCCTACCTTAACCGCTCGGCTACGGCGCGGGACCCGCGTTTAATCAAGAGTTGAAATAAGAACAATGAAAATGATAAGTATATATGTATGATGCTGCAGATGAACCGCCCTGTCTTCCAAGGATTTGATAAGGTATCGTTGATGTGGCAAGGATTAAACGTGAAGTACATAGGCTAATACCAAAATTAACAAAACTAATTTTATGTGATACACTACAGTAATTGGTGTCCATTACTTGGTGAATACCCTAGAGAAGTTTCCAATTATAATGAACCTGGAGGCCAGAAATATGTTTTATAATCAGGTGGAGGGCCGCAGGTTGAAAATAAAAGAGATTCTTGTACCAAAATAGTAATAAACAAGTAAATTATAGTTACTATTTATGAAAGAATTTTTTAAAATTATTTTACAAGTAGCAGACACTATCTATTCACTGTGATTATTTGAAAATACAATTGAATTGAAGGGGAATACAGGAGGAAGAAGTAATATTGTTAACCTCGTAATTGCTCTCATGGCATGTGTCATAAATTAACTTTCTCTCGCTAGTAGGTGTTGTCGGTCGATTACCTGTTTATGACAGTACAGAATCGATAAACGTAAAATTAATTTCTAATGTACAATCATTACTATATTGTTAATAGTTATATATAACTAGAAGTCCCGGCTACGCGTTGCTGTGGCTAAGGTATACGTTAAAAATTTAAATCAAGTTGCTGTCGTTCAGCCAGATTACTTAAAACTAACACACACGAAATTACTAATATTGAAAATAAAATAAACACTGAACACACTTAAATTATGAAATAAGAAATATTTGTAATTCAATTGAAATTCGCGGTTGCAACAAAACGCACAGCCATCTCGACCTCTCTTTGTTAAATAATAAACCAATTACCTTACCAAATTACCTTACATCGCCATCTGTTAGAATCGTAAGGAACTCGCAGATAATTATAACTCTTTGTTGAATAATAAACAAATAATTTGCAATAAAAAATAATGCGACTATAAATTTAGTTATAAACTACCCTAAGTCTCAAGTTGGATCAAACTGCACACAGTGTGCAACATTTTATTAAAATCGGTTCAGTAGTTTAGGATTCCATCGCGGACAAACAACGTGACACGAAATTTGTATATATTAAGATATAGCCTATATATATAATGCTGTTAATTAAAATGATACACCATAAAAGGAATGACAGCTCTTAAAATCATTTTGAAAAAATAAATATTTTAATCGAAAAAAACATTAAATGACATTAGAATAAGCGAGAACACCGCGAGCCATTTGTAATGACTTGGAGGCTCGCATGTGGCCCGTGGGCCGTCATTTGGACAAAACCTTGCTTTAGTAATAATAATAATAATAATAATAATAATAATAATAATAATAATAATAATAATAATAATAATAATAATAATAATAATAATGTATTATTTATTTTGGCACATTTAAGACCGTAAGCCTTCTCTTTCACTCAACCAGCACAAATATATTGATTATAGCATAAGGGGTATTTATGCTGTGATGTGACGTAAGGTATTATAATTGCGAGTAAGAGTAACTTGTACCAGAATAATTTAAAATGTGATAAAGAACCGAAAACAATATCTCTATGCGCAGTAATTTCACTTCAGTGTAAATCCATAAGAAATAACAGAAATGCATATTGTATTTTTAAGATATAACTCACCATTACAACACTATACTATGTTGTATAGCGGAGTAGAACAGACAACAAGAGCGCAGTGTGGAGTAGCAATTTTAATAGATGAAAAATGGAAGAACAAATTGAATAGCTATGAGTTTATAAATGAAAGAATCCTGATAGCCAGATTTAAAATTGAAAGAGGATATATGATGATAATTGCTGTGTATGCCCCAGAGGAAGGCAAGAAAGAAGAAACAAAAACATTTTATAAAACATTACAAACATTAGTTGATAAATATACAAAAGATCATCATTTAATAATAAGTGGAGACTTAAATGCCAGAGTAGGCAATGTCCCTATACCTAATGTAATAGGAAATAATGGAGAAATAAACAATAAATGAAAATGGACAGGATTTGAGACAGTTTTCAGCCTATAATCAATTAAAAATAATGAATACCTATTTCCGAAAAAAGGACATACATAAATATACAAGAAGTGGATATAACTCAAGATCAATAATTGACTATTTAATCGTAAACAACAAGCTAGGAGCCTTGGTAAAAGATGTGAGAGTACATAGAGGCAGCGATATATACTCTGATCACTATCTCGTGATAAGCAAAATAAACATAATAGCTAAATGGCGGAAAAATAACATAAAGAACAAAAGAAACCAAGAAGAAGTATATAAAATATATTTATTACAAGATCAAAGTATTAGACAACATTATGAAAGCAGAATGAATAAATATATATCAGAGATAGCGACGTCAGAAGATATAAATATTGAATGGGAAAATATATCAAATGTAATACATAAAACAGCAAATGAGATATTAGGAAAGAAAAATAGAATAAGGAATAGGAAGGGCTTGAGAACTTGGAATGCGAATATACAAAATGCAGTGAATGAAAAACAAAAAGCATATCATACATACTTACGACTGAAAACAGAAGAATCTTATGAAGAATATAAAATGAAAAGGAGAATTGCTAAAAGCATTATAAGAAAATCCCATCAGGAGTCATGGGATAAATTTATAAGCTCAGTAGAACATGATATGTATGGAAGACAAGAAATAGGTTATAAATTAGTGAAACATCTAAATCAGACTGAGAAAGATTCTGCCAGATTGAATATAATCCCAGAACAAGAATGGATCCAGCATTATGAAAAACTTTGGAAAAAGGAGGAAATTGAAGGAAAAGAGAACAATGAGGAAGAAATAAAAGTGGAAAAAATTGATGTAATAGACATAAATGAATTAGAAATGGCTTTGAAAACCACTAAGAATAGGAAAGCAACAGGATTAGATAATATAAATATGGAATTAATCAAATATAGTGGAATATTGTGTAAACTACGAATACTTCATCTAATTAATATATGTTGGCAGACCTATGGGATTCCAACCACTTGGAAAACAGCAATTGTCAAGAATATATTCAAAAGAGGAGACCGGAGAAATTGCGAGAATTACAGAGGGATTAGCTTAATGAATACTGGCTACAAAATATATACGAAAATAATAAATAATAGATTGAGAAACATAACAGAAGTAATAATAAGTGAAAATCAAAGTGGATTCAGAAAGGGAAGGTCATGTATAGACAATGTCTTTACACTGAAACAACTCATAGAAAAGAGAAGAGAACATAACTTAGAAAACTCACATAGGATTTATAGATTTGGATAAGGCCTTCGATCGAGTAAACAGACAAAAATTATGGGAAATATTACGAATGAAAGGATACCCGCTGTGCCTTGTAGAAACAATAAAGACATTATATGAAGACACAAATATAATTATAGATACCGGATTCAAAAGAACAGATGCAATCAAAACAAATACTGGATTACGACAAGGATGTAGTTTATCACCCACTTTGTTTAATATATATATATAGACGATATTTTTAATAAATGGAAAGTTTTAGTAAATCCAGGAATAAGAATGGATAATAAAATGTGCATAAATAATCTTTTATTTGCTGACGATGTAATCATAATACAGAAAAATGAAGACGACTTACAGAAATCAATGCATGCATTAAATGAAATATGTAAATTATACGATCTAAAAATTTCTGTAAGGAAAACGAAGACCATGGCTTTTAGAGGAAGAGATCCAGTGAGAACCAAAATTATTTTAGAAAATCAAAGTATAGAACAGGTGTCTAGTTTCAAATATTTGGGCTGTGATGTTGGCTACAATGTGGAAAGAGATATTGACTCCAAAATAAATAAATTTCAGACGGTGTGTGTGAACAATACAGAGAACATTCAAAAATAAAATTAGAAAAGAAACCAAGATAAAAATGTATAATGTTATGGCGGTTCCCACAATATTGTATGGATGTGAAACTTGGGCTCCAGTGAAAAGACAGAAGGATAGAATACAGACGGCAGAGATGCGGTTCCTAAGACAAGTAAAAGGATGTACAAGACTTGATAGAATAAGAAATGAGGATATAAGAGAAGAATTGAAAGTACAGCCTTTATTGGATAAAGTCACGAATTACAGACAGAAATGGATTGATCACATGGATGGAATGAGCAAGGAGAGATATCCATTGTTAGCCAGAAATTATCAAGCAAGAGGAAGGCGTGATGTTGGAAGACCTAGAAGACGTTGGGCTGATGCAATATGAAGTCGGAACGGGCAATTGCCTAATCCTTGGAGTGATGATGATGATGATGATAACTCACCAATTCAGTCAATCATAGAAAAATTTATGAAACCAAATCTTAAAAACGTATTAAAAGAGAGCGGTCAATCAAATATCTGCCTCGGAAAAACAAATGTTGAGCCATTCGATCTCTAAGAATGAAACACAATGTCTCAAAATATAGATATTCTCTCATAAGTAATGTCTCCTTTTATTGAAATTGTATTTATAATAGTTGAATGCAGGCTTTCACGGCCGGTAATCATAATGTTGAGTGATTCTGTGTTATGTGGCCGTGGTCCATAGTTGGTGTTGATTCTATTCGACGATACACAAGTTTTAGCCACAACTTCCTACTATTTCCCTAGATTATACCGAGAGGCTATAGAAATATACAAGCATAAGGGAAATATCAACAGAAAAGAGGAAGGTATGAAACTGGCTAAGGCCTGGTATCATACACTAGAAAATAAATGCATTAACACTAGGGACAACAAGGAGACGACCATTAGCCAATCAGCAAGAGCCACGCCCACTCACCCTGCACCCACCACTAATACAACGTCCACAACGTCCGCAGCGCTCACTCTAAGTAGATCTTCCGACCAGGGAACACGCCTAGAAGCACTCGCCACTGAAGATGCCCTCCGCAGTTGAGGACGAAACGTCTGGTATCAACACCAACTATGGACCACGGCCACATAACCCGGAATCACTCATCATTATTGTATTTATAATATTGTCTTACGATAAATTAAACTACTCTCCAAAGTAGAGACCATTAGATTCTATGACGTTGAGTTACCTTTCAGTGACGTTCATTATCCCACGACGGTATAGCAGTCTGTTCTTTTTTTATGTGAAGAATTCGTTGAGACCCAATACAGCAGTTTTAATGTTTCAGAAATTTCACGCAAGAAATGGACCATGGATCAAAACACATGGTAATATGATCGGGGATATATGCTGGATGTGATAGTAGTTCGATTCCATCCAAACCTGGATATTTGTCATTGTTGTTCATGCAGTATGGAATCGGTCGCGATCCTGAAACTTTCATGAACGCGTTCCAATTGTTGAGAATAATGATCCAGATCAAGTGCACGCCCAACCTCCTAGTGAACTCACCTTCAAAATTCCATCAGACACACAAAATTAAATAAATAAATAAATATTACTTATGAAACAACCAAATAGCAAGATAATTAGAGAGGAAAGTTTTTAAATGTTTATCCAGCTCTCTATTGAATTATTCACATTAACATGACATATAATAGTAGAATACATCTAAATATGTTCTGGGACAATTGAAAAAAGAAGAATATCCATCCATCCATCCATATTAATTCTGTCCGAGGGTAGGTCTTTCACTGCAATCATAACATTTTCATGCTATGCTTTGCAGCTTTACTAGGGAATTATAGGTGTGGTAGCTTCCGTTGTTTTCCACACCGGTGAAGATGATGATAAGGATGATGAAGATGATGATAACGATGATGATGATAATGGCCGAATGATTTTCGGAGACCGTTGGACCCTATGATTCCTGACATTTGTCTTACAGGCGAGGAAAACCCCCGAAAAAAAACACCCAGGAGCCTGTCCTAACCAGGAATCAAACCTTGGCCTGCTGTGTGACAAGGCAGCACATTACCTCGAGACCACATATACGTTTGAAAATGTCTGAGATGTGCCAAAATAATGGGACAATTTTGGAAAAAAAAAACATCTGATGGACTCTGTATCCGTCTGGGGTGCCATGAGCAGAATAAGACATGAAGATGTACGTAAGTTATAAGATGATGGAGTACATATACAAACAGTACATTGATATATTCTAAAAATAGGCTGTCACAAATTGTTAAAAATATAATGTGAAAACCATGGAGAAAATCTCAGAGAAATCAACAGAACATGATAGATTAAGCAAATGAATAATTATTTCTAATACTAATGTAGTTCTTTGTTACGTGTAAACCTTAAGACAAAAGTACATGGGGACCAACTTGACGATAAATGGCGGATCGACCAGGTGTAGCCAAGAAGGAAAGTTTTCTAGACAAACACGTCTAAGAGCGGACCGCGATATTTTAATATATGGTCCATGTTCGATAGAGATAGATACATGATCTTACCCAAATGTGACGTCACCCGTTGCCTCTGTGTACATGTCATATGTTGCAGAACACATATACTCTCATGGCTTGTTAGTTCGATCTTAGTTATTGTCGTGGATATCACGCAGACCCTTGGTGTGATGAAAAGTCAAAAGGAGAAAGATATTTAAGGATTTATATTTGTCTGCCATAAACATAAAAAGCTAACAAAAATAACTCATCCTAACAATACATTTGTGATTGTAAACTTAAAAATCGAATAAAACTCACCTTAAACTTGTATTAAATATACGATATAATACATTTTGTCGGCAGTGATCTTGAAAAGCTAACGCAAATAAATCACCCTAAATTTTTATTTAACATTTTATGAGTCATATACTCATATTTAGTAACACTTTTCTAACACTATTGCAGAGAGTGTAAAGTCTGCGAAAGAGAAAGATAAATATTATTTATATGCATAGCATAATATTCAAGAAGGCCTAATCTCAGAAAATTCCAGGAATGCGCCTGAACGACCGTCTCAAACTTTCAGGTCCGCACATGGACTAGAAATCGGATTATGGGGCGCACATGATTTTCCCCGGTTAAAAATATCATTCAGCATATTTTGGGAAGCGCTCGGAATCAACTGAATTTGCACTAAAACTGGTAACTTTCCGTTTATATCATTATGTGGGCGATGTCAATAAACCAATGGTATCCCTTATAAATACATTAAGAAATGTTTGACCCACTTTGGCAAAATATTGCATCATGATTATTTATTTATTTTATTTTATGTTTTTCGTTTTGCGATGTATATAAAATTTTGTAACCGAAGACAGAATATTTATGGAAGTTAATACTGCTATTATTCATATATTGCATACGTATATTAAATTAGTTAAATTAAAATTAACAAGATTTAATTAAAAACATTTTTAATGTTTAAAATATGAGAAATATAATTTTAAATACGGGTTAAATAGTGAAATAAACACTTTCGCTTGCGATTGTATGTATTTTATTACTTTATCCTCTGAAACAGATTTAGAGGAAGATATAATCTTATCAGTTACCAAACGAACAACTTTATGGATAGAATGTATACAGCAAATCATGGGATTTATACTAGGAATTTTGTTTTTCAATAGGCATGAGAAGCTTTGAAATGCTGTAATTACGAATGCTGTTTACTAAACGCATAAAGTGGTGGAAACCACATCAAACATTTTGTTAGCTAGGCTGTATCCTGATCATGAAATGTGATTGGTTTTGATCTTTCTGCGTTGATTTTATGATAATTGCGAAGTAAGCGACTTTTTTGTTATCTACATGAAATTCTGTACCTCATCAATTACATTCTGATGCGGTTTTATCGTAATCTCGGAAAGTATTATAAAATATATAATTAAGTTAGAAATAAATATGTACTTGATATATTAGTAATGTTCAAACAAGTAGAATTACAGTTACAAAACCTTTGCACATGGTAACTTGAACAGTGCTGGTTAATGGTGTTAAAACTATTCAAAAAAATATATCTTCAGAAATATTAAATTATATTGTGCAATTTTAAGATGAGAAATTATATGTACAATATGTCGTACCTAAGACTAAAATTCGATGAAGATAGGTACGAAATTTGCATAGTCATATCGAATTCTTAATTGCGATATTGTATATCGATCAGACGTGTAAATAAGAAGAAAAGGAGTGAGCCTAGAGTAGCTCATTTCTCCTTTCCAACTATGTTACATCATAGTACGCTGACAAACACGCTGCACTCTACAAGCATGGGGCAAATTTTAGTTAATGTTATTTGACTATGCAAATTGCATAGAAATGATCAGAAACAAACACGAGAGTTTAAAATTTGTTTATTTCAATTGAACAAAGGACCTCAATTACTATCAAGAGGCAATATTTTGCAAACTGCCGGCATGAAAAAACACCGTAATAAATCCGCTATTGAGGCTTCTAATAGAGGAAGTGGAATTATTTGACTCTTTCGGGAATCCGTTTTATAAATAATGCGTTTTTACACGCTTTATATTAACTTCACCTGTATCTATCTATGTAACGGAATCTTTCAACGCCATTTTATCCAATATGAGGATTCTTTAGGTAAAAAATCCATCCATCCATTGTAATTCTGCCCGAAGGCAGGTCTTTCACTGCAATCATAGCATTTTTCATGCTATGCTTTGCAGCTTTACTAGGGAATTATAGGTATGGTAGCTTCCCGTTGCTTTCCACACCGATGAAGGATGATGATGACTATTTAACTCATGCCCCAAATGGGAGTCAATGACCAATCACGTTTCAATGATTTCTGTTTTACAACCAATCAGAGTCGTGTTTCACCAAATATTTATCAGTGTTATAATTACCATATTAAAGAAAGCTCCTCCTTACAATGTTGCGTTCCTTTGGCAATAAATAGTATGATCTGGTTGCAGTGATAAACAAATGAAGCAGTAGAAGCGTACCTATCGTTTCTCATTTGTTTTCAAACATCGCCGTTTACATTAAATGTATAAATATTTTAAAATAACTATAGTTAAATAATGATTTGTGAGTAAACAGCTTAATTTTATTCGTTAAATAGTCCTAACAAATGCCACTCTTGATTTCCAAATTCTCTAGATAAATTCACTCCTCACTTCGTGAGTCGTGAATTTATCGATAATTTGGAAATCACTCGTGGCATTACTTATGATAAGATGAATATGAATGAAGCTGATTGCGATGGCCATATGATTTCGGGGACCGTTTGGGCCTTAAAGTTTTCCTGACATTTGTCTTACAGGTGAGGAAAAACCTCGATAAAAACCTCACCCAGAAAATCTGTCCCGAACGGGGATCGAACCCGGGCCCGCTGCGTGACAAGGCAACACGCTACCTCGAGACCACAGCGGTGGATTGGTAAAAAATAGTACTTCTGATATAAATAGATATCAAAGGTAAGGGAAGAACCAAGCTAAATTAAGAATTATAAACACATATCTTAAAACAAATAGGCCCTACTTATAAATTTCGGGTAGTCTGCCCTCCTAGTATAAATAAATATAATATATAAAAATTAACGTTTGTTTATTTGTTTGTTTGTTTGTTCGTACTTTATGCGCGGCCATACTGTTGATCCGATTGTGATGGGGCTTTTACAAAATGTTCAGGAGATTCTCAGGATGAACATAGGGTGTAAGAGAGTTGTGATACTCAATTCCTACACCCTTAAAAATCACCCTTTGTTGTGGAAAAACGTGAAAAAAAGTAGCTCTTTGGACATTTAAATGGCTTACGCTGCCTAAACCATAATAAATACACAAAATTAATAAACACAGAATTTAATACCTCAAAAAGCTCTAAAAAAAGTCCGCGACAGCATATGTTTATCTCTTACGGATAACTCATAATAACCACTTTTGCCTTCCATTGATGCTAAGAAGATAGAGACAAGTACGTAGATTCCTGTGCAAGCATAGCAGGACATGACGGGTATTCTTCTACGGATAACTCACAATATCGAATTTTGTCTTTTAGCTCATTTATGCCAAGAAGTTCGAGATAAGTAGATTCCCGGGCAACACCGGGTAATCAGCACGGGGTATCTTAAAATAGTTACGATATACGTTCATAATTATTTTTCATTTGACTTTTTCAACTAATCATAAGAAGTACATTAATTTTCGTTTTTCAGCTCATTTGTTCCAAGCAGATCGGGGTGAGCAGATTCCCGGACAACGCCGGGTAAACTGCACGGGTTATCTAAAAATAATTATGATAAATATGTTTTGCTTTACTTAATTAACTAAACATAAAACACATTAATTTTCGTATTTCACCTCATTTATGTCAGTAAGGTCGGGATACGTGGATTCCCATGCAACGCCGGGTAATCAGCACGGTGTATCTAAAAATATATATTTATAATTATTTTTCCTTCATTTATTCAACTAAATATAAAAGCACATTAATTTTCATTTATTTAGGCGTAGCAGCGCACGCCGGGTATTAGCTAGTAAATAAATTAATTAAATAATAAACAATGTGTATAAAATAGTTTTGTAATTTATAAGGGCCGATTAAAATAAATTATGATATGAAAGTTTTAGCAATGCGCATATAATTCGTATTAGAAAACTTTTCATGTTTACTTATTAAATCATTAAATTAGTTTTCGCTTTATTTATTTGTATATTGGTGAAATTTGTGGTACTGTATTGTTACATTTTCTAGCCATTCTAAACAATTGTACGAGTAAAATACTAAAATGAGATACAGTACGAAAAAGTATTTTTCTCAGCATTAAGCATTAGTATTTAAAGATGTAGAGCTGGGATTACTTATACGTATCACATACTAAAGGGTCAATAATAAGAAGAGCAGACTAGTGCATTTCCTCCATTCACATTACAGTTTGCTGACGAACATATTTTCTTTAAAATAGTGACGGATTTTAGTTAAAGTGTTTACACAAATATAGACCTAGAATAATAATAATAATAATAATAATAATAATAATAATAATAATAATAATAATAATAATAATAATAATAATAATAATAATAATTTATTTTTTATTATTCCGGCTTTTACAATGAATATACATTTTTCCGGTACCCATGTTCACAGTTAACTACACATTTGTTTCAACACATTTTTCCATTCTTGTCTGTTCATCCATATATCTTCTTCTATTTCCCATTCCCTCTTAGTTTCATTGATTCCCTGAATCCACGTAATATTTGGTCTACCCTTCTTTTTCTTCCCTGTGGTTCCCAATCCATGATTATCTTAGGTAGTCGTCCTTCTTCCATCCTTCTAATGTGTCCGTAACAATTTAATTGTTTCTTCTTTATAAAATCTGATATTGAATATTGTACCTGCATTTTTTCTTTTATATATGAATTTCTGATTTTATCCTTCCTGGATATTCTTGCAGCACGTCTCCAGTAGTCCATTTCAGTGGTGAGTAATTTTTTTTTCATTTGTGCATTTAAAGCCCACACATCAGCTCCATAGGTAATAATGCTTCTGATTATTGTATTAAAAACAGTTTTTTTTTGTTTCTTTGAAGATATGTTAGTCCCATACTATTCCATTTAGGGCAGATATAGCATACGTTCCTATATTGATCCTGTTCTTATGTCTGTTTCTTGTTTTCCATTCTTAGTAATTTTAATTCCCAAATACTTATATTCTTCAGTGTATTTAATTGTCCCTAAATTTTCTTCTAGTATTAAATCTTGAGGAAAATCCCGTATTGTCATATATCTAGATTTATCCATATTGATCTTTAAACCCCATAAACTATATTCTTGTATTAATTTTCTAGTGAGGTATTCTATATCTTCACATTATTGAGCCAATATCAATTGGTCATCTGCAAACTGGAGTGTATATATTGTTGAATTATCATCTAGTGGTATTCCCATCGGTTTACATTTCTTTTTCCATTCTTCAATATCTTTTTCAGCATAAATCTTATATAATGTTGGAGATATACACCATCCCTGTCGTCATCCTTTATTTGTTTGAAAACCTTTAGCAAGTACTTTCCCATTTATACTTGCACACATGATTCTGAATACAGTTTTTAAATTGCTTCAATCAGTGTTGGATTTATTTTTTTTTAGTTTTAAGACTTTCCATAATTTTGATGTAGGAATGTTAATAATAATAATAATAATAATAATAATAATAATAATAATAATAATAATAATAATAATAATAATAATAACAATAACAATAATAATAACAACAGAGTTTTAAAGTTTTTATTTTAGTTGGAAAAATCTCACATGATATCAACAAGTAAACATTGACAAACCTGTCGTCAGGAAAATGCCGTATACCGGTATGACTCCGCTATTTGCTGCTAAATACAGTAACTAGCACTAGCAAATTTCAGCATGAATGAAGGGGAATTATTTTACACCTTCGCGGGATTAAATGTATTAATTAATGCTTATTTTAATTATTCAAAACGTTGTAGACCGGGTTGACCCTAAAATAATAATAATTACATGCCATTTCCGTAGTATAACCTATCACTTATAGATAGGCCTCTTTGCCTTGCCACACATCACCCTAAAGTGACACAACCTGCGGGAGATGGATTTTAACTATGTATCACGCACAATGACATGGAGGGTCTCCCTGAATGAATGAACAGCTCAATATCTGGGCCTGTTCCGAGACAAAACAACATTAGGGCAAAACACACATTCATACTGAACATAGCGATTATGATAGACGATTATCATGGCCAGATTATGTTCGGGGTATATGGATGAGAATCATGGATACTTACTTTGAGGGAGGAAAAGAGATTACGAGTATTTGAGAATAAAATTGTTAGGAAAAATTTTGGACCGAACAGAGATGAGCAGACAGTTGAATGGAGAAAACTAAATAACAATGAACTACATGGTCTTTATAGGAAACTAGATATAATAAGAACAGTTACGTCTAGTAGATCGCTATGGCAGGCAGGACATGTGGCACGATATGCGCGGAATGAAACGACCCCGTGCGTGTAAGCTCCTTGTTAGAAAACCAGAAGGGAAAAGCCCAGTTGGTAGACGAAAAATGAAGTGGGAGAATAACATTAACTATGATTTCAGGGAAGTTGATTATACAGGGAATGATTGGAAAATATTAGCTCAGGATAGGGATATGTGAAGAATGTATGTCCGCGCGGCCATGAATCTACGGGTTCGATAGTGCCAGTGAGTTAGTTAGTTAGTTAGATGATGTTCGGGGAGTATTTGGGTGCTAAAGTTTCCTGATATTAGTCCTACAGGTGAGAAGTGCCGAAAAGTCTATTACCCAGGAATGTTGTACGGACTAAAGATCGAACGCGGGTCCGCTGCATACAATGCAGTGACGCTAACATGAAACCACAGCTGTGGATAAAACAAATGCAAGAACAATAATAATAATATTAATAATAATAATATTAATAATAATAATAATAATAATAATAATTGTAATAATAATAATAATAATAATAATAATAATAATAATTGTAATAATAATAATAATTGTAATAATAATAATTGTAATAATAATAATTGTAATAATAACTAGCAGACCCGGCAGACGTCCTGCCGGAACGTTCAATTCTCGTGCGATGGCCGGACGATAAAAGTACGTTACTTTTTTTTTACTATAAAATTCACTAATTAATAAGCCTGCAAGAAAACTCATCACTGCCATCTGTTGTGGCTCACGAAGCGTGCATTATAAGATCACATTGTTGTCGCGCGGAATATGTCGGTAATGCAGATGACTATACATCTGACATAAAAAATCCTATAACTCGATTGCAGCGCCACCCACTCAGTCCAATTGTGAATCTAAACCATCCAGGCACCCACTCAAACACACGAAAAATGTCATCAAAATCGGTCCAGTCGTTTGGCAGTTTATAATTTCGGTTTTCTTTTCACTCATATTTGGCTAATATTTTCCTCGGTTTATTTTAATAGGATATAGTGAGTTTCGTTGTAAAACATAAAAAATGTGACCCTAGAGCGATTTTTAAATTTTGACTTCTGGTGAACCCCTACGCATAATGGCTCTAGAGCAGGGACCATCAATTACATTTCATGGAGGTCCATTTCCGAAGTAGTAAATTAAGTCGAGATCCGAAACCGCAGTTGATTAAACATACGAAATTTTATTAAGTGATTAACATTACAAGGAAATTATGATATGGGTATGAATTGCACAAATTAAACAAAACACATGGTAAATACTAAAAGGATACAGCACATCAGTACACAATTATTAATTCTAATAATTATTAATAAGTTTATAATAAACGTAACATATGGTCAGAGTATAATTTAAATATCTCGCATCACAAATTTCGTGTTTTTCAGGATACCGGGTTTCAAACGGAATCCCTTTAATCTTTAGTCAAATCTCCGACCGTAAACAGTACTGCCAACCGAGCCAACAATAATACTATAATGACATGAAATTAGTGCAAATAATTGTATTCTATGTTTAACGGGTTTTAAAAATCTATATTAATTCGATATTTAACCGGTCCGGAAACCGAAGCCCCAGGGTCCGGATCCGGACCGCGGTCCGCTAATTGGTGACCCCTGTTGTAGAGGGTATAATTATGCATCTAAACCATCGAGGGACAAAATCAGACACAAACAAAATATTTAATCAAATTGGGTCCAGCAATTTAGGAGGAATAGGGTGACAAACGCATGTACAGAAGAATTATATATATATAAAGATTTAATAATAATTGTAATAATAATAAACTTTAAGTTAAAGTGATAGAGAAGAGAATGGTTACCAGCATCATCGCTTCACATTATTAGCCTTTGTCTCTATGATATTTGAAACGTAATAATGAATCACAAATTTTTAATAACACATCTGTTAATACATTGTTTATATATATATATATATATATATATATATATATATATATATATTCTTTAATATATTTGTTGTGAAAGTGGCGTCTGGTATTTGACAGAAGGAATGTTGACAAATTAAACAATATGGGCTTTCTTCTTCTTCTTGTAAGCCCATGTTTCCCTTAACAGAGATTTAGGCGCTCCCCCTACAGGTAAGAATTTTAACCACTAACTTAGTTACACTTGTTTTCGTATAGATGTCATTAGAGTGGTCCGTGGACTGCGTTCCGCCTCATACTGATATCTGGGAAACCAGAGTAGTACTAGGATGGGATAATTAGTATTAAAATTTTGCTTAGAGGCCTTTTTATTCAGGCTTAACGATCTTTTACGAGCCTTAAAATCTTCAGAGTCGGGACCCACGGTTTAAAGTCCCTCCCGGAGGACATGTTCCTTGGATTTTTCCATTCTAAAAAAATCCATCGACCCCGGCCGGGTTTGAACCCGCGACCCTCGGGACCAGAGGTAGGAGCATAACCACTAGTCCACCGCGGCTGATAATATGGGTTTTATTATGCAAAAATATCTCTCTCTCTCTCTCTCTCTCTCTCTCTCTCTCTCTCTCTCTCTCTCTATATATATATATATATATATATATATATATATATTAATCCCACAACAGGCCCGGAGGCCCTTGGGCTAGCAGGAGGTTAAGGCTCCCACTTTTTCTAGACAATCGGCACTTTATGTCAGCCGGGTTGTCAGCCCTGCGTGACGGCCGTCTTTGCCCCAGAACAATCGTCTGGTACTCCTTTCCGCTAGAGGATGAGTTGACCCCAGGGCCATAGTGCCGCCAGAGGGTTTGGGTCAGTTTAAAAATCCTGACCCCAACGGGACTTGAACCCTCGACCCTCCGGCTTGTAGCTCAGTGCCTTAACCACTACGCTACGGCGTGCCCCCATATATATATATATATATATATATATATATATATATATATCTGTTGTAACATTGTGATGGTATGTCACAGATTGCTAACTTGTTTTGTGCAAAATGAGTGAAACAGCTGATGGGAGATGGTGGCAAAATTAATCCTGTTATTGACTCTCTTTCTTAGACTCTCGTGAATGCAATTTTTTTGTAGTTCGCAACGTTGTGAGCACTGAATTTAGAAATAAAATAAGGTTCCCAAACTCAACTTTCATTTCAAAAGAATTAAAAGAACGATGCAAAATTCACAAAACTTTGAAACACTGAATTCCAGTTTTGTAAACTTCCATTTGTAGCTCTGATGATGAAAGATGAAGCGGACACTTTTAAAAGGATTATGGTTGGAATTTTGAATGAAAAAGCCATGATGAATTCTGAGCACGTCTGTTGGCGCCAGTGTTAATTTAGCTGAACCATCTCATCTTTATTGTTGCTTTGAGGGAAGAGAAGATTGTTCGTGCAAATGACCGCCCTCCACATCTGGTCCTCGCGGTAATTAAATGGAATACCGTCGCGGCGCGTGCCTGCATGCAAGGGCGTCAGATGTAACCGGGAGTTTATCACTTTATATTTGAGTCAAAGAGAATATGTCCTCTTACTCTAATTTACTGACCATTTTAAATTCATTTTTATTATATTTCATTACGAGAAAGCAAAACTCCGTCACACAAGAATTGCGTAAACTATGCGAAATCCTCTGAAAGTTGAATTTATGATCACATTTTGCTGATTTGTGTAATAAATATATATATATATATATGACATGAAAAGAAAAATGATTGCTTGAGTCGGGATTTGAACCCGAGTCTCTAAACTCTGTATGTTTAGCGCTCTAACCAACTGAGCTACCCAAGAATTCCAACACAAACATACATCTTTCTTATACATGTAGTATTCTCAATTCACACAAGAGGTAGCGGAAATTTGTTCCAACTGACATCTAGTGGCTAACATAACAGTTAAGCAAAATTTTAAAGTTAATATTTACTTTATAGCAGTAACGCATGTATATATAGATGTTATAAATATTTTTTTTACATTTGGCAATGAAGGCAAATATGATATGAAAAGAAAAATGAATGCTTGAGTCGGGATTTGAACCCGAGTCTCTAAACTCTGTACGTATATTTATAACATATATATATATATATATATATATATATATATATATATATATATATACACTTATACAATAAATACAATATTTGTTTACTTTCACATAAATAACTATTATGTAAATAGTCTTAGCTTTTAAATGATCAGATATCGTAATAGCTAAAATAATTCTGGAGAGGAAACCCGTTGAACAAGTGAAACATTTTAAATATCTGGGTTATGAAATCTCCTATTTTAAAAATGAAGATTTTTAACAAGCTTAATAAATTTAATTATATATGTGGCACTATTAAAAGAATATTTAAAAATACAAGAAAAGAAACTAAACTGAAATTTTATAAAGCAATGGCAGTCCCCTTACTGCTGCATGGTAGTGAATTTTGGATTTACAGAAGCAGCTGAAATTAAATTTCTGAGTAGTGTAGCTGGCTGCAAACTTCTAAATAAAAAAAGAAGGGAGGATATTAGAAATGAGTTAAATATTTTTAAACTTTTACATAAAATAAAGTACTCTAGAAAAAACTGGAAGAAACATGTTAAAAAATTAGATACCAAGAATTATACTTAGTTCTTCTTCTTCTTCTTCACGGGTTAGGCTTATTTACTAGCCGGTTACGGCTCCAAATTGCTGTTCTTTTCCATCTTTTCCTTGGTCTTCCCAAACTTCTTCTTTCTCGTGGTGAATAGTTGTATGCTGCTTTTGGTATTCTATTCCCAGTCATCCTTGCCAAGTGTTATTTCCAGTTTGTTCTGTATTTCTCTATTGTTGAGTTTAATTCCTCTATTTTTAGTTGGTCTTATTTCTGTGTTATGTTTTTTGTCTGTTCTTTGATATCCTGCTATTGGTCTGAGGAATCTCATTTCAGCAGCTTGTATCCTGGCAGATTATTGTGTTGTCACTGTCCATGTTTCGGATCCAAACCTAAAGAAGACAGGAATATTGGTAGACTGAAAAAGAGATGGATTTAACTTTTTAAATGAGAATCTATGAGACCGGAACAAGCCACATGGATTTAATCCGTGATTGTTGTTGTTGATGATGATGATGATGAAACAGACTTTAGTACAAAAGAACCCATTATTACGACCTTATGAAGTTTTCTGCAAGACCATTATTAAATATATGGCAGTGAAGCATGGACAATACGAAGAAGAGAAGAATGTCGAATCACAGCAAACGAGATGCGATTTATGGCCCATACATCAGGCTATTCAAAGTAGGCCAGTAAGATGAGGACATTATGTTAGAGTTGTGTGTAGAATCCATTCTGCATCTACCACAAGACTACCAAAACAACTGGAAAACCCATCTTCAACGAATGACATATCACAGAATTCCAAAAAACAATGCTTTATTCTATTCTCAAGGCAAAAGGTCGTTTGTACGTCAAAAATAGTGCTGAATGGAAAATTCCTATTTGAGACCACATGGCCTAATACCTACATGGTTGTTGATGACTTTTATTGTGTTAAATTGTATAAACTCAATTTCTGTTGCCAGAGTATTTAAAAGCGTCAGACTGCAGTGAAAATAAATCATGTATAAACGTAAGTTACCTATTTGCATATTATATATTTAATTAAATAATATAAATAATTAAGTAATATATGTTAATTCAAATTTCTATTACTTCATTAATAATAGCAATTAAATTCAACTAATGTGTCTTATAGGATGCATTGCCAAAAATTAAGAGATCATTAATTGTATGGCAAGCATTTCGACGAACCAAACATGGCGATTGTTAATACTTTTTAATTTCGAGTTTCTGACAAACCCCCACATTTCAATGATCCGATTTCTCTGATGTTTGAAGAATATCTTCCTCGCTCTATTTTAATAGATTACACTGTGTTTCGTTGCGAAATATAAAAAATTGTGATTGCTAGTGAGATTTTTATAGCTTTGATTCAGATAATTCCAACATCTAATTTTGCTACTTAACAAACTTCACAGCCCTTTGATAAAGAATTACTGTATGTTAAGTTGGTTGTCGATGAAACAAAAATATCGACCGCAATTGTTAAGGAATATTTTCATGAGAACAACCTCAATAGCTTCATTCCTTAGAAATTCGCTAATAAGATCTACATTCACTCTCTTAGTTTCCTACCAGATATCTCTTTGAGGCTATGTGCCGACCACATTGCTACATCTCTTTGGGAAATAAACATAACAAAATTGTATTGGTTAAAATGCTCCCGCTAGGGGATTACTTGTTCTCCATGAGGGACAGATGTGATAACATACATATACAGTATTCACACATAATACAAATAAGGGGGAAAATTCTTCCTGATCCGGGACATGAACACCAGATTTTCAGCTTTACGCACTGTACCTCGTACCACTTAAGCTATCCAAGCAGTACCGGAGCATACAGATTTTTTCTCTATTTAAATTACCATGTGCTATAATTGTGGAATTCCATTCAGATTACAGCAGATTTCCCTCTATCATCATCATCATCATCATCTGCATTCATTGATTAGGTCTGTTGACCCGTTCCTACTTCAGCCCATCTCTTTCTAGGTCTGCCCACATCTCGGGTGCTTTTAGGTTTGTATTTTGTTATTTGTTTTCAATATCTATCTTCATTCATTCTGTCTATGTGTTGCTTCCATTTTTGTCTATATGTATCTATTTTATCAATTATTGCAAATATTTCAAGTTCCTATCTTATTTCTGTGTTCTTGATTCTGTCTTCCTTAGTGCACCCTTTAACAGATCTCAAAAATGTCATTTCTGCCGCCGTTATCCTACTTAGATCTTGTTTTTTATGTATCCAGGCTTCTGATCCATAGAGCAGTACCGGTACTGCCAATGTTTTATAAAATTTCAATTGGGTCTCTCTTGTTGTTTTATTATTTGGTGATCGTTTTATCGTACCACATATTCCCTGGAATTTTGCTATTTTATTAGTTATATCATTATCATAATTAAATGAAATGTCACATCCTAGATAATTGAGATGGTTCACCTGTTCTATGATTTTGTTTCCTATTATTATTTTGGATCTGATTTGATTTTTCCCTTGGAATGCCATTACCTTAGTTTTTTCTATGGATATTTTGAGATTATATTGTTCACATATATTATGTTATTAAAAAATATTCCTTTGAATTTCGTCTTCCGTATTTGCTATTATTACCTGGTCATCAGCATATAATAATGTTTTCAAGTAGTGTGTTTTATCTAATTTTATTCCTTTATTTGTTTCTTCGTTCCTTTTTTTTATTATATCATTGATGTATAGGTTAAACAAAACTGGAGAGATACTGCATCCTTGTTTAACTCCTTGATTAGTATGAATTTTATTTTTACTTACTTAATTTCTAGTTTTTATAACAAAATTTGTGTTCCAGGACAAACTCTTTATAGCTGCTATTAAGTGTTTCGGAATTCCTTTTTATTTTAAAATTGTCCAGAGTTTTCCTCTCTACTTTATCAAATGCCTTGACAAGATCAATAAAAGCTATGTGTGTTTCCTTGTTATATTCTCTTCTTTTGTTTATAAATATAATATTTTTATTCTGCATTTGGAAAAACTAGACTAGACTAGACTTTGGGTTTGGAAGTGCAAGGTCCACCCTGCATGTACTCATACACGCTCTCTATCGTCCAGCCAAGCGCGCACTCAGTTTAACCTGGGTGCTCACTTGGCAGCCGATCTGAATTAACGTGCAAGGCCCGTGGTTGGAAAAACTAGACTAGACTAGACTTTGGGTTTGGAAGTGCAAGGTCCACCCTGCATGTACTCATACACGCTCTCTATCGTCCAGCCAAGCGCGCACTCAGTTTAACCTGGGTGCTCACTTGGCAGCCGATCTGAATTAAACGTGCCAGGCCGTGGTTGGAAAAAACTAGACTAGACTAGACTTTGGGTTGTGGGAAGTGCAACAGGTCCCCCCTGCATGTCACTCATAGAGCACGCTCTCTATCGTCCAAGCCAAGCGCGTGCACGTCCGTGTTAACCTAGGTTGCTCACCTGGCAAGCCGATCTGAATTAACGTGCAAGGCCCGTGGTTGGAAAAACTCAGACTAGACTAGACTTTGGTTTTGGAAAGTGCAAGGTTCCACCCCTGCATGTACATCATACTACCGCTCTCTATCGTCCGAGCCAAGCGCGAACTCAGTTTAACCTGGGTGCCTCACTTGGCAGCCGATGCTGGAAGCATTAACGTGCAAGGCCCGTGGTTGGAAAAACTATATAAGACTAAGACGATACTTTGGGTTTTAGAGTGCCAGGTCCACCCTGCATGTACTCATACTCTCGCTCTCTATCGTCTCGCCCAAGCGCGCACCATCAGTTAACCTGGGCTGCTCACCTTGGCAGCCGATCTGAACTGAACGTGCAAGGCCCGTGGTTGCGAAAAACTAGACTAGACTAGACTTTGGGTTTGGAAGTGGCAGGTCCAACCTGCATGTTACTCAGACACAGCTCTCTATCGTCCAGCCAAGGCGCGCACTCAGTTGAACCTGTGTGTCTTCACTCTGGCAGCCGATCTGGACTTAAACGAGCGTGGCAAACGGCACCGTGGTTGGAAAACCTAGACTAGACTAGACTTGGGTTTTACATGTGCAAGGTGCCAGCCCTGCCATTGTACTCATACACGCTCTCTTTTTTTTATTTTTCGTACAGCCAAGCGCGCACTCAGTTTAACCTGGGTGCTTCACTTGGCAGCCGAGCTGAATTAAGCGCGGTTAACGGGCAAGGCCCGTGGTTGGAACAAACTAAGACTAGACTAGACTTTTGGGTTTGGAGCTTTGCAATGTCCCCCCTGCCTGTACTCATACACGCTACCCACTATCTGTCCAAGCCAAGCGCGCACTCAGTTTAAACCTGTGGTGCTCACTTTGGCAGCCGATCTGAATTAACGGGGCGCCAGGCCCGTGGTTGAAACAAACTAGACTAGACTAGACTTTGGGTTTGGAAGTGCAAGGTCCACCCTGCATGTACTCATACACGCTCTCCAATCGTCCAGCCAAGCGCGCACTCAGTTTTAAACTGGGTGCTCCACTTGGCAGCCCCGATCTGAATTAACGTGGCAAGGCCCGTTGTTTGAAAAACTGACTAGACTAGATAGACTAGACTTTGGGTTTGGAAGCATGCAAAGGTCCACCCTGCATGTACTCCACCCACTCTTCTCCTAATCGGTCCAGCCAAGCGCAGCACTCAGTTGAACCTGGGTTCTCACGTTGGCAGCCGATCTGAATTAACGTGCAAGGCCCGTGGTTGGAAAAAACTAGACTAGACTAGACTTTGGGTTTGGAAGTGGCAAGGTCCACCCTGCATGTACTCATACACGCTTCTCTATCGTCCAGCCAGCGCGCACTCAGTTTAAACCTGGGTGCTCACTTGGCAGCCGATCTGAATTAACGTGCAAGGCCCGTGGTTGGAAAAACTAGACTAGACTAGACTTTGGGTTTTGGAAGTGCAAGGTCCACCCTGCATGTACTCATACACGCTCTCTATCGTCCAGCCAAGCGCGCACTCAGTTTAACCTGGGTGCTCACTTGGCAGCCGATCTGAATTAACGTGCAAGGCCCGTGGTTGGAAAAACTAGACTAGACTAGACTTTGGGTTTGGAAGTGCAAGGTCCCACCCTGCATGTACTCATACACAGCTCTCTATCGTCCAGCCAAGCGCGCACTCAGTTTAAACCTGGGTGCCTCACTTGGCAGCCGATCTGAATTAACGTGCAAGGCCCGTGGTTGGAAAAACTAGACTAGACTAGACTTTGGGTTTGGAAGTGCAAGGTCCACCCTGCATGTACTCATACACGCTCTCTATCGTCCAGCCAAGCGCGCACTCAGTTTAACCTGGGTGCTCACTTGGCAGCCGATCTGAATAACGTGCAAGGCCCGTGGTTGGAAAAACTAGACTAGACTAGACTTTGGGTTTGGAAGTGCAAGGTCCACCCTGCATGTACTCATACACGCTCTCTATCGTCCAGCCAAGCGCGCACTCAGTTTAACCTGGGTGCTCACTTGGCAGCCGATCTGAATTAACGTGCAAGGCCCGTGGTTGGAAAAACTAGACTAGACTAGACTTTGGGTTTGGAAGTGCAAGGTCCACCCTGCAATGTACTCATACACGCTCTCTATCGTCCAGCCAAGCGCGCACTCAGTTTAAACCTGGGTGCTCACTTGGCAGCCGATCTGAATTAACGTGCAAGGCCCGTGGTTGGAAAAACTAGACTAGACTAGACTTTGGGTTTGGAAGTGCAAGGTCCACCCTGCATGTACTCATACACGCTCTCTATCGTCCAGCCAAGCGCGCACTCAGTTTAACCTGGGTGCTCACTTGGCAGCCGATCTGAATTAACGTGCAAGGCCCGTGGTTGGAAAAACTAGACTAGACTAGACTTTGGGTTTGGAAGTGCAAGGTCCACCCTGCATGTACTCATACACGCTCTCTATCGTCCAGCCAAGCGCGCACTCAGTTTAACCTGGGTGCTCACTTGGCAGCCGATCTGAATTAACGTGCAAGGCCCGTGGTTGGAAAAAACTAGACTAGACTAGACTTTGGGTTTGGAAGTGCAAGGTCCACCCTGCATGTACTCATACACGCTCTCTATCGTCCAGCCAAGCGCGCACTCAGTTTAACCTGGGTGCTCACTTGGCAGCCGATCTGAATTAACGTGCAAGGCCCGTGTTGCTATAAGGACTTACTATGCCCTCTGTAGCCCATTTATATATTTTCGTAGTTGATCCTGAGCGAAAATCCTGCCGCCAGTCGTAACTAGTCGTAGATCAGGAGACAAAGATCTAGTGGTCGAGCATTAATAAGCCTTATTTCGTTGGTCTTAAGTTGATATTCTATTTTCCCATGAGGAAGACTGCACCCCCACGGCCGCCGCCAATCCCCAAAGGGACATGAGTGGGAGGACTGCTTGCCAAACCAGAAACGGCTCCTTTCATGATTAGCTGATCTGTTGCGAAATTTTGAATTTTGGAAATATATTTAGGAATTGTAATATAATTTACTGGTAGACCTTAGGGCATCACTCCCTAAATTCACGTTTCAGTTATTTGAATATGGCTGACTGCACTGAAAACAAAATCGGTCATAACTGTTATTAGTGGATATAGATTTTAATTCTACAATTATTTAAGTACTTTCTAATTCGTTTTCTTCTCTTTTATTAAAAATATTAAATACATTAAACCAATTGATGTATCCTTTAAAATACATTGCCAATTTAAGAGTTAAAGAAATTTATTTCGTGTTATATCGGATAAAAATAATAATAATAATAATAATAATAATAATAATACCGGCAATAATGATACTACTAATAATATCCTCAAATCATGTCCAATTCAGGGTCGGGCCGATGGATGAGATGAGATATGGGTGTGCGAACGACAAGCGTACCGGCCGACCACTCGACGCATCGTCAAAAAGGCGGATAAACAAAATGGATGGAATGATTATGGAGAAATGTTGGAACGAAATTTGTAGCAGGGGAAAAAACTATAGAAACCCCGTGAAAAACTTTACTAAGTTCCGTTTCGTCTACCACTAAGATCACTATGGATTTACCGGGATTACATCTCGAGACCGAGCGGTGAGAGACGAGCGTCTAAATATTTTCGCAATAGAATCACCATATCAAATAATTAAGTACGTAATATTGAAATTTATATACTCTCAGACAATCCATTCGCAAACAAGACTGTCTGTAATCTTGGTGCTTTCTAGAAATGTTAATGTGATATTAAATTTATTAGGCTATTCTATGCCAGGAGTCACCTGTGAACCGAAAACAAGTGACTGATAACGTCACGTTGGCCAACATGATAATACATATTTTCGCTCTTATATTACGATTTTTCGTGTATTTGTGATTCATTACTAAGTCCTTGTATCATATAATACCCTGTAGTTATGATATTTTTAGGTGAGAAAATGGAACAGTTAATTTATTGGATAATCTGGCGCCCCTTACGGATATTTTGTCTACTGTTTTCGAACAATGCGTAAATGAACGTTTTCCATTGTAAATATGGTGATTTGAAGTTCAAATTACCCCGATTTATCATTCAATATTAAGGCATTTCTGGCATTTGTTTTGAAATAATAAACGTATATATTTTTTCTGGGTAATTATTCGTACTAGTGGTCGCCTAGTGGTAGAAATTCGACCACAATGTATTACATTTCGAAGTATGTCACAAATATGTCATTAAACATTATTTTTTATTTATTTTAAAATACGAGTGATAGGAAATATGTGGTAAAGCTTGGCTACGTCAAATTAAAAAAAAAAACTAACGCCCCATCTGACATTTGTATACTAGTTATACTACTTAATTTGCATTTTGCCTAATATGTATACGGGAATATATATCCTTTCCTCTTTATCTCTCACTCCAACCCGTAAATATATTCTATGTCGAGGCATAATGGAAATAGCTGCGAATATGTAAATATACAAAAAAATAATAATGAAATTACTGAAACCAAGATTAGACAAGGTTTAATTTAAATTTAGTTAATAAAATGTATTCACTTTTTTAAATCACTAATAAACCACTAATAATAAATACGCGAGAGTAAGTCAATTCACATTGCTGCTGCACAATTTTCTCTTTACAACAATGCACTTTCAGTATGAACGTAAACAAATGAATAACACACATAAATTCTTTAGAGACAATTTATTTTATTTTGTTTAATTATTTTTTTACACACATTATAAATTATTTTTATTTGTCTGCACTCCTTCTCTATATGAACTTTAATTATAGTAGTAGTAGGACTTTATTAGACAAAAAGTAAGATATTTACAATATTATTTACAAATATGGGTCGCACGGGCAGTAAGCCGTACGTGCTGTTGACAGTCCGTTACAATAAAGTAATAATTGGTACTAGTGTAAAGAAAAATAAACAAATACAGCAATAACATTACAATTAAATAAAGAAAACACAATAAAACTATTACCATTAAATAATAACACAATAGCATTATTCACTAAAAACATAACATTACAATTAAATAAAGAAAACACAATAAAACTATTACCATTAAATAATAACACAATAGCATTATTCACTAAAAACATTAACATTACAATTACATAAAGAAAGCACAATAATATTACAATTAAGTAATAACACAATAGCAATAACATTACAATTACATAAAGAAAACACAATAATAATATTACAATTAAATAATAACACAATAGCATTATACACTAAAAAAACATTAACATTACAATTACATAAAGAAAACACATTAATATTACAATTAAATAATAACACAACAGCATTATACACTAATTAATTTATATATAATTGTTAATAATTAATGGTATTGCATTTTGATAACATATATTTATTCATGAATGAGTGTTGTCCTTATTTTTCGCGTTTTGTCCAGAAATTTACCGAGGTTTATCCAATTTTCTGGATTTACCAATAACTCGTAGCATGCCAATCTTTCCCGATTTGAATTTAGAAATCTTTCCGGTAATAACTGACGTCTCCAATATTCTAAATCATTACATTTTCCTAATATATGTATCTCATCTTCAAAGTTCCCGCACATTGGACATATTCGCATATCGTGATCGTCGCTAATTTTTAGAAATTTCCATGCCCCTAGCCTAAACCAAGCAAGCCCTGATCTCTCCTTAAATCCTAGGTTGAGTATATACGATTCTTTTCCCCAGACGTGTTTTAGGTCTCTTTGTAAACACAGTGAGCGTTTTCCTGTACATTCGGCGAAGGTATCTTGTTGGTTTACATCTAAGTACCTCCTCCTTATTTTTCTCCACACGTTCTTGCGATTTTCAGTCCCTTTTTCCCATATCCAGCCCATCCCAATCTTTTGGAGTTCTCTCCTAACCTCGTCTGCCCAAAATTTAACATCTATGTTTTTAATTTGGTGGTCGTAGCAAATTGCTCTAAGCATTGTTTGTTCACCTTGGATTACTCGCAACCAGTATTTGAGTACACGAATTTTACAGTTAATATCGTCCTGGAATGACCCGAATTCATATAAAATTCCACAGTTAGAAACGGCCTTACTAAGTCCTGTAATATACTTTAGAAAATGCGTATATACCTTATTTAGTATTTCCGTTCTTTGGAAACCCCAAATCTCACTACTATAGTGCATGACTGGCCTGACCATAGCTCCATACATTTTTTCTAATGTGCTGACTGGAATATCAGGCACTCGACCCAGAATACCGAGTACACTGTTAAGTTGTCCCCTCCCTTTAAATAATGCTATATCAATGTGTTTTTTCCACTTTCCGTTCATTTTCAACGTCGTACCAAGATATTCGAAATGTTTCACGTTTTGAAGAACTTGATCTCTGTATTTCCATTCCTCTGTTCTACCATAAACCGTCCCATTTTTAAATGTCATTGTTTTTGTCTTACTAGCATTTACAGTCAATCCCCAATTCCTACAGTATATTTCCAGTAGGTCAAGACCTCTTTGCAATCCCTTGATTGTCTTGGAACAGATAATTAAATCATCTGCATACAACAGGACTGGGATTCTAACATTTCCTATCTCCGGAGCCTCAATTTCTCCTTCTAGCATTACGTCTACAATATCATCAACGAATAGATTAAATAGCATTGGTGATAAAATGCAACCTTGTCTCACTCCCCGATTGGCTTCGCTGCTCTCTGTAATGTGCCCTTGGTCTACTTTTATACAAAATTTAACATATTTATAAATTGACATTAAAGCATGTATCATTTTACGAGACAATCCTTTCCGATTTAATTTTTCCCAAAGTGCGCTTCGGTCCACAGTATCAAATGCCATCTTAAAATCAATGAATGCACAAAATAATTTACCCCCCTTCATTTTCAGATTGTCATCAATTAATGTTCTCAGAACAAATAGGTTGTCCACCGTGGAGTACCCTTCTCTAAAACCTGCCTGATATTTTGAGAGCCTATTGTTCTCTTTAGCCCATTGTCTGATTCGTTCGTAAAGTACTTTACAATATATTTTTCCGAACACTGACAAGAGACAAATTCCCCTATAACTTTCTGGTATCTGTGCCCCACCTTTCCCTTTGTATAGCGGTTGGATGACACCTGTCGCCCAGGCTTCCGGATAATCTCCTCCATTAAAAAGTTTGTTGAACGCAGTTTTCAAAACGTCTAATAATTTATTGGATGATATCATATTTTTCAAGAATTCCCCTGGTATTCCATCAATTCCAGGTGCTTTACCATTCTTTAAACATTTAATGGAAGAAACCACTTCATTTTTCGAAATATCCTGATCCAGTAATTGAATATGAATTGGGTCAGGGATCTCAACTATATTTCCTTGATTATATCTTAACCTCTCATTTCCCAGCACCCTATCAAAGTAACTTCTCCATTCCCCGGGCGTTATTCTTGTCCGATTTATGGACTTCACTTTGAGTTCCCTTATCGCTTTCCATATGTCCGCAATGTTCCCACTTTCAGTCGCGACTCTCATTTCTTCGGATTTCTTATTTTGCCATGCTAGTTTTGTTTCTGCCAATAATTCTTTATATTCCTTTCTCTCTTGCGCATAATTTTTTCTGCTTTCATCTGTGCTTTCTTTTCTAAACTTTAAAAGACTACTTTCGACAAATTTCTTCTTCTTTCTACATGCATTATTGTACCACCCTTTGTCCTTCTGGTTCATTGCGTATTTAACCTTGAATTTTTCCCCTGCTTTTTGAAAACATTCTGTCAAAGTTTTAATAATTTCCTCCCCGCTAAGATCATTTAAATTATGCCAAATATCACACTCCTCCGTGCGCGCAATCTGCTTAAAAAGGGTACAAAGTTTTTGCTTCACGTATTAATATATAGATACTGCAACAATAATTTGTTCGTATTTCTATTTTTTGTATTTGAATTCACGTAGGTGACTCCTGGCGTAGAAGTCCATTTCACTGTAAAACATGTTTGTCCTGGTTGAGTGGGAGACGAGGACATAACTCCTCCAGGTTAAATAAACACCTACCATATTGTATGTTGTAGGTGTACTAATTTTAATCAGGATTTCAAGAAGATTAATTATACAGTGAATGATTCGAAATTCAGGATAGTGTAACATGAACAGATTATTTTCGCGTGGTCGTCAACCTTTGGATTCGTTAGTGCCAGTGAGTTGGTTATATTTATAGCAATTAGTGGATTATTCATTACACCAGAGAAAAATGTTACTTACTTAATACTTAATACAGGCTTTCCACTTTACAGCAGTTTGCCTTTGATTCCTGCTTTCCAGAGATTCCTATCTTCCCATTGTCCATCTTCCATACCCCTCTTCATCATGGCATCATATATTCCCTCATACCATGCTCTTCTATTTCTTCCCCTTCTCCTTAACAGAGTAAATTGTGCAAGGAAGGCGATTAGATCCCTGAATGGTCTTTTATGGAATAAAAATTTGACCAGAAAAACAAAAAAAAAAGGATTATACAGACAATAATAGAATGTATACTTACATATGGATCAGAAAGCTGGACAATAAATGAAAGGATGCAGAAAAGAATCTTGGCGACAGAAATGGATGGATTACGGAGAAGTATGAGAATATCCAGGCTACAACATATTCGAAATACATATATCAGACAAGAAATGGATGCACAAGAAACTGTTATCGATAGGATAACAAAGAGAGCTCTACAATGGTATGGACATGTACAACGGATGCCGGAAGACCAGTGGCCTAAACAGGTTTTGGACTGGATGGTACCAGGCAGAAGGAGAAGGGGAAGCAAAATGTTAACATATTTAAATATGTACCTGATATATCAGTCGTCCTCATCTAAAATTATTTTTGTTTAAACTTTTTCATAAAGTACTACCTTGGTTTCCTAGATGTCAGAATGAGGCAGAACGCTGACCACGGACCACTCAAATAAGATGTATACGAAAACAAGTGTAACTAAATTAGTAGGTTCAAATTCTTCCCTGTAGGGGGAGAGCGCCTAAATCTCTGTTTAGGGAAAAATGGGCTTACAAGATACATGAAGTTAAACCTATGTACGCCTTTCTGAAACATGTTCCATCTTCGGCATGTCATTTGGTACTGATGATAGTGTATAAGTTGCATAAAGGATTCAGGTCTGTGGGTGTGTTATCGTTTAACATGTCTAAATTATTTGCTTCTCTTAAAACGTCTATGTCTTCTAGAATGTTATTTTCAGAAAATTTAATAGAAGCAAAGAATATAGACGTGCTTAACGAGAACATATCCATAGACCTGAATCCTTTATACAAACGTATACACCAAACCCAGTACCAAATGACGTGCCGAAAATGGAACATGTTTCCGAAAGGCTTACATAATTTTAACTCATTGAAGTTTTTTAAACAAAAATTCAAGTTTTTTAAACAGAAATTCCTTTTAGATATCAGGTAGGCCCTGCTGATTTTAATATTTTAACATATGAATACATAACCTGATTTATAACGAATTTTAAAAGTATTAAGAGAATATTATATAACACAACACGATAATACTCAGCAAAAAAAAAATCGACTCAACATACTGCTCTCCAATAATGACATAATCATATATTCCGCAGCAGCAATGATCACATGATATAATATCATTATAATATTATGATCCATTATTGGAAATGTGTTAAAATAACTGTATTGGAAAATGTTAAATAATGATCACATATAATACATTGACGTTAGATTCAAGCACGTGGCCACGAGGAGAGGTAACTTTCATTCAGCTCGGAGTGATCGAGTTTTTTTATTTGAAAATTTGTGTATTTGAAATGTGTCCACCGCTGAGGGTTCGACTTCGATCCCGGTCGGCATAATTTCTCCTAGGTTATTATTATTATTATTATTATTATTATTATTATTATTATTATTATGGTTTTTACTCGTACGCAAGATGTCAGGAAACTTTAAGGCCCGAACATTATATACATATATGTACAATGGCGTAACAGCCAAATGTTGAGCCTAACCTTTTCCTTTGTTAGGAGTTACTAGATCAAGTTAATTTAGTTACTCGTATTTGACCGCAGATGTCATGAATGGTATGCGGTCAACATACAGACTCAATGAAACATCTGGCAGACAACTTAGGTATTGCTTGGATGGTTAGATCGGTAAATTTTATTTGGAGGCTTTTTTATTCAGATTTAAGACACTATTACAAGCCTAAAAAAATCTTAAGACTGGGGACCTGTGCAGCTTAAAGTCCATCCCACAGGACTTATTCCTTGGATTTTTAACAATAAATTGGTAAGAGGCACTCGAAAGAGCATTAAGTTATAAGTTTATGATTTGTCTTTTATGAGTTCGTTCAGTGATCCTGTCCATATTCTGCATTGTTTGTAATGGTATCGCTCACACTTTTGGTCGCATATCTTGCATTCACACGAATCACTCGGTTGGTGGAATTTTGTATTTTTGCACATTTTATGATGATATCCGTGTGTTGCTAAACCTATGATTCTGTGCCTTTGTGGTTGGTTACTTCCAGTCCATTCTCTGTTTACCATGGCATCTGAGGCGTAGAAATCTTCGTCGATCTCTTTTTCTCTCTGTTTCTTTTTTTCGATGACTTTCTTATATGGCTCCGTTGCTGGCAGTAGTATCCTTTGCCTCAGGTCCTCTAGGAAGAAGGTTTCTCTGGCTAGCATATAGGCCATTCTGTTTGGTGTGTATTTGCTTGCACCTAATGCATTTTTGATGAATCTTGGTTTACTTTTTCTAACCTCTCCAAATCGCTGGTCGATAGTTTCTCCCATATCAGTTCTATCCCGTAGGTGACGATCGGGGTGATCACTGATGCGAATAATTTCATGGCTGTGACTAATTTTAACGATGTGATGTCTTTGATACTGCACATAGCTCTTATAGCTGCTGCTGCTCTCTCCTGCACATGTGCGTTGAAAACTTTGTTGTTGGCTGCAGTGTTATGCCTAAATATCTGAATTTGTTGACCATTCTTATCGGTTCTTCTCCTAGTTTTAGATTATCACTTGCCGCTGTTCTTCCTCCTTTCTTGAAAACCATTTGTACGGTCTTGTTGCTGTTTGTCTTGAACTCATTTTCCATAGCCCATCGTTGTATCCCATCTATGCCTTTTTGCAATTCTTCTTTGTTTTCTGCCCCAATGGCCATGGCGTCCGCATACATTACCAGCGTGGTCCCGTTTGTTGCTTTCCCAATGTCAGCCGTCATTATGTTAAATAGTAGCGGGCTGATGGGGTCTCCTTGTAGTATCCCATTAGTTTGCATAACCTCGTCTGATGCCGCAACCTCATCTGTTATTTGTAACCAGTTTCGCCTCATTATGTCGTGTACTATTCCAACAATGGGGTGCTCGTTTCCAATCATGTCCCTCATCTTCGTGAGTAGTTTTGTTCTGTTTATGTAATCGAACGCTTTTTCATAATCTATGATGACCACTTAGTATTTCCCTTTCGGTCTGTTGAGGGCTGCTTCTATCTCATATAATAATGCGGATGCTGCTTGCAGAGTGGATTTTCCTTTCCTAAATCCGAATTGGTTATCTCCTTGGATTTTTCCATCCTAAAAAATATCATCGACCTCGACCTTCGGAAACAGAGGCAAGGAACATAACCACTAGTCCACCGAGACCAACCCCGAACAATATACATCCATCATAGACTCCATTAGTATTTTTTCTCTTTAATTTCAATATTTAATTAATTTCAATATTATATTTTTATTAGCTGATTAGGCACGAAACAAATCCCATTATATAATCTTCTTAATAGATACGACCCTGTTGTAATGTGAATATTAAGTTCACCAAAGGAATACAATAGAGGGGAAAAAATGTCCTCCTGGACTGCCTATGTAGCACAATGAAAGTGCATCCTGGGCGTAAAGCTCGAGATCTTGGGTTCAAATCTGGGTTTAGGTATTTTTTCTCTCTGGTTGTATTAACTATTACCCGAATTCAATAACTTCAATATGTCTATTGTGTTACATAGTCATGTCGTGCCTTAAGTTGTGGTGAATCCAAAAGCACAGTAATTAAAAATACATGTTAGGAGATCTATTTCAATATGAATTTTCAGTTGTCACTACTTTTATTTGTTGTATTTAAATTAATTTATGGCACAGAGTTTGTGACACGAAATGTGTACCTGCTGATTGATTAATGTTGGAATTTCGCGGCCGCAGTAAGTATGCGTCGCCAGTGTGGCTACGTTCCCATAAGTAGCCTGAAACCACCCCCTTCTAATATTTACATAGACCGGGTGTTCCTACACGCGGGCAGGAAATTGCTCTCTAAGCAAGTACTTACCCCTTCCATATCCTTCACATCCTCAGTCATTTCCATTTCAGGTGGCATAACATACTGGCAGCAACATAAAATTATTTCCGTCTAACTACGAGGAACATATTGTAACTTCATTCCACAAGCTGCTAGTACTTACAAATGAAATACGTCTAATCGATCATCGTTAAAGTTAAGAATTAAATTAATGTTTTCATTACCTCACCTCATATCCTTTTTCTTCCATACTGCAGTTTCAGAGCTTATCTCCATCGTCAGTAGCGTCTGGTCGACCGGTGTTATGTCGTTCCTTGGCGCTTTTCTTCTTACTTCTACATAGTAAGAATAAAACCCCCAAGAAACGACATAACACCGGTCGACCAGAGGCTACTGATGATGGAGAGAACCTCCGAAACTGCAGAAAAAGGATATGAGGTATGGTAATAAAAACATTAATTTAATTTCTAAATTAAACCTCGTAGTGTTCTTTAAGTGTGAAAGTTAAAAAAATTGTTAAAGTTTTTTGATCACGATTTCGGATTAAATATTTAAAGGAAATAACTTCCCTTCGTGAATTGTTCTTAAATACTCCAAAGGCATCGAATTCTCAAACACGATATCAAAATATGTTTATTAGCTTATCTCATAAGTAATATCGGTTTTTTATTCTACATCAGTCACATTTCAAATATTTAATACAATTTTTTATCCAAAATAAGTAACAATTATAATACAAATTTACCCCGATGAACCCATGTCGGAATTTCTTGACGGTTGTATTTTTACGGTGAAAGATCATCACTCTTTGGACCAAGATACTTTATTCGTCTAGATTATCACCTTCAACCAGTCCGGCAAGAGTAAACCTATCGACAGCAATGCTACCTCGACTCTTACTTTAAGGGAAGAAAGGACATTACGAGTATTTGAGAATAAAGTTCTTAGGAAATTTTTGGCCAAAGAGAGATGAACAGACAAGGAAAAGGAGAAAACTACATAACAGTGAACTACATGGTTTATAGGAAGCCTGATATAATAAGAACAGTTAAATCTCGTAGACTGCGATGGGCAGGACATGTGGAACGAATGGAGAATGAAAGCTTCTTGTAGGATAACCAGAGGGAAAAGAATAAATCTCGTAGACTGCAATGGGCAGGACATGTGGCACGAATGGAGAATGAAAGCTTCTTGTAGGGTAACCAGAGGGAAAACGCCCAGTTGGTAGACCAAGAATGAGGTGGGAGAATAACTAACTATGATTTGAGGGAAGTAGATTATACAGGGAAAGATTGGAAAATATTAGCTCAGGATAGATATGTATGGTGAGCTTATATCCGCGCGACCATGAACCTACGGGTTCGATTGTGCCAGTGATTTAGTTAGTTAGTTAATTATAAAGAACATATTAAAGATTTTATGCCTTTTTTTTCATAGGAATAAAAAAATAATTGACTACGTGCAATGTTATTTACAAATAAGGATTGCACGGGCAGCATAACGTACGTACTGTTGACATTCCGTATCAATAAATGAATGTAATAATGCACGTACGGTCAAGTAGGCCCGTGCGCAATGTAAATGCAAATGTATTTCCTTTCTTTTGAAAAGAGGCAACAAATTAAAAATAACATGTAGTAATAATATAAAAATGAATAAAAAAACAAAACAATAAAATTATATAAGGGGCCCCGTGGCGCAAGCGGTTAGACGCTCATCTCTCACCGTTTGGGTCCCAAGACCGAGTCTCAGTCACTCAATATGGGTTTCGCAGTGGATGAAACGGAGCTTGGGCAGATTGTTCTCGGAGTTTTTCCCGTTTTACACTGCCACAATTTCTCCATACTCATCATTTCGTTTCATTTCGCCCCATCTGTCCCCTGGATGGTGCGTCCGGCGTGGTCGGCCGGCATCCTTGTCATTCACAGATCTCTACATACGGGCTTCATCTCGACCCGATCCTGAATTGGACACGAGTTGAGGACATGTATTTATTTAAGTTAGATGTGTATTATAAAGTATTAATAATATTAATTTTCCTTATTTACATTTTTGTAATATATGTATTTCGTCTTCAAAACTCCCGCATATTAGCTATAATCACACATCGTAATCGTCCGTATTTTTTTTAGAAACTTCCATGTCCCAAACCAAAACCAAGCCTGCCTAATCTCTATTTAAATCCTACACTATATATATATATATACACAGATATATATAACTAGCTGGCCCCGGCGAACGTGGTATCGCCTTTAAATATTTTTACGTTAAATTTTCCGACGTTATAATAGTTATCTGCTATTCGGGGCGGAAACAAATCCAACAAATCAAAGATCATAAAAATCGGCGCAGCCGTTCTTGAGTTATAAATAATGTAAGTAATCCGACTTTGTTTTATATATATATTTTATGATATATATATATATATATATATATAAGTCACGGCCACGAGTTGCTGTGGCTAAGGTATACGTTAAATTATGTTGTAGTAAACTAAGTGAGAAAACTAAATCAGAAAGTTTTTGTTTTACAAAATTTTTTAGTTCTGGTACGTTAACTATACCCGGTATAAATATGGGTGGTGGTTTATGTGGAAGTGATTAATTGATTGAAATGAATTTATGTTGTTTGCATTCTCAGTAGCATCCATAAGTGTATCATAAGGATTATATACATTTATTGATGGAATATTTTGAGGTGGCTTGCTGATTTCATTATACTTTCGTTTTTTTCTACGAACTTGTTGGCAGTTTGGATTCTCATCATTATCAAGAAGTCTCTGTATAGTAATATCTTGTGATGTATTATAGTCATCTTGTTTATCATTTAATTGAGACATGGAGATTGTTTCTGTAATATTAGGCATATTATTATACCTAAGAGACTTACTTACAGTTCTGTTATTCCGTTCCGTAAGACCTTCATATGTTTTTAAATTGACATTCTTCTTAAATGTAAGATTTATGTCACATAGGCCTATACCAATTTGTGGAAATTCACTTGATATCTTATCATTCATGGTCTCTAGAACTCATTCGCCATATCGTTCAATGTCTCTTCTCGGTCCAGTTAAATTTAAATTAAGTTGCTGTCTTTCAGCCAGATTACTTAAAACTAATACTTACACACGAACTTCATATAATTAATTAAATATTTTGAAAATAAAATAATCACAAACACACTTAAGTTATGAAATAATCAATATTTGTAATTCAATTGAAATTCGCGGTTGTAACAAAAAGCACAGCCATCTGGTTAAATAATAAACCAATTACCTTACACGGTCATCTGTTAGAATCGTGTGGAACTCACAGATAATTATAACTCTTTTTTAAATAATAAACAAATAATTTGCAATAAAAATAATGCGACTATAAATTTAGTTATAAACTTTCCTAAGTCTCAAGTTGGATCAAACTGCACACAGTGTGCAAAATTTTATTAAAATCGGTTCAGTAGTTTAGGATTCCATCGTGGACCAACAACGCGACACGTAATTTATATATATATATATATATATATTATATATATACATATGATTCTTTTCTACAAACTTGTTTTGGTCTCTTTGTGAATATAGTGAACGTTTTTCCCATACAATCAGCGAAAATATCTTGTTAGATTATATCTAAGTACCTTCTCATTTTTCTCCTCAAATTATTGCGGTTTTTGGTCCCTTTCTCCTATACTCAACCCATCCCAATCTTTTGGAGTTGCCTCCTAAGGGAGTAAAAAATAATAATATGTGTTCAATTTTCATCTAGATGAATGCAATTTTGCCTAAAATGTGTATTTACCCATTTGCATATTACATATGCTCTATGTTTTTAGCTAAATATCTAGTTTTTTTAAATTTTGCTGTGTCTAAAAATACGTATTTAATCCATTTATAATAATTACTTTCAATTATATTAATATAAAATTGTCATTTTTACGTTCAATTTTCGTAAGTCGTCCTAATTTAACTATGCCATGACTCTTGATATCTTCTAAATTTTATTAGAGTGTCGAAATAATAGAAAATTATATCAATAATTATATTTCCTGTGTAAGAGAATAACATTAGCTATGATTTGAGGGAAGTAGATTATACAGGGAATGATTGGAAAGGATTAGCTCAGGATAGGGATGTATGGAGAGCTTATACCCGCGCGGCCATGAACCTACGGGTTCGATAGTGCCAGTGAGTAAGTAAGTTTTATTTTAATGAAGATATCTAAACAAGGTTAAAGTGTCTATAAATAAGCATGAAGAAAACTATTTGGACCAAAAATGTGACATGCCCTATATTGTAATGTTTTAATCAATGACCGTGGGCGTTATCTGAGAATTTCACAATCTATTGACATTAATAATTTATCATGGATTCTCAACTAGAGTGATCGATTACTGAATAATTTATTTCTGCCGGCATATTTTCTAGATTATGAAATTAATGATGGAAAATAATTCTTCCATTGTAGAGTGATTATAACCAACATTACGGTGGTTTGGATAATGACAGTTATTCTTCATGAAGTGTTAAATGATATATCTTGAGCATCACAAATTAAACTTGACATTTGGGCGATTTAATGAATTATGCAATGGCTCTCAAATTTGAAAATGCTAATACAATTGTGTAACTTAATGTAATATTTAAAGTATTCAGGCTTACCATCTCCAAGCAATAATTATTAATAAAACTAAAGACAGAAAATATATAGGCCTACATGAACTCTTATTTGACTCAGGATCATCAGCATTACGCGCTGTAACTCTTTCCTTGAACTACCCACGCATCAACGAGAAAAATGCATGTCTGTCCATGGACGCCTAGGTAGCTCAAAGGAAAAGTGCCAGCGCATAAAACTGGAGAACCAGTATTCAAATCCTGACTCACTCATATACTGTTCTCTTAATATGTATTACAGTAAAAAAATGAAGAAATCTTATAATTACCCATGGAACATTTAGAAAACAAAGTCTCTGAGTATAAGTGAAGATAGATTCAACAAGTCGATTGAATGAAGGATCACATGATACCCAAGCAGATGTTAAGCTATCAACCTGCAGATAGAGAAAGCCCAGGAAGTTCACTTAAAAGACTTTGTAATGGTATTTCTACTGAGGCCGAAACAGGTCAATAAAGTCTAAATGGACGATGATGATGATGATGATGATGACGATTATATAAGGTTTAACATTGGAATGAAGACTACACGTGACGCACGTAACATGCTAGTACATGGCATGTGTCGCAATGCTGAGAGACACATTTTCAGCAAAGCAATATCTTACCTTCCTATTAGCGCGGTCCTTCCTCTTCACTTCAGAGCGAACTAACAATAAAACATGGAACACTGTCTAATTTGTTTTGTTTACTGAACGGGACGTAGCAGTTCGACCGCTTACTTCTCCCTTTGATATCTTTACCCCCAGGCCAACGTGCCTGTGACTCAAGTAAATGTGTGCGGTACGAACCATACTAGGCATATCCCAGAGAAATAACCGCTTCAGGTGTTGATTCATTTAGCTTCAAACTCTAGTCCACATCTCGTAATTTTACACCTTCCGAGAAACTTTGCGTATCACTACGTAATATAGAGTAATACGTCTCATTGGTTGTAATTCTTCGATCAAAACAGTTCAAGCTTCACGAGGAAGTTCACAGGATAGCAGAAAATGGAAGTATATGCATTGATATGACTTTTATAACACACAACAATTTCGTTCCCATCATCGACCCTACCATATGTTTTAAATCCTGTCTTAAAAAATAAGTTGAGGTTAACGTGGTGAACATAGCTATGTATGAGCACACTCTCCCTTATTACCTGGACTATTTAACTCAGTCAATGACCTAAGTCAATGACCAATCACGTTTCAATGAATTTTATTTTACAACCAATAACAGTCGTGTTTCACCTCGCTCTTTATCGATTTTTCTTTACCAGCTCCTGCTTTAGTGATAAAGAAAGTTCCTCCTTTTTAACATTCTGAACAGGTCAGAGCATTATTTTGCAATGACTTTCTCTTCAACAAATACGTTGAATATAGCAAATAATGAACCGATTCCTTCGAACTACACACTTTATAATTGTGTGTTCAATAACTGCGTTCTAAATAATGATTTTACTGAATTGTTTACTAAAATAAATTAATAACCTATAATGTTGGTTATAATACACAGTTTGACGTGTTTCAGTTTTTTATGCATTAGGGTCCATTCTTAGAATATTGCGATTCTATTTGACAATAAATAATATGACCACGTTGCAGGGGATAACCAAATAAAACATAACCACACATTTCTGATTTGTTTTTAAACATCGCCGTTTACATTAAATATATTAATATTTTAAAATACCGGTAACTATAATTGAATAATGATTTTTGAGTAAACGGCTTCATTTAATTCGTTAAATAGTCCTAACAAATGCCACTCTTTATTTCAAAATCCACTAGATAAATTCATTTCGTGACTCCTGAATTTATTGATGGTTTGGAAATCACTCGTAACATTACTTATGATAAATACAACCTGGACATATCTCCGTCCAAGATATACTTGTACGTATTGGAGGAACAAAAAAAAATAAAACCTGTCATTCATGAAGCAACTAGAAACATGTATAAAGATCTCATTGCACATATTATAACAAGACTAAAGGGTTCAATCTCCACCTTAATAAATCATTTATAAGGTCAGTATTCAAATCCTGGTTCTTGAATTGCCTTTCATTCGGAATTACCCTCTCACATACATTCTTATTACATCACGTTCTATGCTTATTTTTCAAATTTAAAACATGTAATATATTTATATTATATAATGTTTTTCCTTCTCTATAGTCAAGTATACTTTGTCACTTTTGGCAGGTAAGTTTGATGAATACATTAAAAATAACTTAAATTTATATTATTAATCTGGTTAATACAATTTATTCCTCCTCGAACGTTGTTTTGATAAGAGAGTTATTATAACTTTCAGTTATACTTGTGAACTCTATAATTTTTACCGTTTGTGTCAGCATTATAGTAATACTGTAGTAAATTCTTGTGACCGTAAAAAATGTTTGTAAAGTGTATAATATGGATTTAGTATCTAAGAGGGGTGCTCGTATTCTACAGAATTAATTCAAATGGAATAGAAAAACTCACCGTGCACGTCCACACAGCCCACTTGTTTCTTCATGATGCTGGTGTTGATCTGGCACATGTAACAGCCGCGATCTGACTCTTTCACCTGTCGTATGTGCAATTGCCACGTTCTGTGATTGTCGTGCGTAACGCTAATGCGTGAATTGTGAGTGACAACTTTGTTGTGAAGGGTGAGGATGGTTTGATCTTCTGCTTTTAACCATCCAACCTGAAACACAATAAAACAATCAATGTTTACATTATTTCAGAAAAATAAATACGTATGTTACTTCTAAACTGTATGAGCCAACAATTGACTATTGCAAAGATAAATACAAATTTGATAGTATAACTGTCACAGGATCGATGATTGTTGCAAGGGGTACTACACCAGGATTCTTAACTAAATTTTGGAATTTCTTAGATTTGGACAGAGTGTATATTTCTACAATTGCCATCGCTGTCATTAGAGGATCAATTTCAATTTTTAGAAAATCTTTACAAAATGTGTACTTTATACACAAACAGGAATGATGCACAAGGAAATTAAACATGGGCTGAATTCTGGAAATGCGTGCTATTATGCATTACAGAGACTATTGACTTCCCTACTCCTATCAAAAAACGTTAAACTGAAAACATATAAAACTATTATTCTACCAGTTATATTATATGGATGCGAAACATGGACTCTTACTTTAAGGGAGGAAAGGAGATTACGAGTATTTGAGAATAAAATTCTTAGGAAAATTTTTGGACCAAAGAGAGATGAATAGACAGGAGAATGGAGAAGACTTCGTAACAATGAATTACATGGTCTTTATAGGAAGCCAGATATAATGAGAACAGTTAAGTCTCGTAGACTCCGATGGGCAGGACACGTGGCATGAATGAGGAATAAAAGGCGTGCATGGAAGCTCTTGTAGGAAAACCAGAAGGAAAACGCCCAGTTGATAGACCAAGAATGAGATGGGAGAATAACATTAACTATGATTTGAGGGAAGTAGATTATACGGGGAATGATTTGAAAACATTGGCTCAGGAAAGCTTATGTCCGCGGGTTCGACCTACGGGTTCGATAGCTCCAGTGAGTTAGTTAGTTAGAGTTAGTAATAGAATGTACTTCAATTACAATTTGTAATTTTTTAATGTATCTACACATTGTATTTCATCAAGTTCGAAAATTAATTGTCTTTATCACTTTGTCCTTGTGGCAATCCTCTAATGTGGAAGTTGTATGTAATAAAGTATAATTGACTTTTTAGGAATTAACACTATAAAATATTACAAGAAAAATTGTATCACCTAACCTTATATCATTCTTCTTCTTCACTTCCTGGTTTAGGCAAGAGTTGCCTTTCTTCTTACGAGACCTAATTAGGTTCCATCTTAAGTATTTTCACGACCGTTGTTGTGGCATCTAGAAGAGCCAAGACGACAAAGCAATGGCCGTGAAGTATTGATGGTGGAACCTGTGTAGGTTCCAAAACCGGTCTAATAAGAAGAAGGATATGAGGTGAGGTGATGCAATTTTTCTTATATAAGTATAATATTACAGTTACATTCAATGAGCCATCTCCGAATAAGCGTGGCTTACCCGACTGGGATAGGAGGTTCGGATCTTGCAGTTCCTGGAGGGCTATTGGTGAAGGGCCATACGGGAATTATTCGAATTTTTTCGGGTTTCTGTAGTTATCCGATTTCATCTCCTAAATACTCCTCATTCCTCCTTACCTACGATTCATCATATTTCATTTCTCTTAAACTAAACTCCCTGGTGCGACAGACCTAGAAGCCCCTAACCTCCCAGGCGGTTGCTGGCCTCACATCTACACGTGTTAGCCACGGAGATAGACGATCATCCTGCCAGTGTAGGGGTGACATGTGGTCAACATATCGAGTCCCCCAGCGTCCTAGCCGTTATAGGTTTTTCTTTGTTTTCAACTTGGAACCGCTATTGATTGTAGCTACCCAAGTTTGTTCACGATTCTGGATGAGCATCGGTCCCAAACTGGCCGAAATTTCATGAAAAAATTCCTTTCCCCATGGAGACCGTAACCAGCGCAAGTTCTATAGCTCTGTACTAAGATATCTTTACTTAACAACTCGGCCGTTTCATTTCTCATCCATTCATAGCATGTCATTTTTCACTTCGTCTCATGTTAGGTAAAAATAGTTTGGTTGCATTCCACAAGTGTTGAAAATTGTGATTGCGGAGATCTAGGGAGCGGCAGCAAAGTGGTTTCTCATAACGTGGAGCCTGAGCAATACAAAAATGGCAATAGGTGCCAACGGGGGTGCTGTAATCGCCCCCACGTGGACAAACCTAAAGATGGCGGTATGGGTCATGGTAGAAGGAAGAACTTGTGTCGGTCATGGAAGATGACCTATAACTTACATAACACCATAAAATAGACTTTCATTCCACTCATATCCATAATACAGGGATATCGCAGTATATTTTACAGGTCGCGATGCTCCGTGTAGTCTCCCCTCCCAGTATGAATAAATCTATAAAGAATTACATTTATGTATCACGACTAGTGAAAGGCAAATCTAATTCTTTACTATTATGTTAGGATGTATTACTTATTTTTGTCAACAGTAATCTAACAAGAGTGATCTTGTCTAATGAAAAAATAAACCTCGCGTTGGATTAGGGGTGACTATTTAGCAAATAATACAACAATAGAAGCTAAAAATAAGTATAATTTTTAATATATACCAAATGTGAGGTTACGTAATCCGATCTTACTTCCGGGCGATTTCTAAGCCGACTGTATAGTTATAAATAGCATATGTTTACTGTTAAATATCTTTGGGCTTGGGAAAAATCAATAACAGATGATTCTATGAGAAACAACTCTCAACAATATTGCAGATTCATTATGCAACATTTAATAATTTTTTAGAGGATTAGAACAGACTTTTTTTGGCAATTTTTTAAGTTGTTTTCTTTTGGCATTTCTTGCTGTACCTATTCGATCGTACATTTTTGAAGCGATATCCTTGTTAAAGAAGTTAAATTGCGGAGATATCTCTCCTTACGAACAGGAAGAGGCTAGATTATCAACAGGAAGAGGCAAAATGATGTATAAAAGTACACTTATAATAAAATATAAATTCTCAAAAAAGCATAGCAGCTATCAAACATTTCACACAAAATGATAATGCAGTCATAGCGATACAGGGAATTTCAAGCAAGTATTACAAATAATATATACATAGTGTTCTGCCCAATAGCAGCTCTTTCATTGCAAACTCATCATTATCCACTCTTTCCAAATCTCAACATTATCCACTCTTTCCTTAACTCAGCCTTCGTTTTTGTATCCGCATAAATAAAATCTAGTATAAACGTTCTCGTATATTTTATCGTATAGTGTTATACTGATATTAACCTCCTCGGTTAAACGGGGCTTCACCGCTGTCCGGACTGAAATCCCAGGTTCCAATACTGACGGTTCCGCAAGGCTATTGGTGTAGAGCAGCACTGGAATTGTCGAGAGTTTCTCGGGGTTCCGTTTCGAATGAACACTCTGCATTCGTCTCCCCTCCATCATGCCAATATATTTTAATTCATTAATTTCATATCACCTTTCACCTAATCTCATGTCCACACAAAAATAGTCTGATTTATCAAATTATAGGTGTTTGGAATTTGTGGTTGTGCTGATCTATTGAGAACACACTCATGTAGGCTACTTCTTTGTGACTCCGAGTCGGTGTGCTAACTTAGGAATTATAGGGCCAAAGCGAAGTTTGTAGTTCCTTCTGCCCATACCAAATAAATGGAGGTATGAGTCATATGTGCGAATATTTCGTGTGTATCCAAGGAGGAACAACAAAGCAGCTTATATAACACCGTAGAGAAAATTTCATATACTTTTTTATAAAGTAAAAATGGGTGACAAAATGAAAGAAAAATCAATGTTGGCGTTTTAGGGGTTCAAATACTGAACTCGACTCTACTAATATAATATAACCTATGGACCGATATAATCTCGTTAATCCATTCATAAGCATTATTAATTAGATGATGAAGCATTTGACTAGCTCAATTTTTACCCACATACTTTGTTGTAATGATTTCCTTAAAACAATAATTGAAGACAAATATTTGGAAAAAAAAACTAAGAAGACCAACGAACGATTTTTGGAAGATTATAGAATCAATGGGATTTTTACGTGGCGTACATAAACATAGGGGTTCTTTAGTGAAATGCCATACTTACAATGTACTCCCTATACCACATAAGTAAGCTACATAATGTTTATTTGGAAAAAACAGGTTGTTCGATTTATTAAGTTCTAAAAATAAGCAAAAAAATCAACACACTTTCTAATGAATCTCTTCGGTGACTTAAAGAATGTCCAAACTGTATTTAATTTCCATGAAGGTCCGCTGCAACATTTGACTTACATAATATATGTACTATTTTGGGGATTGAATGAGCATAGTATTCGAATTTGAAGATCATAATATCCATATTACATCAGGAAAACACTATGAGATAGCCCAAAAGAAGGTTTAGTGTGGCTTCATAACCAAAAGGCTATCTACATATTTTTTTGCACAGACAACAGTCACAGAATAAGATACATGGACATGGAGATGAATTTCACCTTTCCCCAGATTGAATATTTGCAACAAATCCTGTGATGTCAGCAAGATGACACATCGTCTCTCTAGTTGTTGCGTATCCTGAAACTACGAACCAAACAATTCCAAGACGAGATGGACTCATAAAATGTCCTCCACATTTCCCGACATAGCACCATCGGATTATTTAGTGGTAACAGTAAGGATAAGATGTTCGCCACTTGCGGGACCTTCGAGATCTCCGTATCCGGACATCTTCGTGGCATAGTAGGATATTACGTGGAAGTGTATTTATTGGTTGAAGTTTTGAGAATTTATTTTTGCTAATAATGCCAGACAGAAGATTTCCAAGACGAATACCAGAATGAGTGCCACTTAGTTGAAGATGAATGGGACGGCCAAAAATACCGCGGGTTAATGGTGTTTTATGCAGCATAAGCGAGAAAGGAATGGACAATGGATATTGGAAGGACAGAGAGATATGGAGGAGGATGGCAGTAGATTATTGGGCGTAGGACGATGATGTGAACGTGCTATATAAATAAATGTTTCTTAATAAACCTTTTTTGAATTTAATTTGTTTGCTGTAGGGAGAACATTCAGATAGAGCGTTTCGATGTGGATATACTGAATTAAAGGGGAATCCACGGTTTATATTACCCTTTCAAAGGACGTCATAGGTCTACTCCTGAGAAAATACATCGATTCTATTCAGAATTGATATGGCAAATTTGAAACAAGAAGCCACCAGAGTAATCATTAGTTCAGAGGAACCAAGATTTCTTTCTATTTCGATCTCCTGACAATAGATTAACCTAATTATAAAATAGGAGCAAGAAATGTTTTCCTTTCATTCATTCGTTTTGAGAATTTTATTCATCGGTTTTCTCCCATCAATCGTAATAAATAGCATGGGTTTAAAAAAATACATAAAATGCTACGGACTTATAGACTATCAGTTTGCAACAAACATTCACACATTTACCTTAATTAAAGTTCTCCATCCTTCTCAGTCCTCTGTCTTCATCTGTTACATAAAAAAATTCCTCATTGAATTTTGAGTGTTTTTCTTCCAGGTTGTTCTTGGCCTTCCTTTTCTGCTCCTTCTTTTAATTTTCCATGCATAGACAGAATTTGGCAGTCTTCCATCCTGCATTCGTCTTACGTATCCATACCATTTTAGCCTTCTGTGTTCAGTATCATTCATTATACTTCTTTCTGAATTCATCCATTTTCTAATTTCTGTATTTCCAATTTTTTTTTTTCCAGTCGAGATTTTCTGGCAGCTGTTCTCTAAAGATCCATTCCAACTGCAGTTATTCTGTTGACATGTTGTTGTGTCATTGTCCAAACTTCTGAACCATATGCCACTATACTTTCTAGTATGTACTTATACATTAGTGTTTTGTTCTGTTAATGATGTTTTTGTTTTTACTCCATAGTATAGAGTTTAACATTCCTATGTTTTTTTTCCATTACTAATCCTTCTTTCTATTTCTTTATTTGATGTTCCATTTTTTCTATATTAATCCCGAATAACAGATATTTGAGAAATATTTTCCTTCAGATTTAAAATATGTTAAAACACAAGTTTTCTTCTGCGTTTTGATCTACATTTTCAATAACCTTTATATTCTATCAAGTGAAATTTTCCTTTATTACTAAACTGCAAAATGCATAATCTGCATTCAAACAAAGTTGTACGTAAATTACTAGTGAAAATATTTGTCAAGTCATAGCGCAATTTGCATTGTGCAATTAACAACAACATGTTTGTGATGTTTAAGTTGACTTCATTAGCCATATTCATACATATGCCAGCTTTTATGTGGACACTACTGATGGAGTGTTCTGCTCTCAAAACAAATAGGTCTATACCGCAATCATTTGTGAATATTATTTGGCGATATTGCACAAGGTCGTGCTATCAATATTACCATACAAATGCAGACACATGCCTACTAATAGGCTGCACATAACACACCAGAATAACTGTAATTTTATATCTACGCTCATATTATCCTCATGCGCAGTCATCGCTACAGGGAAATTTCATGTCAGAGTGGAGGTAGTATAAGTGTCAGAATATATGTACATATATGGTATGATAAGAAAAATAAATGCCTGGACGGGATTCGAACCCGGAACTCTGAGTCTGTACCTCAACGTGTTATCCATTACACCACCAGGCGAATCCAATTCAAACACTTATTTTTTCTTATATATGTATTATATTCTCCATTATTACTATATGTCGCGAGAACTCGGTCTTCACTGTGGACACCATTCCAATGTTTTCCTGGGTAAACTTTCTTCTTGCATTCGTCGTACGTGCCCATACCAAATAACTGCTTAATAATAATACTGTTATTATAATATAATATTATATAATATATTAATAATAACAATAATAATATAATACTATTAATGATGATAACTGACATATATGGGTAATAAAGATACTTAAATTAGCCCACTTAAACCTTCCCACTGGGGAGTCATCTAACCCCAAATGAGGAATAGCGGGATATACTGATAGACAATAATAATTATAATTATGCGATGGTTAAAATTTTAACTGATGTAGATAAATACATTTAAATAAATAATAGTTTTAGAAACTAAAACAACACGCTTTGTTAGAAAACCGAACTGAAAATGAAAAATAATTTTAATTTCCAACCCGCTTGGGATAAAATTAAAGTGGTCAACAAAAAAAATCATCTCCAACACATATAGAATAAAACTAGAGTTATCAACAAAAAGAAAATAATTTTACCATCAAAAGCGTGGGGTGCTTTTTATGATTTTTACATTTTCTTCTTACAGACTTTACGTTTACCAATATCTGTTTATTATCAAATATATTAATTAATATAGAGCACCTCACGCTTTTGATAGTAAAATTATTTTCTTTTTGTTGACTATTTAACTCATGTCGCAAATGGTAGTCAATGACCAATCACGTTTCAATGAATTCTCTTTTACACCAATGACAGTCGTGTTTCACCTCGCTCTTTATCGATTTCTATTTATCAGCTCCTGTTTTTCTGATAAAGGAAGCTCCTCCTTTTTTAATATTCTGAACAGGTTAGACCATTATTTTTCTCCAACAAATACATTGCATATAGCAAATAATGAATAGATTCAGTGATTTTATTGAGTTGTTTATTCAAAATATAAATGATTAACCTATAATGTTGGTTTAATAGTTTAATTTGTTTCATTATTTCTCCACTAGAGTGCATTCTTACAATATTGCGGTCCTATTTGGCAATAAATAATATCATCGAGTTGCAGTGAATATACATAACCTCACATTTCTAATTTGTTTTCAACATCGCCGTTTACATTAACTATATAAATATTTTAAAACACCGGTAACTATATTCAAATAATAATTTTTTGGTAACGAGCTTAATTTTATTCCTTAAATAGTCCTAACAAATGTCACTCTTGACTTCCAAATTCTCTAGATAAATTCACTCCTAACTTCGTGAGTCGTGAATTTATCGATAATTTGGAAATCACTCGTGGCTTACTTATGATAACCCTAGTTTTATTCTATATATGTTGGAGATGATTTTTTTGTTGACCACTTTAATTTTATCCCAAGCGTGTTAGAAATTAAGATTATTTTTCATTTTTAGTTCGGTTTTCTAATAAAGCATGTTGTTTTAGTATTTTAAAACTATTATTTATTTTTTAGTTTTAATATTTTACAGAATAAGATGAAAATGTAAATATCTTTAAATTAGATACTATTGTAGTATGAGCTAAAAGTAATACTCTTCTAAAACAAATCCTCCCAACCGGATTTGAACCAGAGACCTATGGATTACTGAAATTATATACCACCAGAGTTCACCGCTCTACCAACTGAGCTCTTACAACGATTGACTAAAAAGTCGACAAGTCCGCAACATATTATACCAGTTTTCATTTTTTTTTTATTTTCTGATGATTCTGGCCAGGATTTTAGAAACAAAATACAAAATTATTGTATTGTCACAGGTCCTTTACAAGTATACAAAGTTTCAAGTCGATCCAATGTTTCTAAGTGGGTGAAAATCATGTTCAAAGATTCCGTTACATAAATACAAAGACACTTTTTTTTATTTTCTGACAATTCTGGCCAGGATTTTAGAAACAAATATGAAAATATTGTATTGTCACGGATCCTTTACAAGTATACAAAGTTTCAAGTCGATCCAATGTTTCTAAGTGGGTGAAAATCATGTTCAAAGATTCTGTTACATAGATACAAAGACATTTTTTTTTATTTTCTGATGATTCTGGCCAGGATTTTAGAAAAAAAATGAAATTATTGTATTGTCACGGGTCCTTTACAAGTATACGAAGTTTCAAGTCGATGCAATGATTTTAAGTGGGTGGTGAAGAAAATTGCGTTGATAGATTCCATTACATAGATAAAAAGACATTTTTTTTATTTTCAGATGATTCTGACAATGATTTTAGAAACAAAATATGAAATTGTTGTATTGTCAGGGGTTCCTTACAAGTATACAATGTTTCAAATCGATCCAATGATTTTAAATGGGTGAAAAGTACGTTGAAATATTCCTTTACATACATATATTGATATATAGATTTAAAGATAGATAGATAGATAAATTTAAAGATAGATAGATAGATAGATACATACAGGTGAAGCTAATATAAAGCGAGTAAAATAGCATAAGTGTAATGAAATAAATATACACTATTTTATGCAATTACGGATGAAAATATTTCCTTTAGCTTTCTAACGTTAGTAAGAACTTAAGACACACTAAACAATTTTGCCTTTCCTTCATGTTCAGTAAATAAGTATACATATTCCCATTGCAGATTGAAATAAACGAATGAGGATGACGAACTCCGTTTCGAATCTGCTGCATGGTCCGGCATGATTATAAACTGACGTTAGTTTAGACCGCAAAGCCGCATTGTTAACGTGTGCCACAGCGTCACAAACCTCCCTCCCCTTCATTCCTTCCATTACTATTTTAGCTTTGTGCTCTTCCGTCGTGTAGACGTGCAGGGAAGAGTGCTCTTGCACAAAGAGCATGAGTTTGTTACCGCTGATATACACTGTCACTCCCTGCTTACTCGATGTGTTATGGATGTAAACATTCAGTGATAGACACCACTATTTTAATAAACATACATGAATAACTTAATTACTTGTAATGACATAGAAATAACTATAGTCTGTTATCCGAATTATAATTATATAACAAAACACATTAATCGATCTCGAAAGCATTGGTCCTAAAAAAAAGTAATAATTCCTATAAATAAATAATGTTATTCTTTTTGTTTATTTATTATTCTATGTGTGTTGTAAGCACTTGTCGAACTTGAAATTTCTTGTGCTCTACAGTGTCATAAATGTTGGGCCTTATGTTTTTAGGAAAACCTTTTGACCAAAGAGAGATGAACAGACAGGCAAATGCAGAAGAAGTCTTCTTAAAAGTGAGCTACATTGTCTTTACACGAAGCCAGATATACGAGTAATAAGAAAGGCAAGTCTCGTAGATTGCGATGGGCAGGACATCTGGCACGAATGGGGAATGAAAGTGGTGCTTGAAAGCTTCTTGTTGGAAAACCAAAGAGAAAAAGCCCAATAGATAGACCAAGAAAAGGGCGAGATAATAAAAGAATCGATATTTTAGTGAAGTAGATTATACAGGGAATGATTGGAAAACATTAGATCAGGGTAGGGTTGTATGGGGAGCCTATGTCCGCGCGACCATTAACCTACAGGTTCGATAGAGCTAATGAGTTATTAAGTTATGTTGGAGCAACATTATAACATAATTTTTAACAAATTCCCTTTTGTAAAGGGTTTCGAAATTTCAGCTAATATATTGTTGGAAACTCTATAGCTAGCACAAACTACAGCCTGCTGATTAACCTGCATAACAGGCATTTCAATATTTATCACAGCTTTAGATTTGAGAGAGGACTTTCTGTGATGCCATTCCGGATAGTTTATCTTCACCAAAAATCCGCACCATGCGTAGTGTCAAGTGCCTTCTTATATTATAATGTAAACTATATTTAATTATTACTCCATAACTTGCACTATCGCTACCTGTTTCAAATTACTCTATCTATAATGGTGTAGCCCAATGTTGAGTCATAGCCTGTCCTTTCTTAGGAGTTACTAGACCAAGTAATAATGATTAAATTAGTATATAAGGAATTAATTTATGTTTTATTTAGTGGATTATTTTTAGGAATTCGGCAAAGATTTGTTCGCCTGTTTATCAAAAACATCGCTTCATGACAGAGTATGAAGTATTGCCTGCCCTATGAAGTTAATTTAGTAACTCCTATTTGCCGATAGATGTCAGGAATGGCATGCGGTCAACATACCGACTCAATGAGTCATCTAGAAAGCAAGTAAGATATTACTAGGATGTTGAAATCTGTAAATTTTACTTCTTCTTCTTCTTCTAGTCCCACCACTGGTTAGACTTGTCGTGGCGGAGGAGCTCAGTATCCAATGATCCAGACGACTAGATAGGGAAGTCTGGTTTTTAACAAGCTTGCTATCTAGCAATAATAAGAGAAAGGGAGCAAACTAGCTCCAACGCATGAACCCTCAACGGCTTTAGAAGCGGAAGGAGAAACTTGTTCTTAATGTTAAAGTCTGAAGAGGAACCTGCAAGACAAGGGGTAAATGGACTCTAAAGCTTTGGTTGGCAAGCCGTCTAGGAGCAGGAAACTGCGAAATAAATCCCCGATCCACTAAGGAATGTGGTTGTGCGTCTGAGCTGGTAACCGGACCACGTAAAGTTATCGAAACTCATGTCTGTCACAGTGTTCAGCCGGGCAGATTTAATGGACGACGACATAAGCAGAAAAAGGATGAACGGCCAGGAATTTGCGATATAATAAATATTGTTACTTGGAACGTTACATGTCTAGGAAGTAAACAATTAAAATTAATGCTTTATGAAAAAGATGTTCACATTGCGGTTATAACTAAAACAAAACAGAAACTATGTGAAGAATTACATAACTGTACAATGGATTTATAGTGGTGTAATCTCGAAATGTAAGAGCACCAAGTAGGGTTGCAATATTGATACATAATAAATGGAAATGTAAGATTGAATATTCTACATGTATAAATGAAAGAATTGCAACATTAAGGATGAAAATTGATAAAGGTCATTTAAAAATAGTAGATGTTTATGCTCCAGTTGAAGATAATAAAGATGAAACTGAACATTTCTATGAAGATCTTCAAAAAACATTTTAAACAATTAATAAAAATTATCATGTTGTAATATGCGGCGACTTGAATGCAAGGGTAGGCAAAATTCCTATACCAGGGACAATGGTAAAATTTGGAGAACAGCACTTGAGAATGATGCACAGTTTAGACAATTTCTAACCAATTACCACCTTATAATTACTAACACATTTTTAAAAATAGATATATAAATAAATACCATGGAGCGCAAGAGAACTCAGGACACCTAATAGACTATATTCTAATTGATGATAAACTAAGACAACTTCAAGATGTACAGGTATATAGAGGCTGCAATAATGATCCAAATATTTTTTACGAGCCAGAAAATCTTGAGACTCGGGACCCCGACTTAGAGTACCTCCCAGATGATTTGTTCCTTAGATTTTTCCATCCTATAAAATCCATCGATACCGACCGGGTTTGGACCCGCGATCCTCGGAACCAGAGAAAATGAGTATTACCACTAGTCAAACCTCAGATAATTGGTCAACGATTTGCACTAAAATACTTGGTATGGAGTAATTCTTTTAATATTGTTCTTACACCGATGTCAAATAGACCAACAGGTCTTTGTACTTGCATCGCGTCAATTTATTCACTAGTAATTCCATTTATAAGATAAAGCAGTTTTAATACTTCTTATATGTTCGTGTACAACACACACACAGGGGGAAAAAGTATAATTTATTTTACATGCTTGGTGATTTTAGCGGCCTCGATAATTTTGTTACAATTGTATAAAACTCGGTCTCTTGTTCTTATGCGTTCTGAAATAAAAGCAACTAAAACTCGCTTTTTTTTCACCCCTTGAAAACCTGAGGGTAACCGCGCGCTCGGCCGGATATGGAGTACGGTACAGTGATTGCTAGACCAGGCCCCAGGGATTTTCTACAATATTCACGCTCAAAGTCTCTCGTTCAAAAAAATAAAAAAATATTATCCGAAAATACGAACATTGACCACACATTCATTTATTCTCTCTTTCTCTTTCCCAACTCCATGCTTTATTTATTGTACACTCAGAGACTTTAAAAGTTGTTGAATGTAATATTACTGTAGAGTATTAAATGCAAAAGAAAAAAGTCTGTCACGCAGTAACTGCGTAAAATAAGCGAATTTCTAATCAAGCCGAATTCATGGTCCCAATTTGCTTCTTTAAGGTATTTATATATATTTCTTCTTCTTCTTCTTTTTCCTTCCAAGTATTAGGACAAGGCCTGTTACGATCCTGTAGAAACTTTTCCCTCCAGCGTTTCATAGGACGGCCCAGATATCTTCGTCCTCTTGGTATATAATTATAAACAGCTGTGGGGATCCGATTTGAAATCATTCTTTCAAGGTGGTGTTTCTTATTTAGTTGGTACTGTTTAATATATTCCAAAATTGTCGTAGTCTTCAATTTTTTAAGATATCGGTTATCCTTTTCCGATCCCTTCTGGTGAAACGCGCTGTTCTGCGCACGAATCTCATTTTACAAGCCGTTATTCTGCTTTTATTTTGTCTTTTTATATTTTTTTCTTAAATTGGAGAAACTCGTTTTCTCATGCCAGCATATTTAAAATTATCGGACTGCAGTAAACACAAATCATGCATAAACACAATTTGTATCTATTGCCATAAAGTTGTATAATTTGACCCACACATAAATAGTATCTGTACTTTTAAAATAATATGTATTCATTTCTTTTTCCCAAACTTTATAAAGAAATACGAAATACGTTCATCTGATGTATCTTATAGAATAAATGATCAATTAAATCCTATGGTACACATTGCGGCGAAAAAACGTGGCGGTTGGTAGAGTCAATTTTTAATTTCGGTTTTTCATGTAAAACCTCTTTTCTAAAGATCTTATTATTTTTTTCTTAATTTAGGAGTTTTTCGTTGTGGAACACTGTAAGTTGGGATCGCTAGAGTGATTATTAAACGTTAGTTTCTGTTCAAATCTTATATTTAAGTGGTTTGATTTTGCTGGCTAACGAACACGACCATACTTTTATAAGTAATTGCTTTATGCGAAATTTGGTTTAGATGAACTAAAATTGCGGCCGCTATAGAGTTAAAGTATATATATATATATATATATATATATATATATATGTGCACACATTTTGGTTATCGTTATTTTTTGTGTCTACTATATGGGAACAGTGAAGGCTTTTAGAGGTTTTTCAAAAATATTTTGTAGAGAACAACATCAATAGCTTCATTCATTCGGAACCCGCTATAATTGTGTGTTTATACAGGTATTGTAGGGATTTTTCGACCCGTAGTTGTTAATTTTCAGCATAGCCTATATGTGGAATGATATTTCATAAGTATTTGTCTTATGTATATTATAACAATAATACTATTATAATAACCTGTCCACCGCTGTGGTCTCGGGGTAGCGTGCTGCCTTGTCGCGCAGCGGGCCCGGGGTCGATCCCCGATCGGGACAGTTTTTCTGGGTGAGGTTTTTTATCGGGGTTTTTCCTCATCTGTAAGACAAATGTCAGGAAAACTTTATGGCCCAAACGGTCCCCGAAATCATATGGCCATCGCAATCATCATCATTCATATTCATCTTAGGTCAAGTTTAGGGTTAGGGACTCTCCTGGCGCACCATTATCATCATCATCACCCATATCATCGGGGCAACGTACCCCGCCTTCCAGGCGCCCCTACCTCAGAAGTGGGTTACAAGTACGCCATGCAAGGAGAGAAACTAGGAATGTCGAAAGACACACCTGGGGCATTTGAAAAAAAATTATAATAACCCTAATTATTGGTATCAATTTTTTACCAGATAATAAAATGGTGCAAAAAATAAATGAGGTATCAAAGATACTTGTAAAATGTCACATGCACCTGGAATAATGATAATTTATGGTCTTTAAAAGTATATTACGATGCGAGGTTGGGAAGTGGGTTTTACAGAACCGAGGAAAATGTTTAAAAACCGAGCGATAGAGAGGTTTTTAATTTCTGAGATTCTGTAAAACGCTTCATAAACGTGCGTTGTAGATTAATTTTTTGCGCGGTTGTTTTTTTCAAAATAATAAATAATAGTAAATTTATATCACGTTTGTTGGAAATATTTGCGTTCATTATAAACAATTAACTAACGTTAACAGTGCGGGTAATGTTTATTAATTTAAACAACTGGAGCCCGTTAGACCAATTTAGTGATAAAATGGCGTTAAGTACGTATGTATTGTTTTATATTGTTTCAAATAAAGTTCAGTTCATTCAAAGTGCAGTGATTTGTTTCGTATAATGTATATTAACACTATCTTTTGGATATTTATTGTATATACATTGTACGTAGTATATACAGAGGGCAGTGCTTTTACTTCCCGCACATGGGTGTAAATGTAATATTACAGTGTAGTTATTTAGATTGGCAACCCCGAAATGTAGGAAGTTGAACTTTCAATCATCGTCGCCATTGCTGTAAGTACGACAAAACGCACTATCGCGCAAAAAACATTTTTTTGCACTATTAAATGCATATGAAATAAAATTTTGATCTTAATTTATAAAATAATAATTGCTTCCACATTATTAAGAACAATTCACGCATATTAAAATACCATCATGTGCCTGAGCCAAAATTCGAAAAACGTATGTTCAAGTTTATGCTATCCATCCTTCTATAGCAATTCTGCCCGAAGACAGGTCCTACACTGCAATCATAGCATTTTCATGCTATGCTATGATATGCTTGCAGATTTACTAGGGAATTGTAGGTGTGTTAGCTTCCCGTTGGTTTCCACACCGGTGAAGGTTGTTGTTGTTGATGATGATGATGATGATAATGATGGCCATATAACATCGGGGACTGTTGAGGCCTTAATGTTATACTGACATTTGTCTTATAGGTGAGAAAAAACCGATAAAAACCTCACCCAGAAAAACTGCCCCGACCGGAATCGAACCCGGGCCCGCTGTGTGACAAGAGAGCACGCTACCTCGAGACCACAGCGGTGGACTTTTATGCTATAGTCAATATTAATAAAATTCATATCAAATTCCGTTGAGGTGAATAGTCATAAGATAAAAATTATAATTTTTTTGTCTAATGCCACCAGGTTGTCTTTTATGACATTTCTGGATTTCTCCCCTGGCATTGGCAGAATATTTTAATCCATTTCTTACGTTGGGGCACCTACAAGGCGGAGTTACGTTAGCGCGATGGTATGATGGATGATAAATGATAATGAAGCGCCAGGATAGGTATTAAACTAAACTTAACCTATATTCCAAATCATGGGCAACCACAGGAATAATTCCCTTTAAGGAAATATCCCTATGGTCTGACCGGGAATCGAACCCGTGACCTCATGAACAGTAGTCAGGAACGCTGATCACTAGCCCATGAGGCTGGTCAAAAATTAAAATTAAGATGTACCTGTTAGCTGGTGTCGTCGTCTTCAACTTTGCTAAAATAATATATGTAAAACGTTATTAATTGGAGGCCTTTCGGAAGTTAACTTCCATCATCAGCAGGATGCGTATGCGCTACTAGTTGTTGTATTTAAGACCATCAGTGTCTGCAGCGTCTTATATGAAACAACTATTAGCGCATAATCATCCTGCTGATGACGGAAGTTAACTTCCGAAAGGCCTCCAATTAATATTTTACATACATTATTTGAACAAAGTTGAGGACGACGGCACCTGCTGACAGGTACATTTTAATTTTTATCTTTTACTGTAGTGCTTAACAACTGAGCTAATTTGGCTCACCTTCCGGTCTAGCCATATAGGTTTATTGTTGTATTTTAAGAGTTCTTTTAACCATTCACAAACCCTAGAGGATACGAAAGAAAAGAACGTGAGAATAATTCAATATATGTACGTCAATAGTATATTATGATGTAAGTAATTGGAAATATGTGCTTCAAATTCTGGCGCATATTTAATTCTTTCATTTGTAGTCATGTTAATCAAGAACCAATGAATACAAGTAATGTTAACCTAATTAACTTTACTGAAAACACTTCATAAATCATTCGCAGAATTTAATTTAATAATAGTGATTGATGTGTCAATTACATTTTAATATCCAATTTTTCACAATCAGTTACCAAGAAATTATTAGTAGTACTGAGACAGGAATCTCACATTATTAATATTTGACGCGAAAAATTAATGCAAATATTTGAGAAATTAAACAGAACGTTTGATTGTGTGTGTGTGTGTGTTCACAACAAATACGCTTCATGCATTCAGGATATTACGTATTACATTTGTAATACTTTTTTTATTCCTTTATATATTTTTTTTCAAAATGGAAAATATAGAGCTGGAGTGTATGTATTTTGTTTTTATTCCTTTTTCCTTTGAGTATATAACATTTTTATAGCTATCATTATCTTATGAAATGTGCAATTTGTCGATTGTTAATGCAACTTTTTCGGTCGTATAGAATAATAATAATAATAATAATAATAATAATAATAATAATAATAATAATAATAATAATAATAATAAACTCACTGGCACTATCGAACCCGTAGGGTCAGGGCCGCGCCTGTAAAGCGACTATATCCAAGGGTGATTTATCTAATTCACGGATTAATACCTCTAGCGCCCCGCTACTGTATAAAGTCCTAACAGTCCACGTTCCTAGGAACATGTCCCTATGTTTGATCATTTGCCATAGGTTCCCTGAAGTAGTCCCCGTAGGAGAACCGAATGGGGACTATTTGACCTCCGGAAAATTTTACCCCAGTTGAAAACATGTCCGCATTTCTTGACGTTTGTATTTTTACGGTGAAAGATCGTCACTCTTTCGACCGAGGTACTTTTTTCGTCTGGCTTATCACCTTTGACCAGTCCGGCATGGGTAACCCTATCGGCAGCAATGCTACTGCCGGCATAGCTCTCGGGATCATTTAAGCACGCAAGCCGCTCCACCACTACAAGGTAAAGATACCATGGATATAATAATAATAATAATAATAATAATAATAATAATAATAATAATAATAATAATAATAATAATAAAAATAATAATAATCTTCTACTACAAGGTTTAGGCTATGCAGCATGTTCCGGCGAAGTTAAATGTGGAGTCCATCTTCTACGTGGTTGGCCAACATCTCTTGTTCCTCTGGGATTATACAGGAAGGTTCTTTTTTGTATTCTTTCATTGTTCATTCTCATTAAGTGTTCTGTCCATTTCTTATTATTTTCGCTGATTTTATCTTCAATTTTATATATATATATATATTTAATTCTTCTCGTATAGTTTCATTCCTTATTCTATCCGCTCTTGTGCATCCTTTCACATTACGTAAAATCAGCATTTCCGCAGTCTGTATCCTGCTTTTATCCCTTGATTTCATCATTCAATTTTAACTTCCATACAACAACAAAGGAACAGCCATTGTTTTATATAATTTAAGTTTCGTATCTTTCCTTGTTTTCTGACCTAAGGTTCTTTATATGGTTCCACAAATAGCCTGCAATGTATTTACTTTATTTTCTATATCTTTATTTTCTCTATAAATTATATCACATCCTAAATATTGGAAATGTGATACTTGTTCTATTGTTTTGTTATCCAGTACAATCTTTTATCTAATTCCATATTTACCAATAAATGCCATTACTTTTGACTTATTTATTGATATTTTACAATTATATCTATTAGCTATTAATTTAAATTTATATGCTAACATTTGGAGCTCATTTTCAGATTCTGCTAAAAGTACAACATCGTCAGCGAATAATAAAGCATTTATTTTATCTTTATTATCAATTAATGTTCCTTCATTAGTTAAAACCTTCCATTCTTTTAGGATATCGTCCATATATATATTAAATAATATAGGTGTGAGTGAACACCCTTGTCGTAAAAAAGTAAAGTGATCCCACAACAGGCCTCAGGAGGCCCTTGGGGTAGTAGGAGGTTAAGGCTCCCACTTTTTCTAGATAATCGGCACTTTATGTCAGCCGGGTTGTCAGCCCTGCGTGACGGCCGCCTTTAACCCCAGAACAAGCGTCTGGTACTCATTTCCGTTAGAGAGTGAGTCGACCCCAGGGCCATAGTGCCGCCAGAGGGATTGGGTCAGTTTAAAAATCCTGACCCCAATGGGACTTGAACCCTCGACCCTCTGGCTTGTAGCTCAGTGCCTTAACCACTACGCTACGGCGTGCCCCCCACCCTTGTCGTACTCCTTGATTTATTTGAAAAAATGTTTTATTTTTAGTCAACTGAGGGTCAATACAAATATTTGTTCCATAGTATAAGCTCTTAACAGTTTCTATAATCTGAATAGGGAGGCCTTTTTCTTTTAGGATATTCCACGATATTTCCCTGTTTACTCGATCAAATGCTTTATCTAAGTCTACAAATAACAGATGTGTTTCTAGGTTTTTTCTTGTCTTTTGTTTATTATCTGATTCAGGGAAAATACTCCATCGGTACAAGATCTTCCTTTTCGTAACCCGTTTTGTTCTTTTTCTAGTGTTATTTCAGTAATTCGTTGTATTCGTTTTGCTATTATTCTAGCATCGATTTTATATCTACTACTTAGGAGGGTAATGCCTCTGTAATTAGATGGATGGTTTCTTTCTCCTTTCTTGTAAATTGGTTTTACTATACCTTGCCTCCATGTTGCTGGTATATTATGGTTCTCCCAACACACATTAAGAAAATTCAAGAATCTTAATTTAAAGAATATATCTATCTGCATATTTAATTAGTTCTGAATTGATGTTATCTGATCCGCTAGTTTTTCTATTATTTGTTGATTTGAGCGATTCTTCCAGTTTTTCCATTTGTATTTTATCTACTTTCAAATTCTCACATGTTGGTTCTTCTTCGTATTCATTCTCGTTGTACCACACGTCTCTTAAATATTCTATCCAATGTTCTTCTGATATTGATGTAGGTATATATGCAGCTTCTTTTTCTGATTTATTTAAATATTTAATTGTTCTATATGCAGTCCACTGTCGTCCTTTTAGATCATGTTCTAGATTAGATACATATCGTTCCCAACTGTCGTGGTGGGATTTCCTAACAATTTTCTTTGCTTCCTTTCTTTTGTTATAACATATTTCTTTTGTTTCTTCAGTTTTCTTTTGTAAATATTGTAAATATGCTTTCTACTTTTCCTCTATAACTGTTTTAATTTAGTCATTCCATATTCTTAATCCTCTCTTCTTACAATTTTTCCTTCGTAATCCTAGAACTTCATATGCTGCTTTCTTTAGAGCCCAATCGATGTTGTTCCATTCGTCTTCTATATTATTATTTATTTCTCGCTGTAATATATATTGAGATAATCTATTTGCATACAACTTTCTGGTGCTTTCTTCTTGTAATAAATTCACTTTATATGTTTCTTCATTGTAAATGTTTCTTGTTGTTGGTTTACTCCATCTCTCTAATAATTTTATATTACTGGTCAAGAGAAAATTATCTGTTCCTACATCGACACCTCTATATACTCTTACATCTGTGACCCAGGGTATCAATTTTCTGTTTACCAATAAATAATCAATAATTGATCTTAATCCTCTAGCCGACCAGGTGTACTTATGTATTTCTTTCTTTCTTTCTTTCTAAAATAGGTATTAGTAATTCTGTATCCATTAAATATTGCAAATTGTCGAAGTTCTTTTCCACTATCATTTTCTATTGTTTCTCCTTGTGTACCAATTATATCAGGTATAGGATGGCACCCTATTCTTGCATTAAAACCACCTCCAATAACTATTTAATCATTTTTATTTATTTTATTCACTACTTTTTGAAGTTATTTATACATTTTTTTCAATTTTTCTTCTTTTCCCTTGTTCTGGTGCATATATACATATTATTGTCATATATCCTCTTTGTATTTTAAACCTGACAATAATTATTCTTTCTGATATAAAAGTATAGCTATGTATTTTCTTCCTCCAAATGGGGTCTATCATTATAGCTACTCCAACTGATGCATGTTGTCTTTCTATACCATGATATACAAGGAGGTGATCTTCTATATCCTGTGTCCCTTTCAATAATAATAATAATAATAATAATAATAATAATAATAATAATAAACCGAAAATAATAATGACTATTAATTTATATATTATTATTTGTATTGTTATTATTATAATATATAAAACAATTATTCTACCAGTTATATTATATGGATTCGAAACAAGGATTCTCACTTTAAGGGAGGAAAGGAGATTACGAGTATTTGAGAATACAGTTCTTGGGAAAATTTTTGGACCAAAAATAGATTAACAGACAGGTGAATGGAGAAGACTTCATAACAGTGAACTGCATGGTCTTTATAGGAAGCCAGATATAATGAGAACAGTTAAGTCTCGTAGACGGAGACGGGCAGGACATGTGGCACAAATGGGGAATAAAAGACATGCATGGAAGCTTCTTGTAGGAAAACCAGAGGGAAAACGTCCAGTTGGTAGACCAAGAAAGAGGTGGGAGAATAACATGAACTATGATTTGAGGGAAGTAGATTACACAGAGGATGATTGGAAAACATTGGCTGAGGATAGGAATGTATGGAGAGATTATGTCCGCGCGGCCATGAACGTACGGGTTCGATAATGCCAGTGAGTTGGTTAGTTATTATTATAATTATAATGTTATTATTATTATTATATTATTATTATTAATTATCACTATAACTAACTCACTGTCACTATCGAACCCGCACATTCATGACCGCGGGGACATAAGCTCTCCATACATCCCTATCCTGAGCTAATATTTTTAAAACATTACCTTATAATCTACAACCCTCAAATCATAGTTCATGTTATTCTCCCACCTCATTATTGGTCTATTAACTGGGCGTTTTCCGTCTGGTTTTCCTACAAGAAGCTTCCATGCACAACTTTCATTCTCCATTCGTGCCATATGTCCTGCCCATCACAGTATACGACACTTAAGTGTTCTCATTACATGTGGCTTATTGTTATTATTATTATTATTATTATTATTATTATCATTATTATAAAGATGTTAAAGACAAATTAGGAGAAGATCAAAATGGATTCAGACCAGGAAGGTCATGTGTTGACAATATATTTGCAATACAACAGTTAATTGAAAAACGGACTGCAGTTGGAGAAGAAACCCATTTGACAATGATAGATTTAGAGAAAGCTTATGACTCAATTCCGAGGAACAAATTATGGGAAGTATTGGAGAAATACAATATTGACAGAAACCTAATAGAAATTATTAAACAAACCTATAAAGATAACTCCGCTTATGTTAAAATGGGAAATATAATGTCTAATCCTATAAACACCTCAAAGGGATTGAAACAAGGGTGCAGTCTATCACCAATTTTATTTAATATTTATGTAGAATTTATATTAACGAAATGGAAACAAAGCTGCAAAGGTATGGGGATCCCAATAGGCAATAGATTTTTGCTGACATTACAATTTGCCGATGATCAACTGGTTTTAGCGCAAGACAATGTTGATATGGAATTCATGATAAAAAGGTTGAAAAACGCATATGAATCATGGGGTCTCACAGTAAATTTACAAAAAACAGAATATCTGGCAATAAATAGCAATGAAAGAGAAAATTTAGTATTGGAAGATGGAATCCAAATAAAGCAAGTGAAACAAACTAAATATTTGGGAATGATTATGGATAACATCGAAGGTATAGGCAAAGAGAACATAAAACATAGAATTGAATTGAGTAGCAAAATAATATCATCATTAAATTCCATATGGTGGGATAAGCATATTTGGAAAGACACAAAAAAATATATTGGTAAAACATTGGTGGAATCTGTTGCAATGTACGGAAGTGAGGTATGGACAATCAATAAGTACTACAAGAATAGACTAATAGCTCTAGAAATGGATTATTTACGAAGAAGTGCCAGAAAGTCTAAATTAGAACGGGTCACAAATAAGGAAATTAGAAACATAATGGAAGCAGAAGAAAGCATAATTGAAAGAATTGAGGAAAAGGAATTAAAGTGGTTAGGACATGTTTTAAGAATGGAAGATGAGCGATGGCCGAAGCAACTATATGAATGGCATCCTAACAGAAAGAAGAAAAGAGGAAGACCAAGGTTAACATGGAAGGAAAACATGAAGACAGTAATGCAAGCTAGAGGGCTAAGCATCGAAGATGCCCAAGACCGTAGGCTTTGGAGGTTTGGCACGGGAAGACGGCAGCAGCTGTAAAAACCCGAAGATAGATAGATAGAGATCATTATTATTATTATTATTATTATTATTATTATTATTATTATTATTATTATTAATGAGGCTATTCCGAGAATGGATGTAATTAGCTCCTTGACATGGAATATTTGATAATGGGATATCGGAAAAACAGTTCTAAGTAACTCTACTTCAAGAAAAGGCACAAACATCTGAAGACAGTAGGAAGTCATCATCATCCATACAAGTATTAGGCCCATGTGCCCTGTTACGGTCTGAAAGAGGAATTTTCCGTCCAGTGCGCTGCAGCAATTCTTTGGACGTCCCAGCGATTTTTGCCTTGGGGGAGTAACGAAGCATAGCTTTTGGTATTCTGTGAGATGACATTTGTTGTCCTGGTAGTTTTGTGTATGGTGGAGAACTCTTCCATAAATTCCTCATTTCGTTTGTGGTCCGAACGTGTATAGCCTACTGCACGGGCCATAAATCCAATAGGAATTAAACTTTGAAATTAAACTTATATAACAACATATGCAAAAATATCTAAATTGTTTAGAATTTTAGGGTTAATAAATTCTATCTTCAAGCCATAGTTAGTCCAAAAGCATTCAAGATTAAAAGAGTATAAAACACTGACTCTTCCAACTCTTTTGTATGGTAGCGAAGTATGGACGTTGAGACAGAGGCTTAGATCTGCTGAAATGAGATACCTTCGGAGGACTTCAGGATACACACTACTAGATCACAAAAAAAAATTAAGACATCTTAGAAGAATTACACATGGAACCTTTAGAAAACAAAATTTCTGATTATAAGTCAAGATGGATGCAACATGTTCATCGAATGGAAGATCACTGAATACCCAAACAAATGTTAAGATATCAACCTGCAGGAACAAGAAGGCCAGGACGTCCTCTCAAAAGACTTTTGGATGGTGTTTCTCTTGAGGCCGATAAAGGTCAACAAATGGCCTAAATTCGTGAATGTACTATGATGATAATAACAACATATAGACTTGTGTCAATTTGTAGGCCGTTTGCTGTGCAGATTAATTGAAATTTTAATATTTTGAAACAAAATTTTTTTTATATCAACCTTTTTCGATATCTGAAATTGTCAAGGATATTAGTCCTGCAGTTGACTGATCTAATCCTTAAATATCAAGTTCAATGATGCACAGATTAATTTTCATCGAATCTGAAAATTTAAACAAAATTTATTAGCGTAATGAACGGACCAACCAATTAATGAAACACTCAGTAAGTCGACTGGTAGCACTTACTTTCATACGTAATGCCACGAGTGATTTCCAAATTATCGATAAATTCACGACTCACGAATATACGTGAATTTATCTAGAGAAGTTGGAAATCAAGAGTGGCATTTGTTAGGACTATTCAAGGAATAAAATTAAGCTGATTACTCACAAATCATTATTGAACTATATTATTTTTAAATATTTGTATATCTAATGTAAACGGCGATGTTTGAAAACAAATGAGAAACGGTTGGTACGCTTCATTTGCTTCTTTTGTTCATCACTGCAACCAGATCATATTATGTATTGTCGAAGGATCGCAATATTGTAAGAATGCACCCTAGTGGAAAAATGTATAATCAACATTATAGGTATTAAATTAATTTCTGATGTTCTATGATGTAAATATGTCAATTATGTTTTTTTGCAACGTTATTTCCTGCAACATAATTCTTTTACGAATGTGCAAACAGTGATTTTTTTTTGTGGTATAATCAAATACTACAAACATTTTTTATATTATCTCCTGCATGAGCTATCCTGCACTGCATATATACTATCTGGTAGTTTAATTTCTCAGAGGGCCAGTCACAGCAAAATAATGCTATAATTAACAAGAGGAGCTTTCTCTTATATGATAAACTTCAGTTCAAAAATTCGAGACGAAACACGACTGTGATTGGTTGTAAATAAAACATCATTGAAATGTGATTGGTCAATGACTCCCATGTGGGGCATGAGTTAAATAATAATTTTAATAATTTATTACTTAAGTTATATGTTCCTTTTTATCCACATTATTTCAGAAACAAAAATATATCTGTATAAAAAAACACCATAAGCATGCAATACGGACATAAACATGCATGTTGATATCTTGTTTTGTTCGCGTTTGCTTCGGACATGAAATGTGTTATCGTAGTAGAGATTTCTGTGCATTAAATTATGCGGAGGACATGATGTTTTTACAAATGTATTCAGTTCCGCTCGAGTAATTTATCACTGGAGTACCTAACAGTGAAAAGAACATTTAATCTTCCTGTGCACACCAATTCATACATTGTGACAACTCTGTTTTATTAAACGAAATTAATTATCCATCAAATTGTCAATACTTCATGGTTACTGACGAACATTGTAATTCAAAGCTATATCGATCCACCGTCATCTTTTTTGTTGTGGATTTGGATAGAAGTAAGAGGAAAGAAGTTAACCGTTACTTTCACAAACATATCTTCTACCCACTTGTTTTGCTATTGGCATCCAAATATTGTTAATTACTTTGTTATGAGGAAATAATATTACTACTATTCCATCCATCCATAGTAATTCTGTCCGAGGGCAGGTCCTTTACTGCAATCATAGCATTTTCATGTTATGCTTTGCAGCTTTACTAGGGAATTATAGGTGTGGTAGCTTCCAATTGCTTTCCACACCGGTGAAGGATGATGATGGTGGCCGGATGATTTTTGTGGACCCATGGGCCCTAAGCTTCCTGACATTTGTCTTACAGGTAAGAAAAAATCCGAACAAACCTCATCCACAAGCCGTCCCGACCGGGAATCGAACCCGGACCCGCTACGTGACAAGACAGCACGCTACCTCGAGACCAGAGAGGTGGACATACTACTATTAATAATGTTTTATTTATTTTGCAGAGCTAAGACCATAAAGTATTCTCTTCCACTTAAATCAAATTAAATATACAAAATACAATTATAGACAAAATATGGATAAAATATTTATTTTCAAATTTTTTTCTAAACTTCAGTAGATTTTCCTTCAAGCTAAAATATTTTTATTCTTCCAAAATTTCCTGTTTTGCGCTTCTTCTTCCATCAAATCCATTCTATTCATATACCTCCTCATCCGACTCATCCATTGTTCCGGTTGTTATCCTCTTCTCCTTTTGTCTTCAGCATTATATTCCAAAATCATTTTCGGGATTCTGATTTTTCCCATTCTATTAACTTCTCCAAACGATCTCAATTTTCGTTCTTCATTTACTTCGGAAATAGTCTTATCCATTTACCTCATCTCATCCAATTCTTTGATTTCAAATTTTATCCATTCTTCATTTTCTTGATACAATTTAATTATAATTTATATTTCATTATAAGACATTAAAATATTTCAATACATACAGAGCCCTTCTCTTTACGAAATAAACGCGATACTAATTATGACAACAGTAATGATGCTACAGTAACAATAATTTAAATAAAGAGGAACCATCAATTAATCTTCATCTTCTTGGTCACGGTTTAGGGTTAATTACTCGCCTGTTCTGGCTCCAAATTGCTGCTGTTTCCATATTTTCTTTGATCTTCCCAAACTTCTTCCTCATGGTGAATAGTTGTATGCTGCTTTTGGTGTTCTGTTCTCAGTCATCCTTGCTAAGTGTTCATTCCAGTTTGTTCTGTATTTCACTATTGTTGTGTTTAAATCATCTACTTTTAGTTCTTGTCTTATTTGTGTATTGTGTTTTTTGTATTATTTGATAATTATCCTGCTACTTCAGCAGCTTGTATTCTGGGAGATTGTTGTTCTGTTACCATGTTTCCGATCCATAAGTAATAATAGGAACTACCATTGTCTTGTACAATTTTATTTTAGAGTCCTTTCTGATTTTTATTTTTCAAAGTTTCTTTTAGTGTTCCTGATAGGTATATAATTAGTTTCTTGTTAATATCTGATTCTGTTGTGTATGATATTTCGCAACCTAGGAAGTTATATCCTACCATTTGTGCTATTGGTTTATTTTCTAAGAGTATCTTTGTCGGAACTTGACACAGCCGTCAAGAAAAAAGTTAATGTTACAGAAAATATAAAATATTTCTATTTTCCGGCAGCCCCTGATTTCCTAATAGCATATAACTATTAATCGATAAATCAGTCGATTTTACTCATATACGTATCTCTAATACTTTAAAAACTCTTATTGTTAGATTTAAAAAAACAGATTTCACATACATTGTTGTGGAAATAATTACCTCTGAATACTGAAGAATATGATACATATTTCTGTAGTTTCAGCTGTAAACATTGCAGATTTTACACTTATACAACTAGACAAGATCAATTAAAAATATTATTGAAATTCCAAATTAAAAAGAATCTCCTTTAAATTTGAATGTTCTTTCCTTATCCCCCGGGTGCTGACCTCACATCCACATGTGTTAATCGCAGAGGCGGACATCATCTAACAAGTATAAAAGTGATATGGGGTCAATTTCGGGTAACGCACTAATTTTCTCAACCTGGAGCCAATATTTATTCTAGCTAATCAAATCCTCAGATGGTCAGTAGGCACAGCTCCCATAATGGCCGAAATATCATGAGAAAATGTTCTTCCCCATGGGTACTCGTACCAGGTTTGCTGTCTGTTCATTTCTCCTTGGTCCAAATTTTTTATTAAGGACTTTAATCTCAAATACTCTTAATTTTTCTCCTTCCTTAAAGTAAGAGTCCGAGTCTCGCATCATTATAACTGGCAGAATAACAGTTTTATACATTTTCAATTGAATGTTTTTTCAGACACGCTGGGACGACAAGAGTCCTTGTAATGCATAATAGCATGCATTTCCAGAATTGAGCCTGAGCCTATGTTTAATTTCTACGTGCACAACGTTCCTTTCCTGGCGAACTCTTTACTAAATTTTGTTCTTTACTTCACAGTAGAGGCACATAACATAAACCAAAACAATATAAAATTACAATTACATTGAAAATTAAACAATTAAGTAAGTAGTAGTATTATGTAGTACCTACTAATAATCACACCTTGTTTATATATTTACTTGCTCCTAGAGGGTGTTGTCCTAATTTGTGTGTTGTCCAGAAATCTCATCAGCTTATCCATTTTACCATTAATTCATATCACGGAAATAATAATTATCTATCTTGTATAATTTACGAAATTTAATTACTAGAATTAAGGGTGGAATGGTAAATGCATATTATCAATTAAATATATATAATATATATATATATATATATATCATCATCATCATCCGGTATCATGGCAGCTGCCGCCGTCTTCCGGAAACCAAACGCCATTCCTCTCTATCCATCCATTGATCTTCCTCCATTCCTCTGATATTCATAGCTCCTTGTACCCCTTCTATTCAAGTTTTCTTCGGTCTTCCTCTCTTCCTCCTTTCCATTGGGATCCATTCCATAACAATTTTTGGCAATCTTTGCTCTGGCATTCGTTTGACATGACCATACCACTGCAATCTTTTCTTTTCTATGATGTCTATGGTGTCCGGCTCCTCTTGTACACCCATAATTTCCCTTATTTCTTTATTTCGTATTCTATCCATTCTAGATTTTCCAGCTGATCTTCTTAAAACATCCATGTCTGTACTTAAAATTCTTTTCATTTCCCTGGTAGGAATTTGCCAGACTTCACCACCATATGTTAAAATGCTCTGAATTATGGTTTGATATATATATATATATATATATATATATATGACATGAAAAGAAAAACATGAATGCTTGAGTCGGGATTTGAACTTGAGTCTCTAAAGTCTGTACCTTTAAAGCTCTAACCAACTAAGCTACCCAAGAATTCCAAGACAAGCATACAATTTTTCTTACACATGTAGTATTCTCAATTCACAAAAGAGGTAGCGGAAATTTGATCCAACTCCCATCTAGCGGCTAACATAACAGTTAAGCAACTTTTTAAAGAGAATATTTACTTTATAGCAGTAACGCTTGCATATATAGATATTATAAATATATTTTTGACATTTGGCAATGAAGGCAAATATGATATGAAAAGAAAAAATGAATGCTTGAGTCGGGATTTGTAATCGAGTCTCTAAGTCTGTACCTTTAGCGCTCTAACCAACTGAGCTATATATATATATATATATATATATATACACATACATATGGTGTGTTAGTTACATTTTTACACACTAATGAATCACTACGCATTCGTACGTGATGTGTATGGATGCGTGATAGGCAAACATTATGTTTGTGCAAATTCAGTTCAAACCCTCTTAAGGCAACCACTGATTGCGTTTACACAACTGTCTACACACAAGAGTGCGCGCCCACACACACATTCATGTAACTGAATCACTTGTAGTCGGAATTATCTGCACCTTATCTTCAGTCTGTCTTACATATCTATATATATATATATATATATATATATATTACATATGCAATCACTTTTATACTACTCATATACTGTCTTCATCCTTCCCTATTATTATTAATTATTATTATTATTATTATTATTATTATTATTATTATTATTATTAAATTCATTATATAATGGAAATGGACAGCTAATGACAAATGAGGGAAATTTTGAGGTAGTGGCTAAATTCAAATACCTAGGAACAATGATCACAAATAGGAATGAGATGCACAAAGAAATTAAACATAGGCTCAATTCTGGAAATGCGTGTTATTATGCATTGCAGAGACTCTTGATGTCCGAACTCCTTTCAAAAAACGTTAAACTGAAAATATATAAAACTATTATTCTACCAGTTTTATTATATGGGTGCGAAACATGGACTCTTACTTTAAGAGAGGAAAGACGATTACAGGTATTTGAGAATAAAGTACTTAGGAAAATTTGACTACTAAAGATAGATGAACAGACACAGGTGAATGGAGAAGACTTACATAACAATGAACTACATTGGTCTTTATAGGTAAAAGTCAGATATTAATAAGAACAATTAAGTCTCGTAGACTGCGATGGGCAGGGACATGTTTCAACGTTTTTATGGGGAATGAAAAGACGTGCATGGAAGCTTCTTGTAGGAAGGAAAGGAAAGCCAGAGGGAAGGAAAACGCCCAGTTGGCAGACCCACGAATGAGGGGGGGAGAATAACATTAACTATGATTTGAGGGGAAGTTAGATTATACAGGGAATGATTGGAAAGCATTAGCTCAGGATAGGGATGTATGGAGAGCGTATGTCCGTGCGGCCATGAACCTACGGGTTCGATACTACCAGTGAGTAAGTAAGTATTATTATTATTATTATTATTATTATTATTATTATTATTAAATTTCCAAGATTTGGAGCCCTATCTTAAAATGTATGTTAGGGCTGTAGTTACATATAAAGAAAATTGAAGATAGGCCTACACATAATTACAACATATAAATGAAACATAAATAACAAATGAACGAAACAAAACACATGTAATTAAAATATTAAAATAACTAGTAATAAAATGAATTATAATGTGGTAAAAAATGGCACTACAAATGTATTAAATGCAGTGTAATAACTTTCCTAATAATATGCGACAGAAACTACATCCGCCTGCATTCTTATCATTTGTTCAGATGCTGAGTTAACGCCTTCAACTTATCGAATTGAAATAAATGACACATAATGTCTTATAACTAATGCATTCACTTTTAGCTACACAACACGATAGAAAACGAATGTTCAGTTACTGTTCGGAGTATAGGTGACGTCACTTGATCTTGTGCATTTATCGATCACATGAAAATTAAATGCTGTGAAGTGATCGCAGGAGAAGTTTTAATTTCGATACTTTACTCTTAGTTATAATTGCAACAGTTGAACTTCATGCGTTTCGCTCAAGAAGGAGTGACGCAAGTGACTTGCTTATATATTAATGCGAGTGTATGGGTTCAGTGCAAGCTTTACAGACTGGTACTGCTTCCAGAACAACACAAGAGAATAGCACTGCTAAAGTTAAGGGCCAGCAATTGCTAACAGGTAGCTTAAGTGCTCGTGGGGAGGAAATTCTCAGGGATGTTCAGCCTTTATTGGCTGAATTGTCTAGTCCCATGGAGCGTTTCATCTTCATGAGCCGACTGGTTAACCTGTGTTTTACAGGTTAACCTCAAAAGGAGAGACCATCCACATAATAGTGCGAGATCACTTGCTTTGAGAAGTGTGGGTCACACTACGCTGTCCGGCTTTCGGACTCTCTGCTTGCCGGCGGCGTAGTTTATGATGCCTTCTTACAAGTATAGAGGTTTTGCACTATTATTCTGGTATAGACCTGTTAGGTAAAATACAATGTCACCAAAGGCTGAGGTTACATAATCCACAACCACTACTTGATAGCCAAAAAGGAATTTGCTGCCAAGTTTATCCCAGTGGGAAACAGTATGCAGCACACTGGACGGTGCAAGTCACCGTCGACTATCAGATCAGATATCAGGGTTCAGTGTGTCCCAGTGGGTACTCCAACCCTTCGATCTGATGTCAACAAACGAAGACTAACTCCGTGTGCACGTAACTAAAAGGTAAAAGAATACCGTACTTAAAACTAAGGTATCTAAGTGTTGTGTAAATTGCCTTTTCAGTTTCCATTAAATACAATTATTTTAAAACCCTAAACTAACAAATACAGACATACAAATTTTGATGCATTTTTAGGCCTGCTTTTGAATGTCACAGCCTGTAACGAGACTCAAGTCTCGCATTATATGGTCCAAGGGATTAATGGGTCGCAATTCATGATTAGGAAATCTTCGCTGGGAAATTTTCACAAAAGTATGACCGTTCATTATCGATAGTTGGTTTCGGGAATGATCTATTCGCGAAGAATAGCGAGCGCCGATCTTTCCAGAATAATCGATGCTAGTAAAAACTTCCAGAGCATTTGGGAATCAGAACTGGTCTGGTAAGCGACCCGTGCATTACGATCATATAACATAATATTAACTAACTAAATCACTGACTCTATCGAATCCGTAGGTACATGGCCGCGCGGACATAAGCTCTCCATACATCCCTACCCTGAGCTAATGTTTTCCAATCATCCCCTGTATAATCTAGTTCCCTCAAATCATGGATAATATTATTCTCCTACCACCTTCTTGGTCTACCAACTGGGCGTTTTGCCACTGGTTTTCCTACCAGAAGCTTCCATGCACCTATTTCATCCCCATAATTATTTTATATAGCTATTCACCAAAATAGGAGATAACTTATTTCTACTGATTTTACGAAAGTCTATAGTGGTATAAGGAAAATAATAGCATATTCTTGTCCATTTTCAAAGACTGGAAAAACAACACACATTTTAAATTTTTAATTGAGACATTCAGAAGCCAAAGGGTGCGAGTACAAATGCTAATTTTGGAGTTAAGTGCAGATTTTACTAGTTAAACAGGTACAAATCTCAGTGGCCAATGGATACAAGTAAAATTCTGTCTGGTGTTGAAATCTAGTGGCTGAAAATAAAACTGCTAAGACAATCATATTTGGAGTGTCTGAACTTTGAACATCATTGACTCAAAACTGACCTCTTCGCACTCTTGGCCATTAAGGGTCATAATAAATTGTCATTTGTGAAGAGTATTTTTATTACATGGTGCAGAAATATGGACATTGAACCAAAATACATAAATAAATTATTAGTCACAAAAATGGGCTTTTTAAGAAAATCAGCAAGAATATCAAAATTATAAAAAATAATACAATAAGAGAAATTATGAATGTAGAAAATAATATTGTATAAGTGATTGAAGAAATCCAATCAAGATGGTATTGGCATATAATGAGAGGAAGGATATGGAAACAAACAAAGGAGTATTGAAATGGACACCTCCTGGAAAAGGCAGACGTGGTAGAACAAAGCCAACGTGGATAAAGGGAATTCAAAACAACATGAAGAAGAGGAATACGACAGAAGCAAACACGCAAGACCGGGAAATGTGGAAGAAAATAATTGTATATTTTGGTTGAGAATACCTGTGTATATAACAGAAGCAATCCTGAAATTTAAAAAAATGTAATTTTCATGTGAAGTATTATGATTTGCATCAGAGCAACCAAATGACATATTCAAGAAATACTGTCATTCATCTGTTGGCCTCTGTATATTGCTGAGTAATACATATACCGTCTCAGTTATAGAGACCATTTTTTGATTGGTATAATAATTATTATGTATTATTTTGAACCGATTAATATTACATTTAAGGATGTTTTACAAGAATTCAGGCCTATAAGAGTTGTAATTTAAATATATATTTTAGGAGCGAAAATGTGCGGAAGTTGATCAAATACATTTTGGGTAACTTTTAAGTTCCACAAATCTCCGAAACGAGACACACGAATTTACTTCCTTTCTGAAGGGAATCATGCTCAGGATTTTTACAACGTGAAATAATCAATTGACGCTGGCAGGATATGAACTCGTGAAATTCGAAACGAGATGCGAACAACAAGGTAATCAATAGTCCATCGGTACGGGCTATTATTGAACTTAATTGCATGAGAGAAGAAAGCGCAGTAATTATAAAATATATATATATTTATGTAATACATAAATATTAATGTTTATTTATTTGTTCGTACTTTATGCGCGATCACACCGTTGATCCGATTATGATTAGGTTCTTTGCAGTATGTTCAGGTGATTCTCGGGATGAACTCCTACACCCTTATAATACTATTTGTAGTGAAAACGTGAAAAAAGTCAATATTTTGACGCTTAAATAGCTTACGCTGTCTAAATCATAAGATATACACAAAATTAATGTACACAGAATTTAATATCTGAAAAAAAAACTGTACAAAAAAGTCCGTGACAGGATATGATTATCTTTTACGGATAAGTCACCATAACCATTTTTGCCTTTCATTGATGCCAAGAAAATCGGGATAAGTAGATCCTTGGGCAAGCATAATATCGCACGGCGGGTATTTTTCTACGAATAACTCAAAATAATGCATTTTGTCTTTCAGCTCATTTATGCCAATTACATCGGGATACGTAGATTCCCGGGCAACGTCGGGTAAACTGCACGGGGTATCTAAAATAATTACGATATGACTTTACTTATAGTGACTGCTTGAATATTACATTTTGGAAAATGAAATTCTACTTACTATTTGGATTGTATGAAATAGAATTAATAAGTTTACTGGTCGTTTTAGCCACAATAACGAAGAGAGAAAATTAATAATAATGTTTCCTTTCACTTATTCAAATAAACATAAAAACGCAATTTTCGTCTTTCAGCTAATTTATGACAAGAAGATCGAGATAAGTAGATTCTTGGGCAACACCGGGTAATCAGCACGGGGTGCCTAAAAATAATAACGTTATAAATTTATAATTATTTATATTTTTACTTATTCAACTAAACGCAAAATCACAATAATATATTTAGGCGTAGCAGCGCACGCCGGGTATGAGCTAGTTTTCAATAAATAAATTCTTGCATAATAGTGAGCTACATGATATGTATAGGAAGCCAGATATAATAATAACAACAGATAAGACTCTTAGGCTGCGATTGACCGGACATGAGACACGAATGGAGGATTAAAGAGGTGCACGCAAACTTCTGGTAGGAAAATCAGAGGTAGCCGTAGCCGAGCGGTTAAGGTAGGAAGCCTTGGCGCAGAGCTACGGGACTTGCGCTGGTTCGAGTCTCCATGGGGGAAGAAATTTTCTCATGGTATTTCGGCCAGTATGGGACCGGTGCCCACCCAGCATCGTGAGGCAATTGGGTAGCTACAATAAGTAGCGGCTCCAGGTTGAAGAACCAGCTATAACGGCTGGGGGACTCGACATGCTAACCACATGTCACCCTACACTGGCTGTTGATCATCTACCTCTGTGATTGACACATGTGGATGTGAAGGGCCAGCAGCCGGCTGGTAAAAGGGCAAGCGCTGAAAAGTGGAAAGACCCTCAATCGGAAAACGCCCAGTTGATTGACTAAGAATGAGGTGTGAGAATAGAATTATACACGATTTCAGGGAAATAGATTATACAGAGAGTGATTGGAATACATTAGCTCAGGATACGGATGTATGGAGAGGTTATATCCGCGCGGCCATGAACCTACGGGTTCGACATAGCGAGTGAGATAGTTATTATATTACTGACTTTGAAAAAATTGATTTATTCAATAGACATGAATGATTTCATTTAACTTATAATTGTAGCATATTTTATAATATTCTGCAGATACTGTCTCACAAGTAATGTTTTTTTTTAACAAAATTATGATTACAATGTTTTATGATAAACTACTCTTCAAAGTATAACCAACGATTCTATGGTCTTGAACCACTTTCAGTGAGCTTTATTAACCCGCGTCAGTATCAGAGATTGTTTTTTATGCGAAGAAATTGTTGAGACCCAGCTTCAATTATTTCCAATGTTTTAGAAATTTCGCACAATAGAAGGGTCATGGATCCAAACATATGATTATCTGAAAACAAAAGATTAGGGCTTTACGCTGGGTGTGGTAGCAGTTGGATTCATCTTAATTCCTGAATTTTTGTCAGGATTGTTCGTCAAGTTTGGTATCTGCTAGGGTTTGAACACGGGATCCTCAACATTTATGAACTCGTTCCAGTTGTTTGGAATAAAAATTCGGCTTTACTGCACGCTCGTTTCGAACAAACTCCCACTTAATCACTTTTTCACCATCTCACCAGACACACATCATTATATTAAAAATCGTCATTTCTTATTAGACAACCATGGATGCGAAACATGGACTCTTACTTTAAGGGAGGAAAGGAGATTACAAGTATTTGAGAATAAAGTACTTAGGAAAATTTTTGGACCAAAGAGAGATGAAGAGACAAGTGAATGGAGAAGACTACATAACAATGAACTACATGGTCTTTATAGGAAGCCAGATATAATAAGAACAATTAAGTCTCGTAGACTGCGATGGACAGGACATGTTGCACGTATGGGGAAAGAAAGACTTGCATGGAAGCTTCTTGTAGGAAAGCCAGAGGGAAAACGCCCAGTTGGTAGACCAAGAATGAGGTGGGAGAATAACATTAACTATGATTTGAGGGAAGTAGATTATACAGGGAATGATTGGAAAGCATTATCTCAGGATAGGGATGTATGGAGAACTTATGTTCGCGCGGCCATGACCCTACGGGTTGGATAGTGCCAGTGAGTAAGTAAGTCATTAGGCAACCTAACATTTCGTATACTTTGATATATTATTAATTAAGTTTTCGTAGTAGTAAGCACATATATCTGTCAAAAAGACTTGGGCGTTCTCCTCCTACAAGGGAGAAATTCAAATATACAAATTGAGTTATAGTTGTTTTCGGATATATGTCATTGAGTAACCCAGGATCAGCGTTCCGCCTCTTAGGGTCGGTTTCACCAACAGAGGTAACTGTATTACGCCAGTTTAAGCTATGCATTATACACGGGGAAAACTGACCTAATACAGTTACCTCTGTTGGTGAAACTGACCCTTAGTGGAATCTAGGGAGGTAAGGTAGTACAAGGATGTGAATATTCGGTAAATTCTGCTTAGAGGCCTTTTTATTTAGGCTTAAGAAACTTTTACGGGCCTGAAAAATCTTCATACTCGAGACCTACGGCTTAAAGTCCTTCGCAGAGAACTTGTCCCCTGGATTTTTTCATCTTTAAAAAATCCATTGAAAATGGCCTGTTTTCAACCCGCGTCCTTCTGATCTAGAGGCAAGGAACATAACATCTAGCCCACCATGGCTTACTAACAAGTATTTAAGTGAATTATAGATATAACTTTATTTAATGTGAATATGCAGAAGTTCATTAAATGTAATCAAAATGTAGATGTTTGTGTGTTTAAACTTTTTGCTATTATTTAGGTAGCCTACCAACATGCTAGTAAAATTAGAAGTGTGTTATATATGTGATGTATGTCCAGAGCGAGTATGCAATGAAATATTAACGTCCATCTGTCGAGATTTTATACCTCCAAGTCTGAAGTCAGTTGACATTTCCATGACAATAAAACCGGGTTTTACTATACAGTTTCCCCAGTAGAGCGTCTGTTTATATACCGACGGATGTATGTTCAATAAAACCTAGTGTACTGTGTTACTATGAAATCTTTTCACATATGACTCTCTGTCCCCAAGCGTTTTATTTATATAGCCTATTTTATATCCAGGATTCTAAATATCTAGTTTGAAACACTGCTCTGACTTCTAAAATTTGAAGTAGATAATATGTTCACTGAGCATCCAGTTTGCTTAGACGAAACTCTTTCCATATAATTTAACATTTATATTTGCCAACGTTTCATAGAAAGTCACTACTTTCTTTTAGACCTTCAAAAATTGACCTTTTTTCTTCATACGTGACCAAAACTTATATTTTATATAAACGACTCCTTGAGATTAAATCAATTCTCTTACAATTTTACATAGGTACATAAAACGTTATTAACATTAATAATTAAAAGCGGTTCTAATAATTTAATAATAAAATATCTACAGTCCATGTGTTGGAATAATTGTATATCCTTTAGTCTTCAATTAAAAGCCATCTAGATAATTTTATTGTTGTTCTAGAAAAAAGTCTAAAAGATTTTTTTTGAGGAATTAAACCCAATGGATCCAACTTGGACTCGACGCTCATCCAGTCCCAATGTTGAGATTTTAAACATCCCTTACCCCGCCGGGAATCGAGCCCGGGTCGCCGTAGTGGAAGGTAGGACTACGCCACAGCGACGGGCAAACCTGATTTCTTTGGTGAGAATGAAAATATAAATTGAAGTTGTCGTTTATATTCACCTTCTTCGTAACAGTGTTTAATTTAAATACCTATTCACATGCTAATGATCGAATTCCTCACTATCTACCCTAATCGCCGTCTCGGTAGACTCGTGGCTAGCGCGCGCAGGTGTTCCGAATAGGATCCGAGGTTTGAATCCTGGTGGTTCCGGAGGGGTATCATTATTGGACCACACAGGGATTTTTCGGGATTTTCTCGGGTTCTCTAATATTCCGAATTTCATCCCACCAACCCACGCGACTCCTCTTCTTCCCCTATATGTAATTTCATATTCATTTATTCATTCATTTATTTCAATATCACCCTTCACCTCATTTCATTTAGGAAAAATAGTCTGGTTTGGTAAACCATAAGTTTCAAAATATGTAGTTATGGTGATCCGGAGGCGGCCACATTCTCAAGACTATGTGACAGCTTATGGCAGAATAGGGCCACAGGGAGGGTTATAGTCCCTCTTCGAGGCCCTGATTCCAACATAGAAAATGGCGATGAGTCGCGTGTTAAAGATTGATTTGTTGAAACGAGAAACAATCTAACAGACTACGGAACACCATATGGTTATTTTCTTAGTCGACCTTCTGACATATGGATACCATGGACGATCATATTGAAATAAATAGATACACTTAAAGATTGCTATAGAAACCTAACATTGACATTTCACAATTCATTAACACATCTAAATTAACTTTTTTCAGGTATGAAAACTGTATGAATAGACTTGGAAGCAACGGAGATAAATGGACGTTATAACTAAACAGGCCTATATAACTAAAACAATAGAGTAATAATAGAATGTTGAAATTTTAAATCTCGAACCATTCATAATATTTATATATGATACTGAGTTAATCACTTCTCATGCTATCATTGTTTACAAAAAAGTGACAATTATTAAAACCAGTTGTAACTTTGATAGCCAGACTATTTAAAGAGTGACACGGAATTAAAAATATCTTACAGTATCATGAAACTTATTAAAAACAAATATAAGGTAATAATTTCCTTGTTCTTCATGTTCCTGTGTTCAAATATAGTTTTTAAAAAATATATCAGTAATTATATTTGTTTAATAATTCAAATAAAAGTACTGATATCACTATATTATATTATTCATGATTATCATGATTGAGATAAGTGATTTTTTTAATTTTATAACATTCAGAATACTGTGTTCGATTATAGGTTTACTATGTAAAAATACTGAAAACTTATCAAAATTGTTAAAAGAGAGAACATAAAATGCATTTTTTTCTGAAAACTTAATCAGATGTAATTAATCACTCTTTTTAAATAATTTTAAATTTATTTCTACAAAATATTGGTAAATAAATGAATAAAGTGAAAAATTATGTTATAGAGATGGATAGTACTGTATACAAAATACAAAGTGACATAGCTATTGTGAATACAGAAAAGAATAGACTGCAATTGTGAACAGGTTTCAAAGTATATATATATATATATATATTGAATTTGTTAGGGTCTTTCTAAAATAAAATATAATTTGCAAATTATGTCATATAAAGCCATTATAATGGACTAATATTGAAAAGAACCGATCTGGAGATATGTAAAATTTCTCGCTGGTATAAATTGTAAATCTTTCTAAAATATAACATAATTTGCAAATTATGTCATATAAAGCCATTATAATGGACTAATATTGAAAAGAACCGATCTGGAGATATGTAAAATTTCTCGCTGGTATAAATTGTAAATCTTTCTAAAATATAACATAATTTGCAAATTATGTCATATAAAGCCATTATAATGGACTAATATTGAAAAGAACCGATCTGGAGATATGTAAAATTTCTCGCTGGTATAAATTGTAAATCTTTCTAAAATATAACATAATTTGCAAATTATGTCATATAAAGCCATTATAATGGACTAATATTGAAAAGAACCGATCTGGAGATATGTAAAATTTCTCGCTGGTATAAATTGTAAATCTTTCTAAAATATAACATAATTTGCAAATTATGTCATATAAAGCCATTATAATGGACTAATATTGAAAAGAACCGATCTGGAGATATGTAAAATTTCTCGCTGGTATAAATTGTAAATCTTTCTAAAATATAACATAATTTGCAAATATTGTCATATAAAGCCATTATAATGGACTAATATTGAAAAGAACCGATCTGGAGATATGTAAAATTTCTCGCTGGTATAAATTGTAAATCTTTCTAAAATATAACATAATTTGCAAATTATGTCATATAAAGCCATTATAATGGACTAATATTGAAAAGAACCGATCTGGAGATATGTAAAATTTCTCGCTGGTATAAATTGTAAATCTTTCTAAAATATAACATAATTTGCAAATTATGTCATATAAAGCCATTATAATGGACTAATATTGAAAAGAACCGATCTGGAGATATGTAAAATTTCTCGCTGGTATAAATTGTAAATCTTTCTAAAAATATAACATAATTTGCAAATTATGTCATATAAAGCCATTATAATGGACTAATATTGAAAAGAACCGATCTGGAGATATGTAAAATTTCTCGCTGGTATAAATTGTAAATCTTTCTAAAATATAACATAATTTGCAAATTATGTCATATAAAGCCATTATAATGGACTAATATTGAAAAGAACCGATCTGGAGATATGTAAAATTTCTCGCTGGTATAAATTGTAAATCTTTCTAAAATATAACATAATTTGCAAATTATATCATATAAAGCCATTATAATGGACTAATATTGAAAAGAACCGATCTGGAGATATGTAAAATTTCTCGCTGGTATAAATTGTAAATCTTTCTAAAATATAACATAATTTGCAAATTATGTCATATAAAGCCATTATAATGGACTAATATTGAAAAGAACCGATCTGGAGATATGTAAAATTTCTCGCTGGTATAAATTGTAAATCTTTCTAAAATATAACATAATTTGCAAATTATGTCATATAAAGCCATTATAATGGACTAATATTGAAAAGAACCGATCTGGAGATATGTAAAATTTCTCGCTGGTATAAATTGTATATATTGGGAACTTCTCTTATGTGTTTCCGGAATATCGAACCCCAACGTTTCCTAATTAAGTTTATATTAATTGTTGATGCAATGATTGCAACAGAGTTTTTATACTGTCTCCAAAATAAAATAACTTTTTTTCAGAAAACTATTTATATAAAGCATACACTGTAGAGAAAGGCCTATTTGCAGAGACAGAAATGCAGTAGAGTGGCAAACAAGTCTATGTTTCGAACGGTGTGATTTATTATCATTAATTTTCGATTATGTGTTTGGTGTTAAATTTAAGAGTAAGTTTTATTACAATTTTAACGGGTATAAAATTTAATTTACAAAATGAATTCACTCGTTATAAAAAGTTAACTGTAAAAAAGTTGAAGAAAAATTTTAAAGAAGAAAATGATGGGTAAGAATAAACGTAGGACATAGCAGTATCACATAAAAGCAATAACACGCCTAATTAAACTTGAGGTTATTTTCTGTGATGAGTAATTAATGTAGACAAGATGGCGTGAAGATGAGGATGGACTTGCCTCAATTATCATCAGTGTCTCTCCGTGATTGCGTCACAGTTACAAGGGTCTGAGAAACGTCGCCAGAAGAAAAGATTGATGATTATCAGTACAATAAGATAGAAGAGAAAACTGGAGGGTTTGACCTAATACTCCCTAAGCGGCCATAACTAGGTGAACTGAGAAATCATTCCGTCTCGTCATTTCGTCACATCTTTTAGATCTAATTCCTAATTAACTAACTAAATAACTCACTGGCATTATCGACCCCGAAGGTCCATGATTTCGCGGACATAAGTTCTCCATAAATTCCTATTCGGAATCAAAGTTTCTTCTATATAATTTATCTGCCTCAGATCGTGGCTAATGTTATTCTCCAACCTCATTCTTGGCTTACCTACTGGGCGCTTTCCCTCTGGTTTCCTACAATAAATTTACATCTCGTCTCCTTCATTCCCCATTCGTGACACATGTCCTGCCCATCGCACTTTACGATACTTACCTCTTCTTATTACAACTCGTTTCCCGTAAAGATAATGCAGATCACTTTAATAAGTCTTTTCCACTCATCAGTCTGTTCGTTTCTATTTGGTCCAAACATTAACCTAAAAACTTTGTATTCAAATATTCTAAATATTTCTCCTCCCTTAAAATAAGAGTCCATGTTTAACATCCATGTAATTTAACTGGGAGAACAACAGTTTTATAGATTTTCGATTTAACTTTTTTGAGAGAAGATGAAATAACGAAAGTCTTTGTAGAGCCTAATAGCATGCATTTCCAGAATTGAACCTGTGTTTTGTTCCTTTCTGCACCTAATTCCTGTTTGTAATTATTGTTCCTATATTCAGTTTCGTCTTCAAAATTTCCTCATTTGTGATTAATTGTCCGTTTCCATTATATTATGAAATTCTAAGTGTAATCATCATTTAGTTTTATTGATCTTTACTTGCAGCCAAAATGCAATAGTTCTACTCCGTAGAACATCCTCAATAACTACATTCCTTGGGAATTCGCTGAAATGGATTACGATACCTAACTACAGTAGTCAAACATTCTAGATGCAATAACTCTATATACTTGTTTTCTGGTGATAGGAGCAATGAAGTCAATGTACCTATAACTATAATGATTTTTAATGAAAACAAATAGGAAGGTTACATGGAATTCATCCCCTATTTTCATTTCTTGTAGTTCTTTCAGTAACGACGCTCTCCAACAGCAATTAAAATTGGGGCGTCAAAACAACGACAAATTTTGCTCAGATGAATCTAATATCAGGTTTTAGGATACATTACGAGCTGTAAATCTACGACACGTGACCCAAAACTTTACTACCCTTCCGAAGGAAAATACATCCTTTAAAATCCATCGACCCAACCGGGTTTGAATCCTCTAACCTCGGAACCAGAAGCAAGCATGGTAAGCTTTACTCCATTAGGATGAAATCGTAAGTTTTACATAAACCCACATACGTAATATATATTCGTTATTAAATAATAGAACAATATGCCATGAAATGACTGACACAATAATTTGAAATAACTTATTATGTTTTTAACGTTAATCCCGCTGGTTTCCCGTACACAGTTAGCAATGTTTGAACAGGAAATTAAACATTAAATTTAAATTTGGTGAAATGTATAACTGAGCCCCATATCTGAAACTTGATATAAAGAATGACAGTAACAAAGGATTTACGGAAAACAATATTCAAGCCCATTATCCTCTCTTTATAAAGACGATATTGAATAGGATTTTGGTATTATTAGTTCAAGTCTAGAGTACATATTTCAAGGAAGAATATTTTATAAAAGAAAATCAAAAGAGGGGTATTTTAAAGTTATACCAAACAATTTCTGCGAAAATAAGTTTAATTTTTTTAATTAACTTCAACATAATTTAGGAACCTATTATAGTTATGTTGATTTTTCAAGATTTTTCATTTTATTTTTATAACATATTCCTCTTGAGAAGAACTAACAAGATATTATCTCTACATTTGGAGCTGGAATGATTTAAAGCCGAAACGATCACGACGATGATGATGATGATGATTGTGTATCCAATTTATCACTGAATAAAACATCCTATAATTACAATTAGAGATTTTGAAAGTATTTGTTATTTATTCATTTACTTCATTTTTTATTTTGTAGTATGTCTCGATAAAGCACTTTTATGTTGCAATAAAACTGCTGAAAGTTGGAATAGTATAATATCGTGTACTTTTAACTGAAATCTACTTTCATTACCATATGAATGATTATATGGCAGAAATGACAGTATATTATGCTATAAAGACAGGAAAGAATGTTTTACATATTAGTTGAAATACAGTAGCAGTAGTCTAATGCTTAGTAAGTATATTGGATGATCTCCATTCCCCATCTTGCTTGTAAGTATAATTATGGTAACGGTTGATTCCAGATATTTTAAAATACAGTACATTTTGATATATGACCTCCCTTCATGATTGAACTCTCTTCTTTACATAACACACAAATTGGAGTTCCATAAATATATATCTTATTGAAATGGGCTGCCAAGCAATCATTACCAGTTTTCAAGCGGAACAAAGCCACGGCTTTATGCCTTGGTGAATCAGACATAGGATTTTTAATTATAGTTAATCATGATTTATCCATGCTGTTAGATATACATTTTCTTTAATATATAATATAATTAGCTTGTTGATTATAATTTTTTCTGAGTAGAGAAGTACTTTTCGCTATGGTTAATGCAGTATTGCAGAAACTTTCTTTGATATTCTCTCTGCTATTTCATTGCCATACATACCACAGTGGACAGAATCCATTGTAGAATTATAGTTTTATTTTAATGCAGTAAGTTGAAACGTTTATGCCCAAGTCGACAGACGAGGACATAATGTTTCAACAAACACGTAAAAGTCTTCCACCCTGTAATCTACTATACGTCATTTTATACGATTTAACTAACTTAATAACTAATCAATTGATTTGGTGTGTACTTGATAAAAATCCATTAAGTTTAGTGATTAAATAAAATAAAACTCTTAAAGTTTTATAGGATTTTCATATTTATGTTAATACAAATCCGTTACAGCTGCATCAGTACTCTGTGCCTTATTCAGACGAATACTACGACTACATGCACTCAAGTACGTAACATGTGTAACTAAGCAACTCAATATAAACAAAAACAGTGTAACAAACATTATCTTATTGTATATTTAAAAGAGGTGATATATTTAGATCCATTTGGGAATTTAACAGCCTATTGCTCTTCTTCAACTTATTTATTTCTACAATTTCTAAAATCTCTAGTTTTTCCTTTGTTACAAACATGTAAAACTTTAGAATTTGAATTAAAACAATGATCATTAGGGTAACAGAGTGGAACCCTTGCAAGTGGTAGTACACTCCAGGGAGTAGGCGCCCCTGCCCTTTTGTGAGCTCCAGGTCCCACTCGCCCAGTGGGTAGTACCTGGGTAGGGCCCCGTCCACAGGGTTACGTGGGGAGGAGAGAAATCCCCAAAGCCGTAGTGAAGGCAACTTCTCTAGGAGACGAACACTCCGAAATTGCAGTTCCCTGCCCTCCAGGAAGAGGGGTTTGTCTAGAGGCTGGTAACCTCTACTAGTAAAAAATAACTTACTCAGAAACTTCAGCAGAAGAACAAAATACAAACCTAAAGGCACCCGATATGTGGGCAGACCTAGAAAGAGATGGGCTGAAGTCGGAACGGGTCAACAGACCCTAATCCATGAATGCAGATGATGATGATGAACAATGATCATATTGAAGTAGATTGTTAGTGTATTTTAAAGTTTCTACATTTCTGTTATATGCTCTCATACGTTCTTTATACGAGAATTAAAACTCTTCCAGTTTGTTCTATACATACATTGTCGCATATGCCCCACTCTAACTTATATAACCTGATAATTGTTTCTTTTTTACTAAGGTTTATTGTTCTTTTTTTATTTTGCAAAGTTTTATTAGTTTTAAACGCCACATTAACGTTCAACTTTAGAAGTGTTTGGATATATTTTTGGAAATTGGGTCTATGTATGACATTATAACATATTTATTTATTTCTTAGGTAAAGGAAAACGTTTTTAATAGCTTTTTTGTAATAAACTATATCTTTCAGAAATTGTAGAAATAAATAAGTTAAAGAAGAAAAACAGGCTGTTAAATTGCCAACTCAATTTAAATGTATCACCTTTTTAAAATTTAAATTAGAGAATATTTGTTACACTGCTTTTGTTTACATTCAGTTGCTTAATTACACTTGTTACGAACTTAAATATATATATAACAAAATTCATTTGTATTCGTAGTATTCGTCTGAAGAGGGTACAGAGTACTGATGCAGCTGTAACGAATTTCTATTAAAATAAATACGAAAATCGTATAAAACTGTAACAGTTTTGCTTTATTTAACTTAATACCATTGTGCAAGTAAGACATTAGGTGTACTATCACGATGCTCAATTCATGATAGCCATTTACAATGTCGTATCAAATATGGAGGGAACTTAAAGTGATAATTACCAAATTCAGCAAATTACTAAAAAATTTCAAAGAAGCAATGATTATTAATTTGTTTAAGTGTAATATTATATTGAGCATATATTTTTAAATATAAGCTAAAATTAATTCAACAATTCTTGAGCGGCGCGCGACATTAATTTTCCCCCATAAGGATACATTTCTGCAAATAACAGTTTGGATGTGACTATATTTCCTTTGGACTAATATTTATGAAATTATGAATTTGTAACTGTAATTTTTTGAACCAAAGAGAGATGAATAGACAGGTGAGTGGAGAAGACTTACTAACAGCGAACTACGTGGCCGTTATAGGAAGCCAGATATACCAACATAATAACAGTTAAATCTCGTACACTGCGATGGAAACGACATGTAGCACGAATGGGGAATGAAAGATGTGTATGGAATATTCTTGTAGGAAAACCAGAGGGAAAACGCCCAGTTAGTAGACCAAGAATGATTAAGGCAAGTAGATTATACAGGGAATGATTGGAAAATTTTAGCTCAGGATAGGATATATGTCCGCACGGCCATGAACCTAGGGGTTCGATAGTGCCAGTGAATGAGTGAACAGTTTTCATTATATTGAAAATTTTCTATTTATGCTATAGTGTCGAGAATGGGGTTTAAGGGTGAGCATACTTAAAGGTAGCGGGGGTCTAATTAAACCTACTGTTTGGAATTATATTATATATATATATTATATATATATATATATATATAATATATATAAACTACAGAGTATTCTTAATATTGCTGTGTTAGTATGAGTCATCACACGCTACATTTCAGTTTTATGTTGGCAAAAATTTGTGATTGTTAAAGGATTTGAGAACTCTATAATAATTCGTTTTCCATACTGACTTTAATTACCTAAAGATATCAAATTCGACGTAGTTTCAAATAAATACACGTTTAAAACGAAGACACGAGATAGAAATTATATAAACATTTTAATTTAATTTATCTTTATTATCTGAGGTCAAGTTCCTATTCAGGAGATCAAGTATTCATCTGTTTTGTCATTCCTTGTCTGCTTTTCCATCAGATGCATCCATTCAAATACTATTTTCATGGCATTTTCAATTACGTCCAAATTATTTTATAGTAAACAAGTCAAGGCGATTAATAAAATTGTATATTATACTGATCCCATAGTGGATTTCATGTCAATAACTAAAGCATTATTATTAAGAAATATTCTCCTTCTTCTTCTTCTTCTTCTTCTTCTTCTTTCTTCTTCTTGTAAGGATTAAACCTTTTTGATTCGTTCCGGCTCCAAGTATTATAGCTGCTGTGTCTATCTCTTTCGTGGGCGTACACGATCTCTTTTTCCTTCCCATAGTTGATAGTTCAGATTTTTCCATGGTAATCCATTGTGCAGACATGTTCATACCATTTTCTCCTGTACTCTTATATGTTATCTGTCAAACTGAATATTTGTAGTTCTTTACGTATATCTTCACTTCGTTTTTTATCCATTAAAATATATCCTGTCAGAAATCGTAACTATTTAATTTCTGTTGCTTCTATTCTTTTAATTGATTGTTTATTCAGAGTCCATATTTCTGAGCCAGACAGTTAATTAACAGTTAACTGACTGTTATTAAGAAATAAATGTTACTAAAATAGGAGTTAATACTGAATTTAACATAAGATTACAGAATATTTTGGAATATATTGCGATTAAACTCATTAATTCATTAGCACTATCGAATTCGTAGGTTCATGGTCACTCAGACATAAGTCTCTCCATGCATTCCTAACCTGAGCTTTGTTTTTTTCTCCCAAATCAACCTCTGTATAATTTACTACTTCATTCAAATCGTGGTTAATGTTATTTCCCACCTCATCCTTGGCCTACTACTACTACGCGCTTCCTCTCAGGTTTACCTACAAGGAACTCCCTTGCCCCTTTTTCATTCCCTATTCGGTCCACATTTCCTGTCCATCGTATTCTACGAGACTTAACTGTTCATATTACAACTGAGTTCTCATAATGATCATGTTATATATAGTCTTCTCCATTCGCCTCTCTGTTCGTCTCTCGTTAGCTCAAAAATGTATCTAAGAACTCTATTCTAAGAATGATGTGGGAGAATAACATTAACTATGATTTGAGGGAAGTAGATAACACAGAGAATGATTGAAAAACATTAGCTCAGGAAAGGGATGTATGGAGAGCTTATGTTCACGCGGCCATGAACCTATGGGTTCGATAGTGCCAGTGAGTTAGTTAGTTAGTTAGTGCATAAATACGCTAAAGTTAAGAATATTGTTTATGAGTGTTCGTGCGTTTCTTATAATTAGCGATGTCTAGGAAGTGTGTTAATTCACCAAATCTTTTCTGTTATGTGTGTGTCTCAAAGACATCCCATTTCTCCGATAGTCAAAAAGGCGTACGAGTTGTATTTTGAAACAAAGATAGATGAGGGTAAGTGTGGGCATCACAGAACTGTTCCTCACGTTGCTCCTGCTGTTTAAGAGGCTGGTTGTATGGAACCCACACATCTAAGCCATTTGCCATACCACAGATGTGGTGGGAACCTACAGACAACATTACAGATTGCTATGATTGTTTAATGAAAGTAACAGAAATCTCTAGTAAATCAAAACGCACAGTTTCGTATCTAAATTTGGAATCTGCAATGCGCCCAGTTCCGTATTCTGATTCTCTTACAGTTCAAAAACTGCCAACGGAAGATGAAATAGACGACGGTAGTGACAAATCAACAGATCATGAAGATCTTGATTACACGCCATCTACAGCACACCATAGCCATTGTCGTAGGCAAAATTGAACGATCTCGCAAGAGAGCTAAATCTTTCATAGAGTCAAGCAGATTTACTTGGATCATGTTTGTAGAAAATAACCTGTTACAACCAAACACTAGTATCACATTCCGTAAACGACAGCTTGGTCTTTCCACTTTTTTTTTTAATGAGAAAAATTTTGGTATATTGTAATGACATAAATAGGCTGCTTATAAAATTTGAGATGATTTACAATCCAGAAGATTGGTGCCTATTTATAGATTCCTCAAAGGGTAGAATCAAAGTTGTTCTCTTACATAAAGGAAACGAGAAACCTTCGATACCAGTTGCCTATTCCGTTCAGTTAAAGGAAACCTACCAGAACATGAGGCTACTCCCGAAGTTTACTGGCTATTCGAATCACAAGTGGAAAAACTGTGATATCAAAGTTCTGGGACTTGTTCTGGGAATGTAGACTAGTTACACAAAATATTACTGTTTCTTGTGTCAACATCGATAGTAGGGAAAAGAAAGACCACTATATAGTCAAAGAGTGGCCTTTGATACAAATGTTCTATCTTGGTGAGAAAAAAAATGTGTCACATGAACCCTTTGTTGACAAAGACAGTGTGCTATTACCATGATTCCATCTGAAATTGGGCTTTATGGAGACTTTTGGGAAAGCAGTTGATAAAGATGGCAATATTTCAATTTCGACTATCTAAATTTCTTGCGAATAGTACTGCAAAAATTAAAGAAGGAATTTTCATTGGGCCTCAGATCCGTGACTGATGAAAGATATCACCGTTGAATAATTGCTGATAGATACTGAGAAGGTAGCTTGGCTTGCATTGAAATATGTATATGACAGTTTCTTCGTGAACGTAATGTCTGAGAATTACAGGTAACTAACGAGAACACATGCTGGATTGTCACAAGGTTGTGGCAACATGTCTCTGAAATTACATTTCCTTCATTCCTAATTCTTCCCACATAATCTTCGAGATGTGAGTGACGAGCATGGTGAGCGATTTCACCAAGATATCACTGACATGGAAAGACAATATAAGGGAAAATGTTTACCAAACTTTTGACGGATTATTGCTGGACTGTACTATAAGAATTTTAACCATCCACCAATTTTGATTTTTTGATCATCCGGAGGTTTACATTTTAATTGTTCCTGGATTTGGAATAATCTCCCATATTATTTGCCACGAAAGAGGAAAAGAAGGAAGCTTTCGGTAATTTAGGCATAATCTTTGTTATGCTAGCCAGGTTTCCAGGAAATGTTTTTAACTTTTACAAACAATTAATTTTGATACAGGATCTGCGTGTTAATCAACTACAGATTCCTCTTGTATTGTTACTGAGTCGTTTCAAAGTTTTTCGAAAGTGGTGTACGTAGCGTATGTTTTTCAGAAAAATTAGTACGTGGTGGAATATTTTTTATTTCATTTTCGCAATCGGCGTTTGTGATTTAGTAAAGAAGGCATTCTATATCTCGTGGCAAGACTCAAAGTTCAAACTTCTTGCACTTTGTAATATTGTTTTAGTAATAAAGTAATAACAATTAACTAATTTTATTAGTTTTATACAAAACTATAAATGTAGTAAAAAATAACATTCAGGATTCTTGGTTATTTCACTGCAAGTAATATATTATGCAATATTTTCCAAATATCTATACATTTGCTTACGTTCTATAATATATTGTAAATATAAATAAGACCTTTTTCAGTATGTTTGTAATCGTTTGCTTATACTATCAAAGAATTCTCAGGAATAGACACATTTGAGTTATTCAGTAAAAAATCACAGGTGAATGTAAATAACATAAATCACTGTCCTTACAAATAATTAAAATATACATAGAAAAAATGGTAATTTGATAGTAAATAATAAAGTTTGAGCAAAACATATTGACATTATTTATGAATTTTAAAATTATTGATTATTAATTTTACTTTTTTTTTAAGGACAAGTTATTAATATTATTCCTATCTTCTTTTTTAAATTTAACGTTCTCAGTTCTTCCATTAGCTTCCCAATAAATAAAAATCCATCACTCAGGGAACTGCATCAACTAAGGCAATTCTTCAGCATGTCGATTATATGTCCCAGTTTTCTGGTTTACAGAAACAAAAATATATATATATATATATATCTGCTGTTAAGTTGGAGAAATTCAATTTCTGATGCTAGCAATTTAAAAGTATTAAACTGTAGTGAAACCAAATCATGCACAACGGTAAATTATTACCTATGTTAATAATTGGACACGTATTTAAATAATATATACCGATTCATTCTTCCATTACTTTATTTAAGATGTTAAATAAACAATTAAACTAATGTATTTTATAGGATTAGTTGCCAATTTAAGGGATAATTAAACTCTGTGCCTAAAATTGCGACCTAACATTGTGACAACCAGGTATGGCGGTTGCTACAGTGAATTTTAATTCGGGTATCAGGTAAAGATCCACTTGTAAAGATCGAATTAACTGATTGTTGGAGAATACCTTCCTATGCTTATTTTAATATCAAATAATCAGTTTCGTCGTGAAAGTTAAAAAATTGCGACCACTAGACCGATTTTTAAATTTTCGTTTCAGGTGATTTCCTAAAACTAAGAATCGATTTTGTTACTTAACGAACTCAACCTTCCTTTTTTTTAATTAATTGCTGTATTCCAAGACTTGTGGCCGATGGAGTGTTAACATGCACAGACACACACACATATATAGTCCACCACTGTGGTCTCGAGGTAGCGTGCTGCCCTGTCACGCAGCGGGCCTGGGTTCGATTCCCGGCCGGGAGAGGCTCCTGAGTGATGTTTTGTTCGGGGATTTTCTTCTCCTGTAAGACAAATGTCAGGGAAGCTTAGGGCCCAACGGTCCCCGGAAATCATCCTACTATCATCATCATCATCCTTCACAGGTGTGAAAAGCAACGGGAAGCTACCACACATATAATTCATTAGTAAAGCTGCAAAGCATAGCATGAATTCCTATAGAATAGAATACAAGAGTAACTGAACGCCTGTCTTTCTAGTGTGTATTAGTAAGATCCCTAGTGGCAGCAGAACAACACACTTGGATGAGGAACAAAAATAATTGTGTGTGTGTGTGTGAACTTGAATCGTATGGCAAGCGTAGAGAAAAAGATTGATGACAAATGGCGAAGGATGAGACAAGAAAAATAATCAGAGTTGGAATGAAATAGCGTAGCCTACACACACTGCATTATCATCAAATCGTTAACGGAAGTAACATTTAAACTAGAAAACCATTTCCTGGCATGAATCACTAACAACATTTACTTTATTCTGGCTGCGCAACATCTAACAATGAATTAAGCCATGTAACATTATTATTCCTCTTTTTTATTCTTCTCAACCGTCATGTTCATTTCATTAAGGAACATTTTTTCGTCGTTTAAATCCTAATTTCAAAAGAGTGAGAATGTATTAATTCAATACATTCAGTTTGAATAATACAACGATTTATGTAACATGTAGGCGAAGATAGAACTACATTTAATTGAAATATGTAGGAAAAATATATTCGAAAGTTTTGTTCTACGAAAATCTCAGTAAAATATAGAATTATTTTTAACATTATTGGTTTGTGCATTGTTAGAGTTTTTAATAATAATAATAATATAATAATAATAATAATAATAATAATAATATAATAATAATAACAATAACAACAACAATAACAACAATAATAATAACAACAATAATAATAACAATAATAATAACAACAATAATAATAATAATAATAACAATATAATAATAACAATAATAATAACAATAATTGTTTCCTTTTACGCTTCATAGTACTTAGTTATCACAACGTTTGGACCGATATCCAGTTTCATAGGACTGGAGTGGTTAGTTCATCCGCCCTCTCTACCGTTGGGAAAAATCCTCTTCCGCCGTCAAAGCCGTTGACCTCCTCAGTTGATCCGCGAGTGCTTATTTGGCAAGACCTTATTCGCACCTGTACAGGAACTTCCCCTATCAGCCATTGGGACGCGCCGTGTCGGGGCTGAGGACCCCCATCCTAGTGTCTTACATGAGGTTAAGTCTAGTCCTCACTTAATTCAGAACCAAACCCCATGTAAGCTAACCAGGCAGATGCAAAAAATGGAAACAGGATTTCGGCTTCTCACAACACTTATAATAAAAATGCATATATTTACATACAAAACTATAACACTGTATTAAAATATATATGTAGTCAATATGCCCATTTCACCAATTAATGTTTTAAATGTTTTAATTGGTGAAATGGGCATATTGACTACATATATATTTTAATATTATATCACCAAGAAGATCACTTGTGTATTAAATATAACACTGTAATTAAACCAGAATGCCTCTATGGAGCAGAAACATTAATTTTGAGCAGAAAAAAAGATATCGAAAATATAGTGAAAAAAGAATGTAAAATTATAAGAAAAGTATAGGTCCACAAGTCATAGGTGAAGCATTTAGACTCAGAAGTAAAAAGGAAATAAAAATATATACAGACATTCATGGTGATATTAGAAAACGAAGGTTGAAATTTTATGGCCATATTAAACGAATGAACTCAAATAGGCTTACAAAACAGATAATGGAATTCTACGAAAACAGAAGTAAAGCTCGAGTAGATACTATGAAGTGGATTGGTGAAGTCAAAAAGGACTTAAAATTGGCAGGAATTACTAAAGAAGATATCCCAAACAGAGATATATTTAGAATTAAGGTGAATAAGTGGCAAGTTGACCAAGAGGACAAACCGAAGAAAAAAACTTGAACTTGAACAGATGATAGAAAACAAGCTCATAGGAATGAATGAAAGAAACTTGGGCTCAAAGGAAACGCCTCTAAGTACTTTGCGTAGTCCTACATGGGTTCATCCGCAATACAAAAAAATAACAATAATATTTTTCCATTAAAAAAATAGGGCATAACTTATATAACCTACTTTTTTACGTGATAGTGAGTTTGTTGTAGGCCTATATACACAATATCGACCATTATTCAAGTTCAACTTCCTACATTTCCGAGTTTCCAACGTAAGTAACTTTACTGTAATATTACATATTACAAACATCGAGCGGGAAGTAAAACCACTACTCTTTATATTTGTACTACATACAATGTATATACAAAAATATGTCTAAAACTTAGACTTCATACACATTATACGAAACAAATCCCTGCACTTTAAATGAACTTTATTTGAAACAATATAAAACAATAAATAAGTTCTTGCCGCCATTTTATGACTGATTGGTGGCACGGCTTGCTGTGGTCTCAAGTAATAAACATTGGCCACACTGTTAACGATAGTCATTGTTTATAACGAACGCAAATATTTCCAAAAAATAAGTTATTATTTTACTATAATGTAGACTATTATTTTGAAAACACTATCACTCAAAAAAATATTGTACAATGCACACTTGTGAAGTGTTTAAAGTATCTCGAAAATAAAAACCGAGCTATCGCTCGGATTTTAAACATTTCCTCACTTCTGTAAAAACCACTTCCCACCTCGCATCATAATATGCTATTAGATACCACATGCCACATGGGTGCTAGAGTACACGACCCTGTTAGGAGAGGCATTTTGACTATGGATTACACACATACTTTATTGACAACAAAAGGACATGGAGAACCTTCCCGAATGAGTGAGCAGTTTGATGCCAGACACACAACATTAAGATGAGACACACACTCTCACACAAATTTATACTAAGCACGGCGAATATCATAATGATGATCGGGAACGTTTCCGTCTTATTGTTTCATGACTTTTTCTTTCAGGTGAGGAAAACCCGAAAATGCATCACCCAGGAAACTTGTCTCATCCAGGAATCGAAACTGGGCTTGCTACTTTACTAATAGCAACGTACCCTTGAGAAGTATATCGATTGAAATAATAATAATAATAATAATAACAAACATGGCCTCTCGGACGTAAGTTTTCCATACATCCCTATCCTAAGTTAATGTTTTCCAATCATCACCTGTTTAATTTATTTCCCTAAATAATGGTTAATGTTTTCCTCCACATCATTATTGACTACTAGGCGCGTTCACTCTGTTTTGCTCTTTTGCCACATGTCCTGACCATCGCAGTCTAGGAGTCCTAATTTATTACATAAGGTATCCCATAAAGATCATGTAACTACATTATGCAGTCCTCTGCGAACTAAATGCAATAAATCAACACTTTCAGCAGTCATGTGGGAGACACTTATTCTCTTAATCTACTTTGTTTGTGCTGATTTAATTTGCTGGTTTAGGGCTTGCGTGGTTTTGGGTACTTTATAATAATAATAATAATAATAATAATAATAATAATAATAATAATAATAATAATAATAATAATAATTCAGACTGTTGGAGTGCCTGATCCACATCATCAGGGTGGACAATAACGTATAATTCCTAAAATACTATTAGATCCCAAACCAAGTGGTAGAAGAAGAGTTGCAAGAACCAAATTACGGTTGTTAGATGATGTCGAGGATGACCTTATGAAGACAGGAATTAAGAAATGGAGACAGAGAGCTTTGGGAAGAGAGGATTGGGCGGCAATTCTTAAGGACGTCAAAGCTAAACTAAAAAGGGTTGTAGGACTACAAATAATGATGATGACAATAATAATAATAATAATAATATAGTTATTATTATCATTATTATTATTATATTATTCATTTAATACACAATTGATCTTCTTGGTGATACAATATTAAAATATATATACAGTCAATATGCCCATTTCACCAATAAATGTTTAAAATGGTCAACTAGTTTTCTACAGCCAAGCTGTCATTCTCAAGACCAGATATTGACTGAAGACAAATATAGATAAAAATAAAGATACAAATTCAGTTAAAAACAAACTACGTCACATGACGCAATCATTCACAAGTGAAAGTAAAACATAATAAAACTAATCCTCTTTTTTATCAATTAGAGAAAAGAGGGGGCTGTACGGAATAGGGCCTTTGTCTTTGTTCATTATTTTATCCTTATTTTTATAAATTTCCAAACTTTCAAGGACGTTAAGGAATTTGAAATCCCTGACCGAACGAACCAGCCTAAGATTACTTTTGTTGATAGCGTGACCGTACTCAGAAATATGCTGGGCAACTCCAGATTTTTCAATTCTGTTGAGTCTGAAATGGGCAATATGTTCATTAAATCTAGTTAAAATGGATCTTCTGGTTTGCCCAACATATTTCAAGTCACAGTCATTGCATGCAATTTCATAAATCCCGGATTTCTCTATACAATCGACTTTATCTTTAGGGTTTCCAAGTAAACTATTTAATGTCAAAGTGGAAGTGAAAATCAATTTAGTATCTAGTCCTTTGAATATCTTGTTCAAACCTCTAGTTAAAGAGGGAACGTACGGCATAATAGCAAAATTAGTTTTATTAATAGGAGAATGGAAAGCTGTAGAATCCATAACAAGTTTTCTAAATTCGAATTTACGAATCAACTTATCAATAATATTTCCATTGAAACCATTACACTTAGCTATATCTTTAATGGTTTGTAATTCCTTATTATATCTATTTTTACTTAACGGAAAAGTGATAAGACGGTGAACTAAAAAATTGAAACTGGCCATTTTATGTTGATTACAATGGTGAGAATCTGCCGGGATATATCTAAATGTACTGGTATCTTTTCTATAAATATCAAATTCCAATCTATAATTGTTTCTAATTATTATCATATCTAAAAAGGGCAGCCTTCCATTCTCTTCCTCTTCATACGTAAAATTTATGCTGGGAGTTCGGTCATTTAATATTTCAACAAATTCCTGTACATTGCATTTTTGGTATCAAAAATAGCAAAAATGTCGTCAACATATCTGAGCCAGACCCTTGGAAAGTAATCTAATTCCTTCCCAAGCTCCGTCTCAAATCTGCTCATAAAAAGATCAGCTAGGAAAGGAGACAATGAATTACCCATTGCCGTTCCCTCCTTTTGTTCATAAAACTTATTGTTAAATTGAAAAATGTTCTGATTCATGCAAAGTTCCGTTAACTTGATATATTGATTGACAATATGGGGCTCCAATTTATTCTGTAGTAGTAGGTCTTCCAAGAAACTCAGCGTCTGAGGTATAGGTATACTAGGAAAGAGAGATTTCACATCAAAAGAAATCAAAATCTCTCCATCCTTCAGCTCGATATTCTTGGTTTTCTCAATGAATTCCAACGAATTCTTAACAGCAAAGCCGGGCTGTGGTAGGGGTAGATTACCAAACTCACAACTCAACCATTTAGAAATATTATAAGTGGAAATCCAATCTTATAAACTATGGAAAACATTAACAGCACATCTTACCGAACTTGAATTTTTAGACTGGTGTGAATTTCAGAGAAATATGTTTCGATCGATCAATTTTAAGGTTCAGAAAAAACGTTCTTCCCAACGGATTAAATTGAAAAAACTTATTGATCGCAGGGGAGGGTCCGGGGTATGCTCCGATAGGGTCAGTATTGTTGAGAATCTCTCTTCACAAACCTTTAATGACCAAGAACTGCAGTTGTTAAATAAAGGCCTAAAATTTGCTTTACCGGATCACAATTCTGAAATTGAAAATGTTATTGCTGGCATCGAATCTTCAATCAAACATTTTAATGAACCCACAAAACAATATATCAGAGAATTTAGCAAACAGATCGTTACGAAGAATTTGGCTACTAGTAAGAAATCATCAAATAGCACTGATATACAAAACAAGAGAGTCATTAAAGGTTTGAGAAGAAGGGATTGCTTTTACATGAAAGCTGATAAAGGGAATAGGGTCGTTGTCTTGGATAAACAGGACTACTATGATCGTGTTAATGATATGATTAATGGTGGTCCTTACCAGTTGGTTAATAAAAATCCATTACCTAAAATGATCAGGGACGTAACTAATGTTCTGAATTCGTGCAATCATCTGGTTACTAAAGAATTAAAACGCAAATTGCATATTTCGAATCCTCTGGTACCTAAATTGTACTGTTTACCAAAAATACACAACCGGGAAAATTAGTTAGACCTATAGTTTCAGCTATATCTGCACCCACTTATAATATTTCTAAATGGTTGAGTTGTGAGTTTGGTAATCTACCCCTACCACAGCCCGGCTTTGCTGTTAAGAATTCGTTGGAATTCATTGAGAAAACCAAGAATATCGAGCTGAAGGATGGAGAGACTTTGATTTCTTTTGATGTGAAATCTCTCTTTCCTAGTATACCTATACCTCAGACGCTGAGTTTCTTGGAAGACCTACTACTACAGAATAAATTGGAGCCCCATATTGTCAATCAATATATCAAGTTAACGGAACTTTGCATGAATCAGAACATTTTTCAATTTAACAATAAGTTTTATGAACAAAGGAGGGAACGGCAATGGGTAATTCATTGTCTCCTTTCCTAGCTGATCTTTTTATGAGCAGATTTGAGACGGAGCTTGGGAAGGAATTAGATTACTTTCCAAGGGTCTGGCTCAGATATGTTGACGACATTTTTGCTATTTTTGATACCAAAAAATGCAATGTACAGGAATTTGTTGAAATATTAAATGACCGAACTCCCAGCATAAATTTTACGTATGAAGAGGAAGAGAATGGAAGGCTGCCCTTTTTAGATATGATAATAATTAGAAACAATTATAGATTGGAATTTGATATTTATAGAAAAGATACCAGTACATTTAGATATATCCGGCAGATTCTCACCATTGTAATCAACATAAAATGGCCAGTTTCAATTTTTTAGTTCACCGTCTTATCACTTTTCCGTTAAGTAAAAATAGATATAATAAGGAATTACAAACCATTAAAGATATAGCTAAGTGTAATGGTTTCAATGGAAATATTATTGATAAGTTGATTCGTAAATTCGAATTTAGAAAACTTGTTATGGATTCTACAGCTTTCCATTCTCCTATTAATAAAACTAATTTTGCTATTATGCCGTACGTTCCCTCTTTAACTAGAGGTTTGAACAAGATATTCAAAGGACTAGATACTAAATTGATTTTCACTTCCACTTTGACATTAAATAGTTTACTTGGAAACCCTAAAGATAAAGTCGATTGTATAGAGAAATCCGGGATTTATGAAATTGCATGCAATGACTGTGACTTGAAATATGTTGGGCAAACCAGAAGATCCATTTTAACTAGATTTAATGAACATATTGCCCATTTCAGACTCAACAGAATTGAAAAATCTGGAGTTGCCCAGCATATTTCTGAGTACGGTCACGCTATCAACAAAAGTAATCTTAGGCTGGTTCGTTCGGTCAGGGATTTCAAATTCCTTAACGTCCTTGAAAGTTTGGAAATTTATAAAAATAAGGATAAAATAATGAACAAAGACAAAGGCCCTATTCCGTACAGCCCCCTCTTTTCTCTAATTGATAAAAAAGAGGATTAGTTTTATTATGTTTTACTTTCACTTGTGAATGATTGCGTCATGTGACGTAGTTTGTTTTTAACTGAATTTGTATCTTTATTTTTTATCTATATTGTCTTCAGTCAATATCTGGTCTTGAGAATGACAGCTTGGCTGTAGAAACTAGTTGACCATTTTAAACATTTATTGGTGAAATGGGCATATTGACTGTATATATATATTATTATTATTCAGTTTATCGTTTAGGGAAATTTGTTGAATGAGTGAATAAACAAAAATTAATTTATATAAATCTTAAAGATTTTTCTCCCTTTCCATTAACTTATATTGACCTCTCACGTACGTTTTACATGTCATATTCCACCCGGGCCTCAGAGTAGCATGACCTGTCGGGGGACAGATTTTAAATTATCAAATGCACACACACACACGCACATTTTTTGACTATATAAAGTTATGGATCCCGAATGAGTGATCAGCTCAGTATCAGGGGCTCCTCCGGGACAACACAAATTAAGATGAGACACGCTATTCGGAAACAAACACACATTCATACTAAACATGGCGAATACGATAGTGATGATTATGATGACTAAATGATGTTAGGAGACGGTACTGTTTTCTAAAATTTACCTTACAGATGAGCAAGAATCCCGAAAATAAAACCACGCCCATGAAAGTTGTCGCGATCGGGAATCGATCCCATGCCCCCTTGTAATAAGCAGAGACGCTCACTCGAGATGACAGCGATGGACTAGATCATAAAAGTTAAACTACAATTGAAAACTATCAAGACGATTAAAAAATCTCGAATTCCATAGTATCACCAGACACCAAGTACTTAATTGTAATTACCGTACCGATGTACAATTAACGATGTTAATACTCCACTTACCCTTATCACAAATATGCAAAATTTCAAAATTTGGATCTACATATTTGTGATAAGGGTAAGAAGTTAGATCTTTTGGAGGCTGTATAAATTAATACATTTAAAAGTAGTAAAAAACTGTTAAATTCTCAACTTGATTTGAATGAATCCTTCTTCTTCTTCCTTCCAAGTATTAGGCCAAGGCCTGTTACGATCCTATAGAACATTTTCCCTCCAGCGTTTCATAGGATGGCCCAGTGATTTTCGTCCTCTTGGTATATAATTATAAACAGCTTTGGGGATCCGATTTGAACTCATTCTTTCAAGATGGTGTTTCCAATTTAGTTGGTACTGTTTAATATATTCCGAAATTGGCAAATGAATTGAATCCCCTTTGTTAAATTAAAAAAATTAAATAAATATTGTTGTATTGTTGTTTAGATCAGTTGGAACATAATTCATAATTTGTTAACATGTCTGAAGAAGGTACAGTGTACCGAAACAGCTGTCCCTGAATTATATAATAAATATGAAAATCAAATAAAATTACGTTTTATTTTTATTTAATTAATAAATATGGATTTTCATCAAGTAAACACCAACTCAATTGATTAAAATAATATAGCCAAAATTCATCTCTACTAATCTAATTTCTAATCTGATTAATGCTTCAATTGATTATAGTATTATTTTAGCTATAGCGTATAGCGTAATACATACCTGGAGACAAATTGGAAAACTTTAATAAAACGAACTAACGATGATTGAATTGATATTTTTATCAATAGCGGGAATGCAGTCTGAATATTTAAAATATTAATATCGCTGGTTACAAAATATTTGTATGATTTGAAGCTTGCAGAGCGCGAATATAATAAATTTAATTTGGTATAAGTTCACAAGATTCCAACGCAAATGCCATGCTTTGTTCTTCGTAAAATTCCTCAAATTCAACTTCGCCTGACGTGTCGACGTGCAAATCCAATATCCGCCAATACAGGAGTTGTTGGTCTAGTTTCAGCAACAGCACGAGTTTGAATTTGCAGCTCTCAGACGAATGTTTACACTTGTTTACTATCATTGTATATTGTACAGATACCTGATCTGATAATATATTATCTTCAATTTAATGCACATTATTACTTGGAGCCTCACTGTTTTACATACAAATTTTAAATGTGTTATTTTCGATGCACACTTTCAAATAAAAGAACGAACATACATTTAAGGGATGGATTGTAAATTTGTTTTTTTTGTTAGCTACTTTGTAAATAGAAGTTGTATTTCTTAACTTAATACAGGCTTTCCACTTTACAGCAGTTCGTCCTTAATTCCTGCTTTCCAGATATTCCTATCTTCCCATTGTCCTTCTTCCATACCCCTTGTACCATCCAATCGAAACCCGTTTAGGCCACTATTCATCCGACATTCGTTGTACATGTCCACACCACTGTAAAACTCTCTTTGTTATCCTATCAACAGAGATCCGTGAATTTTGCGAGTCGCGATAACGATAAATGCTCTCATTTTGTAATTTTCTTGTACCATTTCTTAACTCCACTTCCCATAACCTCACAAAATGCATTTATGAATCGCGAAATCCTACAATAACGCGAAATAACGCCGAAATTTAAATTGTTCAACGAATTCTGGAGATTTTTTGTTCTATTCGCGAAATTTTCATAATGCATTTATAAAATCTTTTCGGGTTCAATCTTCTTTTTAACTGTCATATCTGATGGCGCCATATCTGCTTACGTCATGCACTCTTGCAGAGGGAAATGTTTGCAACACACAACCCAGAAGTTCGCAACATAGATGTAATATCTTTTGTCCTTCTCATGCTCAAATATGGTCTCTCCATAGATTTTAAGTTCTATGGTCAATATGAATTCCAAGAAATACGAATTATATTAACGTGTAAAATACGTTTTTTCCCCTAATTTTTTTCAAACATAATTATCAATTTTATATTAATCATTATTAAATAATAGTATGTTAAAATCTGAAAAAAAAACATTTATTTAAGTATAAGCAGTAACCTGCCAAATTTGAATAAGCTAATAATGGACAATGAGTAATGTATTATATCATATTAATTATATCAATTGTACAAGCTAAACGTTGACAAGGTTCAAGATGGCGGAAATGCAGAAATGTGATATCGATAGTGCTCTGGAAAAGCTGATAGAAGTTACGGAAAAAAGCAAAAAGCTACGAAGTGACCTGAAGCAAGACATCATGCAAGCGGTAAGTGAACTCAGAACATCATTTTGTAATTTAATGAACGAAGTGGAGGAGAAAAACAAGACGATTAGTGCTCTGGCTGAGAAGGTCAAGAAAGCTGAAGAGATTCACAATGGTGTGACAGGTAACAGAAGCCTTGTTGGGGCGATTGGACATCATGCTCCATCTGTCTGCGGCAGTTCGAACTACAGCGCAGCTGTTCGAGACAATAGACCACAAACCATACACGAAAAAAATTACAAACTTGTACTCAAATCAAAGCAGAACGAGTCCACAGATGCAATGAAAGTTTTGTTGAAGCGAAATATTAATCCAACACAACTAAAAGTTGGAATAAGATCTATGAAGGCACTAAGTGACGGTAGATTGATTATCGAATCTGGAAAGAAAGAATATATCGATATTCTTAAAAAAAATATCGAAGATCATTGCAGCCAACTATTGGACATCAGCACTCCTACACTTCGCAACCCCAACCTAATTATCTACAACATCCCTGAAGATATAACGATAGACAACGCGGCAGGTACCATCGTTGCCCAAAACCCTGAACTTAACTTAAATGAGGAGACCCTCATGCCTAGATTCATCTTCAAAACAAAGCGGAACTTTCGGAACCTTGTTATGGAAGTTAAACCTGAATCTTGGCGAACCCTAAATCAAAAGAAGGTTAAACTATGCTGGCAAATTTGTAACGTTGAAGACTATATAAAAGTTAGAAGATGTTACAAATGTTCCAGATTTAACCATAGAACCCAAGAATGTAACAACAGCGATACTTGTCCACTTTGTGCGGGTAATCATAAACTGGCAGACTGTACTGCAAGAGCAAATGAATATAAATGTATAAATTGTGTGACTCATAACAAATTCAATAGAGAACAAGTAAACGAATGCCACTCATCCCTCGACAAAAACTGCCCATGCATGCTAGCAATGCTAAAGAAATACAAACAAAACACTGAATATTAAAATGGCAGGTTCAACCAATCACAGTTGCAATGCTAGTCAAACCATTAAGCTCAGAGGGAAAATACACATTAAATGCCTTCAAATAAATTTAAAACATTCTAAGGCGGCTACTAGTAATCTCATGCATATGATAGAATCACACAATATTGACATAATCTTCATTCAGGAACCATATGTTATCCAGAACAAAGTGGCTAGAATTTCCAGGAAGTATAGGACCTTTTCTAAAGGAGAAAATAGGATTAGGGCAGCCGTTGTCGTAGCAAATAGACAAATAGATGCTGTACTAATAAACCAAATATCTGACGAAGATACCGTAGTTGTGGAAATTTTATACAATAAATTAAAATTCAATGTAGTTAGTATGTACATGAATATCAGAGCAGATATTAATGATGATTTCATTAAGCTGGACCATATACTAGAAGTTACGAGGAAGGAGGATGGAATAATAATAGGCGTGGACAGTAATTCTAGGTCAATAATGTGGCATGATACTATCACCAACACTAGAGGCAGAAAAGTAGAAGAATATTTGAGTTCAAAACGGCTGTATGTTATGAATGAATCTAGTGAATATACAACTTTCGAGAGTGCAACAGGAAAGAGCAATAACGACCTCACCATAACTAATGACCGGTTAGTAACCATGGTGAGCGAGTCGAAGTGTGAGGAAGAAGAGAGTTGCTCTGATCACCGATTTATTACATTCAACATATCTAAAAATAACGCGAACACTTCCAACAATTTTCAAGGTATAAAATATATAGTAAAAGAAAACAGACTTGAGAACTTCAGTAATGACATCATAAGAATGTTCTCAGAAAGATTACTAAACAAAACGATAATGAACACTGTTGAAGAACTGGACAAGGGGCTGAGCAGCATAGCTAGGGAAGAACCGGACTCACAAAAACTAGTCAGGGAGTTTGAAGATATCATGACAGCGGCATGCAGTAGGCACTTCAGAATATCAAACAGAGCACAAAAGTTACACACCGGAATAAATCTCTCCCATGGTGGACAGAAGAATTAACCATAATGCGGAAAAGAGTGAATGCTACAAGAAGGAGATATCAGAGAACTAGAAACAACGAAGAGCTGAGAGAAGAACGAAAGCATCAATATTTAGAAGCCAAAAGAAATATGAAAGAACTATTACAAAGGAGAAAATTGTGTCTTGGAAAAACTACTGTAGTTTGACTCCGTCAAACAACCCATGGAACGCAGTCTACCGCATAGTGTCTGGAAAAGCCAAAACGAAACACCTTTAACCACTCTAAAGAAAGCAGACGGCTCTCATACATCCGACCTACAAGAAACACTGCAGCATATGATAAATCATTTTGCACCAGACGATGACGAGACAGCGGACAACTACTACCACAAGCTAGTCAGAGAAGATAATAAACGTCCCGTGGAAACTGAAGATGATGCCGATTTTACCCAACAAGAAATAGCACACATTTTAGAAAATATGGACCCAAATAAATCCCCAGGAGAAGACGGATTTACGAGCAGAATTTTACTTCAAGTTATGAACATTCTACCAAGCTTTGTAACAGCGATATACAATAACTGTCTCAGGAGAGGTAATTTTCCCCAACAGTGGAAGAAAGCAAGATTAATTCCTATCATAAAGCCAGGAAAAGAGTATTACCAGGAGGTTACTAAATTCCGTCCAATAAGCCTCTTAAAAACAGGAGGAAAAGTACTGGAGAAATTGTTAATAAACAGAATTATGCATCATGTCAACTCAAAAGACCTAATGTTAGACAAACAGTTCGGTTTCACTCCTCAAACTAGCACGGTGGACGCAGCGATGACACTAAAAGAATACATCGAGGAAAATGTAAAAGAAAATATGTATTTGGTGCTAGTAAGCTTGGATATCCAAGGAGCTTTTGACTCGGCCTGGTGGCCGGGGATCATGAAAGCTCTGAGGGAATTCCAGTGCCCAAGGAACTTGTATAATCTTGCAAACAATTATTTTAACCAAAGAACAGCTACATTAACAGTAAACAATGCTAAAGTAGACAAAAATGTAACGAGAGGCTGCCCACAAGGATCTTGCTGCGGTCCGGGGTTCTGGAACATCCAGTACAACTCCATACTTCGATTAGATTACACCGAACATACTAAAGTAATAGCATTTGCAGACGACCTGATAGTAATAACAAAGGGAAAATCAGTTCTCGAAGCTGAGAATTATGCAAATATTGAAATGAGAAAGATTACATCCTGGGCCCACAACAATAAATCCAAATTCAATGAATGCAAATCAAAAACTATTCTAATAACAAGACGAAAACGAAGGGAAAACAAACAAATACATATATTTCTAAATAATAAGCAGCTAGAACAGGTCGACCAGATTAAATATCTTGGCATAATAATCGACAAGAGATTTACATTCAACCAGCATATCGAATATGTAGCAGAGAGATGCAAAAAATTTATTAATGCTCTCTCGAAGACAGCAAAAATAAGCTGGGGTTTAAGTGACAAAGCTCTGTGCACAATTTATAACGGTGCAATTCTGCCACTGTAATCCTACGCGGCACCAGTATTGATAAGTGCACTGGACAAGAAATATAATATCCGAAAGTTTAAACAGGTACAGAGATTGATCAGCATACGAATGGCAAAGGCATATCGCACTGCGTCCTACGAAGCTCTCTGCATTCTGACGGGATTAACACCTATACATCTAAAAATACAAGAAATTTCGGCTATTCACCAAATAGGAGGAAGTTCCAAATACGAAACTCTTAACGTTGATCAGACAGTTAGTTACAAAAACTGGACACATCCGGCAAAATTCATAAAAATCCAGGACAAGAGAAAACAAAGAATACACTTATGAAATATACACAGATGGAAGCAGAAGCAATGATGGAGTTGGATCGGGAATAGTTATATTCAAAAAACATGTATTAACAAACCAGCTGAAATTTAAGTTGTACGAAGAATGTTCAAATAACCAGGCTGAGCAACTTGCCATCATGAAAGCATTAGACACCTTAAAAGGACTTAACACCAGCGAAATACCGATTGACGAACGTAATGTGGCAATCTACACTGACAGCAAGATCACGTTAGACTCCCTAAGGAACAGAAATAATCGAAACAATTTAATTGAAGAAATTAGGAATAAGCTGAAATCTCTAGAAGGCAACAATTTACAGTGAAATTCAGCTGGGTCAAGGCACATGCTGGAATCTACGGCAACGAGATAGCGGATCGCCTAGCGAAGCAAGCAGCGTGCGACGGCGGCCTACAAACGAGTTACGATAGGATTCCAGTAAGTGCTGTGAAGAAACACCTGACAATCATTAGTGAAGAAAAATGGGAAAGGGAATGGCAGTCAACCACCATGGGAATTTGACGAAATCGTTCTTCCCGAAAGTCAGCGACAGACTACAGACAAGAATCCAGATATCTCCCAATTTCACAACGCTGGTGACCGGACACGGAATATAAACGCCTACTTCCATCGCTTCAAGATAAAGGACAGTGCAATGTGTGCATGCGGTGCTGGTGAGCAGACAGTGGACCATGTCATATATAACTGTATAGAATTTAAAAACGAAAGACAAACTCTTATAAACTTTGTAAATAGAGGTAGTGAAAGGTGGCCCATAAATAAGAGTAAATTAGCTTTAAGTATACTAAACAATTCACCAAATTCGCAAATAGCATAGACTTAAAAAAATTACAATAGAACATTACTTGGACAGTATACTTTAAGCAACTGTAAATCATAAAGTGATAGAACTAGATAATAAGTGTTAGGATAAGAACATTATTTTAAGGAAGTGTAAATATTGATCATGACTTGTTAGGATTAGTCAGTGCTATAAGTGTAAATAGGAACCTAATAGCCTAATTTTTTAGAACTTTCAATAGTAGATTACTCATAAAATGTTAGAATTAGTCCGTAACTTAAGTGTAAATAGGAGCTATATCTTCTTAGATTAGTAATGGATAGAATATTAACTTAGCGTGTAAATATAGATTATAGCTTGATAGGATTAGTCAATTTAAATGTAAATAGGAACCATATTTTGTTAGGAATAGTAATGAAGAATGCACTAATTTAACCCTTAACTTACAATGTATCTTATAAGAAACATTGATTTAATTTATTTGTTATAGTTTATTAAACAGTAAAAATAAAACAAATTATCATAAATTACCTAAGATTGTGTCAAATTACGTTAAAATACAGTAATAACTTACTTTTACATGATTTTATTTTTCTTTGCGGTCCGAAACACTTGAATGGTGGGCACATAAATTATTGTTTCGCCAATTTAAGGGTTAAGTAAGTGCTAATAGGAACAATTTCAAGCAACTGTAAATATTAATCATAACTTTTTAGTGATAAGAGGAACCATAACTTGCTTACGTATAATTAACAGAGAGCATTGTTTGAAATGCAAATAACAACCACAACGAAATAGAACAATTTAGCGTCACAATAACTCAAAATTATATTTTAAGGAATCGAAAATAGAAAAAAAAATAATTTCACACTTTAGAACTAGTAAATAACATTATAAATGCATAGTCAGGAACATCAACACACATAAAATGATAGAGATATTTTAATATTGCTAAACCAAAGCATGTAGTACTGCAGAAAACTGTAGTGGAGCATGCTGTCATATGAAGACTCTTAAAAAAAAAAAAAGCTAAACGTTGACTTTAAACTACTGGACATATAATTTGTATTGGGTTTAATGTACTGAACTAGGATTAAAAGACTCAAATGTTATATTTTTTTTAGAATAACACCGCCAAATTCCCAATAACATCGAAATCTTGAAATATTTTAACGAATTTCCCTACAAATAAAACCACTTTAGCCGATATCTACCCATCGATAACAGTTTCTAATGAATCCATTTCATGTCTAATATATGTATTTGTAACATGTTGTAGACTGGATATTCTCATACGTCTCCGTAATCCATCCATTTCTGTCAGTAAGATTCTTTTCTCCATCCTTTCATTTATTATCCAGCTTTCTAACCCATATGTAAGTATATGTTTTATTATTATTTGTATAATCTCATTTTTTTTGTTTTTATAGTCAGATTTCTATTTCATAAAATACCATTCAGGGATCTAATCGCCTTCCTAGCCTATTAGGGTGATGTACGGTGGGGACTAGTTTCTCCGTGACCGCTACGATAGCCGAGAAGGCCCAATATGAATCCCAAAAATTGGCAAATGAGGCTCTGGTTAGATCCCCCAAATGCGGGGGTTGGCGAAGGGCACACAACCCGTTCCATAAAAAATAATTGTTACGTTCCCTGCAAAGAGAGATAAAGCCGGACAGATCAATAGGCATAGACTTTGGCTAAGAAAAACACAATGCATTTGGCAACTTGGAACATATAAGGTCGGAATACTAAGAATAATGAAGTATTCAACGATATTACAAAGAAGGGGGTGGATATAACAGTTCTGACAGAAACGAAAAGGAAAGCGAAAGGTCGAGAAATTATTAGTGAATAATGCATTTATGGAGTGGGGTGGAAAAATCGGAAAGAACTAAATGAGGAGTATCAATTTTAGTTGTATTTGTATAATAAAAATTAATTGAGACTTGAAAGTAGTTTTGAAGTTCCATTCATCGAATGGAAGATCACAGAATACCCAAACTAATGTTAAGATATCAACCTGCGGGAAGAAGAAGACCAGGACGTCCACTCAAAAGACTTCTGGATGGTGTTTCTCTTGAGGCCGAAACAGGTCAAAAAATGGCCTAAATTCGTGAATGTACTATGATGATGATGAAAATTAATTGTTAGAAATATGGAATTAGAATACTGTTATAGACGTCAGTTAGATTTTAAACATGGAATATGCTAGAAAAAAGCATAAAGGAGGCTAGTACCGCTAATTGTTAGACACTACTCTAATCGCTGGGGACTCGAATTGACGTTTTGGTTACTCCATGTGGGTTTCGTAAAACAGAGTCTGGTCAGGTTTTTGTTGTGGTTTCTCCTAATTTCTCCTTCCACAAATTTCACTCCACCATTTGTCCATATTTATCGCATTAATTTCGTTTCATTTCTTTCATCTGCCTCTTTGATGGTAGTACATGCGTTGTCGGCCGGGATCCATGTTATTCATATACGTCTAATGTACGGAGTTTCATCGCAACTCTGAATCAGACAGGAATTGATGATGATGTAGAGAAAAGTGGAATATTTTACATTTAATAAAGGAATAATTTAGGCATGTTTGATTTTTTATTTACGGACTGAACAATCCTTTCTGTATATGATTTGTAACACTCAAATAAGACAAAAAAAGAAAGAAGTCAAAATTGTAATTGGAAAATTAAACTTGTAAATATTTCTGATTGGCCGTGAACTAAACCAAATAAAGAGTTACGACTGTCAGTAGGCATAAATATCTAACACGATATCGCCGAATAGAGTATAACAATTCCATCTGCAGTCTTTGGAATGCGAATAACATGATCGATGCATATCATATGACAAACATCACAGTTGTAGCGAGTAAAACAATAAAAACCATACTGGGTTGTAAGTAAAAAAATCACCTAAATTTATTCACATCTTTTTGATCGCCCCATCAAAAAAAGAAATACAGTTCTAGAACATATTCGCGAATTTGACACGAGTATATTCAGAGGTGATCCAAGAAGATCTGAAGGATCTCTGTTTCGGGTGCTGAAGAAGTCAACATGACTTCTGCCAGAATCATCTGCCCGCTACCAATATTCATGAGAGAGCCAGGAGTTTGTAAGGCATGAAAAATAAATAGGTTCTGTTTTTACACAGTAAAAATACAGGCCTACCGTCGAATAATAGAAGCCAATAGGGCTCCCCTTTACTGCCAATTGCAAGCCGGTAATTGAGTACACCGCTCCTCTAACCCATAAAAGTAAGGCACTAAGGGTTGACCCACCTGTTCCTCGCTCTGCCAAAAACCTTGATATTCGCCCAGCTTCAGCTCCGAAATGTGCCAACGCTTATTCTAGGTATACTTGAAGGAACCAGGAAACTAGCAGAGAAAGTACCGAGATGAAAAAAAAAAAACAGGGAAACCTGTGCTTGGATTCAGAGCCAATCACAGAAAACAAGAGAGACCAGATCCACACCAACACAAACGTGAAGATACGTAACAAAATTTCACGCCAATTGGACAAGCAGCTCTCCGAAAATACAGACTCTACAGAGTTCGTCACTTTTTTTAAATAATAGTGATTATAAAGTCATGTGGTGTGCTCACAATGACGTCGACTTGATAAAGATGGACGTCGTGCGTCAAAGGCTGAGTGATATCAAGTTCAAATGGTCCTCCCTCCGGCCATTTGCCTCAGAAACAAATAAGCTGATTATTTTTACTTTACGTTTATTCAGCATTTATTAAATTCAAGGAACTCTGCTAAGCTTTTTAGTGGTTTCTCTTAAAGTTAACACGATTATTGGAGTGTTCCACACGTTCCCATCAGAAAATTAATATTGTTCGTATTATATGTGTATGTATATATATATATATATATATATATATATATATATATATATATGTACAGCCCTACAACCACAATATGGAATCACCCATGCGAATAGTAATTTCATTCTGCACATGAAATGTTAAGGTAAACAAAGCTGTCGTTTGTGGTACCTTCGGTGCTTGATGAGTTCTGAGATCGAGCGGTTATGTTATATTGACCTCACGTAGTAGTTAGTGTATGGTATTTTATAATATTAACTTTTTGTAGGAGAATGATCTATAAGAAAAATTATACCGTTATGGTGGAATATAAATGCCGAGTGACTGGAAAAGAATCTGCACGTATGTTGAATGCAGACAAATATTGTAGTAGTAGGACATTTTCAGGTCTTGAAGAATTAGTGAGTGAGGATGAGAAAGACACTGAGGCAGAGGAGGAGTTGAAAAAGAATTTGTTGCAAATACTGATGTGGACTCTGAGGATATATTAAATACTAATAGGAAAGTTATTTATGGCAAAAATGGACGTAAATGGTTCACTGAGCCTTTTTATGCTGAGACAGGCAGAAAGCTTCAGAAAAATATAGCGATTCAATTTCCTTAAATAGAGATAAAAAACTCGCTGTCTGATTAGCGATACCTAATAATAGCGTTACAACTTATGCTTGACGCAGAACTCGCTGTTTGATTAGCGTTACAACTAACAAAGCCGAAATACATGTCTTGATTGGTTAGTTATATTTAGCTGGCTCTTTTCCATAGTGGAATGAAGGGAGGAGTTGAACAATTTGATTAGCTTTCTCATTCGAAGACTGCAGCTAGGTAAACTATAAGATGTCCCTTGCTTGCGAATTTTATGGGCTGTTCGATGCAGCTGCAATAAATGTATATGTAATATTTAGACGCAATTCTAAACATAGAAAACTGCTCAAGCACTCTGACGTCCTAAACAATGTAGCCCTAGGACTATGGGAAGAACATATGAGGCTCAGAATGGTGGATAGAGTCATCCATGGCAACTAAGGAGCAACATTCGCTAGGTACTCAGTTGTGAAGTGGAGCAAACTCAAATCACGGCACCTGCTGGACGATGTGCTTTCTGTCTTCGAACCAAGGACCGTAAAGGTGTAGCACGTTGCTGTTTCTACTCAATACGTCTGTGTGCAGGACACAGAAATAGTGTTTGTGAAGATTGCAAGCAGTAAGACATGAAATACGAAAATGTGTAATATCAATACTGAGAAAAACAATATTTTGTTAATAACAGAACTGTGTGAAAAATAATGTTTCATATTAACATTTTTATTTTTCGTTCTGTGACTTAATGGGGTAATGCACATGTTATTGAATCATTGCCATATAATTAATGTGAGTGAAGACATAAGCAACAAACTGTAAGAAAATTAATAGAAAATGTTTGATATTGAAACAAAGGAGAAAACATGTTCTTATAAATCATATCGCTTCACATTGCGATTAATTTTTCATTTCTTTAAACTTATTCTATACTGATATAAGTTAAGTTAAATAAAGATAAGTCAATGTCTAAAATAAATCTTTAATAAAGGGTCATGGATGACCCCACGTTGTGTTTCTCGCTCCAAGAGCGTAGGAATATATATATATATATATATATATATATATATATATGTATATATATGTGTGTGTGTGTATACTCAAGATTATGCAAATCCAAAACTTGTTTCAATACGTATTACTCACTCCAAACGTATTTCAGCACCTACTAAGTTTTTTCTCCTCGGCTCTACTCGATAGTTGAAATCACCCTTAACTACAATCCGATCTTGCTACTAAGGGCGGCTTAAATTAGGAGGAAGAAGACCAACATGTCCAGACAATTCATTTTTGGGCCAACGCCCATTAGGGCGTCCTCAGATGGGACTTACCATAATCCCTAAAGCTATCTCCTACAGGTATAATAAAAGATTTATAATTAAAATAAACAATGGGAGCCCATTAGGGCGCCCTCAGATGGGACTCACCATAATCCCTAAAGCTATCTCCTACAGGTATAATAAAAGTTTTATAATTTAAATAAACAATGGGAGCCCATTAGGGCGTCCTCATATGGGACTTACCATAATCCCCTAAAGCTATCTCCTACAGGTATAATAAAAGTTTTATAATTTAAATAAACAATGGGAGCCCATTAGGGCGTCCTCAGATGGGACTTACCATAATCCCCAAAAGCTATCTCCTACAGGTATAATAAAAGTTTTATAATTTAAATAAACAATGGGAGCCCATTAGGGCGCCCTCAGATGGGACTTACCACAATCCCCAAAAGATATCTCCTACAGGTATAATAAAAGTTTTATAATTTAAATAAACAATGGGAGCCCATTAGGGCGTCCTCAGATGGGACTTACCATAATCCCCAAAAGCTATCTCCTACAGGTATAATAAAAGTTTTATAATTTAAATAAACAATGGGAGCCCATTAGGGCGTCCTCAGATGGGACTTACCATAATCCCCAAAAACTATATCCTACAGGTATAATAAAAGTTTTATAATTAAAATAAACAATGGGAGCCCATTAGGGCGTCCTCAGATGGGACTTACCATAATCCCCAAAAGCTATCTCCTACAGGTATAATAAAAGTTTTGTAATTTAAATAAACAATGGGAGCCCATTAGGGCGTCCTCAGATGGGACTTACCATAATCCCCAAAAGCTACCTCCTACAGGTATAATAAAAGTTTTATAATTTAAATAAACAATGGGAGCCCATTAGGGCGTCCTCAGATGGGACTTAGCATAATCCCCAAAAGCTATCTCCTACAGGTATAATAAAAGTTTTATAATTTAAATAAACAATGGGAGCCCATTAGGGCGTCCTCGGATGGGACTTACTATAATCCCCAAAAGCTATCTCCTACAGGTATAATAACAGTTTTTAATTTAAATAAACAATGGGAGCCCATTAGGGCGTCCTCAGATGGGACTTACCATAATCCCCAAAGGCTATCTCCTACAGGTATAATAAAAGTTTTATAATTTAAATAAACAATTGGAGCCCATTAGGGCGTCCTCAGATGGGACTTACCATAATCCCCAAAAGCTATATCCTACAGGTACAATAAAAGTTTTATAATTAAAATAAACAATGGGAGCCCATTAGGGCGTCCTCAGGTGGGACTTACCATAATCCCCAAAAGCTATCTCCTACAGGTATAATAAAAGTTTTGTAATTTAAATAAACAATGGGAGCCCATTAGGGCGTCCTCAGATGGGACTTACCATAATCCCTAATAAGCTATCTCCTACAGGTATAATAAAAGTTTTATAATTTAAATAAACAATGGGAGCCCATTAGGGCGTCCTCAGATGGGACTTACCATAATCCCCAAAAGCTATCTCATACAGGTATAATAAAAGTTTTATAATTTAAATAAACAATGGGAGCCCATTAGGGCGTCCTCAGATGGGATTTACCATAATCCCCAAAAGCTATCTCCTACAGGTATAATAAAAGTTTTATAATTTAAATAAACAATGGGAGCCCATTAGGGCGTCCTCGGATGGGACTTACTATAATCCCCAAAAGCTATCTCCTACAGGTATAATAACAGTTTTTAATTTAAATAAACAATGGGAGCCCATTAGGGCGTCCTCAGATGGGACTTACCATAATCCCCAAGAGCTATCTCCTACAGGTATAATAAAAGTTTTATAATTTAAATAAACAATTCGAGCCCATTAGGGCGTCCTCAGATGGGACTTACCATAATCCCCAAAAGCTATATCCTACAGGTATAATAAAAGTTTTATAATTTAAATAAACAATGGGAGCCCATTAGGGCGTCCTCTGATGGGACTTACCATAATCCCCAAAAGCTATCTCCTACAGGTATAATAAAAGTTTTGTAATTTAAATAAACAATGGGAGCCCATTAGGGCGTCCTCAGATGGGACTTACCATAATCCCCAAAAGCTATCTCCTACAGGTATAATAAAAGTTTTATAATTTAAATAAACAATGGGAGCCCATTAGGGCGTCCTCAGATGGGACTTACCATAATCCCCAAAAGCTATCTCCTACAGGTATAATAAAAGTTTTATAATTTAAATAAACAATGGGAGCCCATTAGGGCGTCCTCAGATGGGACTTACCATAATCCCCAAAAGCTATCTCCTACAGGTATAATAAAAGTTTTATAATTTAAATAAACAATGGGAGCCCATTAGGGCGTCCTCAGATGGGACTTACCATAATCCCCAAAAGCTATCTCCTACAGGTATAATAAAAGTTTTATAATTTAAATAAACAATGGGAGCCCATTAGGGCGTCCTCAGATGGGACTTACCATAATCCCCAAAAGCTATCTCCTACAGGTATAATAAAAGTTTTGTAATTTAAATAAACAATGGGAGCCCATTAGGGCGTCCTCAGATGGGACTTACCATAATCCCTAATAAGCTATCTCCTACAGGTATAATAAAAGTTTTATAATTTAAATAAACAATGGGAGCCCATTAGGGCGTCCTCAGATGGGACTTACCATAATCCCCAAAAGCTATCTCCTACAGGTATAATAAAAGTTTTATAATTTAAATAAACAATGGTTGAACAGTGTATTCAAATATAAACATTGGAAATGCCAAGTCCTAATTCAGGGATCTCTGAGTTGCAGGAGGGCGGAGGTCCATAACTAATATAATATTAAATTTCCATAGGCGCATAATAGAAATAAAAATATGTATTACTTTAAAAAACAAGTAATCGCACTTCACTATATCACTTCATTAGTTTAAACTTACCGTAAGTTCTTCACATTATTAAACTGTGTCACCTGCACTATACTTTGCTAATTTTATTTGTGAATAACACGGAGATGGGCCGACATGATGCTGCTCGTTGTAGGTTTTTACCGTATCTGAATACACAAAGAACACTACTGCATATATAAGCTTATGGAGGCGGGACTTTCTGGAAAGTTCCATAGAATACATGTTAAGTTTGTAGATCCGATACTTTCAGAGTCTCGCGCCAAATACCAAGCATTTAATTATAAACTTTTATATTTAATAACGCCTCCTATATGAGAGAGACAAAACATATATAGAATAGAATAGAATAGAATAGATTTATTTAGCCTGGTGGAGTTAAGGCCATGTGGCCTTCTCTTCCACTCACCAGAACAAGCATATGTTACATATGAATACAAAAAAAATACAATAATAGTCATATAAAACAGGACAAACATATGTTACACATGAATACAAAAAAATTACAATAGTAGTCATATTAGACAGGACAAACATGTTACATATGAATACAAAAAAAAGTTACAATAATAGTCATTGAACAATTAATTATCTGTCATATTGAATAATAATGAAATTAATGTCTAATAATAGAATGAAACTAAATACAATTAAAATTAAATTAATGATACAATGAATAAAAAAGGAATAACAGCTCGAATCTACTATGCATAAAAAGAAGAGAAAAAAAATACAAAGAAAGTAATAAACTACAATGAATTAATCTACGCTTTTTATACAAGGCATTAGGTAAATATATTAACAAATCCTAAGTCTATTTTTATTAAATAATGCAAAAACGCATTATTAATTCTTAAAAAGTAGTATTAGTGAGTTGTTTCTGTTAGTGATTTTATTTTCAATTTATTTCTGAAAGATGGTAAAGTTTGGCAGTCTCTGACATAGGGTGGAAGTGAATTCCATGTTCTAGCAAGAGAAACTGTAAAAGATTTCGAATAATAGGTAGTATGATGAGGAGGGATATAAAGGACACTGTGCTCAAGGGATCGGGTATCTAAGTTATGTGTATCAGAGAGTTTAGTGAAGCGGTGTGATAAATAATAAGGTAAAGATGTGTGTAATATGTTATAGAGTAGGCATAGGGAATGGATGGTTCTACGATCTTGAAGACGAAGCCATGACAATTGTTCCAGGGATGGTGTAACGTGATCAAATCTACGTATACCACAAATAAAACGTATGCAAGAATTGTGAACACGTTGAAGTCTTTGGGTAAGAACAGTATTTAGGTCAGTAAAAAGAGTATCACAATAATCAAAATGGGGCATTGCGAGTGTTTCTACTAGCATTTTTCTTAGAGAAAACGGTAAACAATTTCTTATACGATTTAATGAGTGTATTATTGAGAAGATAGTTTTGCAAATGTTATTTATTTGTTTATTCCAAATTAAATGTTTATCCATAAACACTCCTAGATTTTTTACTGTCTCACTATAAGGGATCTGAACCCCATTAAGTGACACATGTAATACTGCATTTGTGTTAATTGAGGATAATAGTCTCTGATGGCCCATAATGATTGCTTGTGTCTTTCTAGGATTTAATTCAAGTCCATATTTCTCTGTCCACGCCGTTAGCGAGTCAAGGTCCTCGTTAATTTTGGTTACCGCGTCATTTAAAGAATATTTGTCTGAGTGAAGGTAGATCTGCATGTCGTCCGCAAATAAATGATGTTTGCAATGTTTTAGGGAGTCAGATATGTCGTTTATATAGATTGAAAAAAGCAATGGGCCGAGCACCGAGCCCTGTGGAACTCCAGCTTTACGGTAGGTCCAAGAAGAGCGTAATGTAGAATTTCCTACAACATATTGCTGGCGCTCACGAAGGTAGGAGTTGAACCATTGCGTGACACTGTCAGAAAGTGAGAGGTTTTTTAGTTTAAGCAACAATAAGTCCAAGTCTACCGTGTCAAATGCTTTACTAAAGTCAAGTAGTGTAAGAATAGTAAGTTTTCGATTATCAGATGCTTCGCGTATGTCTTCACATATATTTAGTAGAGCAGTATTTGTATTGTGTCCTGTCCTAAAGCCTGATTGGTATTGATCTAAAAGGTCGTGTTCAGTTAGGTAGTCAGTCAGTTGTTTGTGGACTAATCGTTCCAAAGCTTTTGAAAGGGTAGGTAAAATACTAATGGGTCGAAAATCATTAGGAGTTAAGGGAGTTTTTACTTTCGGGAGTGGGCGTACAATTGCTTGCTTCCATAATGTGGGATATATAGAGGTTTGTAGTGAGGAGTTGAAAACATGAGTTATGGTAGGTAGTATAACGTCGATTATTTTGTTAAGTAGAGTGATATTTATACGGTCAGTACCTTCTGCTTTTGTTTTTATTCGTTTGAGAGCTTTCTTTATGTCATTTTCTGTAAGATATGAAAAATGGAAATGTTCTCTGTCTGGTGGATTTGTCAATAGTAGTTCACTTATTGTATGTGTTTTGTCTTTAGGAGTAAAGAATGTGCTTGTAAAATGGTTATTAAGTGTGTTCAGAGAAACAGGTAGTTTTTCTACCTGTGTGTCTTTCCTTCCTACACCCATTTTATTCAGATTTTTCCAAATATCTGGGTTATTGTTATTAGGTTCAGTAAGGCTGTATAGATGTCTAAGTTTGGCGTTTCTGATAGTTTGTGTAGTCTTGTTACGTAACCGTTTATAGTGATTAAGATTTATATCAGTTTTGTCGACTCTATATTTCCGATATGCTGCGTCTCTTTCAGTCATCAAGTCACGAATGTTAGCAGACATCCAGGGAGCAGGGTGTCGTTTCACTAGTTTAGTTTTCAGTGGAGCGTGTCTGTCATATAGTTGTAATATAAGGTTATTTAATGCCTCAACTTTTTCGTCAACAGAATGCAACGTCCATATAGTATGCCAGGGTAATTTTATAGCGTCTTCAAGTAGAGCTGCATTGTTTATATGTTTTAGGTCTCTATATGTGATAGTCTTACGAGCTAGTTTAGGGCACTGCAGTGAATATGCTAAGAATATAATATCATGTGCTGATATTCCGGGAGCTGACAGTTGCCCGTGGGTTAGTACTCTGTCTGGATTATTAGTAGCAATTAAGTCAAGTAAAGTCTCAGAATGATTGGTGTGATGTGTAGGCTGTAAGGGAAGGATAGTCATATCACAAACTTGGAACGCGGACATAAGCTGTTGTGTATGTCTGTTGTCAGTGTCTAGTATATTTATATTAAAGTCACCCATGACGATAACGTGTTCATATTGTATACGTGCGTTTTGTAGAGCGGATTCTATTTCTGCTATTTTTTTCATTTTAGGGGGTTGGTACACTACACAAAGAAGGCATTTTTTGAAGCTTGCGTATATTTCTATAAACATAATTTCAGGAGATGTCTCGTTATTAGAAAAGTATACAGACTTAGGGCAAAGGTCTGTCCTAACGAAGACACCAACACCGCCCCCTCGACTATGTACACGATCATGTCTAAGAAAAGTATAACCATCCATGTCAATTAAACTAGAATTAATGGAGGGAGTGAGCCATGTTTCTGATACGAGAATAGCATGAATATTGGAAGAAGAAAAAATCATTCTAACTTCGTCTGTATGTGCAGTTAAGCTTTGTGCGTTCAAGTGAACCACATGTAGGGAAGACGGGAAGGGGGAGAATGCTGTTTCTAGAACCTGTCTTGCATTATTGTTGTTTGGAAGGGGTTTGAGAAGGGTAGTGTCCTCTAACCTGTCAGAGACCGCCAAATGAATAGCATTATTTGGATGGAAAATTTTAAAAATATTTTAACTAGAATTATAAGAAAAGAACAAGTCACTAATATCTTATTCAAATATTAAATTAATAAATAAAGTAAAATTTCTAAATATAATACTAATAATTAATGTGAAATTTCTAAATATAATTTTAATAATTTATATAAAAGTGCTAAATTGGGGATATGGTATCACTGGGCGTGTTTGCACTAGGTAGATTTACATATCAGAGGCCCGGGTGATGATGCGTTTGGTATCTCCATTTTTCACATGTATTGCGCCATCAATTGTCCACACATTTGTGACGCCAAATTTTGTGATGCAGTCCTTTAACAATTTATATCTAATTTGGGTGAGATCTTCTCTTACTGTGATCCCACTGCCTTTCAATTGTTTTTTATTTTGGAAGACCTCCCTTCTCTTTCTATAACTGATGAACTTAACAATAACAGGCCGTGGTCGATCCGACTTTTTCCCAACCCTGTGACTCCTGTCGATATCACAGGTTTCTAATTTAACTCCAATTTTGGAGGCCACGTCGATTGCTATATTGTCCGTATCTTTCACCATCCTGTTCAGGTATACCGAAAATACGTAGACACTGTCGACGTTGGTATTGCTCTAGCGAGTCGGTTTTCTCACTTAACTGTTGTTCCAGTTTTAATATTTTGTTGTCCCTCTCCTGAAGCGAGAGTTCCAACTGCCTAATAACTTCCGTATTACGGTCTATAGTTACCTTTAGCTCCGATACAATAGCCTCACGCACGGAGTCCTTCAACAGCTGCAACATGGCTGGATCCCGCAAACATTCTTGGACCACACGCTTAGTTATTTCTTCTTTGCTTTCTTCACAATTTCTTGTTTTACGTGGAGCCATTATGCGTAAAATTAAGCTACAAACAAAATAAATTCGCAATATCGATATTACGTTTATAAAAACAAACTAACACCTGCTGAAAATTGTGCAAAAACACGAGCAACCAGTTTCACTCTTATTCACAATCCGCCATGACACTATGTAAATAATAAATTCAAAAATTATATTATTAAAATGTGGAGGCGATAAAGATTCATCCAAACATAATAAGATATAACTGTAATAAAAGTTTCAGACATGCCATATTCTTTCTTAAAGCAACGCAATATACCTCTTTACAGTATTGTAGAAAAGAAAGCCAAAACATAGTTACGGGCAAGGAATCCAAACTCTGGGTCGGTTGCCATCCGATGAATACCAAGGAGTACACCAGGCTGTTCACAGTTCGAGACTTTCGGTCGAGGACATTATGTACCGCGCAGTTAATCCACGCCGATACGTAACCCGTTGGGGAAGGGAAGGGGAAATAGGGGATGGAAAGGCAGAAATATGGCGAAAGTTAGAGATAAACCAAATAAACAACGAAAACATAATGTTGCAATAAGATGAGCAATTTGCTATCCTTTTAACACCGTGGCTCATTCTGCACTTCCAGCTCGTACCCTACCTCGACGCCTAAAGTATACGATGCCCTGTTTCAGGGTGATCTTTCCTCATCTTCATCCAGTCAATAAACTATCCAGACAGACAAAACGCCGCCAATTGGCTATCGGTTAAATCATCAAATACCATAACGACAGCCATAAATATATTGGCTGCCAAGGAGCCGTACTGGCTGCAGATGCAACATTTTGGATGTTGCTGGTCATCATCGCATGGGCCTAGTAGTAGTAGTAGTAGTAGTAGTAGTAGTAGTAGTAGTCGTCGAACGTCCTTTACAAGGACATGTAGTATGATGTCGGAACCGGTGGACAGCATCCAGTCTTGAATCTTTGACGAGGAAAATCCATGAAAGATTTCATTATACTTACATCAGCGAAAATCTACAATATAACATAACTACACACACTTATATGCGGTTTTCGGATTTGTAACTGTACTAGAGAAGAGAAGAATGTGCGAAAAGCATTAAGGATACGCTAGCTAAACTCTTAGACCTGGACACCAAGAAAGGAAAAGAGTAATATCTTTAATAGACACATAATTATCTTACAGCTATTTATGTAATACCATAATGGAATTATAGGACTATATGTCGCAGCACACTTTTGGATTGGGCAATTAAAATTCGCAGTAATTAAATATTATTTAATTTTGCTATAAATATTTAATATCATCGCTATAATATATTGATCTATTAATGATGTATTTATATATAGGACTGTAATAAACAGTATGTCGTTTGCCACGTAGTGTCGATGCTATTTTGACTACTTGTGTGAGATGAAGCTGATATTTTAGCACAAGATGTGAACTTAGCGTCAAATTCAAGGGACGTGTTGTTATCATGTGGCAGGATTATTCTGGGGTCCCTGCCGGTCTGTGTCTGCAGATAAGTTGGGGTTATTAAAACCAAAAATCCCCTCGTGACCGCTTTATGTGTGCTAGCGCTACCATCCTCAGATGTGAACATATCCCGCATGTCTCCTATTCATGAGAGTGAAGTACAGGGTTTTAGTGAATAAACTCGCACATATGTTTAATACTTTCACTTGAGCCTAATTATCTTTCTGTTAAAATTAATTCTGTTTATACTCAATAATTTGTGCATATAACCTTTTTTATAAAAACAGTTTTTGTAATTTTACTTTTTTTTCATATTTTAAAGATATTCGCAGAAGTGAATTATGCTTAAAATATAAAAATTAACATTAATTCTTAGAATCGTTCAACCTGCATGTGCATGTACAAGAGTGTGCATTGCATTTGTGTGTGAGTGTGTGTATGTGTGAGTGTGTGTATGTGTGAGTGTGTGTATGTGTGAGTGTGTGTATGTGTGAGTGTGTGTATGTGTGAGTGTGTGTATGTGTGAGTGTGTGTATGTGTGAGTGTGTGTATGTGTGAGTGTGTGTATGTGTGAGTGTGTGTATGTGTGAGTGTGTGTATGTGTGAGTGTGTGTATGTGTGAGTGTGTGTATGTGTGAGTGTGTGTATGTGTGAGTGTGTGTATGTGTGAGTGTGTGTATGTGTGAGTGTGTGTATGTGTGAGTGTGTGTATGTGTGAGTGTGTGTATGTGTGAGTGTGTGTATGTGTGAGTGTGTGTATGTGTGAGTGTGTGTATGTGTGAGTGTGTGTATGTGTGAGTGCGTGTATGTGTGAGTGCGTGTATGTGTGAGTGCGTGTATGTGTGAGTGCGTGTATGTGTGAGTGTGTGTATGTGTGAGTGTGTGTATGTGTATGTGTGAGTGTGTGTATGTGTGTGTGCGAGGGGGTTAAAGAGAGCGTGTTGCTGTTTAAGTAATTTATATTAATAAAAGTTCTTTAAAATTTGATATATAATCCATGAGAAATGATGAAGAATATCTCATTTAATGAAAGTAATATTAAAAAATAGTCTCAATACAAATAAAATTCGTATCAATTTCCGTTTATGTGAATAATCATAGATAAAAATTTAAAATGTACCTGTTGGCAGGTGGAGTCCTCAACTTTGATCTCAACTATTTTTAACTAAAATATATATACAGTCAATATGCCCATTTCACCAATTAATGTTTAAAAAGGTCAACAAGTTTCCACAGCCAAGCTGTCATTCTCAAGACCAGATATTGACTGAAGACAAAATTGATAATAAATAATAAACAAATTCAGTTAAAAACAAACTACGTCACATGACGCAATCATTCATAAGTAAACAATAAAACATAATAAAACTAATCCTCTTTTGTTTCCTTGACGTCCTTGAAAGTTTGGAAATTTATAAAAATAAGGATAAAATCATGAATAAAAACAAGGGCCCTATTCCGTACAGCGCCCTCTTTTCTTTAATTGAAACAAAAGAGGATTAGTTTTATTATGTTTTATTGTTTACTTATGAATGATTGCGTCATGTGACGTAGTTTGTTTTTAACTGAATTTGTTTATTATTTATTATCAATTTTGTCTTCAGTCAATATCTGGTCTTGAGAATGACAGCTTGGCTGTGGAAACTTGTTGACCTTTTTAAACATTAATTGGTGAAATGGGCATATTGACTGTATATATATTTTAATATTTGATCACCAAGAAGATCACTTGTGTATTAAATATATTTTTAACTACTTTCCACTATACGAGATAGTTAAAAACCAGTCACATTTCCTACTAGCAACGCATCAAGACCATCAATGTCAACAAGATCTTAGATGCATCAACTAGTAGCGCCTGCTCGTCCTGCTGAAGATGGAAGTTAACTTCCGAAAGATATCCAAATAATATTTTTATACATCATTTTAACAAAGTTGAGGACGACGGCACCTGACAACAGCTACATTTATAATTTTAATTTTTATCTTATAAAAGTAGTTTTTCCTTCACATAAAAATTGTATAATAACAAATAAACATAAGGGTTATCTTATTCCACTTGAATTACACATTAGTTCGCTCATATTGAAGTTTAACCAATGTGACATTACCATCTATGTGCAAAATTACATAATATCTCATAACTCACTTTCCGATTCGATTGAGGGTCTTTCCACTTTTCAGCGGTTGCTCTTTTACCAGCCGGCTGCTGGCCCTTCACATCCACATGTGTCAATCACAGAGGTAGATGATCAACAGCCAGTGTAGGGGTGGCATGTGGTTAGCATGTCGAGTCCCCTAGCCGTTATAGCTGGTTTCTCAACCTGGAACCGCTACTTATTGTAGCTACCCAATTGCCTCACGATGCTGGTGGGCACCAGTCCCATACTGGCCGAAATACCATGAGAAAATTTCTTCCCCCATCGAGACTCGAACCAGCGCAAGTCCCGTAGCTCTGCACCAAGGCTTCCTACCTTAACCGCTCGGCTATCAAGGACAAAAGCAAACTTACCGCAATAGTCCTACTCGACTACAGCAAAGCCTTTGACACAGTAGATATAGACTTAATGCTAGCGAGACTAAAGACACTACATCTGTCGGAAAACTGCCTTGATTGGTTTACATATTACCTCACTAATTGTCAGCAATCAGTTTCTGTTAATAATCGCATTTCTTCCTGGCGCTTGGTGAGGAAAGGGGTACCTCAAGGCGGCGTCCTCGCTCCTCTTCTCTTCTCGATTTATATTAATGACGCGACCAAGAAACTACAAAACTACAAGCATCATCTTTACGCCGACGACCTACAGATTTACACACACTTTAGGCCTGACGAAATTAATGAATATATTGACAAAGTAAACACTGACCTCAGACATATATCTTTATGGTCCAGACAATATGGGCTGAAACTAAATGTAAACAAAACGCAAGCAATAATTATCGGACATCCAAGGCTATACATCCAAGGCTATTACACCTCATAAACAATGGCAATATGCCGGCTGTCATATTAGATAATGAACAAATTCCTTATACCGACGTCGTTAAAAACTTGGGATTTTACTTAGATTCTAATTTAAATTGGCATGTGCAAGTAAAACAAACATCTAAAAGGATCTTCTCCATAATGCATTCCCTAAAGCGACTTAAACATTTTCTTCCTACAACTCTTAAAAGAATTTTAATCCAAACTTTAGTGATGCCGCATTTTGACTACTGTGACGTTCTACTAACTGACCATAAATGACGGATTGTCGGACAAACTGCAGCGTGTCCATAATATGTGTATCAGATTCATACTTAATGTTCGAAAATACGATCACATTTCTCCATTATTCCACGAATTGTCATGGCTACATCTAAAAGAGAGAAGGAAATCGCACTGTCTAATTCTCCTATTTAAGATCCTACATACCTCGATTCCCAATTATTTATCATCCCGTTTCCAGTATCTATCCTCAAACCATAACTTAAACACAAGATCACAACATAGTCTCTTACTTAATATACCGCAACATAGGACATCACATCACTCCATGTCATATACCATCTCCACTTCTCGCAACTGGAATTCCCTACCACAAGAAATAAGGGGCTGCCGGACATTGGCAACTTTTAAAAGAAATCTAAATTTATATCTGCTCTAAACTCGACTTCATTATTATCCAATGTAAGATATATATATTAATTGGTGTTTCCCGTATAATATATCATATTTATATTATTATTATTATTATTATTATTACCGTTATCATCGTATCATTATTATTACCCTATAAAATGTTGTTTGTACATGACATTTACTTTGCTACATTTATAGTATCTTTAACTGTTTATAATTAGTATAGTGTATATCTATATTTGTCAAATATTTATTTGTATTTGTGCTGGTTGAGTGGAAGAGAGGGCCTTATGGCCTTAACTCTGCCAGATTAAATAAAGTATTATTATTATTATTATTATTATTATTATTATGTTCTAAAAAATAAATATATCACCAGATTAAGAACTGACGAAATTAGATTCATGCGGCGAACTTCTGGATAGGCCTATACTCTTCATTGACCATCAGGTGAATATGGATATTTTAAAGGAACTCCACATGCGAACGTTTAGAAGAAAGTATGTCCACCTACAGAGGCAGATGGCTTCAACATACATCCCGAATGTCACCAACTAGAATCCCTAATGCGGTTCTTCGGTATCGCCCAAGAGGACGAAGTCGATGACCTGGACGTCCACAAAAACGACTTTTAGACCCTGTCTAGTTGAGACCGAAACAAGTCAACGTTTGCCTATATTCATAATGGTGTATGATGATGATGCTGATGATTATTATTACTATTATTATTATTATTATTATCATGATAAAAAATTCACTAGTACTATCGAATCCGGAAGTTCATGGTCGCGCTAAGATAAACTCTCCATACATTCGTATCCTGATTTAATATTTCAAAATAATTCCCTGTACAACATATCTCCCTCAAACCATGGTTAATATTCGGTTGTCTCATAACTAACGTCCATTTCTAATGTAATGTTGTGTCCAATGAAATTTGGAAGGTGTGATTCACTTGGACGTGCAGTCAGTGCGCATCATTATTCTGAACGACTTCTTTGAAATGTTGAGGATCGCGGGTTGAAAAGCGACCCGATCCCAAACTCTATGAACTTCGACAACAATTCAGGAATTGGGAGAAATCGAATTGCTGTTATACTCGTAACTTAGGATTGCTATTACACCTTTAGACTGGCACCTGTTTCGATCCATGGCTCATTCGTACGTGAAATATAGAACGACTTGGAAAAGTATCTGTGTAATTGGTTCTCAATTAATTCATTGCATGTAAAACTGGAACTAGTATCGTCTCGGGTTATATAACCTCGCTGGAAAATGGCTCAAGATCATAGAATCTGATGGTCAACACTTTGAAGAATATATTAATTTCTTGCCAGGAAACATTAAAATAATAAAAACAACATTAAATGTGGGACAGTATCTGCCTTAATCACCCACATTCAATCTGGATTTACTATAAGAACATTTCACACTCATATTTCATTCCCCATTTGTGATACATGTTCAATTTTAAAGACATAACTATTTTTATTACGTCTGATTTCCCATAAAGATCACGTAGCTCACTGTTGTAGCTATAATGTGTCTCCTCTCTTAAAGTGACCATGTTTTACACCCACATAGTATCAATGGAAGAATAATCGTTTTACATATTTTAGTTTAACATTTTTATTGAGAGAGTTTAGTATGAAAAGAGTGTGCAATAGAACGCGATTCTTGAGTTCAGCCTATGATTATTTTCAATCTATTGTCATTTCTAAACCAATTATATTATGAGCTTGTCAAATTTAATTAAATTATGGAACATATTAGAAATGAAAGGAATTCCACAACACCTTATAAGAACCATTCAGAGTTTATATATAGAAACAAATTTTAAAATATACTGCGGAGTTAAAATTAGTAAACAAAAAATAGAAGTAAAGCAGGGAGTAAGACAAGGGTGTCCGTTGTCACCAGTATTATTTAATTTATACTTGGACCATGTCATAAATGAATAGCGAGAACAAATTAATGTAAATAGTGTATTGATAACTCTGCCTTTTGCAGACGATCAAGTAATAATGACAGCATCAGAAAATGCTTTATAATAATTCCTTTATACTTTAAATAATATATCTCTAAAATACAATTTAAGAATATCTACATCTAAAAAAAATATTACTCTGAAAGGAAAATGTGGAATAAGAACAAAATATAGTGATAAACAATGTAATTATAGACCTAGTTCAGAATTTTAATTAATTGGGATGTCATTTAGGTAATGACAGAACTTTAGATAAACATACTAAAATACAACGATTCAATTATCTACGTGGCACAATTAAACATACTTTATTGAATAAAACTAGAAAATAAACTATTTCAAAATTTTACAAAATATTGGCAGTTCCATCTCTTATCTATGGATGTGAAACCTGGACATTGACAAAGGCAAATAGTAAATAAATAGAGGCTGCAGGAATGAAGATAATGAGAGCAATAGCAGGATAGCATAGGACCGATAAAAAGAAAACCGAAGATATCAGAACAGAACTTAATATATTTAATCTCTGTGAAAGAATAAAATGTTATCAAAATGCTTACCTTCAGCACGTATTACGAATGAATGAACAGCGCATACCAAGACGAATGTATAATTAATTAATTAATTATAAACCAAAAGGGAGAAGATTGTTGGGAAGACCATTGAAGAGATGGAAGGACCAATTCGACCTATAATGAGATCGGAACATGCCATTGGGCTTAATCCTTATTGTTGATGATGATGATGTCAAATTAAATCTGTTACACATTATTTTACAGTTGAAAAATATTAAATTATATAAGATTGAAACAATATCAGTCATAATATTTTTGAAATCCGGTTGGATATAATTGGAAGCCATAGGTTCATGCCGCGTGGCCATAAGCTCTCGACATCTCTCAAACCTGAGCTAACGATTTCCAATCATCCTCCGCATAATATACCTCTCTCAAATAATGGTTAATGTTACACTCCAAACATCATTCTTAGCATACCTACTGGACGCTTTCCTTCTCGTTTTCCTACGACGATTTTCCATACCTCTCTTCCATTACATTTTCGTGCTATATGTCCTGCCCATCGCAATATACGGGACTTAATTGTTCCTATTATATTTGGTTTCCCATAAAGATCATGAGGCTTAGCGTGGAGGATGTCTTGCGTGCTTAAATGACCGTGGGAACTATACCGGAGTTAGAACTGCTGATGAAAGAAACATCCATACTGTAGTCTTCCAGCCAAAAGCGATGAGCCAGAAGAAGAGAATAGGCCTACTCGTGCAAAGAATCACGATCGTCCCATGTAAAAATACAAACGCCAAGAAACGCGGATAGAAGTTCCACTGAGGTAAACGTTTCCGCAAGTAAGATACTATCTCATTCTGAACGCCGGGGACTAGTCTAAAGGGAATCTAAGATAAAGACTTAACAGCGAAACTATTTTTTTTCGCATATGGGATGTTAGGACATTATATAGTAGTGGAATGCTAGATTCAAATACTAAGGAAGAATAATTAGAAATAGAAAAGAGATGCCGAAGGAAGTAAAACATACATTCAAATATCGAAATGAATTCTATTACGTATTAGAGGGACCCATGCCATCTCAACTTCTCTGAAAAAAAAGTTAAACTGAAATATATAAAGTAAAGATTCGCTATAGTTTTCGGTTAAATTTGTACAATATACTGGATAAAAGTTATGACTTTTGAATTGATTTCTCGTAGAAATAAATGACAGAAAACAAAATGCTTGAGACATTCCAAAACACCTTCCATTTTAACGTACGCCACACATATGACGTTAAATGCTGAAGGGCTATCGGTGGCTTCCAAACTTCTGATGGAAATGACACTGAATCCTAAAAATTCTCATGAACACAAGGCATGTGGTAAATTATTGGAACTGACAGGTTATTTGTAGAGACGAAGCTCTGGTTGTTTCAATGGAATTATTTATACATTTAAATGACGTTTTAAGGAAACGTGCCCTTGAACTATTTTAATCGTACCAAACTTTTAAAGCTGGCAGGCGATTTTTTTTCTATTCCTAATGAGCTCATATAGGACTACGCAAAGTGCTTAGATACTTTATAATAGTAGTAATAATAATAATAATAATAATAATAATAACATAGTAATAATAATATAATAATAATAATAACAAATTATGAGGAAGTGGCTAAATTCAAATACCAAGGAACAATAATCACAAATAGGAATGAGAAAAACAAAGGAATTAAACATAGTCTCATTTTTGGAAATGCGTAATATTATGCATTACAGAGACTTTTGATGTCCCAACTCCTTTCAAGAAACGTTCAACTGAAAATATATAAAACTATTATTCCACCAGTTATATTATTTGGATGCAAAACATGGACTCTTACTTTAAGTGAGGAAAGGAGATTTCAAGTATTCGAGAATAAAGTTCTTAGGACAATTTTTGGACCAAAGAGAGATGAACAGACAGGTGAATGGTGAATACTTCATAACAGTGAACTAAATGCTCTTTATAGAAGCCAGATATAATAAGAACAGTTAAGTCTCGTAGAGTGCGATGGGCAGGACACGTGGCACGAATAGGAAATGAAATACGTGCATGGAAGCTAATTGTAGGAAAACCAGAGGGAAACGCTCAATTGATAGACAAAGAATGAGGTGGGAAAATTACATTAACTATGATTTGAGGTTAGTAGATTATACAGGGGATGATTGGAAAATATTAGCTCTGGATAGGGATACATGGAGAACTTATGTCTGTGCGACCATGAACCTACAGGTTCGAGAGTGCCAGTGAGTTAGTTAGTTGATATCCATCCATAGTAATTCTGCCCGTGGGCAGGTCCTTCACTGCAATCATAGCATTTTCATGCTATGCCAGCAGCTTTACTAGGGAATTGTTGGTGTGGTAGCTTCCCGTTGATTTCCAAACCGCTGAATGATGATGATGATGATGATGATAATAATAATAAGGATGATGATGGCCATATGATTTCGGGGACCGTTTGGGCCTTAAAGTTTTCCTGACATTTGTCCTACAGGTCAGGAAAAACCATGTAAAAAACCTCACCCAGAAAAACTGCTCCGACCGGGGATCGAACACAGGCCCACTGCGTGACAAGGCAGCACGCTACCTCGATACCACAGCGGTGGACTTTAGTAGTAGAAGTATTAGCAGTAGTAGGAGTAGACGGAATATAATATATATATATATATATATATATATATATATATATATAAAAGTCACTGAAATAATCGGAAATTTCATTGGTTCTCGCCTCTCCGTACATCCATTATTACCAATCACCTCTGTATAATTTAGCTCCTTGACCCCTAAATTGGCAAAACACAAATTTCTTCTGTTAGTTATTTGAATGTGGCGGACCGCAATGAAAACGGAATTTTGTGTAACTGTTATCAATGGGCATATTGTATAATTAAACACATATTTAAGTGGTTTATTTTTGTTCTTTTTTTTAAATGTTAAATTTATTGAATCAACCGACGTATCTAAAAGATATATTACGAATTTAAGGGTTAAAATCATTGTTAATATTGGTCACCACCCCATTCTTGGCTTCCGTGACGGGTAATTTCTTCTCTGGCTTTCCTGAAGACGTTTCCACGTCATACTCTCATCCACCACTCGTGGCATATGTTCTGCCCTTCGCAGTCTGTAAGACTTAAATGTTCATATTACATCCAGTTTCGCATAAAAATCATTAACCCATTCTGTTCAGATTTAAATGCTCAATGCATTTTCCCAAAGACCGGATTTAAGTTACCGTAAAATATATTGTGTATTTTCAGACATTCAAAATAAACAAAATATAACGGTACTCGAGATCACAATAAGAGTGAAGGCAAAAACATATTCCTCTATTATTAATAAATGTTAACAAAAGCTTCCCCTGATAAGAGATGTACAAAATATTGAAAAATATATGACAGCAAAATTAAGTGAATGTACCTCGTCTTGTGAGTTCAAGATCATTTAACTCTCGGCGAGTATACCTCGTATTTTGAGGCGAATTGTTTAAATCATTAACTGAGTGTTGTTTAGTTTTCTCCATTCGCCTTCTTGGTCTACTCTCTTTGGTTCATTTCTGTTCCTAGATACTTTATTCTCAAATACTCCAGATATTTTCTCTTCTCTTGAAATTAGGGACCACGTTTCGCATCCATATATTGTAACTGGAAGAATAATCCTCATACATTTTTTCTTATTTTAACATATTTTTTGAGACACTTTGGATGACTATAGTCCCCAAATCATATTAGCGTATGTTTCCAGAGTTGAGCTGATGTTTAATTCCTTTCTGCACCTAAATCGAATATCTACGACTAAGGCATGGAACTCACTTCCCAGTCGTATCAGGGACAGTCAATAACTCTCGTTACTTGAATCGATATCGTAAGTTCCATACAATGAAAATACCATTCAGTACTATATATTCAGCATTTTGTATGTAAATATTCATCTAGGAAGCTTTTGTTGTTTTATTTTATGTTGTTTACATTCCATGTTTTGTTAGTGTCGGCTAATATTACACCATATCCGTATTGTGACTCGTTTAGTCTATATTTAATGATATATAAAATTGGAATATGTATTCATTTTTTTATGATTTTATGTTTTCGTTGAGTGGAAGAGAAATGTGTATGGCATTAACTCTGCCAGCTTAAATAAAGCATTATTATTATTATTATTATTTATTTATTTATATATTTATTTATTTAGCAAGTATCACAACATATTTCTCTGCTCAATAAATCGACTGTCATTCTTCCCCACAACTCTCTGGTATTCCAACCTTCATCGTCAGTTCTTTTTCTCTCATTCTGCTCAAAACACCGTCAATCCACGTTAGTTTTGGCCGTCCTCTTCCTCTTCTACGAAGTGGCATCCGTTTTAGTATTCTTCTTCGGAATCTGTCTTGTGTCAATCTTTTACGTGACCATTTTAATTGTTTTTTTATGAAATCCACAATTGAAGTTTGAACATTCATATTTTGTTTAATTGCGCTGTTTCTCATTTTATGTCTTGTAGAAATTCCAGATGAACGCCTCCAAAAATCCATTTCGGCAAAAATGAATTAACTTATTGTTATAGATTTTAATTCCCATATTTCTGCACCTTATGTCATTAAACTCCTTATTACCGTATTTAAAATGTTTTTGTTTCAATACTTATATCCCGATCCCACAAAACACTACTTAATTTTGATATTTCAGATGTTACCTTCTTTATCCTCTCATTTAATTTCAGCATCCAGACTTCCATCCGCACTAATTTTTCTCCCCAAATGTAGATATTCATCACATGATTTCATTTTTACATTATTATTATTATTATTATTATTATTATTATTATTATTATTATTATTATTATTATTATTATAATTCCTGTTTTAATTATTTTTTTGGATATATGAATTCTGCCATTCCTGTAACATTTCCCTAATTTTTCCATTTCAATTTAATTCATTTTAACGTGTGTGTATATATACATATATATATATATATATATATATATATATATATATATATATATATATATATATTGTTGTCTAATGCGCTGCATCCAACGCTGAAGTAATTAGAATTCTTGCTGTCCAATACTTTGAGGTCTTAAAATATTCATGTTTGACAGCGATACAGTTGTTCAGATAACCTTCGTCCATTTCTTCATCCTGGTGATTGCATAAAACGCATTTCAGTGAAGACAAATGTGTTTGGCCAGACAGTCGTGGCCCATTGTCTTTCTAAAATGTGCTACTTCTGTTTTTCTTGGTTTGTCTGGTATATCAATATTTGTTATTAATCATTCCCAATTTTTTGTTTCTGGCCACTGTTTGAAGTCAATTGTCAATCAAAATTTTGGATTTTAACTTTATGTGACTTTCACTGAGGAGTAAGGTGTTGGTTTAGATCCAGACAATTGTTCAATGCGAGATCCTAATTTGGCGAGGAAATCGTCTGTTTCATTACCGGAAATTCCACGATGGGAGGGTAGGCCATTGGAGAACAACTTCTTTACCACAGTTTCGCAGGTCAATAATAATGGCATAGCATTCTTTGCAGTCAAAACGTTTTGGCCAGTAAATTGCCTGTATAGCTGCTTTGGAGTCACAGAGGAGAACTGATTTGGAAAACATGGCTTTTAGTGTTAATAGGTTTTCGAGATAGATTTTTATAGTACATCGTTCGCCATAAAAATGCATTGTTCCTCGTCCTGCATGATAGTGAGACGAAAAAAGGGAGCATGTTCCTCCTGCTCAGGCACCAGTTTTAGCATTTGTGAGTGAGTTATCAGTGTAGTATGCAACCAGTCTTCAGAAGGATATCTGGTGTAGATAGTTTCCAAGGTTATTGATTTCAAGTAATTGGTATTATGTTCAGAATTTTTTGTGATATTTGCATTATGTCTAAGGCACAGGGGATATGCTCAAAATGTAGGGGGTTTATTATTGGTATGAGTTTTTCTCTATTTGTCGGAATTTCAAATTTTGTCTCTAGTTCTTTGACTATCTCAAGGAAAGTGATTTGATGTTCAGTCTCCTTTCTTCTACTTGTGTCTTTCTCCAAGTGTCTTCTGAATATGTGACTAATTATTCATGTTGAAAAAGTGCTTTTGTTCGAGAGTTAAGATGGTGGGGTGGTTCTGGGTAAGTGCCCTGATGGATTCTATTAGGGTGGATTTCACGGCACCTCTTATTATCCTCGTAGCGTGATTTTGTATTATTTCCAGTTTTTTTTATTATTCTTGGTGATGTGATAAGGATTTCTCCGCGGTTTGTAGTAGCCTGTAGGTTTTAAGTAAATGTTGTATGTTGTATTTATGGTTTTTCTAGAACAACCCCATTTTACCCCAGTTAACATTTTTTTTAGAATGCTCAAATTTTTCAGTTCCTCTTACCGACTTTTCCACATGGTTTTTCCATGATAGTATAGAGTCAAATGTTACACCTAGGTATGTACTGCAATCACTCCGTGAGAGTGGATTGATTTTGTAATTACACGCTTTATATTAGCTTGACCTGTATCTATCTATCTATCTATCTATGTAACTGAATTTTTCATCGCGTTTTTCACCCACTTAAAATAATTTGATCGACTTGAAATTTTCTATCTTGTAAAGGGCGCGTGACAATACAATAATTTCATATTTATTTTCTAAAATCCTGGCCAGAATCATCATAAAATCAAAAAAAAGTGTTTTTGTATTTATGTAACGGAATCTTTGAACACGATTTTCACCCACTTAGAAGCATTGGATCGACTTGCAACTTTGTATAAAATTTGACAGTTTTCTCAGACTTCTCACTATTATCAGCATACCAAGTTTAAACTAAGATATAGTAAGATATTAACAAGAATGGAAAATTCATCTGAGAAGAATGGCAAGAAATATACTTCGAAAATTGGCGTTCCAACATACTCCAACTGGACACAGGGACCAAGAAAAGCCAAAATATCGTTCGAATGATAAAGACCATCTTCGTTAGGTTTACCGTCATAGGTCACATGACCTAAAACGGATTTGTTAGTGATGATGAAGATGATGATGACGACATAATGTATATATATATATATATATATAATATGAAAAGAAAAAAGAATGCTTGAGTCGGGATTTGAACTCGAGTCTGTAAAGTCTATGCCTTTAGCGCTCTAACCAATTGAGCTACCTAAGAATTCCAATACAAGCATACAATTTTCTTATACATGTAGTATTCTCAATTCACACAAGAGGTAGCGGAAATTTATTCCAACTGCCATCTCGCGGCTATGTTGGCCGCGAGATGGCAGTTGGAATAAATTTCCGCTACCTCTTGTGTGAATTGAGAATACTACATGTATAAGAAAATTGTATGCTTGTATTGGAATTCTTGGGTAGCTCAGTTGGTTTTTAGAGACTCGAGTTCAAATCCCGACTCAAGCATTCCTTTTTCTTTTCATATCATATTTGCCTTCATTGCCAAATGTCAAAAATATATTTATAATATCTATATATATATATATATATATATGACATGATAAGAAAAATAAATGCCTGAACGGGATTTGAACCCGGACCTCTGGGTTGGTACCCCAGCGTGATATCCATTACACCACCAGGCAAATCCAGTTCAAACATTTATCTTTCTCATATATATATTATATTCTCCATTATTGCTAGCTCGGTCTTCACTGCCATCTAGTAGCTGACTATAACAAGTAAGCAAATTAAAGAGAATATTTTTACTTTATAGCAGTGACGCTTTATCGATGTTATAATTAAATGTTTGACATTGAGCAATGCAAGCTTAGTATGACATGATAAGAAAAATAATGCCTGAACGGGATATGTATATATACATTTTTATTTTTATTTATTTCAGGGCCTGTTCCTATGTATTGTTAATACAGTTACTGTTATTCTGTATTTAAAATATTCCATTTGATTATCGGTACTAAAATGATATGAAATTTTTGAAAATGGGGTAAATGCTGTAACTCGTGGAGTGTGTAATATTAGAGTTGGTTGTGTGTCTCGTCTTATTTGACAAGTAAATTGTTTCATCTCTGCGTGGAGATAACTGTAACGTCTCTATATTACAAAGTTTCATTACACAAGTTAGACCAAGTTGTGGCTGCGTCATATCCTGTAGCAATCCCAACACGATTCTATTTTAATTTACATTATGGTAACAAACCTAACTTAAAAATGTAAGAGTTAAACTATAACAACTCTTAAACCAGTATCATATTGTCTAATTTATTATCCATTATTAAAGAACACTTTCTAGTTATAGAAAAGCTAATGTTTGTAAGAAAATCACCTGACTGCAAGGCGATGCTCGGATATTTATCTATCACAATCTTCTTGGCGACAATCAGGACAGTGAACACAAAAGCTATTGTTTCGATACAATTCTCCTTCAATTTGGAAATATTATTTTTACCCATTTTTACTCCTCTACTTTAAGGGTGCTAGAGGTGAAATATAGGCTTAAATGCCATTTGAAGCTAGTTAGCCTACTGGCCTATATTTGCGTTATGTTTTTAATTAAACAAAAATGGATCAAGTGGCTACCTAAGTTGTTTAATTGTAAATTGACTCCATTAAACATTACTATAATTACAATTTATCACATACAAACACGCATTTATATTGGACAAATAATAAAAATGTATTTTAGTTTAAGAATATAGCTTTTATTAAAGAAACTGTATTTACAACGAAAGAAAACAAAATGAGAAAAGTGGTAAATGGATTTATTACAATAGAAAATATAAATTAAGGTAAAAAATAAGAACATGGATAGAAGAGTTTGAAATATTGAAAATTCATTAATATAAAGTTACCAACAATCACTAACAACGACGTTTCCTAAACTCCTGCTTATTGGCCGAAGTGAGCGCTGGCGTAAATTTTCTCACACTTCAAACGCAAGATTTTAAAGGGCTTCTGCTGTTCTCTCATTCCTCCCAACTAACTTATGAACTATAATTTCCCATATGTGCTAAGTGGTTGGGGTTCAGATCTGTTGATTTCGATTGCAATTGCAGCGCAAAATAATGCCCTTCGCGTTTTATCCCGCGGTTTTTACTCGATCAATTAATTGACGCCCCAGATAATAAATTGTCAGGCTTTGACAAGTCAACAAAGTGGAATTTAGGCGGCTCTAATTTGATCACACAATAAGAGCGTTGTTGTTATTATACGCTCAACACTTTTATTTTTACGGAGCTAGATGGTAATTGTCAAGCTATTTGTAAATGTTAGCTTCATATTAGCTTAAAAGAGATAAAATACTTATAGCAACCTTTCAACAACTAATTTATAGATATCAATTGAGAAGACTAATAACAAGTGAACTGTAACTAGACCGTTATATGTCCCATTAAATAGTTTCTTTATCGCAGCAGATGAGGAAGCAACAGAACTATTTATAAATACATCCCATATATTAAGATACTCTAGAAGCCTTGAAACAGTATTGCATGAAGTCGTAGAATCCTCAAGCTATTAGTAACAAGAGAGAACCAAGGGCATTGTTTGTCCCGCCCCCAGAGCATTGTGTCATTAATAAGTATCAAGCCTATAGGGATCCATCCATAGTAATTCTGCCCGAAGGCAGGTCCTTCACTGCATTTTCATGCTATGCTTGCAGCTTTAATAGGAAATTGTAGTTGTGGTAGCTTCCCGTTGCTTTCCACACCGGTGAAGGATGATGATGATGATGATAATGATAAGGATGATAATGATAAGGATGATGATGGTGATGCCATATGATTTCGGGGACCGTTTGGGCCTTAAAGTTTTCCTGACATTTGTCTTAGCGGTGAGGAAAAACCCCGATAAAAACCTCACCCAGAAAAACTGCCCCGACCGGGGATCGAACCCGGGCCCGCTGCGTGACAAGGCAGCATGCTACCTCGAGACCACAGCGGTAAGGATATAGGTTACAAAAATTTTAATGGCGGAAGGAAATCGTTTATCCGAACACTCGGTGAACGAAGTATCAAATATAGCTGAATGTTTGTTTCCCAGTGTTCTCTCTCAATCGAAGCACAACTGAAATCGAAGAACAATCTAGATACCTGAAGAATTATTTAGGGAAAACATGCAAGAATACAATCTAGGGCATTGGCGAGTTGAAACGACCGCTAAATTAAAGGTCCTAGTGAATTATATTATTTTAACTTCGAGATTTATGATCATGTAGTGAAATCTCAAGTCAAAAAAAAAATAATTTCTGGGAAATAACCGCGCCGTAGCCGAGCGGTTAAGGTATGAAGCCTTGGCGCAGAGATACGGGACTTGCGCTGATTCGAGTCTCCATGGGGGAAGAAATGTTCTCATGGTATTTCGGCCAGTATGGGACCGGTGCCCACCCAGCATCGTGAGGCAATTGGGTAGCTACAATAAGTAGCGGCTCCAGGTTGAGGAACCAGCTATAACGGCTGGGGGACTCGACATGCTAACCACATGTCACCCCTACACTGGCTGTTGATCATCTACCTCTGTGATTGACACATGTGGATGTGAAGGGTCAGCAGCCGGCTGGTAAAAGGGCAACCGCTGAAAAGAGGAAAGACCCTCAATCGGATCGGAAATAAATTGCAAAACAGCAAACGCAGATAATTTTATTATGACCTTGTGGAAGATTTCAGGGCTGGCTGGTTGTTGTATTGAGGCTTGAACTTCTCCGACGTTTCGCCAGATAGTGCGTCCGGCATCCTCAAGGGTCTTAAGCTAACTAAAATATTCGTTTTACATGATGATAACATTACAATAATGTCTGTATGTTACAAAATCTATAATTGAATTTTATGTAATCATATATTGATGAATCACTTCAGTTCTTATTCTGTCCAGTTTTGAATGCCTGGCTTAACTTCCTAAGAAATCCATTTCTACTGAGAATATTTTTGACCTAAAATTTTTATCCAGTTTCCAGATTTCCACTTCATACGCAGCCAGAATTTGGATTAAGGATTGGTAACTAAATAAAAACATATTAATATATTTGTAAATGTGTGCAGAATTTAGAATAGCAAGACATGTGAATGTAAAGTTCCCTGATAATTTGGACGAACCCAAAGATAAGGCCTGAAATAATGAAACAAGACAGGTGGTCATAACGGCAGAGATTCAATACAAATCATATTATGAGCATGCCGTAATATGTCAATTAGGTTATTTGCCAGGTCACCAGTGGCGTGAATTCAGCCGCAGCTACCCCAGCACTGTTGGGGTAATTGGTATATTCATAATTTTGCATTAAAATAAAATAATATATTTGCACAAATTTCATTCATATCAATTATATATCAACATTAAAATTCAAATTTCTCGCCACGCCAGCACACATTTATTACATTAAGTTTGACGGTATCTTCTGCATTCAGTTTCTGTTTCTCTATGCTCACATTATCCTTAATAACACCAGCTACTACGTTAGAGATGGGTTCTCACAAGCGCATATATATTTCGATCTGTGGCTACTAGACCAACGATAATCCACAATAGAAGAAGCTTGTGTCTTAAGCCATAGGGTATTTTTATTGATTACCAGCTAGCTGGTCCTGGCTACGTCACCACTCGAATAAGAAATAGGCCTATACACGTTTATCGATAACTATGAAAGAAGAAATAAGTTTCGACCTATGTGTTCACGAAGCATTCCTTTGACGTTATTGCCTAATATGGGAGACGAGAAACGTGATTGCCTGATTTGAGAAGCGAAATAAAATAAATGTATATTTTTTTAATTCATAAAATTTAATTTATTTTTACAGAACACAAAGAACGATATAAAATCAAATTACATGGCAAGCTTTGTTAGCTATAACAAGCTATTAATTTAAGACTATTTATTTATTTTATAGTCCACCGCTATGGTCTCGAAGTAGCGTGCTGCCTTGTCACGCAGCGGGCCCGAGTTCGATTCCCGGTCGGGACAGGCTCCTGGGTGAGATTTTTCGGGGTTTTCCTCGCCTATAAGACAAATGTCAGGAAGCGTAAATCCCCGAAAATCATCTGGCCTTCATCATCATCCTTATCATTATCATCATCCTTCACCAGTGTGGAAAGCAACGGGAAGCTACCATACCTACAATTCCTGCAATAAAGCTGCAAAGCATAGGATGGAAATGCTATGATTGCAGTGAAAACCTTGTCCCCGGGCAGAATTACCATGGATGGATGGATTTATTTCATGTAACCGAATAACAATAATTGAAATGTTGTGAACATGTATATATGTTATTTGTGGCAACCGACAGTAGAGTTATTTAATATCGGCACTAAGTTTATTCAATTGCATTGTTAATTTGTTTTTACGATTTTTAAGGGTTATTGATAAATGTGATTTGTTAAGTTACTGAATATAAATGTGTGACTATTGTAATATACACAAGAGACCACTCGTGCATACCTTTCCCCGAGAAATAAGACCTCGTACAACAAAGTAAGCGAACTCCAGAATTACCGGATAAAAAAAAATACAAGATATTTTACTTATTCTACATATCATAAGTATTCATGGTTAGTTAGCAGTAACCTATTTAATGTATAATTTGAGGAAAACTTTATGATTCGGCCAAGACAGAAGTACTAGTAGAATGAAAACTAGATTTGATGTACGCGGATGGAAAATCAAGCTATGCAAAACACATAATTAACGCTGGTCACTGCTTGGACACAATAGAAAAAACCCTTTCGATAGGTCATACAGAAAGACTTACAGGTAATCTACTAGAAGACTTTCAAATCATGTAATAAATTAACAACACCAAGTTACTAAGTGGGAAAACACCCCATACATACAATCCACAATACGAGATAGTTAAAAACCAGTCGTTGCTACTGGCGACGCATCAATACTATCAACATCTACAGCGTGTTAAATAAAAACTAGCAGTGCATACTCATCCTGCTGATGATGGAAGTTAATTTCCGAAAGGCCTCCGAATACTAATACGTTAAATACATTGTTTAAGACAATTGTGGACAATGACACCTGCCAACAGGTACATTTTAAATTGTTTAATGATTATCTTGGAATGAAAACTCGGTACGTTAATTGGGAAAGTTTTACAAAGGAGCAGTTTCCCACAAAGAAAGTAATTATCATATTACGGAATATATATTTTTTTGCTAATGCCCCAGGTTGTCTTTCGACATTTCTGGTTTCTCTCCAGGAATGGCGTACTTGTAACCCACTTCTTAGGTTGGGCGCCTGGAAGGCGGGGTTACGTTGCCCCGATGATATGATGGGTGATGATAATGATGATAATGGTGCGCCAGGAGAGTCCGTAATCCTAAGCTTAATATAAGATGAATCTGAATTATGATAATTGCGATGGCCGCATGATTTCGGGGACCGTTTGGGCCTTAAAGTTTTCTTGACATTTGTCTTACAAGTGAGGAAATACCCCGATAAAAACCTCACCCAGAAAAACTGCCCCGACCGGGGATCGAACCCGGGCCCGCTGCGTGACAAGGTAGCACGCTACCTCGAGACAACAGCGGTGGACAATATTATGGAATATACACATTTATATGTCGGTTTCCTTTCGCATAATTATTGAATTTTACATACATGTGTATGAAAATTCTTAGAATATTCAATATTTATAACATAATGTTACATTAGGTTTCTATAACCGTATTTAGAATAATGAACTCACTCTACTCAACATGCTGCTCAGGGAGCTCCTGGTGTTACCATGCTCTATTAAGGTTCCAAGGTTCGCCGCGCCGGTTCAAACTTGACCGCGGTCGGTGGATGTTTCAAGGCATAAAAACCACGAGTTTCTTCGGACCGTGAGTCCTGTATCGTAGCTTTATGGCACGGAAATGAAACTCGTGCCTGATAAAAGAGGCGTCATCAAAATTTGTTGGTCCTTTCACTCCCACATTCTAATTGCAATGTTAATTAATGTAATGGCCTTAACTGTGAATGTGTGTTGTTAAATAAAATAATTGTATACAATTTTGCAACATAAGTTGTTATAAAGTGTAATATGTATTTCCATCGTACAGTTGTGATCACCGCACGCCACTGCATGTCACACAGCGTAGGCCTTTGACGTCATAATGAAAGTGCAACATTACAAGAGGCTGTACAATATTTGTTTTAATTTCGTGGGAAGGTAGTTTCTAAATCGATTTAAGAAGTGAAAAATTGAAACACTTTCTTGCAAGTTTTATTCACCTGGTCCAAGTATGTTAAGTCCACCGCTGTGGTCTCGAGGCGTTGTGGTCTCGCAACGGGCCCGGGGTTCGATCCCAGGTCGGGTGCAGTTTTTCTGGGTGAGGTTTTTATCGGGGTTTTTCCTCACCTGTAAGACAAATGTCAGGAAAACTTTAAGACCCAAACCGTTCCCGAAATCATAGGCCTATAATCATCAACTCATGTGAAATCATATGGCCATCATCATAATCCTTATCATTATCGTCATTATCATCATCATCCTTCACCGGTGTGGAAAGCAACGGGAAGTTACCACATCTACAATTCCCTAGTAAAGCTGCAAGCATAGCATGAAAATGCTATGATTGCAGTGAAAGACCTGCCCTCGAGCAGAATTACTATGATGATGGGAAGTATGTTAACATGTAGATTTAAGATTTTTTTAAATACTGATGTGTAGGAGGCGGTCTTAGAACACCGTTAAAGTACTGATACAATTGAATCAGTCATTTCGAAAAGGAATCATCTCCGATTTTCTGAAATTCACTTCTTTCATTGTTCCATGTTTAGTTACCTACCTCCATCATTTCCGCGTGAGAATGGATCAACTACACTATTTCTTTGCCACTTTCTGACTTTATTCAGTAGCAATTTCAGATTCAATGCTTTAGCCTGAACAAATTTAATCAGTTCTTTTTTTTTCCTCTCCTGTAAAATTTGATCAGCTGTAGATGATCCCTTTTCGAAATTACTGATTCAATTAAAGGTAAAGTGATCCCAGTACAGGCCTCAGGAGGCCCTTGGGGTAGTAGGAGGTTAAGGCTCTCACTTTTTCTAGACAAGCGGCACTTGATGTCAGCCGGGTTTCAGCCCTGCGTGACGGCCGCATTTGCCCCACAGAACAAGTGTCAGGTACTAATTTCCGTTAGAGGCTGAGTCGACCCCAGGGTCATAGTACCGCCAAAAGGTTTGGGTCAGTTTAATAATCCTGACCCCACTGGGACTCGAAATCTCGACCATCCGGCTTGTAGCTCAGTGCCCAACCCACAACGCTACGGCTTTCCCCATTACGTGAGACATTATTTAAGGCGGGATATTATTTAAAGGGTCTTTATAATACCGTATATTTAGTTCAACACCATTGATCGTAAAGCAGGATTTGTCGACTTAAGCAAAAAAAAAAAAAGATTTAGTGTACAATGGGGCGGAATAGAATCAATTTCTTCTGAAACTACGGCCTATGCAATCATATTAAGTCACAAATTCCTAAGTTTCTTTCTAAAGTTGACCTAGTTCTGTCGTGTACGTGGTGGCGTTACGTTCAACTTCCACGCCGCGAATGAGGAGGGAAGTACTGAATAGTCAAACTAGGCAGATTACATACAATGTTTTGCAAAATAAATATTTATAATTAATTTCGCAAATCGAATAGCAATTTTCATGTTGAGCCTATATTTTTCCGCTCCCTATAATAGTGATATCCTTCTATCTTATTTCGGCGTTTGTAGAGTAATATAATTTAAACAACGAGGAAAGCTTCAAATAAAATACTCATATACAATTCTTAAATTATATCAATTCTGAATTAGAAATAATTTTGTCTCAAATTATTTAACTTTGAATTTCACAAATTATTAATTTTATTTATACAGGGGCATTGCCATAAATATCACTGGCCTTATAATAAAACAGCAAAAAAAAAATTAAAGGAAACATTTAGAAGAAAATAATAATTATGACACATAATATATTAGGTGGTTTTCATCCACAGATCTTTTTTCTTGCTTCCCAACACTGGTTGATTAAGGTTTTACTCCTCAACGCAGGGCAGACAGATAGGCGTTAAAAGTCCATTTTAAGTCCCAGATTGCATTAGGGGCAATATGGACTATTCGAGATGCAAATAGGTATAGGTGTTTACAAGGCAATCATGACCAGTGGACATTCAAATTTGCCACTACTTCTTTTCTTGGTCAGTAAGGATTTTAAGGTAGTCTCGAACAGATTTCATGGCTTATTTTTACAATATACCTCTGCTGAATATTTAAAAGTGAACAAGTTAATACAGGGTGATTCAGAAATATGATTATACGTTTGATTGCATGTTGTGACGAAAATATTATTATTAAAGGAATATGATATCATTGGAAAGGGAATCCTTCAAATTACAACAATAGAACAAAACAAAACAAATCACTTACATCAACATTAGGCAAGTCACTTTATTGCTTCAAACTGTTCGCCGTTTACATCCAAGCATAATAGGCAACGCTTTGGGAAGTCACTCATTGCGTTATGATATATGTTTAGAGGAATAGCTCTAATTTCTTCCTCACTCACTAATTTCAGCATGTCGACGTCTTGAGGTTTCCGGGCATAAACCTTCTCCTTCAAATATCCCCACAACCTATAGTCACATGCTGTGAGGCCAGGGGAAAGGGTTGGCCACTCAATGGAGCCTCTTCTTCCAATCCACCTGTTTTGCATATGATCATCCAAAATTTCCCTCACCGAAATTGCATAGTGAGGAGGCGCACCATCCTGCTGGAATAAACATTGTTCATGTTCAGCACTTTGCATTACCGGCAGGACAATTTGTCTAAGGATATCACTATACCGATCACCATTAACAGTCTCATCCAAAATTCGCATTCCTAACAGTCCTTCCCATCCGATCATAGCCCAAACAGTGACTTTGATTTTCTGGATCCTTCCCGTTTCCAGCAGTCGTTTTATCCACATCCCCATAGTCGACAGCTGCAATTAAACGTTAAACTCACGTCTTGCCCGTCTTGCAGCCTCGCGATCATTAGCATACGTTATTGCCCATGCAGCAACTGTAATTTGGTGTTGCATATTCAACGCCGTTTTGACTAATGACGTAAGTTCTACACTGTTTTGTTTTATTCCATTGTTATAATTTAAATAATTGCCTTTCCAACGGTAACTTCATATTTCCTGTAATGGTAATATTTTCATCACACAACGCGATCAAACGTATAGCCATATTTATGACTCACCCCTTAGATGACTTAAACATAGGCAGAAAGAAATGAAGTGGGAAGAGAGATAAATGCGAGGGAAGAGAAAGGGACATTAATTGCGTCTAATGAACTTAACCTAAATCATAGCACTTATTCTAGGATAATTAATAGTTACATTTACTACATAATCTCTCTTTTCCTTTGTGTAATCTTTCCCTTTATAGGTAGACAACTTTTACATGTACCAAGCCAACCGGTCTTATGGAAAAACCACCAGTCGAGATATAATTTTAACTCAGGATCATATATAAATATTTTTAACCACACAAGAATTGTTAAGGCACTCTGTAGGATGATCTTTCAATCCTAGGACCATACCCGAAACAACACGAATATATAAGACACCACACACCATTCTCTCGAACAGTCATATAAACTATGCCAGTAAGAAATAGATGATTAAGGTGTTCAGATGATGTGTGATAAATGTTTAAAACAGTAAATTTTATTGTTGTGATAGTCGTCTTCAACAAATTAGATATGTACAAAATATTGAGATATTTGACTAGCTGCATATTTTATATATAATTATCTAATTTGTTGAGGACGACTGACACAACGAATTTACAAATTTTATTGCTTTAAATATCTAACTATCACCTCAACTGTGTAACATGTTTCTTAAATCTGTGGTAAGCGATCGGCTTCTAAAGTTTCCTCTAGATATCCTGAAAGTGAGGAAAAACGGAGGAAAAAAAAAACTCTGACAGGAAACTTTACCCGAACAAGTTCGAGTCCTTGCCCGCTGTTTTCGGGGCAATTATATTATCACAATACTCAGCTGGTGGACTAAATTGAAGTGAGAGGATTGTTAAATTGTAGATAAGGCCGGTATATAGAAGAAGTACTTACCAATAGTTTGGTTTATTCGCTTCCCGGCGTTACCTACTTGAAACTTAGCAACATGCCACTGTACAAGTATTTCCCTGAGGTAGGAAATGATACATGTTCTTGATTGTCGAGGATATGTTCTAGAGAAATTAGTCGGTATTGTCTTCATAACTGTGAAAATCCAAAATTTTTAGGGTCGTAATTACCGAAGCCATTTTGAAAAATTATCATCTGTATTCTGTACAGTAAAACACTAATTAGATGAAGAGACTATCACATCAGTTTGCCATATGATGCAATTCTGCATATTAGAATGGTTAAATCTAATTATGAACTGTAGACGTAGGGAGTGTGAGAAGTCTGGCAAAAATGCGAACATTTTGTATTGGCAGTAACGCATCTGCCATTAAATAATGTAATGAGAATGGTACATGTATATCAGAATAATTGTACGGTAGGCCTATATAGTTTGTATGACAGAACCAGACACGCAAGACCAGGAATTATGGAAGAAAAAAAATGTATATTTCGGTTGAAGATATTTGTGTAAATAACAGAAACAATCCAGAAATAAAAAGAAGATATATATATATATATATATATATATATATATATATATATATATATAGTTTCTCTTCGTGGGTTCAAATCCTGCCGGGTCGGTGGATTTTTACCATTGAAATACCCTCAGGGATGGATTTTAAGCCCTGAATCCAGACTCTGAAGACTTTCTTGCTTGTAAAATAACCTAAAAGTTCCGCACCGTAGCCTAGTGGGTAAGGCAAGATCCTTCGCGCAGAGCTACAGGACTTGTGCTGGTTCGAGTCTCGATCGAGGAAGAAATTTTCTCATGGAATTTCAGCCAGTATAGGACCGGTACCCACCCAGCAATGTGAGGAATATGGTTAGTACGATAAGTAGTGGTTCCAGGTTGAGAAAACACCTCCAACGGCTGGGGACCCAAAATGCTAACCAAATGTCACACCTATACTGGCTGGATGATAGTCTACATCTGTGATTAGCACATGTGGATGTGAAACCAGCAGCTGACTGGTGGACCAAGTGCCTTTTAGGCCTGTCGCATCATTGAGTTCTTTTTTAAATAACCTCAAACCTAAATTAGAGCTTCTAAGCAAAATTAACTAGACTTTCTCATCCAAGTAATACCTTAGTTACATAATAGATACCACTTTATAACGATTTGCTAACACATGTCACTCGCTGGCATATGTAGAGGAATAAGCGTAACTAAATTAGCTTAGTTATAACTCCTTCAAGTGAGAACTCTTGACTTGCATGGGAATTCACGCAAATAGACAACAATATAGTTTGTCTACATTAGTATTACATATAGAAAACATTTAGTGGTGGGATTTTACAAGACAGTATTTTACTTATGCAACTGATGGCATTTTCAATGTAATTCATATTATTACAAAGTGATCTTGATATCATTTATCCACGAGTAATTACCATCGTGAAGGTATGTTAATGTAATATGAAATGTACGAGTGGAAATATGTTTTTACGTTGTAACTGTCAGCCATGTTGAATTTCCATTGAATAACTGTGATGATTCCATTCCACAGTAATTCTGCTCGAGGGCAGGTCTTTTACTGCTATCATAGCATTTTCATTCTATGCTTTGCAGCTGTACTAGGGAATTGTTGGTGTGGTAGCTTCCCGTTGCTTTCCACACCGGTGAAGAATGATGACGATGATAATGATAAGGATGATGATGATAATGATGGTCATATGATTTCGGGAACCGTTTGGGCCTTACAGTTTTCCTGACATTTGTCTTATAGGTGAGGAAAAGCCCCGATAAAAACCTCACCCAGAAAAAATGACCCGACCGTGGATCGAACCCGAGCCCGCTGTATGACAAGATAGCACGCTACCTCGAGACCACAGCGGTGTACAACTGTGATGAAAAGGTATTTTTTACGTATTTAAACACATTTAAAATGCAAGGAACCTAAATGCTAACCTAACCTTATTCAATTACTCTAACATAGGCGAATCCCATGGAACTCCATTTGTATTGTTTTACGCGGTTAAATAAGTAAAAGTTAAATTCGGACATAATTTTTGAAACCACAGATATGCTGTGGCAGTGGGTATATCTGTGGTTAGTAGTGGGGTCATCGGTGGTTACTAGTGTGGATATCGCTGGTTGTAAGTGTGGTTATGGGTGGTCACTAGTGTAGTTATCGCTGATTACGACAGCCATTTTGAATAACTGTCGTAACCAGAGTGGTCATGACAGAAAATAATCTCACTTTTTTATATTTATTAGTAAAATTAAGAAATGATAATTAAGACTCATGCCTAAATACATTTAATTTATCGTTTTATTAATATTTGTTGCAATTAAGTAGTGTTAAAGTGGGTAAATAAAAATGTGGTCTTGTTCCACGGCGTCCATTTAGTTTTATACACCGTATCAATGCAGTGATGATTGAATATGAGTCGGAGAAGTGCTCAATAATATGCAGGGTGTTTCTAAATTAGACCGACAAACTTTGGGAGCAGATAGTTAACCTTCGTTGAAGAAACCTATAGGCTGTGACGCTTCGTTTCAGTGCGAGAGGGGTCACAAAAGAAGGGATGGAAGCACTTCCCCCCAAAAAGAATGGCTCGACTCTTGCTCGTGCAGATGTCTATGATTCATAGCGCGATTCACAAGAGAACATTGTCACCCTCGGTTTCGAATAACGATGCAGATGTGAGACCAAGAGCGCTACAGTTGCTAATTCTTCCATCGTGTCCCCGTAGCAAATACGGTTGAGTCTGGGTCCGATACGTTATCAAGGGGAGTGCCTCGCGTTCGATCCTTGATAGCATCATTTTTAAATATAAATGCAGAGTTTATTTTAACTCTTTCAGAGTTCCTGGACCATCTAATTTAATAAAAAAAGGAGTGGAATAAGTTAAATTTCAACTTCCTCACATAAAAAATATAAAAAAAACAAACAAAACAAAGAAAAAAAGAGACCAGTGAACTTAATATCTTGCTCACAGGTATCAGCTTCTCTCAGATCATGCCTATTCGCATGCGTATGCAGAATGAGGGACAGCATGAGTTGCTATGCCTAGACAAGACTATTTAATATGAAATAAAAAGGCACCTCTAACTATGTAGCTGATTGAGGACGAAAACAATGAAGAAATAACAGACAAACGGGAATTATGAATACGTGGAAAAATATGTAGAAGAGCTATATAAGACAAAAAAAAAACGTCCGGCTAACTTGGTTATAGAAAATGAAAATGACGTATCAGAAGATGAAAAAAGTATTTTCAATTTTAAACGAAGAAGTTGAACTAGCAATTAAGAAAATGAAAAATGGGAAAGCAACAAGGATAGATGGAATCCCCACTGAATTGGTTAAATGCTTGTGTGAAGGAAACAAGGAAATTCTGCGTTTATGCAAGAAAATATCTAAAAAAGAAGGTGAATGACCCGAAGAATTGACAGACAGTGTTAATACCAATATCGAAGAAAAATAACGCGAAGAAATGTAAGCAGTTCAGGACTATCAGCTTGATATCACACTCTGCAAAGATTCCCCTGCGAATACTGGATCGACGTTTACGTTCTACGATGGAAAGCTAATTGGAAGAAGAACAGTTTGGCTTCAGGAAGGGAAAGGGTACAAGAGATGTAATTGGATCGATACGAACAATAGGAGAAATATATATAGAAAAATAAAAATAAGTTTATGTGGTATTTGTTGACCTAGAAAAGATATTTCATAAAGTGAATTGGAATAAGCTAATGAGGATCTTGAAGATAATTAGCGTGAACCGGAAGGAGAGGAGGCTCATAAGTAATCTTTATATGAAACAGCGAATGAAGGTGAAGATAGGAGATGAAATGTCAGGGGGAAGATAAATTGGAAAGGCAAGGATGTCCTCTATCATGTACTCATTTCAACATCTACCGGGAAGACCTAATGAAGAACTGTTTCAGGAATAATGGACCAGTAAACATGGGAGGAAGAAGAATTAAGTGCATAAGATTTGATGATGATATGGCTTTGCTAGCAGAAAATGCTATGACACTGAGGAACATGCAGATGGAGCTAAATGAGAAGTGCGAGGATTATAGGATGAAGATAAATATAAATAAGACGAAGGTCATGATTATAGGAAAGAAACCAAGAAGATAAACATGAGGATTAAAGATGAGGCCATTGAGCAAGTGGAGAGCTTCAAATACTTGTGTTGTACTATCAGTAGTAACATGAACTGCGGTCAAGAAGCAAAGAAGAGGATAGCAATGGCAAAATAAGTTTTTAACAAGAAGAGACGCATTTTCTGCGGAACTTTGGCACAAGCATTACGGACATGGCTAGTGAAGTGCTTTGTGTGGAGTGTAGCATTATATGGCGCAGAGACTTGGACATAACGGCACAATGAGGAAAAGCGACTGGAAGCTTTTAAGATGTGAATATGGAGAAAAATGGGAAGTATAAAATGGACGGACAAACTAAAAATAAACATATGCTAGACAGAGTGGGTGAAGGAAGAATAATGCTGGAACTCATAAAGAAGAGGAAAGGAAATTGGATTGGCCTTTGCTAAGAAGAAACTGTCTTTTGACGGATGCCCTAGACGAAATGGTCAACAAAAAGAAAGTTAGAGGCAGAAAAAGACACCAGATGATAGACAATATTAAAATAAATGGTTTGTATGCGCATACAAAAAGCAAAGCAGAGTTAAGGAAAGAGTGGAGAATGCTGAATTTACAGTGAAAGACCTGCTCTTGGGCAGAACAGCAGACCAGAACCGATATGGTAAGTAACCCCATAATTAGTGAATATAACAATCCTAAATTGAATTAATAAATAACAGTATAATACAAGATCGTCATTGTGCCCAAATATCATAAACTAATCAAATTAAGTTCAATTATATAATATAAACACATCGCCTTGTCACTCAGCGGGCCAGGGTTCGATTCCCGGCCGGGACAGTTTTTCTGGGTGAGGTTTTTATCGGGGTTTCCGTCCTCACCTGTAAGAAAAATGTCAGGAAAACTTTAAGGCTCAAATGGTCCCCGAAATCATATGGCCATTTCGCAATCATCATAATGTCATATCCATCTATAGATATAAGCTGAGGATTAGGGGATCTCCTTGGGAGTACCACTATCATCATCATCATCATCATCCATCATATCATCGGGGCAACGTCGTAACCCCGCCTTCCAGGAGTCCCCAACACCTGAAGTGGGTTATAAGTAAATCATTGACAGGATAGGAAACCAGGAAATGTCGAAAGACAAACATGGGGCATTTGAAAAAAAAATATACGTATATATTATTTCATCTCAGTTTTGAGTGAAGTTCGGTGCCAGTTATCATATAAACCCACAAGAGAACAGAATTAAATAAGTCTTGTTGCGGTAGGGTGTGTATCATGGCTAGAGTTGTACGCACATGCGCAGTGTCGTCTATCTGGGACTTCAAATTTTACACCGACCAATTCTTTTTTTGGGGAGTGTACGTACAAATATCAAGTTATTCTATGTCACATAGTTCTGTGTGTGTTAATACAAATATTTTACAGACCAGCAGAAACGAAACGTACTTAATTCTAAAATAAATAAATAAAATAAAAAAACACTCACTCCAGTGTTGTATTATCAGAATGAATCCACTTTATTGTCCCATCACAAGAAGTGCTGGAACACACGTCCATTTACATCCAGACAACAGTGCATCAATGTGCCATACTTTGTCGAATCCTTCCAATGATTCCAGGGGTTTCCCTTATTTCAGCTGCTGCGCTGGCAATGTGTATTACAATATCTTCTTCAGAGGAAATATCGGTTTTATAAACCATTGCCTTCATGTAGCCCCACAAAAATAAATGTAGGCAGATGAGGTCAGACGAGCGTGCTGGCCAGACAGTGGGGACACCTCAACCTATCCAACAGATCGTACCAATGGATGTAAAAAAACTTGCTGTAATAGGTTTCGAATGGTACTGAGCTATGGAAGTAAATAAATAAAGCGATAGTAGTAATGACAAACCGCTCTTGGGCTGAAAAGAGTGTTTAACCGCTTCCTTCAATCCCATCGTGTAAGATCCCTCTAGCCCTGAAAGGAAGCGTCTCAGTCCATAGGTTCCTTACAAAATATGCGCTAATGAAAGTTATCTATCTGATCCCAAAGTTTGTCGGTCTAATTTAGAAACATCCTGTATATTTCCCCTCCAATCACCGTTTAAAACAAGCTATTTTTATGGATCGTAATGGGTATGTGTTATTACACTACAACTGAAGCCTATTATCCTATTGATTTGATGTTAAAATATACCATAATGGGATGTAACTAACCTATATTGAATGTGAGCCAAGTTGCTGGTGTTAAAATAGTGATTTCAACGCAGTACTGCCATTAAAGGGATTACCTTGTAAAACACAGACAATTCTTGCACAAAATATCTATAATATTGCAGTTTATTGCTTTCCACACTATAGTGATCTATTAATTAAACACTTTACGCCATACAGTCACTTTTTTTCCGTTTTAGCGAATTCAGAAAGATTGAAGCTATGATGTCACAATTTTCAAAGTTTCACAACAAAACTCGGTAGGCCCATATGTGCTATTACAATAAATCAAAATATTCAAACATCAGAGAAATTCGGACAGTAATAGTGGTAATTTGCGTGAAACCCCTTATTAAAAATTTACTCTAGCAACCGCCATGTATGGTTCATCGCAACTCTTAAATTGGCAATGTATCTATTTAGATATATTAATTTAACTTATTTAATATATTAAATATAATAATGGAAACATGAATCGGTAGAAATTTAAACTAGTATAGCTATATATTTTTACATATATGCCTATAAATATGTAATATATTACGGTTATGTACGATTTGTTTTCACTATAGACCGACACTTTTAAATAATCAGGCATCATAAACTGAGTTTTTTTCCAATTTAATAAAGAGGAAATGTATTGGAACCGGAATTGTTGGCTAGGCCCTTGCGTTGGGCGACACGTAGAATCGGTTCGCTCTTCTATGAGCTGATGAATTCTCACGGTATACATTTTTATACAATCAGAAATAATTTAAACTTATCACTTAAGTTTTAAACAAGCTCTATACGATTTATTATCGGAAAGTACAAATGTTGCTATTACAGTTATTTATCCAAGACCGAATACACGTTATTAAAACCTTTTAATGTACCGATTTTAGAAAAATTAAATTTCTTCTAAGTTTAAACTTATCTAAGTTACTAAATTAAGATATTTCGTGTCGGGGATCGCGGACTTGAGTGTAGAATATAGTAGAATAATCTAGTATAGTAGTAGTAGTAAATTTTGTTATGCGTTTTACTTAAACAGGCGTTGACCACGCCTATGTTTTATCCACTCCAATTAACACGATGATTTTGGTATAGATGTTACACTAAATATTATTCGCTAATCACGTGTTCTTCAGAGGGAGGTGTACACCTTGGGAATTCCTAAAATGTTAATTAGTTTATTAATTAGTTTACCACATCTATGAATATTTCAGTAATTATACACATGTGGTCCACCGCTGTTGTCTCGAGGTAGCGTGCTACCTTTTCACGCAGTGGGCCCGGTCGGGGCAGTTTTACTGGGCGCGGTTTTTTTCGGTGTTTTTCCTCACCTGTAAGACAAATGTCAGGAAAACTTTAAGGCCCAAACGGTCCCCGAAATTATATGGCCATTATCATCCTTATCATCATCACCATCATCATCATCATCCTTCACCGGTGTGGAAAGCAACGGAATCTACCACACCTACAATTCCCTAGTGAAGCTGCAAAGCATAGCATGAAAATGCTATGATTGCAGTGAAAGACCTGCCCTCGGGCAGAATTACTATGGATGGAATGGATACGCATGTGAATCCTTCACGTGTATATGTCATCCTTATTTCTTGGTATTTTAAAAGCTAGAGGCGTTAATTAAAGTTTTCAGGGGACTGGGTTATAATTGCTTTTTGATTTGGTTCATAGATAATTAAGTACTGGTATTTAGTTTCTTTTAAAATTGTAATCTGTCAAACGCCAGTGTCAAGAGACGACGTCATATTTAGCTTGTAACCTTTTCTTACGGGGGAATGAACGATGTTTTTTTACATGTGTATAATCATGCGAGATAGCTTTTAGCGTTATAACAAATACTTTTTTTTTACATTGGGTATTTTTTTTTCCTGGACCGGTATCACTAACTCACCATGCATGTCTTTCGTAACAATATTGATAAGATTATTAATCTTAATATTTATTGAACACTTTATTGAATTATAAGTTTGATATTTTCCTAATTCCAGTAATTTCGTGGTTTTAATTATATGTTATAAGATATGTTTATCTTATAGAATATTTAATTAAATGTTCAATACATTGTTTTGTTTTGATACCGTTCATGACATTACACGTAACAACAAAAAATAAACGGATTTTGTTGTCTCAGAAAGAAAAATATGTGATTCTGATAGTATTTCTGGATTCAAATATGATATGGGTTTTTCTTTATCACGCAAGGTTTCCGAGAGACAGGCATTTATAATTTCAAACACCTTAATATTTTCTAACATTCGTAACTACACAATATTCGAACATTCGGACTCACCTAGAAAGTAAGAAATAACGATTTACTGCTATAGTTCGCCTGTGGAGCATCCCTCTTGATGGTCCAACAATAATCGGCCAGAATATAATGATTCCATTTGCCTTCATATTTCTTTTCCGTAGATGAAATCTCCTGATGAAAGTGTTCCCCGTTCTCATCGCTCACTGCGCCAAGTTAATAAATGGACAAAAAAAACATTTATTAAAAAAATAATTATTTAAATCCATTAATTAAAATTGAAGTAAAAAAACTGTGGGTGATGGAGAAATTCCGAATACATATTTGAAAACACGATAAAACTGCATTAAGTACGACTATTGGTACTCATGAGACACAAATCATGTTAACCAGAGTTATTAAGTTTTTCAGTTCTTGAGTCATCTTTATATTATGTTTGAATTCTTTATATAAGCCTATATTTAATTTTATGTAAATCATTACGGCTGAGGGGTCTATATCCTGCCTCAGTATTCCGTAAACCAGCAAAATAGGACCATAAATTCGACTTGCTGAGGAATTCGCTTAGTTTACGCAGTTCCTGCGTAACCGACATTTTATATAGGAATATGTTATTTATTTTTAAGTGTGATTACTTTAAATCAAGAAGTGCTATGCATATTTTCTTTAAACTTTATGTTCTAGTTTATTTATTTATTTAACTGGCGTGTGGCTCCGAATTGAAAGTGATTGGATGCTCGCCTCTCACCGGTGGGATCTCGAAATCGAGTCTCGGTCATTCCAGGTGGATTTCATGGTGCAGGAAACGGCTTCGGCATGTTTTTCTCGGGGTTTCTCTGTTTTCCCTTGCCACAAACTTGATTCCACGATATTTCCATACTCATCAATTTCGTTTCATTTCGTTCATCCGCCCCTGATGACGTTGCGTCAGGAGTGGTCGACCGTCAGCCTTGTCGTTGAGAGACCTCTATAAAAAATAGGAGGGAGGAGAATCCCTCGACCCGACCATGTGTTGGACGTGAGTTGAATATATATATATATATATTTATCTAGTGACTTATGATCCATGTTCATTGTGGGTATGTGGTAAATAAACGAATAAAAATACATTTATATATCTGCACGCTCATTAGGTTTAAATGTTTCTGAAGAGATGAAAAGTGGGTCTATGCCCTTGGATAAATTGCTAAGAATGTTGCGATATATGAATGATGAACCCACAGAAACAATGCAATAGTAAAACATTTCGCACTGTTAGATCGAGTGGTTTAAATAAAACACATGGAATGGCAAGCAGAGTGGATTAAGCAGACTATTTAACTCATGCCCCAAATGGGAGTCAATGACCAATCACGTTTCAATGATTTCTGTTTTACAACCAATCAGAGTCGTGTTTCACGAAATATTTATCAGTGTTAGGATTATCATATATTAAACAAAGCTCCTCCTTTTTAATATTCTGAACAGGTCTGACCGTTATTTTGCAGTGACTGAGCCTATAACAAATACGGCTACCAGATTGTATATAATAGTGCTTACATGTCAACATTTGTAGCAATTGATTATACCACCAAAAAAAAGAAACCACTGTTTGCACTTTCTTAAATGTATTTTTTCCCAGGTAATAATCGAGAAAAATATAATTGTCATATTTACATCATACGACATCAAAAATGAATTAATATACAGATTGATGTGTTTCATTTTTTCTCCACTAGAGAGTATTCTTACAATATTGCGTTCCTTTGGCAATAAATAGTATGATCTGGTTGCAGTGATAAACAAAAGAAGCAGTAGAAGCGTACCTATCGTTTCTCATTTGTTTTCAAACATCGCCGTTTACATTAAATATATAAATATTTTAAAATAACTATAGTTAAATAATGATTTGTGAGTAAACAGCTTAATTTTATTCGTTAAATAGTCCTAACAAATGCCACTGTTGATTTCCAAATTCTCTAGATAAATTCACTCCTCACTTCGTGAGTCGTGAATTTATCGATAATTTGGAAATCACTCGTGGCATTACTTATGATAAGCGCTTTAGTATTGTTACATTGAGAAGGGCCACGTCACGTTACAACATATCAGTAATAATGACATACAACGATTTGATTCTCAGATTTTCTAGGCATCGGTTACAATAATTTGAAGGCAAACTTGTTTTGAAATTCAAAACCTTAAGAATAACAAAGTTACAATATGACAGAAAACCCATAATGAATCCCAATCCGCAAAAAGAAGGAATGTGTATATTGAACACGTAAGATAAATAATTTCTGATTTTAAAAATTCTTAATGATCACTGCTGAGGTTTCGAGGTAGCATCGCCACTCATATGTAGTGAAGCGGGGTTCGATCCCAGGTTTTCTGGGTGTTTTTTTTATTTTAGATTTTCCTCATCTGTAAGACAAATTCAGGCAATGTCAAAGCCTAAACGGTCCCCCAACATCAACCGTTCAGCATAATCATGATTATGATTTTCGCATTCGCCATGTTCAGAATGAATATTTGAGTGAATGATACGTTTCGCCTTAACGTTTTGTTTTCTCGGATGTGGCACTGAATTTAGCTGATCACTCAATCAGCGAGGTCCTCCATATCTTTGTGTGGTCAAAAAAAAATATATGTATGTGATCCGAAGTTTATAATCCCTCGTTGTGGGGCATGTAAATGGACTTATAATAATAATAATAATAATAATAATAATAATAATAATAATAATAATAATAATAATAATAATAATAATAATAATAATAATAATAATAATAATAATGATAATAATAGGCCTAATAATAATAATAATAATAATAATAAACAAAATTATAGAAGAATATGGATTGCAGATATCTACAGAGAAAATGTAGATTTGAAGGAGTAGATCCTGTCAGAAGTAAAATTGTACTTGACAATAACATTATGGAGCAGGTGAATAATTTTACATATCTAAGATGCAATATCTCATATGAAGAAGAAAATGACGTAAATGCAAAAATATCTCAATTTTGAAGAATTTTAGCGTTAATAAATTCTATCTTGAAGCCACAGTTAGTCCAAAAACATTCAAGACTAAAAGTGTATAAAACACTGGCTCTTCGAACTGTTTTGTTTGGTAGCGAAGTATGGACGTTGAAACAGAAGGATATACAGAGACTTAGATCTGCTAAAATGAGATACTTTCGGAGGACTGCAGGATACACACTACTAGATCACAAAAAATAAATGAAGACATCTTAGAAGAATTACACGTGGAACCTTTAGAAAACTAAATTTCTGATTATAAGCCAAGATGGATGCAACATGTTCATCGAATGGAAGATCACAGGATACCCAAACAAATGTTAGGATATCAAGCTGCAGAAAGAAGTATACGTCCACTCAAAAGACTTCTGGATGGTGTTTCTCTTGAGGCCGAAACAGGTCAACAAATGGCCTAAATTCGTGAATGTACTATGATTATTATTATTATTATTATTATTATTATTATTATTATTATTATTATTATTATTATATTAATAATAGTAATACTAGTAATAATAATAATAATAATAATAATAATAATAATAATAGCTTTATTTAACCTGGCAGAGTTAAGGTCTTAAGGTCTTGTCTACCACTCTACCAGGTTAAAAAGAAATAAAATTATTCTTACATCTAAATTACAATAAACACAAATATACATGGTATGTGTAAAATATACATATTATTTACGAAATAATTGATTTAATATAGATTCAACAATTGAAATACAAAATGTACATGATGCAAAAGTTAGATAAAAAACTATTAATGACATAGAATAAATTTAGTTGTCAAGAAAAATTAATTATTTATTAACATGTATTTGTATAAGCGTCACTTAAAAGTGCGAAGTATTCGGTAATCCCCGATATCTTGAGGAAGGAAATTCGTGGAGCGGGCAGAGGCTACTGTGAAAGAAGTAGAATGAGAGGAGGTGTTATGAAGAGGGATTGTTTGCAGACTTATCTTGTGACCTTGTCAATATTGTGGTAAGAAGATAACTTCTAAAAACCTGAACGCCAGGTAACTAGGAGTGTAGGCATTCAGAAGCTTGAAAAGAAGTGAAAGTGAGTGCAATATGAGAGGTTAAACCGCGATGGAGAAAGAGAGAGGTAGAGACAATTTTAATTAGTGCAGACGATTCTGAATTTCAAAAGAGTGTATGCAATCAATTGTCATAAGTAATGCCACGAGTGATTTCCAAATTATCGATAAATTCACGACTCACGAAGTGAGGAATGAATTTATTTAGAGAATTTGGAAATCAAGAGTGGCATTTGTTAGGTCTATTTAACGAATAACATTAAGCTGTTTACTCACAAATCACTATTTAAATATCGTTGTTTAATATATATATATATATATATATATATATATAGGGGAACGTGGGGCAGAATGGGGTATCTAATGTTTGATCCAATGTATTTTACATTATAAATAAGTAAAATTTTGTTCTCTGATATGGATATGTTCATTGGTATTTAATAAACAGAAAAACATAATCATATTACAAATTAATAAAAAATTCGGGGATATACATCCAATAAAACTAGAGCAAAACATTTGCCCCGTTGTGCCCCATGGATGGGGCACAATGGGGTACTAATTTTTTATTTGTATTTTGCATTACTAATTAATAATATTTATCAGTAAACTTATAAACTATAGCACAATGATTCATTTTTCACAAAATACACAAACATGAGTGGCATCATCATCATCACTATCGACTCCAGCACAAGAGTTGTGAGCCCACTGAAGACAAGAAGGACATCTAATCCAGCCTTCTTCTGAAGAGTCATGACAGTAGAGACAATCATCTTCCTCAACGTCATTTTTGGCAGAGCCAGAATGATTTTTCGAACTAGGTAGGTTTAACCTGACTGCCTTAACTTTGGATGGTCCTGGTTTCGAGTCACTTCCTTGTAAAGCAAATCATCTTTTTACAGGCCTCTTTTCTAATTTATCCTTTTCAGAATGTTGCAGTGCACTTCTCTATGTTGATGATGTCAAAATTGCACTTTCGCCTCGATTTTTTTAAACTCGTTTGTTCTTTTGAGACCCTTTTGGAATAGGTGTGATATTTTCTTGGCTGGCACTTTGAAAATGACTGTGGTTTGGCGACCCTAGATTTTCAGGGAAGGAAAATGTTTCTGACGTCAGATGTTCCTGAGGTTTGGAAGTGTTGCCTTGCTATTATTATCAGAAGCAATCTGAATGTCTGTTGTTGAAGAAGGCAAGAAATCTGCATCATCAAAAACATTCACATTAACTGGCCATATCCCAGTTTTTTTCGAAAATCATTGACGGCTGTTAGCCATTGTTGAGGCACGTACGTAAGCACTACCCGTTCCGCCAGTTGGAAGGCAAGTCCTCGAAATTCTTTTACACCGAGGCCGAAGAGTTGGGCTTCCATTTTTTTAGGTATTCAAGTTCGGTTTCCTGCTCTTCACTAAAAACGCAGGAGAAATTTTCCATCGATTTCCTTACTGTGTAATCCACATTTTCTCTCTTTTTCTTCATGTGTCGTCCAGAGTTGTTTGAAGCACTTGGAATTGACTAGCTGCCGTTTGTACACCATTGATCCATTAACGGCTTCTAGCATAGACACAAGGGACAATTCTTCTCTCTGTGTCTTATTTTTATAATTCCTCACCATTTTGAAAATACACAGAGGAAAAGAGTCAGTCAGTAATATGAAGACCGCATGGGGCAAGACGTGGTAGTACCCTGTCTTGCCCTACCCCATTCTGCCCCACGAACTCAATTATAATTTATGACGTTATGATCGGATTATTTTGAAACAAAACCTAATGCAGTAAACATGTTTACAAAGAAAATGGAATAATCTTTAACACAGTAATTGTTAGATATTATTCAAATGAAGCTTAGATGTATTTGCATGCACTGAAGAGAAGGTGTAATATTGCAAAAATCTCTTCACAACTGACCACACAAGCAAAAAAGTAACAAAGACTTCACCGATGGCGAAAAACTGATCTGTACAAGCAGCTGAGACATTACAGAGATACTTTTGAGAAATTCCGATATATCGTGCCACATACTGAGAGAAAAATACACGTACCTCATTCTGCCCCACTACCCCGTTCTGCCCCCTGTTCCCCTATAATGTAAACAGCGATGTTTGAAAACAAATGAGAAACGATTGGTACGCTTCATTTGCTTCTTTTTTTCGTCACTGCAACCAGATCATATTATTTATTGCCAGAGGAACGCTATATTGTAAGAATGCACTCTAGTGGAGAAAAAATGAAACACATCAAACTGTATATTAATTCATTTCTGATGTCCTATGATGTAAAATGACAACTATATTTTTTCTGGAATGTTATTATTGGGAAAAATACATTTAAGAAAGTACAAACAGTGGTTTCTTTATTTGGTGGTATAATCAATTGCTACAAATGTTTTTATACCCGCATGCGGTATGTGTTGACATTCATGCACTATATATACAATCTGGTAGCCGTATTTCGTAGTGAGTCATTCACTGCAAAATAATGCTCTGACCTATTCAGAATGTTAAAAAGGAGGTGCTTTTTTTATTATGATAAACTTTAGTTGGTAAATTCTAGGTGAAACAAGACTGTGATTAGTTGTAAATAAAAAATCATTGTAACGTGATTGGTCATTGACTCCCATTTGGGGCATGAGTCAAATAGTCTTTGTAAATTCTAGGTGCAAAAACGATATATACAAATGTCACAATTGGCATCGAAAGTTTGATGAAAGCCAAACTGTTTACTGTGTTGTAAAAAATCTCCGGAGCAGTTCGTCCACCAGTTCCGGCTTGTCTTAAAAAAATAGTTGCAAGATTTGTGAATGTTTTGTAACAATAGATAAGCGTGGGAAAATCTGTTACAACTAAATTATAGATAATCCTTTGAGAAGGCGATTTTCTCTTGTAAGAATCAATGTTGGCATTTAAAAATACCGGTTTTAGAATAATTCCTGCTGCAAAGTGTGGGGTTATTCTCATGTCCATCACTCCAGTAATAACTGACATACTTCAGATATTATTTTTATTTCTTCATACTATATAAGGCAGGCTCACGTATAATGTTCTCCTTAGACCAGTGTTAACTTACGCATCAGAAACTTGGACCATGTTGAAATCTGATGAGAAATTAGTAGGGCGTTTTGAAAGGAAGATACTGTGATCCATTTTTGGTGCCGTGAAAGAAAATAATGCATGGAGAAAGAGATACAATAATGAATTGTATAAATTGTACAATCAGCCAGATATTTTGAATTTTGTTAACGTTAATAGATTTGCATGGGTTGGACACATTCGCATGGACAACAAAAGGATTACAAAAAGAATTTACAATGAACAACCACTATTGGCCAGAAAAGTTGGAAGACCTAAATTAAGATGGGAGGATGGTATAATTCAAGACATGAAAATTAAAAAAAATATAAAAAAACTGGAAGAATGAAGCGCAAAACAGGGAAGTCTGGCATAGGTTTCTGAAGGCGGCCAAGGCCCACATGGGGCTGTCGAGCCAATGATGATGATGATGATGATATAAGGCAGGCGTGTCCAACATTTTTTGGAAAGGGCCACTGTCGTTAAGATGAACTGGTTTGCGGGCCATATGATCCGATTTCTTACCGTATTAAATAGGATCTAAGATAAACCAATTAATTAAAATATAAAATAGCTAATATATATTATGATGTTATGTTTATTAAAATTATATTAATATATCAGTTAAATTACTTTAAAAATGAAATTAAATATATTTTTTCATGTATAATCCAATTCTAAAATCTAAATTCAACAGTATTTTCTTGCCGTTACACTTAGAAGCCATAATTAACATTTATAAAACTAACAGAATTAATTATATTCTTCAAACCTCTCACTAACACTGACACTACAATATCAACGAACAATAGCAAACTGAGAACTAGCTTGAAATGTACAAAATGTGACGATAATAAAACATCTGACACACACTCGCCTTTGAAAGTAATAATCGCGTTGTCAACAATGCACGGATACTTCAAAGCGATGCATGATAGGTAGGATCATAAATAAAAGTGTGGGCTGATCTTTCTTAAAACGAGTGTGATTTCTTCATGTTTTGAGTAAGAGGATGAGTAGTATGAACTTTTGCAAATACATGTGTTGGAAACAGAACAAGTCTTGCTATTTCAAGTTTATCTTATGACAAATACAATTACTTATTTAATAAATTATATTAGATTATAACTTACAAATATCACTGCGGGTCGAATGCGACGTGATAGAGTATATATCATTGCGGGCCGCATGCGATGGAATCGAGTGCCGCAAGCGGCCAGCGATCCGCGGGTTGGGCACACCTGATATAAGGTTACTTTTGTTTCATTGGTAGTTGCGCCACTGCACTAATATGGCAAGTATGTATTTTTTTAGAGTCAATGTTTATTAATCGTGCCTTTAAATACCCGTCCACAGTTCAGCTACGGTTTTACTTATTTATACGTAGGATATTTAAATTCCAAAATGCAGTAACCCGTACATATAGGAATGGGTATTTCTATAATTTCCAATGTGTAATTATACTTTTTAAAAAGACACATGAACTTGTTTTTCGTTAGTATCATAAAAAAAAAGAATCCCCTTCATTTTATGACATAATTCGTGACGGGCAGGTAGATTGAGGTGGCTACTAGTTAGTGAAAATAGTTTTACCTTTCTCCTCTTTAACATATGTTAGGGCACGCGTAGCGTTGTTGGTTATGGCAATAAGCTACAAGCCGAAATGCTTCGAGTCCCCGTGGGGGTCAGTATTTGTTAACTGACCAAAACCTTCTGACGGCACCTTGGTCCTGGAATAAACTCAGCCTCTAAATAAGTACCGGATATTTGTTTGGGGGTAACGACAGCCGTCACACAGGACTGATAACCTGGCTGACATCCGGTGCTAACTCTCTAGAAAATGTGCGAGCCTTCTACTACCCCAAGAGTCTTTTAAGATCTGTAGTGGGATCACTACTTTTTTTAACCTTATAACATTGTTTTTTTTTAATTTGAATAATTCATTTGGCCTATTTTTACCAAAAAGAAATAACTTAGAAATGTAGCATTCTGTGTAATTTACACTTTTGTCCAGAAAATTCCTTTCTCACAGTCCTTACGTAACAACGGGTCTTGTGAATAAAAAATTGAATGACCATAATGCATTCATTTTATACAAGATTTAAGTGAAAGGAATCATTTAAAAAATAAATACCTCTTCCATAAACATAGCAACTCACAAATTATAATATTGTGATTAGGAAGGTAAAACGGTTGAAAATTATTAATACTAAGGGGTTAGGCCGAAATTAATTGAATTATAAACAACTATGTAATTAATGCAAGACATTATCCAATATTTATTTAAACATTGAATGGCAACCACCTCCCCACTACCAAAAAGATGTCATTCTCTCGAAAGGATTCTTGCAAAAGGAAAGAATCTGAAAAAAAAAAAACAGTGTACTGTTTGTCCCTATAAAAAAAAACAAATTTATTGGTGAATTGAATGTGATGGGTTTCTCAAGACCTATCATACGATTATGTATTTCTAGAACAGTGTCAAATACTTTCCGTGAACGATAAGGTAAGACAATTACTATATTTTAACTACATTTCATTTATTCAGTATTATATGTATATTAACTCTATTCCACTCATTGATATATATATATATATATATATATATCTTCTTCTTCTTCCTTCCAAGTATTAGGCCAAGGCCTGTTACGATCCTATAGAAAATTTTCCCTCCAGCGTTTCATAGGACGGCCCAGAGATCTTAGTCCTCTTGGTATATAATTATAAACAGCTTTGGGGATCCGATTTGAACTCATTCTTTCAAGATGGTGTTTCCAATTTAGTTGGTACTGTTTAATATATTCCAAAATTGGCGTAGTCTTCAATTCTTTTAAGATATCGGTGTTCCTTTTCCGATTCCATCTGGTGTAACCCGCTGTTCTGCGCATGAATCTCATTTCACAAGCCGTTATTCTGCTTTCATGTTGTTTTCTTAGGGCCAGTTTCACCAAGAGAGGTAACTGTATTATGCCAGTTTAAGCTATGTATTATACATGGGGAAAACTGGCGTAATACAGTTACCTCTCTTGGTGAAACTGGCCCTTAGTGTCCATGCTTCACTACCATAGGTCAACACTAGTCTAGCCAAAGTGTTATATAAACGTAATCTGGTGTTTTTTTGTACAAGGGATGGGTTCATAACTTGATTAATAATTCCTAAACTTTTATTATAACTAGTAACTTTTTCAGGGATATCCTTTTCATCCCAGATAGACAGATAATATCCAAGATATTTAAATTGATTAGATCTCTCTAAAATTTTATTCTGGAGACAGATTTTACTTTGTATGGGGTCCTTCCCATGAAATGCCATAATTTTAGTTTTATTAATTGATATTTCCATATTAAATTTGGCATCTATTTTTTGTAAATTTCCCGGAAGGATATATATATATAAAAGGCCTAGATTTTAAATATTAGTGCAATAGAGTTTAAAAATAATACCGCAAAGGAGAATGGTGTGCACATTTAAATGATCGTACAGAAGGAAGGAAATCGGTTAACAATGCAGTAATTTTACGGCACAACCCCATTAATTATTTTTTCTTCCGAAAGTAATTTTTAAAATCCACCAAATACAGGACGGGTGAAATCCACGAAACCTCTAAACCATGATAACACAATTCCACCAAGATCTACTATCTTTTTCTTAATAAACATACTTCTTATAAAGGATAATAAGAATAATAAAATAACAATAATAATATCCATTCATCCATAGTAATTTTGCCCGAGGACAGGTCTTTCACTACAATCATAGCACTTTCATGCTATGTTTTGCAGCTTTACTAGGGAATTATAGGTGTGGTAGCTTCCCGTTGCTTTCCACGCCGGTGAAAGGATCAAGATTAGAATGATGATGATTATGATAGCCGGATGATTTTCGGGGACATTTGGGCTCTAAGCGTCCTGAAATTTGTCTTACAAGTGAGGAAAACCCTCTAAAAGAACCTCACCCAGGAGCCTGTCCCGACCTGGAATCGAACCCGGGCTGCTGCGTGCCAAAGGAGCACGCTACCTCGAGTCCATAGCGGTCATAATAATATATGTGGCTTAATACAAAGTGTAAATTAATTAAATCTAGTGAATGTAATTTGTAACGAGTGCAATCTAAGATAAGAATCCGTGGTTGGATATAAAATACCCGAGTTATCTCTTGTTAGTTGTTCGCATTAAGGGTAGGATACATGTGGAGCGTCGATTTAAACCGCATTAGGCGCAGAAAAGTAAATTTTAGAAGGAACATGAGAACCGTTAAATTATTATCATAATAAAAAAACCTTCGCCCATTGTTGCGCAACGTTCACTGTGTTTACAAAGAGACCTAAAAATATCTGGGGAAAGAAATCATATATATATATATAATCTAGAATTTAAAGAGAGATCAGGGCTTGCTTGGTTTATGTTGGGGGCATGCAAATTTGTAAAAATTACAGACGATCACGATATGCGAATATGTCCGATGTGCAGGAGCTTTGAAGACGAAATACATATATTAGGAAAATATAACGTTTTCTAATTTGTTGGAGTGGGCACGCCGTAGCGTAGTGGTTAAGGCACTGCGCTACAAGCCGGAAGGTCGAGGGTTCAAGTCCCGGTGGGGTCAGGATTTTTAAACTGACCCAAACCTACTGGCGGCACTATGGCCCTGGGGTCTACTCAGCCTCTAACGGAAATGAGTACCAGACGCTTGTTCTGGGGTAAAGGCGGCCGTTACGCAGGGCTGACAACCCGGCTGACATCAAGTGCCGATTGTCCAGAAAAAGTGGTAGCCTTAACGTCCTGCTACCTCAAGGGCCTCCTGAGGCCTGTTGTGGGATCACTTTACTTTACTTTAATATTGTTGGAAGCGTCAGTTGTTACTGAAAAGATTTCTAAATTCATGCTACGAGTTAATGGTAGAACCCAGAAAATTAGATAAACTTGGGTAATCGACAACAAGTACGGACCTAATGCATTCTGCTGATGATGGGACTAGTCCCGAAAGGCCTACAGAGATTTAAAACAATTAAGTTGAGGAGACGGACCTACAAGGTAACTATATTATAGTTTTAACCGTACATTATATTACTGTAAACTTGTGTAAATTTCTGGACAAAGCAACACTCATTCGTGAATAAATATATATATGTAAACATAATATAGTTAATTAAAATTTAATTTTGCGAAACCTAATTAATGTATAAGTGTTTTCTATTTTTTGTTTACTTTATTATTTTTGCACTATGTAACTACTTATTGTTGATGTGCATCGTAATTTTACATTCCCTCATACAATCTTGGCTGCTATGAATGAAAAAAAAAGGAAATCTCAATATTTTAAAAATGACTAAAATCACTAGTGCGGTATGTAAAAACATTTATTTTGAAATATTGATACCAATACTGCATTTTGTATTAATTTCAGTATTAATTCATCAGATCCAGCTTTTCACGCCTCTTGCATTTCATCATCACTGCACACATCGTCTAAAACGTTTTCCATAATCAGAAATAAATCCCAAATCAAACTGGTTTTACAGTTATAACAAATATAAAATGGCAACATGACCAACAATACTTATTATTTCTCCATAGCAACACAGCCGATTCACCTTCTGAAATCTAACATTTATCTTCAATTACATGTATTAATATTTAGCTAATACCTTAATTATTAAGACTATTTAACTCATGCCCCAAATGGGAGTCAATGACCAATCACGTTCCAATGATTTCTGTTTTACAACCAATCAGAGTCGTGTTTCACCAAATATTTATCAGTGTTATAATTACCATATTAAAGAAAGCTCCTCCTTACAATATTGCGTTCCTTTGGCAATAAATAGTATGATCTGGTTGCAGTGATAAACAGAAGAAGCAGTAGAAGCGTACCTATCGTTTCTCATTTGTTTTGAAACATCGCCGTTTACATTAAATATATAAATATTTTAAAATAACTATAGTTAAATAATGATTTGTGAGTAAAAAGCTTAATTTTATTCGTTAAATAGTCCTAACAAATGCCACTCTTGATTTCCAAATTATCTAGATAAATTCACTCCTCACTTCGTGAGTCGTGAATTTATCGATAATTTGGAAATCACTCGTGGCATTACTTATGATAACTCTAGTTTTATCCTAGATGTGTTGGAGATGATTTTTTTGTTGACCACTTTAATTATATCCCAAGCGTGTTGGAAATTAAAATTATTTTTCATTTTTTAGTTCGGTTTTCTAATAAAGCGTGTTGTTTTAATTTTTTAAAACTATTATTTATTTTAAACTTTTTCACGATCCGTATCAAGTGATTACCACATTCGTATCACAATATACTATTCTAGACATTATGTTATTGTAACGGGCTGTCAACATCACGTACGGCTTACTGCCCGTGCGACCCATATTTGTAAATAATATTGTATATAACTTACTTTTAGTTTAATAAAGTCTTACTACTTCTACTATTAAACAATAAAGTAACATGTCGATAGGAGCGTTGACACAATGTGAATCTGCACCCAATGCATTAATCAGCCTGCCGGAATCAGACCCGTGACATAGAAACAAGTTATATGCGTACGGGTTTCGATTACTGATTCTTCCAATAGTTCAGTCACAGCGTTCCCCTCGTAATAGACATCGGCAGTGTCGAACACTGAACTATTTATACAGAGTACTCTCAATACAGTTAGATCGTTCTCGTATGTGTTGTGTGTTCCAACGAAATAATATCGCATAAACTTACTAACTCTCTTGCACTATAGAACCCATAGGTTCACGGCGTCGCGGAAATAAGCTCTCCATAAATCCCTATCCTGAGATAATGTTTTCCAAATATCCCCTGTAAAATTTACTTCCATTAAATATTGGTTGATGCTATTCTCCCAGCTCGGTCTTTTCCTGCCTACTGGGCGCTTTCCAATGGTTTTCCTACAAACAGTTTCCATGCACTTCGTTTATTCTTCATTCGTGACACATGTCCTGTCCAACGCAGTCTACATATTGGGCTATATCTGGTTTACTTAAATATCACGTAGCTCACTGTTATGAAGTCTACTACATTCACCTGTCTGTTCATCTCTCCTTGGTACAATTCTTTTCCTAAAAACTTTATTCTCAAATTCAGGTAAGTTTGTCTCCTCCGTTATCATACAAGTCCACGATTCGCATCCATATTATAAAATCGGAGGAAATAACAGTTTTATATTGTTTTCATTCGATGTTTTGTGAGAGATGTTGGGAAGGTAAGAGTCTTTGTAATGCATACTATTATTCATATCTAGAATTGAGCCTATGCTTAATATTTTTAATCACCTCATTTTTGACTGTTATTACTGTTGCTAGTATTTGAATTGAGCCACTTCTTCAAAATTTCTCTAATTTCCCTTAACTGCCCATTTTCATTATTTAATATATTTCATTACTAATAAAATATTAGAACAAGCTATCACATTTAACTTCCTCGGATACCAAGTTACAAACGAAGACGAAAAAGATTTTAGTCAAAAAAATATAATTTAACATAGTAACAGAAATTATAAATAATATTTTGAAGCCAAACACAGTACAGCAACATACACAAACTAAAATTTATAAAACACTGGCCAGACCCATATTATGTTACGGCAGTGAGGCCTGGACAATTCGCAGTGTAGATGATTAACCGAGTGCTCTTATTTCAGAAAAGTAAGGACTTTTATTAAGAAAGAATAATTAATTAACTTCTAATTATTGTCAGAAGTAGGGCATGTTTATTCTTAAATGGAATGGAATAAACCAGGATTTCATTGTTAGCATAATGAAAATGATACGACTGACCATAAAACAAATTTATATGCGATCAGTAAGACTCCAGTAATAAGTGATTAACTTAGGTTATAGACCTCATCCTTTACCATTCTATTAAAACGCCCTAGTAAACAAAATACTTGAAACGGTAAGCCCTTACACAATAGAGAAAACGTTAGCCGTTCTGTTTGTAAAAAGGAATAACAAGACTAGACTATTATTAACATGCGATGGCAATGACTAAATCGGAAAATGTGTACAAAGGGCTCGGCAGCAGCGAACAAACGGCCGGGTTTTCCAAACTAAGCTAGGAGGAAAAGTTCTCCCGAAGCAATTTAACCAAAACATGGCTACGCTACACGGGGGGTGCCTTTATCGGAACAAGGGTGATCCCGACAAACAAAATTCGTTATATTAAAGATAACTCTCAGTTTGGACAAACCTGAGAAATTGATGTAGGGGCATAAATAATTTAAAGGGGGATATGGACATCAAAACGTTTGAGTTTTACACCCCAAAGACCGCCCTCAAGAAGGAAGTAGCGAATCAAGTAGATTGTAATATCTAAACTTTTTTTTGTGAGAGGTTGATGGCCCTAGGTGGGAGTAAGAAATACCAAGTCGCCCTGAGAAAACACAAAATACATTCTTGATGAAAATTTAAGTCACAAGCAGGTGCGCCAGCAATAAGGGCGCTTCGTCTAAGTTTCTGCGCTACCAGTTAGGGCGCACATTATATATATATATATATATATATATATATATATATATATTGGAGGAGAAGGAATTAAAGTGGTAAGGACATGTCTTAAGAATGGAAGATGAGCGATGGCCAAAAGCAACTATATGAATGACATGCGAACAGAAAGAAGAAAAGAGGGAGACCAAGGTTAACATGGAAGGAAAACATGAAGACAGTAATGCAAGCTAGAGGGCTAAACATAAGATGCCCAAGACCGTAGGCTTTGGAGGTTTGGCACGGGAAGACGGCAGCAGCTGTAAAAACCCGAAGATAGATAGATAGATAGATAGATATATTGGTGATAGAATTGTCGGTAGGGTCTAATTTGCTTGAGTAAGTGAAATTCCACGTGACATACATAAGATTACTTTAAGCCCTAAGATTATATGCATTTAAATTCAAGGGATTTATAGATAAGTAATAAGTGATAACAAACTTATTTAACGCAGCCTGTTAAGTAGATCGAGTTACGCAGCGGATTGTAAGTTATTCAAGCACGTATAGTGACTAATAAATAAACGATTCCAGCCACCTACAGCCTTCAGCGCCTGTTAAGTTGTCAAAATGTAAAAACACCTGAGTGACAAAGTGAAACGTCAAATCCAAGTCGTCGCAAAGCGCCTGCTGTTTTACAAGTAAATATCCTTCCTCTCGTGTACCTGAAACCAGCATCGTGCTCTACTGAACCTGAAACCCAACTAGTCTGGTGCACCATACTATCCATATACTATATCCTGGATACCAAATCTAACCAACACGATTAGGATCCTCTCTCAATGAATAAAGACTAACTGCGGCAGAAAAGAAACGTATGAGACGTACTTTAGGTTACTCAAGAACAGACCATAAAAGAAATTCTGAAATTCTCAAATAATTACAAACAGAATCAATCATGGGATATCTGCAAAAATAGAGAAACAACTGGAAATTTCACTTATGAAAAATGAGCAGAATAATTATACAACGTCAAATTTTAAATTAGCAGCCACCAGGCAAGATATCATTGGGCAGACCCCTCAAACGTTGGATCGAGACCGTAACAGACGGCTAGCTCTATCACATGAAAGGGAGAAGAAGAATAAGAAGAAAATTATATTTCCGTGTGTGAAAATATAATTAGTATTATTCATGTTTATTTAAAGTCCAAATTTCTTTGTGTTACTCAATACTGTGAACATGTTAGTCCTTAATTTCGTCTACTATTAGTTTTTGTACTAGAACATACCGGACCATTAACATTTCAGAGCACGAAGAAGGCCTAGAAGTCAATAGTATTATTAAGCTGTTGCCTTATTCCGGCGGTTTCCAACCATTTTCGACTCGCGAGCCTCTTCCACATCTGAGTTGGGTGAACCATTGATTTTTTAAAATATATACACAGTAGACACGCATAACATTTAATTCCAAACAAATGGTTTAATCGCCTTAAATTAACTTAAAACTTACTTAGGGATTCGCGGTAAATATTAATTTATTGTTGAAATGATGTGATAAATTCCCGATGTTACACATATGTAACAAGGGACATTTTATGATTAATTTAATTTTAAAATAATAATAATCATAATAATAATATATAAAAAAATGGTGGTTCACGAATCACAGGTTGTAAACGATGGTTTATGCTGATGGTGTAGTATTATTAGGCAATACCGAGGTAATACTAAGGGACAACATGCATACTCTACTATACCGAGGTAATACTAAGGGAAAACATGCATACTCTACTGAGTAAGACTAAAGAATTGGGACTGGAAGTAAACATCAATAAAACTAAACATATGGTCACACGAAGAAATATACAGGGTGATTCAAAATTGACTTTACAACTTTACAAGCTTATAGAAATGTATTTAGAAGACCTACAGAATTGGTTTTAATGTCATATGATAGCACAACTCATCAAGTTTACACCGACATAAGTTTTATAGTACCTAGTTCTCTCACCGCGTGCGCTAACGTAGTTCATATCAAAATGGCTGCTTTCACAGGTGCCGAGCGTGCTCGTTGTGTGTTTTTGTTCGAAGAAACTAAATCTGCGACAATTGTTCAGCGTAGATTTCATACCCAGTATGGTAAGGATCCTCCTAGCAGGCCAACAATTTATTCTTGGCACCAAACATTTGTTAGGACTGGCTGTTCTGTTAGTCATTCCAAGCATACTGGCCGTCCACGTACGGCTGAAGCTTGTGGTTGAACAAGTGAGGGATAGCTTTGCTCGGAGCCCTAGGAAATCAACGCGGCGTGCGTCACGTGAGACTGGCATTTCACAACCGACCATTTGGCGCATACTACGGAGACGTTTGCACTTGAAACCATATCGATTTTCGATGGTGCAACACATTAGGCCTACTGATAATGATAAGATGGTTCGACGTGATTTCTGTGCAGAAATGCTTGGTCGGATTGAGGAAGATGAAACGTATTTGAACCACGTAATCTTCAGCGACGAGTCTACATTCCACGTCAGTGGCAAAGTAAATACCCGTTACTGCAGGATCTGAGGCTCTGAACCTCCACATATCCATCTGCAACACGTACGTGACAGCCCGAAAGTGAATGAGTTTTGTGCCCTAAGTAAAACTAAAGTGTACGGCCCCTTCTTTTTCCAAGAAAAAACTATCAACGGTACGATTCATCTGGATATGCTAGGAGGATCCTTACCATACTAGGTACGAAATCTATGCTGAACAATTGTCGCAGATTTAGTTTCTTCGAACAAAAACACACAACGAGCACGCTCGGCACCTGTGAAAGCAGCCATTTTGATATGAACTACGTTAGCGCACGCGGTGAGAGAACTAGGTACTATAAAACTATGTCGGTGAAAACTTGATGAGTTGTGCTATCATATGACATTAAAACCAATTCTGTAGGTCTTCTAAATAAATTTCTATAAGCTTGTAAAGTTGTAAAGTCAATTTTGAATCACACTGTATTATATAATATAAATAGACAGTTGGAGACGAAAGAAAGAATGTTTCTAGAAGTGACTGAATTAAAACATTTAGGAACACTAATGAAGAATGAGGTGCAGCATGAAATTAAACATAGGGTTAATTCTGGAAATTCATGCTAGTATGCATTACGAGGATTCTTCTCATCCGAACTTCTTTCAACAAAACATTAATCTGAAATATATATATATATATCCGTCCATAGTAATTCTGCCCGAAGGCAGGTCCTTCACTGCAATCATAGCATTTTCATGCTATGCTTGCAGCTTTACTAGGGAATTGCGTAGGTGTGGTAGCTTCCCGTTGCTTTCCACACCGGTGAAGGATGGTGATGATAATGGTAATGGTAAGGATGATGATGATAATGATAAGGATGATGGCCATATGATTTCGGGGACCGTTTGGGCCGTAAAGTTTTCCTGACATTTGTCTTACAGATGAGGAAAAACCCCGATAAAAACCTCACCCAGAAAAAACTGCCCCGACCGGGGATCGAACCCGGGCCCGCTGCGTGACAAGGCAGCACGCTACCTCGAGACCACAGCGGTGGACAGATATATATATATATATATATACACACACACACACATATACTGTATAACTACTCCTCTTATTGACCAAGTTACATCATATAGATACGAAACATGTACTCTTAGGAGGAAAAAATATTATCAATATTTGAGGATAAAGTTGTTTAGAAAACTCGTGGACCAAAGACAGATGAATATAAGGTGAATTGATGACTTTATGAGAGTGAGCTACATGGTCTCTGTGGGAACCAGATATAGCAACAAGATTCATAGACTTGCGATGGACAGGACATGTGAAACATATGGAGAATAAAAGAGGGACATGGAAATCCTTGTAGGAAAACCAGAAGGAAAACGCATCGCTGGTAGACAAAGATTGAGGTGGAAGAATAACATTTATTTTATTTCATTGTTTTATTTTACCTGATGGAGTTAAGATCGTTAGGTCTTTTTATCTTATTACCGGGTTAAGGTTATATTTACTGGGTCCGCTATGCGGTTCGAAGGTGTATGCATTGTCTTGCTCACGAGGCCCTTGATTCTGGCATGGACTTACATATTTCAAAGTATACGACCGGAAGTAAAAAACTACCACTTTTGTAATACTTTACAACATATTTTATAGCTCATTCTGATACAAGATAATAACGAATTTACTCACTGGGTCTATTTAGCCTGGAAGTTTATTGTCACGCAAACATAAACTCTCCACAATTCCCTATCCTGAGGTTATGTTTTCTAATCAACCGCTGTACGTTTTACCTCCCTCAAATCATTGTTAATTTTATGCAACCACCCCCATTCTTGGTCTAGTGGATGCTTTCTCTCTGATATTCCTACAAGAAATGTTCATGACTGTATGTTTGTATTTATTGCGTTTTGCATTTTAACAGCGGACTTAATATTTCTTAATCACTCTTGTGACAATGCCATTTGAATCTCTGAAGACTGTTAATGCTTTAGTGGCCGCATTATTTTTGGGTGGGGGGAACTAACTCGGCAATCATCAATCAATTAAGAAATATAAGGTCGAGTTTGTTAACAACTAAGTCGGACTATTAAGAGTCCATATTATCCTGTATAAAAAGTGATCCCACAACAGACCGGAGGCCCTTGGGGTAGTAGGAGGTTAAGGCTCCCACTTTTTCTAGACAATCGGCACTTTATGTCAGCCGGGTTGTCAGCCCTGCGTGACGGCCGCCTTTACCCCCAGAACAAGCGTCTGGTACTCATTTCCGTTAGAGGCTGAGTCGACCCCAGGGCCATAGTGCCGCCAGAGGGTTTGGGTCAGTTTAAAAATCCTGACCCCAATGGGACTTGAACCCTCGACCCTCCGGCTTGTAGCTCAGTGCCCCCTTATCCTGTATAAAAAACTAAATTTTGCCCTAGCGAATGGAATTCTCGATTTTTTCGCAGAAAAATTTCGTATATGCTACTAAAGTACCCAAGCGAAAGACACTCTCTATAAATCACCCAAATCAGACCATTATGAGTGTGGATTTACCAGTAAACCGAAATTTGAAAATCGCTGCAGTAAACGCCGTTTTTTCTGATGAAAGTATATATATATATATATATATATATATATATATATATATATATATATAACACACCGTGTCCCATTCAAACCGTCCACTTTTTAATTAATAACTCTCAAAGTATGCGGAATTATGAAATGAGGTTGGTATTAAAAGAAAGAGAAACCCAAAGAATTTTTGTTTTCATTGTTTCAGTTAATTCATCTGTCGGATGTTGGACAATAATGACATAAAACAAAATGGCGACTCGTCAGCAACGAGCACAAACTGTTTTCTGGCATTCAGAGACGAAGTCAATAATTAGAGTGCAAAAAAAATTACCGGAGAGAATATGGAGGAAATGCACATGATGGGAAGACCATTAAGGCATGGCTTCAGACGTTTCTGGCGACTGGAAGCGTTAAAAAAGAATCAGGTGGTGCTCGTACACCTATTTGAGAAGAAAGGATTGAAGAAATTATAGCAGGATGGTGCATATATAGAGGTGTTTTAGTGTGTGGCAATGAAAATTCTTCGTGTTTGTTTCGTTTAATACTGGGCTCATTTCATAATTCTGCATAATTTGTTAGTTATGATTAGTTAAAATCTAGGAAGTTTGAATGGGACACCCTGTATATTACACTAAGTAATTAACAAATGAAATATATATCATGTGTACCAACAAAATCATTCTATAAATTTGTCTTACCGAGGAATTCGCTTGCTTCACGCAGCGTGATGACCTTTGTTTATTTGTATCGTTTCCGTTTTTCTGCTATAACGTTTTTCTACTAACAACACATTTTTAACCTAGTAGAATTCCGGACAGTTAATCAGTTTTTCTTTTATCCAATAAATCATCTGTTAGCAAGAGGACAAATTCTTCACATTTAAACCATTTAAGGCCGTCCATAATGTACTAATAAGAAACACTGTGATAATTTCTGCCGAAAATGTACTAAAATCATGACGAAACACAGAAAAGTGCTACAGGATCTACTTTCAACCGAACGAAGTTGATGATATACGATTTGATCCAAGACATTGTGGGATCAAGACTTTTACAATACATTACGAATCTTCGTTAAGGTCACTATACAAAACTTTTAAAGTATAAAATTCGTACTTTATTCTCAGTCGTCCTCAACTATTAGCAATATAATTTAGATAAGAGACATTTCGAAACATTGTTTCATCTTCTGCTTGTAGTATGGTCCTGACTGCTGTTAATAATGATTTTTTGAAGGAGACTTTGATCACTGGGTGTGTTCTCAAGTAAAATGTGTTTGTTTATAGTTTCCTTTATGATTTGGATCTCTTCAAGAACGCTGATTTTCATCTTATCGCTTTCTCTATATAGAGATCGATAAAACGTTATGTACTGTATTAGATACCACTTAACCAAGGGAATTATAATAACAAATTAAATTACATTAAACGTTTCGCTTCTGAAAATAGATATGATGAATAAGTGATTAATAAACTGATTTCAAAACGAAAGAAAAAAAGATGAACGAGCTAATGTAAGAACATTAAGTCGAGAAATTGATAGAAATAACATCAAGTGGTTATCATTAATATATACAGGTTTAGAAGTACAAAAACTGTCTAATATCCTAAAAAGATTATAAATATATAAAAATTACCTATTGAAAGAATAATAAACTAAATATAATTTTAAATAGAATAGAAGAAACGGACATACATAAAAGTAAAGGAGTTTATAAATTAAAATGCAGTAACTGTGACAAATTCTATTTTGGCAGGACTACAAGAAATGTTACAAGATTTATTAAATATTTCAGAGTTTATGTAATCATCATCATCATCATCATCATCATCATCATCTGCCTTTCAAGTATTAGGCCCAGTCTCCGAAAAGGTCGACCCACAATTCTTCTGCCTCGAGGAATGTAGTGAAGAATTTGTTTTGGTATTCTGTGACTATCCATGCGCTGAATATGGGCTAGCCAATTGTTTCTATATTCTTCTTCCTTCCAAGTATTAGGCCAAGGCCTATAGAAAATTTTCCCTCCAGCGTTTGAGGGAAATTCTCGTATAAGACTTGAAAGCATAATAATAGTCCCTTCGATTGGTTGCTGGCCAAAGGAAGGCAAGACCAGTGATGGGGCAGCCATCTTATAGCCTCTGGCCAGGCTTTTCTGGAGAAGAAAAGAAAATAAAGGAAAGAAGAAATGGAATTAAGGATAGACTCCCTAGCCCTCGGATGCCCTAATAGCATTGGGGTCGAAAAAACAAGAGTTAACCAAGAGAGGTTAGATAGTAAAGTTAGAGTGTTCTCGGAGGTATTCGTAAATAATGAGGGCAAATCAAGCTTTTGTAAACACATAACAGAAGAAGGTCATCAATTTAAGGAAATAGACAACATATTTTCCATTTACACGAGAAAACGATACTTTGAAAATGAACGTTCTCGAAAAAAAGATCGAAATCATAAAGGAAACTACAAAGAAACACCTCTTAAATGAGAACATACACAGTGACCAAACCTCTCTTTACGAAATCATTAACGTCAGTCAGGACCAAACTACAAATAGAAGACGAAACAATATTTTCGAAAGGCGTCTTATAAAAATTATACTGCTTATAGTTAAGGAAACAGAGTAAGGTACCAATTTTATAATTAAAAAAATGTAAACATTGTGGGATTTGTACAAAATATGATTTGATAAGACACTGCATTTCCATCTTTAAAATAATGCGAGAAAAAGTATCGTTTAATCCCATGTGATATTATAGTTTTAAGAATATAGTCCTAAGTACACGAAGTCACTTGAAACTAAAATTCGACAGCGGCGCGGGTGGATTCAATACGATTTGAATCGATATTCCAGGCATATTTTCAATTATATTACAAACGTAATTAGAGATTGTACTAACCACTGTACATGTCCAATTAACAGAATTACAGTTCTATATAGTCTACATGGACCATCTCACATCTCCAGCTGAGAGTAACGCAGGGCCTTGAGGCGAGGTTCATGAACAGAATAATGGGAATATCCAAATTTGCACCAACGAGATTAAAATACATGCTACAAGAGAAACGATCCCAGTGGAGGATCTGAGGAAATACCAACAATTGACATCTGCATATTACTGCAAAACGTTATTAGAAATTCACTCTTATTAAACAACAAAATTAGATTATGCGTTGTCTTTAATTCAGGAAGTGAGTTTGATCTATTCGAAGTAATACAGATAACCTAGCCTAACACTAATATCAATGTTAAAACTTGTGAAATGCGAAGAATGTTACTCTAGCTTTACAATACTATTGCACCCAGAAAACCTATAAACCATTTTCTGCGGACCTTGGCAAAATAATTACGCACTAGACTAGTGAAGTGCTTTGTTTGGAGTGTAGCATTGCATGGCGCAGAGACTTGGTCATTACGACGGAATGAGGAAAAGCGACTGGAAGCTTTTGAGATGTGGATATGGAAAGTCTGGAACGTATAAAATGGACAGACAAAATAAAAAATTAACATGTGCTAGACAGAGTGGGTGGAGGAAGAACAATGCAGGAACAAATAAAGAAGAGGTAAAGAAATCAGATTGCCCACTGGCTAAGAAGAAACCGCCTGCTGACGGATGCCCTAAAATGAATGGTCAACGAAAAGAAAGTTAGAGGCAGAAAAAGACATCAGATGATAGACAATATTAAAATAAATGATTTGTATGCGGATACAAAAAGGAAAGCTGAGTTAAAGAAAGGGTGGAGAATGCTGAGTTTGCAGTGAAAGACCTACTCTTGGGTATATTGATTAGTTATTACTCCCCATGATTGGTGCTAAACTGAATTTAACTTAGTTGCGTGACACATAATTTAACAGAATTTTAAACAGAGAAGGTGTTAATGAATATAATTACAATCACGCATAAAAATGCTATACTCCACAAGAAAATCAATTCACAAACTGTTAACAATTTTGTTCGAGTACTCTAGGTTTTAGACACTGATATAACCACCCTCACGTTCACTCATAATAAAACATTTTAATCACTATATTGATGAAAGATAATTTGCGACAATGTCGATTCTCACTATACGTATCGTAAATGTCCCGGCACGGACCGACAACGTCACGTCGAAGCTGCTCATATATACCGATGTCTACCGCTGTGGTCTCGAGGTAGCGTGCTGCCTTGTCACGCAGCGGTCCCGGGTTCGATCCCCGGTCGGGACAGTTTTTCTGGATGAGGTGTTTATCGGGGTTTTTCCTCACCCGTAAGACAAATGTCAGGAAAACTTTAAGGCCCAAACGGTCCCCGAAATCATATGGCCATCATTCTTATCATTATCATCCTTATCATTATCATCATCCTTCAACGGTGTGGAAAGCAACGGGAAGCTACCACACCTACACAATTCCCTAGTAAAGCATGAAAATGCTATGATTGCAGTGAAGGACCTGCCTTCGGGCAAAATTACTATGGATGGATGGATGGATACTATACCGTTATAAAGTACCAAGTTAATGCCAATAAAATATTTACAGCTTTGTCAATTTTCTGTGTTCGGTTGCCTAATTCGTTTGTGTTGCTAGTGTTGTTTACTGGTGTTAGTAAATATATATATATATATATATATATATATATATATATATATATATAACCGTACAAATCGTATTTAATTGTAGTAAGAAGTGACAATAAAGTATAAAAATGGCAGAAAATTCATACAGGAGTCAGACAAGGTTGTCATCTATCACCACATTTATTTATCATATATATGAATCAGACAGAGAATGGAGAGAACGACGTCATAGACATATAAAATTGAATGGAAATATGACATTAGATACGTGATTTTAGCAGATGATGTAACATTAGTGGCACTCTCAGAGGACGAATTAAAATATTCAGTATATAATTTTAACAAAATAGCCATAAGATATAACATGAAAATCAATACAGAGAAAACAAAACTAATGGCTTTTCTAGGAAAATACCCTGTACGTAGCAAAATTTGTATAGATTCAAAAATAGTGGAAAGAGTAAATTCATTTGCCTACCTGGGATACACATTAAGATATTTAGATGAAGTAGACATAGCAAATAAAATTTTTAATTTAATAAAACCACGGTAATAATAAATTTCGATTAAATATTTCTTTAGTACTGATAAAGCAGTCTAAGGTTAATGTTTTTTTTTTCTGACAAAACGTGATGAAGCTGGCATCTATTTTAATGACGTTCGCGGTGATGGCTGTACAGCTTGATGCTATGAAGTATCTGAACTTCGTTTTTTCCAACTTTTTCAAAATCATCTTCAGAGACGTTTTGCTGAATAACTTCATCATTATATCATTCACCAGTGATTTCTCGATCTTGTATGTTTCTGTGGGTCTCTCTTTCCTTAAGAAAGGAAACAAAAAAGGACATGCGATCTTCATATTTCCATTTCTTTCTCTGCTGCTTATCCCCTTTTGTATTCTTCTTCTAGCAAGGATTGATCCTTCTTATTCGTTTCGGCTCCAAATATTATAGCTGCTGTGTCCATCTCTTTCTGGGCGTCCCCGATCTCTTTTTCCTCATCTTGGTTGATAGTTCAGACTTTTCCTAGGCAATCTGTTGGTATCCATTCTGCAGACAAGTTCATACCATTTTCTCGTATACTCTTCTGTTCTATCTGTCTAACAGAACATTTGTAGTTCTTTAAGGATATCTTCACTTCGTTTTTATCCAAAAAATATATCCTGCTACAAATCGGTAAATATTTAATTTCTGATAATTCTATTCCTTTAATTGACTGTTTATTCAGAGTCCATATTTCTGCTTACTTTTTTATTGTCTTCCTATATTGATAGTGTAGAGAAATTCACCTAACTTTGTATGCTGGCGCTAAAAGTATATTTACACGATCTAAAAATAATCATAACTGTAAACAATACACGGTTTCCTAAATTAATATCCTCCTGTTCTACCAGTTACTTATCACCCTACAAATTATTATATAAAAATGTAAGTAATTATATTATGAATATCTTCCATGTTTTTAGCGACTGGGGACTCATTTTAGATTATATAATTTAGTTATCGCCTAAGATATTCAACTGTGCATTGTATAGTGGAAGAACTAAGCGAATTTATAATAGACCAATTGCTGTCAGAAGTAATGCCAATGCTGACAAAATATTGGGAGTAAATTTCTGATGGATTCTGAAAAATATGAAATTTCCGAATTGTCTGGGGATACGCCTTAGAGTTAGTGATTAAGAACTACTCCAAGTCGAAAGGTAGAGGGTTCGAGTCCCGGTGTGGTCAGGATTTTTAAACTAACCCAAATTTTCTGGCGGCGCTATGGCTCTGGGATCGACTCAGCCTCTTGCAGAAATGTGTGTCAGGACCTTGTTCTGGAGGTAAATACGGCCATCACGCAGGACTGAGAGCCCGACTGACATTAAGTACCGATTATCTAGAAATGATAACTTAACCTCCTGTTACCGCAAGGGCCTTCTAAGGCCTGTAGGGGGATCAGCTCACTCTCCGAATTATCTGGGAGCGCTGACGGCAAGCATGTAGAAAATTATGCTCCTCCAAACAGTGGCTTCTACGAAATTATTTAATGTTAAAAGCACATTCTCAATAGTTTACTTAGATTTGGTGGACGAAAATTATCAGTTTATTGCAATAGATGTTAGTTCTTGTGGAACAAATATTGATGATGCAATTTTGAAAAGTAATATTATTGAAGAACATTTGAAGAATATAGAATAAATTTCCCGAAAGGTAGAAATCTTCCTGGAACTCAGTATCCAGCTCTATATGTAATTGTATGAGATGAAGCATTCCCAATACAAACTTAAGTCTTACCATGGTTCTACAGTAAGTGGAGATACATATACATGTTAAACTGCAGGCTAGCCATAACTGGATAGTTTCGGAAAATGCTCTTTGAAATTTGGCTAAAAAATTCATACTTTTTTCGAAACATAAATTCTTTACCTGAAAACATGGACAGCATAATATTGCATTATTACATTACGTTTAATAATATTCATTAATAAATTATTGCATTAAATGATTAATTATTAATAATTATATTTATATTAATAATAATATATTAATTTAAATAATTAAATTATTACTTTAAGTAGTAATATTGATAGCTCAGCAACTATACTCCCTAGACGGTGAAACGTATTGGATGTGTCCTCACATACAAGGCGGAATTGCCAACAATTAGACATTTCAGGAGCATGGAGTATATAAAAACTGTCTTCTATTCCGATAATGGATCAGTATAATGGCAATGATTTGTCTATATAATAGCAATTTAGCCTTTTTATTAGAACAAAAATATATACAAATAAATAATATTTACAGGTAAAATATGTAACACATCCAGGGCTAAATGCATTTAGTACACTATTTTATAAATATTTGTTGCATTAAAATAACGTTTAACTGCGTAAATAAACATGTATTCTACAGCCATGCCCTAATTTATAACTAGTAGTGAGGGAAATGTCACAACTACTTTTGTAATTAATTATTAATAAAAATGGTCCATAAAGCATGGGGTTAGGATGTATTCGAATCGTTTGAAATTGTAATAGTAGCTGTACTTAAAGCCATATTTAATTTCACACAGGAAAACATGTTACACTTAGGATATTTATTATTTTTTATTAATACTAACTGATTTCCAAGTCAGGGTGAGGTCGAGGGATGAGATGAAGCCCATGTATTTATAGAGGTCTGTGAACTACAAGGGTGCCAGTCGACCACTACTGACCCACCATCGCAGTGGTGAATGAGCCAAATGGTTGAGTATGAAGAAATGGTGGAATTAAATTTGTGGATGGGGAAAACGGGAGAAACCCCGAGAAAAACCTGCCCAAGTTCCGTTTCGTTCACAGCGAAACCCACATGCAGTGACCCCAACGGTGAGAGGCGAGCGTCTATCCGCTTGCGCCACGAAGCCACCTAGTTATTATTATTATTATTATTATTATTATTATTATTATTATTCACTTGTATAAGAGATGTTTCAAAAGAGATAACAGGTTAAGGATGTCAAATAAAGCATACTATTCAAATTCCAAACTAAGGTTTAGATTATGAAATAAAACAATATAAACACCTACTAAGACGAATGATTACACAAGCTGCAGAGACATGGTGATTAAACCGATTTGATGAGAATGTTTTAGGAATATTTGAAAGAGTAAATATACTAACCTGTCTAGAAGGAAAACATCTAGTGAATAAAAACAAAATCTGAAATAAAAGTTTTAAACGGCGAGATTATTGGAGTTCGTCGTACAGGTCCTTAGAAAATGTATGAAAAAGATGAGGATTAATAAACATAGAAAAAAACACTGGATTGAGGTTATTGTAAGAATAATGTGAAGAAAGCCAAGGCCCATCAAGAACTGTAGCGCTGAATAATACTATTTATAATAATATTCCCATTATTATTATTATTATTATTATTATTATTATTATTATTATTATTTTAATAGTATTATTATTATTATTTTAATAGTATTATTATTACCCGGGAAGCGTGGGGCGCATAAAAGTATCTACAAAGGGTTAGGTTAAACTACGGACAAGAGAGATTATATATTATTTATCATTATTAGTATTCTCATTGTCATACCTAAATCCCGCGTTAATATTTCTAGATACTCCATTAATATATAATGTCCTCACATTCCATGTCCCTAGGAAAATGTCCTTTTCTTTGAGTCTTTGTCGTGGATATCCTTAAGAAGTCACCGACCGGAGAACCGGTTGGGGGGTTATTTTACATTAGAAAAAATTTACTCCAGTGAAACCCATGTCCGCGTTCCTTGACTACTGAATTTTTACGATGAAAGATTACCACTCTTTCCACCAAGGTACTCTTTTCGTTTGGCTTATAGCCTTCGACCTGTCCGTCGTGGGTAGATGTCCTACCGCTGGCATATCTCTCGAGGTCAAATAATCACGCAAGCCACTCCACAACGACAAGTTAAAATTAGCATGGGGAGTAACATTGACCATGATTCGAGGGAAATAGATTATACGGGGGATGATTGGAAACATCTCAGGATAGGAACGTATGGAGCGCTTATGTCCGCGCGGTCATGAACGGGTTGGATAGCAAGTGAGTGAGTTAGTTATTATCCTCAATATTTAACGAGTTAGATAGTTCGTAGTTACACAGCTCTACGGATAAAACTCACGAATAATCTGATCACATTAAACGCCCTACATTATATTAACAATAAAATAAAAATATAATAATCAATATTTATACACGGATCTACTTAAAACAAAAATTTCGTGTTTTATATGTTATTTGTGTTATACAGGGTGTTAAAATACGTTTACAACGTTGGAGGGATGATAGAGGAGGAAAACAAACTTTTTTTTAACCCACAAAACTTTCGCACATGCGCCGTTTATTATGTACGTAAGTGTGAATTGAATTTTTTTTTTCGTATTAAGGAACGATACCAATTATCGTTTTAGAGATGCTGTTCAAACTGCCGTCCATTGAAGACATTGCACAAGTAGTATCTTCGCACTGTGGACTCTCTGCATCGCCCAAAAAGGCCAACACCTTCTCGAATAACATATGCTGCCTCAATAACTGCGAGCAGCTAACCCTTGTGCCATATCGATAAGTGTCTCATACACACGATGCTCCATTTCTTCCCAAAAGAAGAAATCCAGGGGAGTTAGGCCCGGTGATAGAGATGGCCACGTTACCGCCCCACCCCTGCCAATACATCGATTGGAGAATGTAGCATGCAGATTGTTCCTGACAAGACGATCAAAGTGTGGAGGGGTACCGTCATGCCGAAACCATATTCGTTCCCCGATGTTCAATGGGATATATTCTAATTGTTGTGGTTGGACGTCTCGTATAAAAAGGAAATAATTACGACCACGGAGAGTGTTAGGCAACAGATAAAGGCCCTACTAGATGGTTGTGCACAATTCCAGCGCAGACATTGTCGCTGAATCAGAGTAGATACCAACGCACGAACTGTGCATGCGGATTTTCAAAGTCCCAAACATGACAGTTATGGGTATGTAAAATCCCTTCCCTTGTGAAAGACGCCTCATCTGTGTACACAACAATGGTTGGGAAGTCAGGGGTTGCAACCATTTTCTGCAGAAACCATTGGCAAAAGTTCACGCGCCGCGCCGGTGAAAGTCTTCCGCTGTCAACTGCTGCACCCTCTTAAATTGGTATGACTGCAGCCCTATTTCATGCAGGACGTTCCACACATTGACATGACTAGTTTTGAGTGTCCTACCTACTGATCGGTGCTAGGAGTTTCTTCAAACAATTACAACACGCGGTTCTCAAACGCAACTCGCCGCACACAGCGAGGCCTCCCAGCCCATCGTCTGGTTGGTCCCACGTGTCCAGATTTACGCTTACGAACATCAATCCGTTGAAACAGAACATGAGATGGTTACCTTCTGATCGGAAACCTTTCTGCGTAAAGGCGGCGTGCTGCACGACTGTTCCCACGTATCACCCCATACGAAGATGCATGTCAGTAAGTTAGTTTAGATTGCACTCAGCCATCTGTGATGTATCTCCCCATACAGAAGATGAATGTCAGTAAGTTAGTTTAGAGTGCACTCAGCCATCTGTGATGTATCTCCCCATACAGAAGATGCATGTCAGTAAGTTAGTTTAGAGTGCACTCAGCCATCTGTGATGTATCTCCCCATACAGAAGATGCATGTCAGTAAGTTAGTTTAGAGTGCACTCAGCAATCTGTGATGTATCTCCCCATACAGAAGATGCATGTCAGTAAGTTAGTTTAGAGTGCACTCAGCAATCTGTGATGTATCTCCCCATACAGAAGATGCATGTCAGTAAGTTAGTTTAGAGTGCACTCAGCAATCTGTGATGTATCTCCCCATACAGAAGATGCATGTCAGTAAGTTAGTTTAGAGTGCACTCAGCAATCTGTGATGTAACTCCCCATACAGAAGATGCATGTCAGTAAGTTAGTTTAGAGTGCACTCAGCCATCTGTGATGTATCTCCCCATACAGAAGATGCATGTCAGTAAGTTAGTTTAGAGTGCACTCAGCAATCTGTGATGTATCTCCCCATACAGAAGATGCATGTCAGTAAGTTAGTTTAGAGTGCACTCAGCAATCTGTGATGTATCTCCCCATACAGAAGATGCATGTCAGTAAGTTAGTTTATAGTGCACTCAGCAATCTGTGATGTATCTCCCCATACAGAAGATGCATGTCAGTAAGTTAGTTTAGAGTGCACTCAGCCATCTGTGATGTATCTCCGCATACAGAAGATGCATGTCAGTAAGTTAGTTTAGAGTGCACTCAGCAATCTGTGATATATCTCCCCATACAGAAGATGCATGTCAGTAAGTTAGTTTAGAGTGCACTCAGCAATCTCTGATGTATCTCCCCATACAGAAGATGCATATCAGTAAGTTAGTTTAGAGTGCACTCAGCAATCTGTGATGTATCTCCCCATACAGAAGATGCATGTCAGTAAGTTAGTTTAGAGTGCACTCAGCAATCTGTGATGTATCTCCCCATACAGAAGATGCATGTCAGTAAGTTAGTTTAGAGTGCACTCAGCCATCTGTGATGTATCTCCCCATACAGAAGATGCATGTCAGTAAGTTAGTTTAGAGTGCACTCAGCCATCTGTGATGTAACAGTTGTGTACAGTGCACTACAACAAATGGAAACCTCCATGTAGTACAAACGTAAACACATTTCAGCATTTCAGGTATGTTGAGGCACGAGAATGGATATTAATCGCAAACATACTTACAGTACCTATCGTAGCAAGTCTTAGTTGACGCCGCGACGACCCTTTCAACTTGCTGCAGGCACAGCAGCACAAGCACAACTAATCGGTGTGTGTTGTGACGGAAGTCAAGCCATCTACACGTAAGACCATCTAACGGCAAAACGGTGCATATGCCAAAGTTTTGTCAGATAAAAAAGGTGATTGTTTTTACCTCCTCTATCATCGCTGAAACGTTGTAAACGTAATTTTGTAACACCCTATATACGTTTATCTTGCGTTTTCGAACTTGAGTACAATGTTCCTAGTGCTATTGCTGTTAATATACTTTTTTTAACGAATTTTGTTCTCATTATTAATTATATAATGTCAGAAACTGCACAAGAAGTGAAATTGTGCAAGTTAAAAAAATATTAGAAAGAAGAGGGAATACCAAAGAAGATCCTTAAATGAAAAGCTAATGGAAGAATTGGAAGAGGCAGAGTAGAGAACGTTAGATAGATGCAGTGAGGAGAAGTATGGTAGCTAGAGTTTTAAGGGAAGAAGATGCTCTAGACAGGAACCTCTGGCGACACATCATTGTGGGTTGAAGGAGAAACGCTGTATTGAGGAATATTCCTAATAAAAAAATAATTGTTTTACATGTTTAATATGAGAATTTGCATATACTGTTACTAACACTAATAAAATATTAATTATGTATCAAAACACATGAGTTATAGTTATTTGAAACATAGATTGGGTCTATAATGTGCAGATTTGTTAGTTGTAATGTCAATATTTTTAACAGTAAGTTTTTAATTTGTCGAATTTTGTCTGTCACATATATATGTATATATATATATATATATATATATATATCCTTGCTTAGTAATTCTGCCCGAAGGCAGGCCCTTCACTGCAATCATATCATTTTCATGCTATGCTTGCAGCTTTACTAGGGAATTGTAGGTGTAAAAGCTTCCCGTTTCTTTCCACACCGGTGTAGGATGATGATGATGATGATAATGATAAGGATGTTGATGATGATGGCCGTACGATTTCGGGATCCGTTTGGGCCTTAAAGGTTTCCTGACATTTGTCTTACAGGTGTGGAAAAATCCCGATAAAAACCTCACAAAAATGCCCCGACAGGGGATCGAACCCGGGCCCGCTGTGTGACAAGGCAGCTCGCAACCTCGAGATCACAGCGGTGGACTATATATATATATATATATATATATATATATATATATATATATGCCGTCGTCCTTAGCCAATCACATTTTTTTATTTTTTTCAGTGTTTGTTACATTTTAATTTTTTAGTGATCACTCTGTGTATTTACCGAGCTCAACATGTATATGTGTACAGAAAGTCACGAAAAACGGTAGTGATTGGTAAATAAAATTTTACTAAAATCCTAAGCAAAGTAGCATTGTTTTCTAAGTTATTTAATATCCTGACATAAATCATACTTCTATTTGTTAAAACGATATTTCACAATACCTTACATATTAAACAATATTCTGATAAAGAAATGGATGCGGAATGCGATATAAAGCATTTTTCATTTATTGAATCTTTATAGATCTAGAGATAAGTATTTTTGGCTTATTATGGCAGATACAATACACGTATATAAACATATTAATGAGAGAATTATTATTTATTCGTAGTTTATCAATTTTAAGTTAATTAAAATTTTAATAAATACTATTAATAAACGTACCTTGAGAATATGAACTATATTCTTAATTGGTTAATCTTCTTTCCTATTTTTTAAAACTTGCTTAATCATTTCTAAAAAGTTGTAAAAATAGCTTCGTAACCAGTAAACTTTTTATGAATGCAGCAGCTTGCCTCGTATCGGAGTATTGATTAACTGAACACAATAATATCTCTAGTTCCGAAGTTACTCACTTATTCTGAAGTACTTAGAGTACTTGAGGGGTTGCCTGTAGTTTGCACAAACGTTCGATACAAGCTAGCGAACACAATGCTATTGACTGCAGTAAAGGTAAAATTTATAGAGCTGTAAGGAATCCAAGGCAGAGTGGATCAACTCCTCTTGTTTTAGATGCTGTAATGGACTTAACGTGCCCATTCGATCATTGTATGCCCTTTCTGTATTTACTTGAATGAACCGAAAATGTTTACTTGATTATCTTGAGTTTAACGTCTCCTATCTTTGCTAATCGTGACGTCAGGAAATCATATTCTACATTTTACATACTTTGAAAGTTCTTTTATGTGAGTATATATGTGACATACAATCGATTTACAGTTTTAAATTGCCTGTAAAGAAAATCAGCGAGTTGCAGTTTTCTTTACTTTTTAATCTTCAAACAAATCAGAATATTTTCAATTGACAAATTTCATATCTCTTTGCTATGCATTGTATTTTCTAAAGCTATTAGACTTTTGTGTCTTATAAAATTAATATTGTATTTTGCGGACTTATTAATGTTTTTATTTCATGGGGCACGCCGTAGTGTAGAGGTTAAGGCACTGCGCTGCAAGCCGGACAGTCGAGGGTTCAAGTCCCGGTGGGGTCAGGATTTTTAAACTGACCCAAACTTCTGGCGGCACTATGGTCCTGGGGTCGACTCAGCCTCTAACGGAAATGAGTACCAGATGCTTGTTCTGGGGGTAAAGGCGGCCGTCAAGCAGGGCTGACAACCCGGCTGACATCAAGTGCCGATTGTCCAGAAAAAGTGGGAGCCTTAACCTCCCACACCCCAAGGGCATCCTGAGGCCTGTAGTGGGACTACTTACTTATTATTTATTTATTTATTTATTTAGCGTGGTGGATTTAAGGCAATGTTGCCTTCTAATAGTAAATACTAAATGAAGATTTTATCAATAAGATAATATCTATTATATCACGATCTATAATACAACCAGTTAATGATAGTTAAGATTAAGACTAAAACAAATAATAAAGTGTATTCAAGCAAGATAAAGTAAATTAAATTATTATATTGTATTGGTATAATTGTACTGTCATTGTTTTCTTTTTCTAAATTTTTCTCTTACAATATTTTATGAATTGGTAAATATATTTATAGACGACATACTGTTGATTCATGTATACTCGTATTCTTTCTATAACTTATTGTCACGCATCGTATAGCGACGTTTGAATTTAGAGGGCGACGGCGATAATAATGGTCTCGCATTGGTAGAAATAAATACGTTGGTCGCTGATTCGCGAGTCGAAAGACCCGCACAAATCATCAATGCATATCCGGATTTCCGTTCCGGAGATTTCTTCAAGCTCCGACTTTCTCTATCGGGAAATATGGATGCCAGAAACTTCCATACTGGAAATGTCTCGATTAGAAGCCTAGACATTTCCGACCTCGATCATATAAACTATTGTCTGGGTCGGGAGCCAGTCAGTTGAGTTGCAAAGTGACAGAAACACACTGATTGTGATAGGAAGAAATTGCAGGAATTGGACCCGTTAGAGACTGTAAAATAGTTTTATTTTAGATGAACTTCAAAACACCGTTAATTATTACAGCAATGTGTAAGTAGAATTAAATTAATTTATTGTGGAGACTTTCGATATCGTCTTGTTGTTTTATTGCGAGAAAACAATGCAAAAACTACCCCGATTACATCCTACAACAATATAACCATTCTAAATTACAAATTTTACGAATACAGTTTTTTCCCTTGTCCTAGCCAAGCGGTTTAAGGTATTGATGCATTAATGCAGTGCTAAGGGACTTGCGCTGGTTCGAATCACCAAGGGGGCAAACGTCTGATGGCATTTTGGCTATTATAGGGTCGGTACCCACCCAGCATCGTCAGTAATTTGGGTAGCTACAATAAGTAACGGCTGCAGGTTGGAAATCTAGTTACAACGGCTGAGGGACCTGACAAGGTTCCTTTATTTTACCCCAATACAGGCTGGATGATCATCCACCTCTGTCATTAACATATATATGAGGATATGAGGTCAGTACCCGACTTCTAGGCCCTGGACCGTCTAGGCCTGTCATGCCATGAAGTTATGAAAAAAGGTTTATTTTTGCATTTTGTCTAGGAATAGAATTTTTCCAAGAGCAAGTGTCCTCGCTCACTGAGGGGAGTTGTACTCTTATATATTTGCTTGTGCAGTCTGCATCTGCCAGATATATATATCCATATTAATTCTGCCCGAGAGCAGGTCCTTCACTTCAATCATAGCATTTTCATACTATGCTTTACAGCTTTACTAGGAAATCATATATGTAGTAACTTCCCGTTGCTATTTACACCGGTGAAGGATGATGATGATAATGATAAGGATGATGATCATGGCCGGATGTTTTCCGGGGACCGTTGGGCCCTACTCTTCCTGACATTTGTCTTACAGGTGATGAAAAACCCCGAAAAAAACCACACCTAGGAGCCTGTCCCGACCGGGAATCGAACCCCGGCCCGCTGCGTACAGTGGAATACGGAGTAAACGTAAAATTCATTAAAGTTAATGTTCCGTGAGTGAGAAATATTTTTACACGCTTTATATTAGCTTGACCTGTATCTATCTATCTATCTATCTATCTATCTATCTATCTATCTATCTATCTATCTATCTATCTATCTATCTATCTATCTATCTATCTATCTATCTATCTATCTATCTATCTATCTATCTATCTATCTATCTATCTATCTATCTATGTAACGGAATCTTTCAACGCGATTTTCACCCACTTAGAGACATTGGATCGACTTGAAACTTTGTATACTTGTAGAGGACCCGTGACAATATAATAATTTCATATTTATTTTCTAAAATCCTGGTCATAATCATCAGAAAATCAAAACAAAAGTGTTTTTGTATCAGTGTAACGGAATCTTTCAACGCGATTTTCACCCACTTAGAAACATTGGATCGACTTGAAACTTTGTATAAGTGTAGAGGACCCGTGCCAATACAATAATTTCATATTTTGTTTCTAAAATCCTAGCCAGAATCATCCGAAAATAAAAAAAAAATGAAAACTGGTATAGTAGGTTGCGGACTTGTCGACTTTTTAGTCAATCGTTGTAAGAGCTCAGTTGGTAGAACAGTGAACTCTTAATGGTATATAATTTCAGTAATCCATACATCGCTGGTTCAAATCCGGTTGGGAGGGTTTTTTTATAGAAGGGTATTACTTTTAGCTCATACTACAATAGTATCGAATTTAAAGATATTTACATTGTTATCTTATTCTGTAAAATATTAAAACTAAAGAATAAAAAATAAATAATAGTTTTAAAAAAACTGAAAGAACACGCTTTATTAGAAAACTAAAAAATGAAAAATAATTTTAATTTCCAATACGCTTGGGATAAAATTAAAGTGGTCAACAAAAAAATCATCTCCAACACATATAGAATAAAACTAGAGTTATCAACAAAAAGAAAATAATTTTACAATCAAAAGCGTGGGGTGCTTTTTATTATGTTTACATTTTCTTCTTAGAGAGCTTAATTTTACCAATATCTGTTTATTATCAAATATATTAATTGATATAGAGCACCCCACGCTTTTGATGGTAAAATTATTTTCTTTTTGTTGATAACTCTAATTTTATTCTATATGTGTTGGAGATGATTTTTTTGTTGACCACTTTAATTTTATCCCAAGCGTATTGGAAATTAAAATTATTTTTCATTATTTAGTTTTCTAATAAAGCGTGTTCTTTTAGTTTTTTAAAACTATTATTAATTATTACTAAAAGTCTCAACTTCCAACGTAACCTATCTTTACTGAACAATTTCAGACTACATAGTTCCATAAAATCCTAGTAAACATAGACAAAGTGGAATATTAACACATATTCAGTAAGATGCAAGATTACAACGGTTCATATCAAATGTGAGAAAAGTATTTATTATAAGTAATCGAATTTTATAAAATAAAATAACATTTATACGAAATGTAAAAATAAAATATATTCACTTGGTTGCTAGTTTCAACTAATATTGGTGTCCAATGTTTATTATTAAAAAAGTATTTTGTTTGCGACATGACGGATATATTGGTATATTGTTTCAATTTTCCTGGTTCATATTTATTTACAATGCTATTTATAATTATCAGGACACTTGAATATTTCGTGTCAAAAAATAATAATCGAAGCAACAGGCAGCTCATCGAAAATGACGTAATCAATTATCTCAAAGCATTAATAATATAATTTGGGACTAGTACACTCACGTTACATTCAAATTTGTCGCCAGGAATACTTGTTACGAGATCCGGGATTATACCCAACAATAATTTGAAATTTGTATATTTACAATTATTTGGTATACTGTAGGGCCTATATTGCAATATCACATCATTATTATATTTTCATAGCAGATTTATACAGTGCGAACAAATGTATCCAATAGCGCAGGTTCTAATTTTCATGTATGCGGATGCCAGGAATTTATTTGCGGCGAGCATATTTGACGGTCTCACGGCACTCAAACATTTAATATAAAACTTAATACTTACGATATTGAGATCTTGTTCTATTAGTTTTTAAAGCATAGGGTTCTGAATGACTTTAATTTAAGTAATTTTCTGTTTGACGAGCAGACACGTATCTTACTCCTGTTTCCTGCGCCAAATGCCTAAGAAAATTTGCGGGATATACTCTACTCTCTTGTCCAATATTTATTTTCTGTAATAACATGTGGAACTGTCTACTGCGGTGGATAGACATGTGGCACTAATGGGGAATTAAATATATGCAGGAAGCTTCTTGTAGGAAAACCAGAAGGAAAACGTCCAGTTGGTACAATAGGAATGAGGTCGGAGAATAAAATTTTCGATAATTTGAAGACTTAGATCATACAGGGGATGATTGGAAAATATTATCTCAGGACAGGGATGTATGGAGAGCTTATGTCCGCGCGGCCGTACATCAACCGGTTCGATAGAGCCAGTGAGTTAGTTAGTTAGTCTGTTTATATTTTTGGCTAAACTTATTATATTGGCATTAGGCACGGGATTATTTGAAATTTTATTACGGAATTTTGTCCTGTTTACGCGCAAGATTTTCTTTAATTTCTGTGTATATATAATGTCATTAGTTTTACAAAATCTAGAAGTGGTGTTAGACGAGAAACCACGAGGTTACTAAACAGTAAAAAGACGAATATTTGAGAGAGAATATTAAAGATCATGAAATGAATGCCAAAAATAAGAACATCAGAGAATTATAGCAGGGAATTAGGATAGAGGGGAAAGGGTTCAGGCTAGAACAAACATAATTCGGAATTAAAATGGGGATATGATTGTAGATTGCAGGAGTATATTAAGTAGATGGAAAAGTTACTTTAATCAGCTATTAAATGTGCATACATAACAGGACATTCAGGAGGATAATTTACAGACAGCAGAAGTGCTAGTGGCAGACCCAAGTGCGTTAGAGGTAGAAATGGCGATAGAAAAATTGAAGATGCATAAAGAATCAGGTTCAGATGAGATCCCATCAGAAGTGATAAAATCAGGGGGAGGAAAATTCATGGAGAAGATACGCCGATTGCTTAGTATGATATGAGAAAAAGAAGCTCTTCCAGATGAATGGCAAGAATCGATTATCGTACCAATTTATAAGAAAGGAGATAAAACTGATTGAAACAACTATAGGGGCATCTCATTACTTTCAACTTCGTACAAAATTCTAACAAATATATTAGTCAGCAGACTTACTCCTTATATTGATGACATTCTAGGAGATCATCAATGTGCATTTAGAAAAAAACAGGACTACAAAAGATCAGATATTTAGTATAAGACAGATTTTAGAAAAGAAATGGGAATATAATGGTACTGTACATCAACTATATGTAGACTTCAAAAAAGCATACGATTCAATTAAGAGGGAGAAGTTATATAGTATCCTGGTGGAGTTCGGAATTCCTAAAAGTTAGTTAGACTTAGATGAATGTGTCTAAATGGCACAAAGAGTAGGGTGCGTGTAGGCAAACAGTTTTTCGGACACCTTTGAAATCCAGAATGGGTTGAAGCAAGGAGATTGCACTATCTCCTCTACTATTTAATTTTGTACTAGAGCATGCCATCAAATCTTTAGAGGATGAAGAAGGCCTACAACTCAATGGTATTAATAAGCTGTTAGTTTATGCTGATGATGTAGTACTATTGGCCGATAGCGAGGAGATACTAAAGGACAACACGCACACACTATTGAGTAACACTAAGAAATTAGGACTGGAAGTAAATATCAATAAAACTAAATATATGGTCACACCTAGAAATACATTATATAATGGAAATGGAAAGCTAATGACAAATGAGGGAAATTTTGACGAAAGTGGCTGAATTCAAATACCTAGGAACAATAATCACAAATAGGAATGAGATGCACAAAGAAATTAAACATAGGCTCAATTCTGGAAATGCGTGCTATTATGCATTGCAGAGACTTTTGATGTCACAACTCCTTTCAAAAAACGTTAAGCTGAAAATATATAAAACTATTATTCTACCAGTTATATTATATGGATGCGAAACATGGACTCTTACTTTAAGGGAGGAAAGGAGATTACGAATATTTGAGAATAAAGTACTTAGGAAAATATTTGGACCAAAGGAGAGATGAACAAACAGGTGAATGGAAAAGACTACATAACAATGAACTACATGGTCTTTATAGGAAGCCAGATGTAATAAGAACAGTTAAGTCTCGTAGACTGCGATGGGCAGGACATGTTGCGCGTATGGGGAATGAAAGAGGTGCGTGGAAGCTTCTTGTAGGAAAGCCAGAAGGAAAACGCCCAGTTGGTAGACCAAGAATGAGGTGGAAGAATAACATTAACTATGATTTGAGGGAAGTAGATTATACAGGAATGATTGGAAAGCATTAACGCAGGATAGGGATGTATGGAGAGCTTATGTCCGCGCGGCCATGGACCTACGGGTTCGATAGTGCCAGTGAGTAAGTAAGTAAGAATGGATAACATACGAAATAAAGAAATCAGGGAAGTTATGGGGGTAAAAGAGGAGCCAAACATCATAGACATTATAGAAAAGAAAATATTACAGTGGTACGGCCATGCCAAAAGAATGCCAGAGCAAAGATTGACTAAAATTATCATGAAATGGATCCCATTGGAAATGAGAAAGAAAGGAAGATCAAAGAAAACTGGATAGAAGGCGTGCAAGATGCTATGGTTATCAGAGGATTGGAGGAAGGTCAATGGATGGACAGAGAGGAATGGCGTTAGGTTTGTGTCAAGATATCGGATGATGATGAAGACAACACAGAACACAACACACATAAGGAACACGAATAAATGAACCATTAACGTATCAAACCGTATGATGTATTGAGTAGTAGTCACAGCTAAGCGAATGGCAGGAGATGAGACTCTTTGCGCCGCGACCGGGTAAATTAAATAAATTATAAAACAAACATTTTGAGAATTGGGACATAATCCACAAGTATTTCATATATACAAATGATGTTGAGATTTTACATGTACCTAAATTGAATGTAAAAGAGGTAACTGAGAGTAAAGTAAAAAATTAAACTCTATTATATACCACTGACGCAGTTCAACCTCTCGCCTTACAGGTATGATTGCGTGCTTACACGCCACCCATGTCTTACAATGGCATGCATTTTAGTTATTTCAAATTATTAAATTTAAGCAACTCTCAATGAACGTTTCCTTAAATTCCATGAAAAATATAATATTTTAACAATTAATTGATGGATATACAATACGTAATGTTAATAATTCACGTGAAAGGAACATAAGGCATTATAAAAGTCATTTGTTATTTTCAATCTAGATGATTAAGATTCTAAAATGGAATACAGTTTCAAAAAAATAATATGTTCTACATTAGTCAGTACGAGTAAGAGTTCGATAATCGTATTCGGGACGTTCTGTGTTCGAATGCTAGCACCGCCAACCGGTTTGAGGTTTTACTCAGTCGTTAGGACAAATGTTAGGTTGGAATTTCATTACCAGGGCACATTTTATCATAATCAACATTTCATAGTATCTTAAAAAAAGAAGGCAATGAAGGAAGTATACGCTCTATGAACTAGATGTTAAAAGTATTTAAATACCAACAGAAATATTAAGAAATGACTAATTGTATGACTATTAATAGACTATGAGCACAAATAAAAAATCGAGAAGTGGGAGTTGCATTACCCCGATGAGAATATGAGGGATGATAAATTATATATGAAAGATGAAAATATACTATAATAATAATAACCTATAATTTGAGTAAATTATTGACTGATAATAATGAAAGACCGACATATAGAATAATAATAAATATGCACTAGGAGAGCTTTTAGACTGAAACTTATTCTAAATTTCAGACTGCAGGTGACCACAGAATAACTTTCAAGAAAAAAATTCTGGATATGATCATGAATCGAACGCCGAACCTCAATGACTGTAGTAAAAAAAAAATGCTCTGATCAATACCATGAGTTCAATGAAAATGTCTAATTCAAAATATTACGTTTTATACTTTCCCTTACATGATTATATTTTTCATAGTAATTCTGCCCGAAGGTAGGTCCTTCACTGCAATCACAGCATTTTCATGCTATGCTTGCAGCTTTACTAGGGAATTGTGTAGGTGTGGTAGCTTCCCGTTGCTTTCCACACCGGTGAAGCATGATGATGATGATAATGGTAAGGATGATAATGATAAGGATGATGGCCATATGATTTCGGGGACCGTTTGGGCCTTAAAGTTTTTCTGACATTTGTCTTACAGGTGAAGAAAAACCCCGATAAAAACCTCATCCAGAAAAACTGCCCCGACCGGGGATCGAACCCGGGCCCGCTGCGTGACAAGGCAGCATGCTACCTCGAGACCACAGCGGTGGACACATGATTATTATATATATATATATATATATATATGAAAAAGTTACATGGGATTAAAGAAAACTCTTCGAGTTTTCATAACATGCTTCATAAGTGTTCGATGTAAGCACCTTTTGTCACAAGGCACACATCTAGCCGATAGTCGAATTCCTCCCAAACCTTGGTCAACATATTTGGAGTAATGGATCCAACATCAGCAACAATTCTTCTGCTCAAGTCTGGAAGTTTGACCGGAAGTTGCGGGACGTACACATGGTCCTTCACATACTCCCACGGGAAGAAATCACAAGGTGTGAGATCGGGAGACCGTGGAGTGTGTGGGAATGAATCATGTCATCCGGACCGACGCGTCATTTGGTGTTCGTGGACATCCTGGACTTTTCCTTTTACAGATACATCTAGTTGTTTCTGTTTTCACCATCGACGGATAATTTTATCTGTCGGAGGATCAATTCCAAATTCTCGTGGAAAGCTTGCTACATGCAACAATGGAACCAGACCTCGCAAATTGCAACATGACTCTTGTCATGAAACGCCATTTTCACAAATTTAACGCTGACGACGTAATAATGACAAGAAACAAATTACTGCATACAGGATATGAAACTTTCACAGTTTTTCTTTCATTATAGCAAATAATCATGCATCCAATTTCGTTTGTAAAGCTATACCAACTACTTAAAACCGCGTCCATCATTTTGGAACACGATGTATAATATCCATCCATAGTAATTCTGCCCGAAGGCACGTCCTTCACTGCAGTCATAGCATTTTCACATTTTTCATACTATGCTTGCAGATTTACTATGGAATTGTAGGTGTGGTAGCTTCCCGTTACTTTCCACACCGGTGAAGGATGATGATGATAATGATAAGGATGATGATGATGGCAATATTGGTTTAATTAATACTATATCTTAAATACATCAGAAGAAAACGGACAAAAAGAAACAACTTAAATGTCTAATTAACAATATACATAATAATAATAGTTACACAAGTTTCCGTTTTCACTGCGCGTCACAACTAAATAAGTAAGAGAAGAAAATTGTATTTTGCCAATTTAAGGATTAAAATTTTAATCATCGAGTTTGAGTGTAAGAAATGCCATTTTATAATGCTTCATTTTCCTTGCACCTGCATTATTGATATAATTTATGTCTTGTATACCCATCAAGCAGTCGTTAAAATGTTGCATTTTGTGTGACACTAAAGAAAACGTTCATTTAATAACACAACTCAATAATCAGGTGATCACATATTCCAACATTTTATCTTGTTATACAATCCTTATACAAGCGGGAAAACATGTATAACGACTCCCAGGTTTAGTTATGCACCTCTTATACACTGCACAGCTTATAAATGGTGTTCATCTATAAGAATTTTCAATTCGATGTGTATAAACCTACTATAAAAGTTAAACATGGAATATTGATACGAAGGATAGTAAATTAATTTACTTCTATCACCTTTCTCGTTTAATATTTTTGTCTCAAATTGAATTTCCAAACTTTAATTGTGTGGACTCATGAAATAAATAAAATAAATAAATATCGTGATGTCATTCGCAGGTGTGAATATCGTATACCAATGAACCAATTTTTAACTTTGTGTAGTAGATGCTTGGAATTAATTTCGCCATTTATATGAACCATTTTACGAAATTAAACTGTTACTGTATAGTGAGTCCATAGGTCAATGGGACAGTTACTTTTAGAGGTACTTTAAGTAATTAATACTTTCTGATATAGCGTATGCATTTATTACATATTTTAATAAAAATACGAGTATTTGAAAATAGGTTTTTAAATAAGAGTAGGCTGTATTTTTGGAAAATATTAAATAAAATTATGTACAAACGAGTTATCCTTCTCTCAGCTCTAAAGCCTAGTATGAACTGTAGTTACTTCACAATCCTCGTTCATTCATATAACCTATATTTATGAATTTCTTTTTCCATTCCCTAATTTACATTTTACCAAAATCATTCTCTAATTCTTGTAGCCAAAATTTCCTTCCACTTCTTACTTTACTCTCTAGTATCATGTTTTTAAGATATTTTTGAGTATTCTTTCATTTATTCTGTAAATATGTACTAGTGAAATGTGTCTGACCGATGTTATAAATTTTTCAATATATTGTCCTTTACAGATATCAATACTTTTAAAATTTATATTAAAGCACCGTTCAGGTTATGTAATAAGATATTAAATATAAAATTGGTACGTGGTAAGTCAGTCGTCCTCAAATAATTAATTAAACTACTTGATGAAGTTTAATAATTTAGTTAAGGACGACCGAGTTACCAGGTCCAATTTTATATTTAATATATTTACAAACATGTTATATTTCTTGACTATTTCTTATTCTCCATACTCCACTTTCACAACTTTTAGGGTCCAAACACTCCGAACACCTTGTGGTCATCATTATCATGCTCACCTCATTTAGATTAACTTTAGGATTAAAGCCTCTCCTGGCGCATCATAATCTTCTTCATCTTCATCTACCATTTATCATAGGGGCAGCGTAACTCTGCCATCTATGTGCCCCAACCTCAGATTACAAGTAAGCCAATGACAAGAGAGAATACTAGAAAAGTCGCAATGACTAGCTAGTGGCATTGATAAAAAATATATATTCCACTTTCACATCCTGGTCCATATATTTATTTAATATTTTCTTCTCCCTAATGCCCTAATTGAAATTTCATATGCTGTGTTTAGTGTCCATTACAATAGGTCTCACCAGCGTTTTTAAATGATAAACATAATTTCTCTGGACGGAAGGGATGATTTAAACAATTTTGTATTTGCATAATAAGGTTTGTTTCCATAGCAACGAGTTAGGGTAATAATTTAGAGGGCAGGAGACGGAAGAGAGTTGAAAGTGTTTTGTACAGGTGACCACTGAAAGTGTCAGTTTTCAATTTTAAAATCGGTAAATTTAATTGTGAAACCATTTGTACAATCAGCTATTCTCAATACATATTTCTCTGAAGTAACGTTTTCACTCTTTCGCTATCTGTTATCTTCTTTTCCGGATTTTCACCTCGAACCAATTAGTATTAGGCCCTATTCACTAGAGGGCAGTTTTTTAACATCATATGAAGATCTACGTCTTCTTCCAGACTATTTCTGGGCTCAAAACGTATTCCGAGAATTAGCATCAATCACATGCGTTAATTCGAATGTACATTGTCACGCAGGGGGCCCGGGTTCGGTTCCCGGTCGGGACAGGTTCCTGGTTGAGGTTTTTTTCGGTGTTTTTCCTCACCTGTAAGACAAATGTCAGGACGCTTAGGACCCAACTGTCCCCGAAAATCATCCGGACATCATTATCACCATAATCTTTCGCCGGTGTGGAAAGTTGCAAATCACTTGAAAATGCTATGATTGCAGTGAAAGACCTGCCCTCGGGCAGAATTACTATTGATGGATGGATGATATTTGTAGTCGAATTGGTATTGACCTACGCTAGGCTAACGCCCACGCGTGCCCCATCTGAGATTCCAGTTGTTTTAGAGGGGTTTGGTGAGGACCATAAAGGGTCTTTTCGGGTTTTCCTCGGGGTTCTCTTGTTTTCCAAATTTCATCCCACAAACACTCTCCATTACCCTTCCCACCTCTTTATGCTATTTCATTTCTCACTCATTCATTCATTCATTCATTCATTCATTTTATATCACATTCCACGTCATGTTAGAAAAAATGTTTGGTTCACAATCCACAGTAGTTGATGTAATTGCGAGGATCTAATGGAAATATACATCTGGCGCTACCTCATGACACCGAGCCTGAGAAATAAAAATTGTCAGAATGGCCAACGGTAGGGTTTTAATCCCCCCTCCCGGAATCGAGCCCAACAAAAAAATGGCGGTATGTATCATGGGAGTATGTTGGGTATAGAAAACGACGTACAACTTACATAACACCCAATACCTTTAAACATGCATTGTAAAACACCGTTGAGATTATGCAATATAATGCTGAAATATTAAAATAGGTACCTGATATAGATAGATAACCGCTTGACAAAAATTTTTAAACAGAAGTTGATTTAGTTGAGGACGATTGCTATATCAGCTACCTATTTTAACATTACATTACATAACACTGTAAAATAGACTGTTATCCACTCATCTCCATAAAACAGCGATAGCATAATAGATCTTTCGGTACAGCCTGCCTTCCATGTCTCTATAAAGAACTAAAGAACTAACTAAACCTTATTTGTAACTAGCGTCAGTAGGCCCTATTTATATCTTATACTATCGTTTAACTAATCTAAAGGCATAAAATGTATTTATGTATTTATCTCTTCTTCTTCACTTCACGGGCTAGGCAAATTGCCTGTTCCGCCTCACAGTTGTTCTGTCCATCTTTTCACTGGCCTTCCTACTTTCCTTGAACCTGTTGGCTTGTAGTTGAATGATGCTCTTGGTAATCTTGATACATTCATTCTTTCCACACATGTAAACCATTTCTCTCTATATTCTCTGATTTTCTCATCCAATTGATATATATTTAACACTGTTCTTATATCTTCATTCTTTATCCGATCCAATCTTGTGCAGCATTTTGTTCTTCTAAGGAAGTTCATTTGTGCGCTTTGTATTCTACTTTGCAATTTTTTGGTCATTACCCAAGTTTCGCTCCCATAAAGTAATGTAGGAACTGCCAATATTTTATAAAACTTCAATCCAGTATCTCTTCTCGTATTATTCTTTAATCCTTTATGTATAGTTCCGCATATCATTTGAAATATCGACAGTTTTTTTTTATCTTAATGCAGGTAAAAAGTATTAACTTGCATATGTTTGTACCTGCATTTCTAAACACACTGTAGCCTACTTCCACTTAGGAAACGGTTGATGTGTGCGTTTAACAAAGTGTGTGCGACGTTGACGGATGACGCGAAAGTTAGCGTTTCCTATGAAGTGCCAGCAGTATATGTTCTATGTTAATGAAATATTATTTTACACACTAAATCGGCGTAAATTGTTCAATTTATTGTTGGCAGAAAATTAAGAGAAATATATTCTACTTCAACAATTAAAAAATAAGAGAAACTCTGAAGTGCATCATATATTTTAGAATAAATTATGAGGAATGTGAGTAAAACCGTGGTTCCGAGCGGTAGATTTACGGAATGTAAAGGAACCTCAATCCTGAAATAAGAGGCCTTTTAACAAAATATATCAGCACTTTGTCGGCCAGTTTGAACTGCGACTCTAATGGGCTGAGCTGTTAAAGAGCGTCACGAAATAAAATTGTACCTACTGGACGACAAGAGATTTCGAGAGTTTTTTGAGGTAAATACTGCTCAGTTAACATATCCTCTAGCTGATGATAGAGAAGCTGAAGAATGATTTTCAAATAAGTAGATTCCACACGAAAAATTATATCCATAGCAATAAGGTAAGTGAATTAAAACTCTATTATACAGGGTGATTCAAAATTGACTTTACAACTTTACAAGCTTATAGAAATTTATTTAGAAGACCTACAGAAATGGTTTTAATGTCATATGATAGCACAACTCATCAAGTTTTCACCGACATAGTTTTATAGTACCTAGTTTTTTTACCGCGTGCGCTAACGTAGTTCATATCAAAATGGTTGCTTTCACAGGTGCCGAGCGTGCTCGTTGTGTGTTTTTGTTCGAAGAAACTAAATCTGCGACAATTGTTAAGCGTAGATTTCGTACCCAGTATGGTAAGGATCCTCCTAGCAGGCCAACAATTTATTCTTGGTAACAAACATTTGTTAGGACTGGCTGTTCTGTTAGTCATTCCAAGCATACTGGCCGTCCACATACGGCTGAAGCTGTGGTTGAACAAGTTAGGGATAGCTTTGCTCGGAGCCCTAGGATATGACATTTAAACCAATTCTGTAGGTCTTCAAAACTTGATATGTTGTGCTATCATATGCCATTTAAACCAATTCTGTAGGTCTTCTAAATAAATTTCTATAAGCTTGTAAATTTGTAAAGTCAATTTTGAATCACGGTGTATAGGTTCATACATGAAATTTATGTATTGAATAATTATAGAAGTGTAAATTGATTAAAACTCTTTTCCTCTATAAAGGCTAATGGAATATTATTGTTAGTATAATCACATAATTTGCGTTTCGTTGTTTAGTTACTATTAATAGTATTAGTTTGGTGGTGATAGTTATGACTAGGCTTAGGATATTAGATGCATTTCTCATGATAAAAATGAATAGAAAAGGTGTTAAAATAAGGAAAAGATAGGTCGAGAAAATATTTTTTTCTTTTATAACTCATTACTTCTATCAATTAAAACTTGAACCGTACCAAAATAAAATGATAGTATTTTCAAATAAGAAGTTTTTATAAGTCTATCGCTGCGATCTAGCGGTAAAGTCGTTGCCTCAGATACAAGGGGGCTCGGGTTAGAACCCCAGTCAAGTCATTGCAAGATTATTGGATGATCAGTGATTTCTCTCAACTATAATACAAATGTTGGAAATTCGAATATCTGAATAGTCCCCGAACATCATCTGGGTATCAGAATCATCCTTAATATTCGCCGTGTCTATTTGAAGGTACCAGTTAATGGCGTGTCTTGTCTTAAATATTCGATTTCTCTCGGAGATGGCCCTGGCAATGATCTGATCACGCATCAAGGGAAGCCCTTCATGTCATTGCGTAAACAAAAACCCCTGGGGGTGCTCGTGCTGCGCCCACTTCAGCAGCCAAACGTGTTCCCTCGGTGGTGTAGTGGGGAAAAGGTCGGTGGATCTGCTAGTCAGTCCTCCCTTCCAAGTCCAATGGACTCGCGGGCAATAAGTGGGGTCAACAGGGGGAAGATGAGCGACCTGTTGTCAAGGCTCACTTATCCTGGCCCACAGCGGGATCAGCGCCGCCGTGGCGAAGTGGTGGGAGACTGGAGATGAAAAGCTCCTTTCCCTTGGCTCAATGAACCCTAGGACCATCTGTGGGGGCACCATGGGCGATGAGAACCCGGGATGCCTATATTGCTCAGTGGGCGGCACGACTAGGCCTAGTCATGCGAACGGACTGTTTGGGACAATACCGGGCGTACTGCTGGGAATTACCACCAGGTAAGTAAGCTCGGAAAAGGAGGAAGCGCGGTCTTTTGGGTGTGGGATTAGCGCCGACTCCGTGACCAAGTGACCCAAGGACAATCTGTCAGGTCGTCAGGAGTTGAGCGACCTGACGTATTAATTCTCAGGCTGGACCCACTTCAGCAACAAATCACGTCCCCAGGTGGTGCACTGGGGAAAAGGTCGGTGAATATGCTAGTCAGTCCTCCCGGCTAAGTCCAAGGGACTCATGAACCATTAGTGGGGTCGGCACGAGTTGAGAGCCTTGTCGTACTATTGCTCACCTGTTGGAGCTTGCGAGCTCCATGCTGGCCCACAACTGCAACAGGACACGTCCCTGGGAGCACACAAGGGCACGGCTCGGACCAGTGCAGAGGGGAGCAACTGTGCTGGTTCCCGGCTAAGCCTTATGGGCTCGTGGACAAACTGTGGGGTCACCAGCATATGGGCACATGGATGTACTAAAGTCTCACTCTGCAGGGCTTGAGGATTCAAGCCCTAGCCGGTCTCACAACGGCTGCAGGATGCGTCACTGGAGGTAGAACAGGGAACGGTCGGTGGATCTGCGACAGCAGTGCTCCCGGCTAGGCTCGAGGTGCCCGTGGACCAACTGTGGGATCGTCAGGAATGAGCGATCTGACGTACTATGTACCTCAGCAATTTCCCTGAAGTTGCGACTGCAACACCTTCTCCCTGAGGTGTTGGTTTAAGGCCGAGAATTGAACGTGCACGCGAATAGGTAGGGAGGACAAGATTCTTGGACTTGGGAGTATGGTCTTTGACCGAGGTATCCCAAGGGGTGTAGGCATGGGCCCAGATGTGTAATCAAAAACGTACGGTATGTGTGCGACTAAGATTTGAGTATCTTCTCCTGACAGGTCGTATCGTAATACATTCCAGGTGGCACGCAGCATGTAAATATACCTATAAACGGTAAACTAATATAAATAAATATAGAAAGAAATGAGATAGAAAACAAAGTTTTTTTATAATGCATAAAGTATTATGATGTATAATTATGCAGTAGGATACAGACTCAATTTTGTTATCAACTATGTGTAATTGAATTTTCTTTATATTCCTGAGTGATTCCTGAATCACAAACAATGCATCATATTATAATGGTTTCATTGTTACGATGGCATCCTGCTTCAACATCGGAGACAGAAACACCTTCGACATGGTGAACACTAGACTTGTTACGCATGAAGAAATTTACATTCAGAAATGGAAACGAACTGAAAAAAAATCCGTTAATTTTTCTTTCGATTACAGATTTTTTAAAATTTCAAACTGAATAAAACTCAATATTGACTTGTAAAAAAATATATTTTATAAATTCAGTGCTAACTGATTCCAATTGTTTTAAGAAGCGAAAAAAAAAATTACACGTGTGATGTGCTTATATTTTGTCCAGTTCTTGTGTTGAATGAAAGCGACAGGTTCACGTATTCCCATGTTCATGAAAGTTGACACGAAGTCAGTTTAATAGTAATAAATAATAATTTAATACGTACTATACATTGTAAAATGACATAATTCGCTATGTAGGGATATTCAAAAGTAACACAAAATATCGTAAAAGGGCGAATATGAACAGAATGGGACTGAAATCACCGAAGGTCACAAAAAAGGAGAAAAAAGGTGACATAAAATTGTTTCCAATCTCCATATTAGGTATCTCTCTTGCTTTGTTTCAGATAATTTTAATTTTCCCCACCAAAAAGTAGGTACCTAAAATTCGTAAGCCTAGTTATGATACAAAAGTACTCTGCTATGATGAAGTTACCGGTGGCAAATTATCTCTGTGTTCTTATATTCCAAATAAAAAATAAATTTGCTGTAATTTAATTTTTGGTCCATTATTCAATTCTGACCTCAGTTTATGCGGTGGTCTATTGTATGTCTCTATAAAACTGATGAACATCATCACGATTCCGATGCAAGCTGATGATGATGATACCTTGCTTCATGTGCCTACCCTTCATTAATGCTACAGTTTTATCTTTTTGTCGCTGTCGTGGTAGTTGGAGTGTGTATCTGTATACGCAAGTTTGTGAATTGATTAGTCGGTGGCAGATCAATTTCCTTTCTCCGTTATAACATCACATACTTGGGTTCTGATATAATCACAAGGAATGGTAGATATGCTTCTCTAAAAATAAATTTGTTAATTCCTGTCCGAGATTTACGATGAGATATTTCAATGGCCTTGCCAAACCAGCACCCTAGCATAAAAATCATATTATTAGAACTCAATGGAATTTTTTCTTCATTGAACATGTTTAAATACATTTTACAAAAATGTAATTGTGCAGCATAAGTATCGATTCCCTAAGAGCAATTTCAACCAAAGTTTGGTACACATATAAACTATGATAAACCAATGTTGCTGGAAGAGGTTAAAAAAAAACTCTAGCACACCTAGGATAGTAAGAGGGGTTTGAAATGGAAAAATTCTCGAGAACGACCTATATATGATGAAAGTTAAACATTAAAATGTACCTGTTGGCAGGTGCCGTCGTCCTCATCTTTGTTAATATATTGTATATAAAATTAACTGGAGCGCTTTCGGAAGATGGAAGATAACTTCCGAAAGCGCTCCAGTTAATTTTATATACAATATATTAACAAAGTTGAGGACGACGGCACGTACCAAGAGGTACAATTGAATTTTTAACTTTCATCAATTTTAGAACACCTGGAGTAATTTATACCAACTTGATACCCACATAATTGAAGATTTGTAAAAGTTTCTGTTGGAGTGAGATATCTTTCTCACACCTAAAAAAGGATAAGAGGCGCCGAACCTAAATACAATCGAAAACGACAAATATTATTATACAATGTATAGTTCGTGGGGTCGCTGGGCCCATTAGTGGTGGTACCGGTGACATTGGAACCAAAATTTGAACCCACAGTATTATTAAGAGGAGTGAAAGAGTGAAAAAAGGAAAATTAGAATGAAAACACGTTCGAGATTAGTGTTAAATCGATATTTTTGGGATCGCTGATGTTATTGTCGACAATTCAGACAGTATTTAACCTCATGTTTGACTCGATAATCCGTATGAAGGTGAAGTAGGGTGAGATGTAGTGAAAAATAAGATGTTAAAGTGGCCGAGTAGAGTGTTGAATCCATGATTTTCGGAATCGGTAATGTGATTAGTGAAAGTCCTAATGATATTTAAACTCAAGTCTGACACTTGCACCCTTGAGAGAGCGAGAAGGGGTGGAAAATTAAATGTCCAAATAGACCGACATTAGTTTCGAAACCATGGTTTTAGGAATCACTTATCTGTTTGATGACAACTTCGATGACGTTTGAAGTCCGGTTTTCCTACAAGAAATATAATCGAATAATATACGAAATAATTAACACCAAATTAGTAAACAAAATACGCTTATGATCAAAGAACAACAGAGAAATATTGCTTTCTTACTTTACACGGAAGTAGTTTCACACTTTTCCTAAGTTGTATTCTATATTTTAACGGTTGAAGGAGAAAATAACTTATTTGCAATTACTTGATACAGCGTACTGTGTGACCCAAGAGAGATGCCGGTATAAAACCATTTCAACTTGAATAATACATAACATTTTAATGGATAGTTAACCCGAACGAGAATCATGCAATAGTAATAAACCTGGGGAGTTTTTATTGGTCCTTATACAACTCTTTCACTTGACCCCGAGTAAAACGTTGCGCTAACTGTTAAGGGAACTTCCACTCTTTTGCAAATGGGATGAAATCTGTTCAATTTACTTCTAGCTGTTATGTGGAATAAACAATTTTAGAGAGATAAAATATTACTAGATGCAGAAAAAGTCTAACTCCATGCTAATGTGTAATAACATACTGTGAAACATCTGCCATCAAAACGGATGGACAAATATAGGGACGTTCGGGTTATGTGGACTCTTCTGTTTGAGTGGACCATGTTAATATCTTCTTTAATTGGTGCTGCCCTCGAACAGAGAATAATTTAACTTCTTCCCCTCAACAACTTTGGCGGCTTCAAGGCCAGTTTCTTTTATTCTTTGTGCGATTATGGGTTTATTTGTGATATTTATGATAATTACCACTTTAAAAGTTATTCAAGCTAAGAATCAATTTTTAATTTCTGCTGTTGAATATCACAAATGTTGAAAAAACTCCTAAATATATTATATGAAGTAGATACTGTTTTAATATACTGACGAGTTTGGTTTGATATTATGTGACATGGTGGCTGTATAAAATAATTAAACATAATAAAGGAATTCGGTTAATGTGGACCCTCCACGAGGACCTGGGTCCACTTTACACGAATACGTATATGTTTTCAATGAGGATGCTATCTGCAAAAAGCATTCACTTAATCAATTTTATTTAATATACTTGTAATTTTACAAAACCCAAAACCGTCGCTTTCTGCAGTCGAATGACGTGTGAATGTTATAATAAATTGAATAAAATAACAATGTTATTTTATAGTTATAACACTACTGATAATCACTGTAATTAAACAAAATTCAAATCCCTTAATTAAAAGACGAAACATAACAAAATCAAAACAGGGGTCCATATTACACGAAGTTCCTCTAAAGGTGAATAAAATAATACGTATATTTTGGAATATGTAATTTGTAGATGTATCAGAATTTAAAATAAATCACATTAGAATTTTCTATTTTAGATTTAGATTTAGATTTTATTTATTTAGCCTGGTGGAATTAAGGCCATGTGGCCTTCTCTTCCACTCACCAGGACAAACATATATTACATCAGAATATAACAATCTTAATTAACTCTAATATTAAATACTAAGTAAAAATTTGATCAAAAAAATAATATCTAATATATTACGATCTATAATACAACCAGTTAATGTTAGTTAAAATTAAGACTAAAACCAATAATAAAATATATACAAGCAAGACATATTAAATTGTCCCTGTCTAGTGTATATAAAAAGCAAAGGAAAATAATGAGATATAGAAAACTAATTTTACGATTATAATTTATTTAAAACAAAACAAATAAAAATATTTTTTATTCTTAATATTATTTTCATAAATAATTAAATTTATTAATTGTTAAAAGAATATTATCAGTGAGGTGTATAAGTTAGTTTGTTATTAAATAATTCTTTAGTTTGTTTTTGTAGGATGTTATAGTTTGACAGTCTCTGACATAGGGCGGAAGGGAATTCCATGTTTTGGTAAGTGAGACCGTAAAAGATAATGAATGATATACAGTGTGATGAGGAGGGATATAAAGGGCAATATGCTGATGGGATCGAGTGTCAAGATTATGTGTGTCGGATAGTATGATGAAGCGGCGTGATAAATAATTAGGCGATGATGTGTGAAGTATTTTATAGAGAAGGGATAAGGAATGGACAGTTCAACGATCTCTTAGACGGGCACGATAATTGTTCCAGGGACGACATGGTCAAATTTGCGAATACCACAAATAAAACGTGCGCAAGAATTATGAACACGTTGAATTCTTTGAGTGGAAATAATATTTAAGTCTGTAAAAAGAGTGTCACAATAATCAAAATGGGGCACTGCATGTGTTTCTACTAACATTTTCCTAAGCGCGAATGGCAGACAATTTCTTACGCGATTTAATGAATGTATTATTGAGAAGACTGTTTTGCATGTATGGTTTATTTGTATATTCCAATTTAAGTTGTTGTCAATAAATACTCCTAGAATTTTTACTGTCTCACTATAAGGGATTTGAACTCCATTAAGTGACACATCCTTTCTTTTAAAGAAAACGATCTTTTTTTTTCTAACAAGAGAACTATCATATACATGCTGTGTGATCGCAATATAATTGGATATTGAAGTAAGCTAATTAATTTCTTCTTGGCTTTGGTTTTAATGCTCAGATTAGATTAGATTAGATTAGGAAACATGGGTTCGGGTTTTAAGACCCAGACAAGGAAGTTTATTTTTAGTTCATTTTAATACGCATCTTTACTTTATGGAATGAATGGGATGAAATCTACTCTACGGTGATATTTTGTAATTGTGTTATGTATTAATTGCCAATTGTTGAGCCATAGCCTCTTCTTTGTTAGAGCTTACTCTACCAAGTTAATTTTTAGTTCACTTATTTGTCCATAGATGTCATGAATGACATGCGGTCGACACACCGACTCAATGAAACATCTAACAGGTAACTAAGGTTTTATTAGGACTTTGTGGTCGGTCAAGTTTGCTTAGAGGCCTTTTTATTCAGCTTCAAGGACCTTTTACGAGCCTGAAAATCTTCAGACTCTGGACCCACGGCTTAAAGTTCCTCCCGGAGGACTTGCTCCTTAGATTTTCCTATCCTAAAAAATTCCATCGACCCCGGCCGGGTTTGAACCCACGACTCTCGGGACCAGAGGCAATGAGCATAATCACTAGTCCATCGTGGTCAACTACCTACAGTGATATGTAGTTAGTTATGATACTCCTGGTTTGACAATTATCGTGCATTTACACATGACACACACCGCCATTTATTTGAGCTGGGTGCAAGGCATCGGGAATAGACTACACCTTATGTTTAGCCCTATTCTACCCTAGGTTGGCACACAGGTTCGAAATTATGAAAACGTACATCAGTGTGACTCCATTATATCAATAAAACAACATATTTTAACCGCATGTTGTTTGCTAAACCAGACTACTCTTTACCTGACAAAAGATCAGACGAAAAGTGATATTAAATGAATGAATCAATCAATCAATCAATGAATAGATTAATAGATGAATGGATGAATTGATATAACCACATTAGGTCACCAAAGCACACATTTTGATACACATTTTTACTAATCCAGACTATCCTTTACCTAACGTAGAATGAGGTGAAGGGTGATATGATATGTATCAATGAATGAATGAAGATGAAATGACATGATGGAGGAGAGAAAAGGAGAGGATAGAGTTGGTGGAATGGAATTAGGGAAAGGGAAAAACATGAGAAAAAAAAAAACGAAAATCACAGTGTTGACCACCGCCAAAATACCCCTCCGCAAAGGCCAGGAATCGAACCTGAGCTCTCAGTCGGGACAACCACGCGTCCACCGAGACAGGAACATCTGCTTCAATTTGTTGTTTTTTTTTCATTATGTCCCCTTCTAGTAAACTATAAACTGTTAATATTTCTGATAGTGCAAACTATACCGATATTTATATCACATTTCTCCCACTTCTTCTTTTACCATAAAAATAACATATTTTCAAGTTAAGAGCAAGAATTTTGTCTTGTTTTGTCTTGGAGTTGTGAGAATAGCGCTGGGAGTTGTTAAGCGTGTATATGTAATGTAAGCCCATCACTTTAAAAGGGTACATGAGTTAGAAGTGGGAGGGATTTGATCAACAGATGGAAGAGCATGGAGTGTGGGTAAGAATCTGCAATCCACTTTACGTCCGATCCCATTGCTTCCTCCCCCTCACGCTTTAAGCAGTGATTGCATACCAGTGGCGTTTCACACCAATCAAATAAATTTGGGGTTTAATTTGCAGCACTAAAATTTCCTCTAGAAATTCTTCGTCCTAAGCAAATTGCAGCAAATATTTAACTGATTATGGAAAAACAATGGAATAGATTATCATAAGTAATGCCACGAGTGATTTCCAAATTATCGATAAATTCACGACTCACGAAGTGAGGAGTGAATTTATCTAGAGAATTTGGGAATCAAGAGTGACATTTGTTAGGACTATTTAACGAATAAAATTAAGCTGTTTACTCACAAATAATTATTTAACTATAGTTATTTTAAAATATTTATATATTTAATGTAAACGGCGATGTTTGAAAACAAATGAGAAACGATAGGTACGCTTCTACTGCTGCTTTTGTTTATCACTGCAACCAGATCATACTATTTATTGCCAAAGGAACGCAATATTGTAAGGAGGAGCTTTCTTTAATATGGTAATTATAACACTGATAAATATTTCGTGAAACACGACTTTGATTGGTTGTAAACAGAAATCATTGGAACGTGATTGGTCATTGACTCCCATTTGGGGCATGAGTTAAATAGTCATCTGAATGAATTACAATGAACACATTTGTTTACCAGTAATTTGGACAAGTTTTTAAAATATTTTTTTTTTTTTGCGCGATAGTGCATTCTTTCGTACTTACAGAAATGGCGACCATGATTGAAAAGTCCATTTACCTTAATTTCAGGGTTGCCAAGCAAAATTTACTGTAATATTACGTATTATACCCATCAATAGGAACCTCAAACTCGATGCTATTCTTTTTGCAGACGATTTAGCTCTTCTGGCACTTTCCGAAAATGATTTGCAACGATCAATTTATAATTTACAAAAAATAGGTGCCAAATTTAATATGGAAATATCAATTAACAAAACTAAAATTATGGCATTTCATGGGAAGGACCCCATACAAAGTAAAATCTGTCTCCAGAATAAAATTTTAGAGAGATCTAATCAATTTAAATATCTTCGATATTATCTCTCTATCTGGGATGAAAAGGATATCCCTGAAAAAGTTACTAGCTATAATAAAAGTTTAGGAATTATTAATCAAGTTATGAAACCATCCCTTGTACAAAAAAACACCAGATTACGTTTATATAACACTTTGGCTAGACCAGTGTTGACCTATGGTAGTGAAGCATGGACACTAAGAAAACAACATGAAAGCAGAATAACGGCTTGTGAAATGAGATTCATGCGCAGAACAGCGGGTTACACCAGATGGGATCGGAAAAGGAACACCGATATCTTAAAAGAATTGGAGACTACGCCAATTTTGGAATATATTAAACAGTACCAACTAAATTGGAAACACCATCTTGAAAGAATGAGTTCAAATCGGATCCCCAAAGCTGTTTATAATTATATACCAAGAGGATGAAGATCACTGGGCCGTCCTATGAAACGCTGGAGGGAAAATTTTCTATAGGACCGTAACAGGCCTTGGCCTAATACTTGGAAGGAAGAAGAAGAAGAAGACCTACCTCGTACGGGAAGTAAAACCACTGCCCTTTATGTATACTACGTACAATGTACATACAAAAAATGCATCCAAAAGGCAGCATGGAAGCTCCTTCTAGGAAAACCAGAGGGAAAACACCCAGTTGGTAGACCACGAATGAGGTGGGAGAATAACATTAACTATGATTTGAGGGAAGTAGATTATACAGGTAATGATTGGGAAACATTAGCTCAAGATAGATGTGTATGGAGTGATTTTGTCCGCGCGGTCATGGACCTAAGTGACAGTGAGTTAGTTAGTGGTAATATACATTAAACAAAACAAATAACTGCATTTTAAATTAACTGAACTTTATTTGAAACAATATAAAACAATAAATTCGTACTTGCCGCAATTTTATTATTGATTGGTGTCACGGCCTGCTGTAGTCTCAAATGATTATTTTCGGCATATATCGTACAAACATTGATCACACTGTTAACGTTAGTCAGTTGCTTATAATGAACGCAAATATTTCCAACAAGGATATTATTTTACTATTAATTATTATTTTGAAAACATCATCGCGCAAAAAATAATGTACAACGCACGTTTGTGAAATGTTTTACAGAATCTCGGAAATTAAAAACATCGCTATCTCTCGGGTTTTAATCATATCCTCGTTTCTGTAAAACCACTTTCCAACCTCGTATTGTAATATACTGTTGTTTTCTAACTATGAAACCTATGTTATGTACCGAAGTTATAAAACTCTAATATTTATTAAATAGTCGTTTTATTTTAATGTGTCATTAGTCATCACTGTAGATACGTGGATAGTGCGCCTGGCTGCCCCGATTGCGATTCCAGGTATGAATCCTGGCGGTATTAGAGGAGCATTTTTTTTTCTCGGAGTTTTCCGCTTCCCGAATTTGATTCCACCATTTTCACTTCTCCTTTCACGTTAGTTCACTTCTCATTTATTCATTACGTACCTCCCTTCAGCTCATCTGATGTCAGAAAAATAGTTTCGTTAGAAAACCATAAGTGTTTATCTATTTTCGGGGAACTAGTGGAGTACTCACTTTGATGCTGCCTCATGACTCCGTGCCTGAGCAATAAATAAGGTAAGATAAGATAGATAGATAGATGGAAAGCTAAGGTCAGAAGGGGCCAATAGATGGATTGTTGTTCCCTTTGCAGCCATACCCAATCCAAATATTGGTATATGGAATATGGAAGTGAACGTGGTTATCGGACCTAGAAGACGACCTATAACTTGATTGACACGATAGAGTAGAATTTCATTCCGCTCATCTTCATAATACTGGGATAGCGCAATAGATCTTTGAGGTCGAAGTTCTCAGGGCAGACTGCCTTCAAGTCTGAATAAAGAAATAAAGAACTAAAGAGTATGGCATTTCTGTGCTTGTCACAACCTAGCATTTAATGAATCCCAAATTTTTTTCTGAGTTTAACCTCTCCTTTTGAAGGTACTTTTTACGTGCCTCAAACCTATCATGCCTAGAAGGAACGTAACCTTTCAGGAGAGTATTTCAAACTCTCGATTACGCTTTTAGTTGTTTAGTCACACAAGGGCATGGAGAACCTCACCTGATGAATAAATTAACTCAATGCAATGCCACATTTAAGGCAATACAAACTAAAAAAATACTTAATTCACTCTTATGTTTATATTTAAACAAGGCAAATACGTTAGGAGTGATGCTCGGGGTATATTTTCGGATTTCACTTATAGGTGAAGGAAAAACCCTGATTCACACAGGAACATTGTTCCGACCGTGGATAGAACTAGAGCTCGCTGAGTCGAAGGAAACAACGTCACCCGATACCATAGCGAGGGATTTATTTAAAAAAACAAAACGTAATTATTAAAGTTTGTACTTGTTTCGTGCTTTAGTGGTTATTTTATTACAGAAAACATGATGATTCAATCCCAAGTATTATGTGTGTGTGTAGGCTATATATATATTATATATATATATATATATATATATATATAATCTCATACTTATTATATGTGTAGAAAAATATCAGTGCATATCAAAATGGATTAATGCTAAATGTGATAAAAAATTACTGGTACTAATTATGTAATTTATGAAATATTAGGCAATATGGAACGATTATATTCATATTATCAGATTTTAAAATATTTTTAAAAATATACTGTTCAAAATTGTAAGGTTATAGTGTCACAGCACTTGTTATAATTCAAACCTGGATCATAATTTAGTATCTTTTTTATTTTGAAAATTGTTTTAACAAAATAATGGAATATATATATATATATATATATATAATATATATATATATATATATATATATATACACTATTTTATGATGATTTAAATTACTTATGGAACAATTATTTACTGAACACTTATTTAATGTCATAAATGTTTAGCTAAAAATGAGATTTTGCTGTTTTTTTTTAATTTTGTTTATTCTGAATAAATTCTTGTTCACAGTATTGATACTCGAATAAACTATAACGATAATAAGAAATATTTATTTGAATGCAATTAAATGTAAAAAATGTGCAAAAAATAACTTTCATTCTAAAATTAATTGTTACATTATTTTACTAAACAGATTTCGTGCTGGTTTAGAATTAAATTTAACTACAATATATGCTTGCATTCTATATATCACAAGAAGTCGTGACACTTTTGTTTGAAGACCAAGGATTGCTATTAAAATAAATGTTCTCTCATTTAAACAATTTCAGATTCTTACTGAGGAAGTTACTAATAATGGTCGGAAGGATTTAACTCCAAATACTATTACTTGTATTTTCTAATGTTAATTTAAAATAATTAAAATATTTTCTAAATACTCTGTTGAATTCTATATATAATTGCATTCGAATACCCAAATTATTTTGAATACTTCAAGTCTCCTTTCATTGTGGACAGTTTTTCTGTTAATAAATTGCCTGTTAATAAATATTACGGATTATATGTTATCACATTTTACTCCTTTTCGAAAGACAATTTGATTATCTTCTAAAATTAATTTTATAATAAATATATTAGTGGCTGAATTCAAATACCTAGGAACAATAATCACAAATAGGAATGAGATGCACAAAGAAATTAAACATAGGCTCAATTCTGGAAATGCCTGCTATTATGCATTGCAGAGACTTTTGATGTCCCAACAACCTTTCAAAAAACGTTAAACTGAAAATATATAAAACTATTATTCTACCAGTTATATTATATGGGTGCGAAACATGGACTCTTACTTTAAGGGAGGAAAGGAGATTACGAGTATTTGAGAATAAAGTTCTTAGGAAAATTTTTGACCCAAAGAGAGATGAACAGACAGGTGAATGGAGAAGACTACATAACAATGAACTACATGGTCTTTATAGGAAGCCAGATATAATAAGAACAGTTAAGTCTCGTAGAATGCGATGGGCAGGACATGTTGTACGTATGGGGAATGAAAGACGTGCATGGAAGCTTCTTGTAGGAAAGCCAGAGGGAAAACGCCCAGTTGGTAGACCAAGAATGAGGTGGCAGAACAACATTAACTATGATTTGAGGGAAGTAGATTATACAGGGAATGATTGGAAAGCATTAACTCAGGATAGGGACGTATGGAGAGCTTATGTCCGCGCGGCCATGAACCTACGGGTTCGATAGTGCCAGTGAGTAAGTAAGTAAGTATAATAAATATATTTGTAAAAATTAAAGCTTCCAGTGTGAGCTACAAAGTTTTAGGACCTGTGCACATTAATCCATGATGAAAATTCTCCTCTAAAATGTATTGTGTTATCTGATATTAGGGAGGACAATGTATTTATTTTTTATATTTAATTAAGATTTATTTAATAAAATTGTTATTCTCCCATTTATATGGATGCGAAACATGGACTAGCACGTTAAGGGAGGATAAAAGATTTCGAATATATGCTAATAAATTCCTTAGGAAAATGTCTGGACCCAACAAAGATGAACATACAGGGCAATGGAGAATATTTCATAACAGTAAACTACATGATCTTGATAGAAAGCCAGAGTAAATAATAACAGTTAGGTCTCAAAGAATGCGATTAGCAGGACATATGGCACGAAGAGGGTATGAAAGAGGTGCATGAAAGCTTCTTATAGGAAAACCAGATGGAAAACGCCCAGTTGGTAGACCAAGAATGAGGCGGAAGAATAATAATAACCATGATTTGAGGAAGTAGATTATACAGGGAATCATTGGAAAATATTTTACTCAGGATAGGATGTGTGGAGAGCTTATGTCCGAGCGGCCAAGGAACTACAGGTTCGATAGTGTCAGAGAGTTTGTTAGTTAATTATAATTTTTTTTGTATTCAGTCATGTACCAATTTGTTCCATGAACATGAGTATCTATTCCACAGGGTAAGATATACAATATTCAGTTAATTTGTAAAGTCCAAAATAAAATTGCAACAAACATAAAAGGTTTTTGTTATTTCTCATTTTCCTATTATAGTAGTTGAATCTAATGAAGTTAATACACATACAATAGAAAAAATATAAACTCAATATGTTTAATTAAAGAGATAGCGCACTCGCTAAAATATAGGAATCTACATACCATAACATTAATATTTAATAAATAAATCATAATACATTCATAAATATAAATCTGTTAGAACGTATGGGTTATTTAGATGCAAAGAGGATAAGTGGACCTGTAATTAGACGAGCTTAGTTCCTACTCATATATATATATATATATATATGTGTGTGTGTGTGTGTGTGTGTGTGTGTGTGTGTGTGATATTGCAAAAATCACCGAAAACGGAGGTGAGGTAGTAGGCCTATATAGAGATATGTTGATAATTTTTAAATAAGGTACCAATGTCCTGAAATGATGGTTTTCACACTATGACTAGTTAATTATGTCTCAAGATTAGTGTTAGTTTGAAGGATTTGAAGACTCGTTATACGAATTGTCATGGCTACATCTAAAAGAGAGAAGAAAATCGCACTGTCTAATTCTCCTATTTAAGATCCTACATACCTCGATTCCCAATTATTTATCATCCCGTTTCCAGTATCTATCCTCAAACCATAACTTAAACACAAGATCACAACATAGTCTCTTACTTAATATACCGCAACATAGGACATCACATCACTCCATGTCATATACCATCTCCACTTCTCGCAACTGGAATTCCCTACCACAAGAAATAAGGGGCTGCCGGACATCGGCATCTTTTAAAAGAAATCTAAATTTATATTTGCTCTAAACTCGACTTCATTATTATCCAGTGTAAGATATATATATTAATTGGTGTTTCCCGTATAATGTATCATATTTATATTATTATTATTATTATTATTATTATCGTATCATTATTGTTATTACCATATAAAATGTTGTTTGTACATGACATTTACATTGCTACATTGATTGTATCTTTAACTGTTTATAATTAGTTAGTGTATATCTATATTTGTCGAATATTTATTTGTATTTGTGCTGGTTGAGTGGAAGAGAGGGCCTTATGGCCTTAACTCTGCCAAAATAAATAAAGTATTATTATTATTATTATTATTATTATTATTATTATTATTATTATTATTATTAATATTATTACTTGACAACACCTCACAGATACGGAATCTGTGATAAGTGACTTCGCAACGGAATATGGCTGCAACACGACGGAGTTCCAGCTCACTCCGATGCCAATGTGAGGAATCATTTGGATACCACGTGTCCAGGTCGACGGATTGGCTGAAGGGGACCAGTCCCTTAGCCTCCGAGATCACCTGATCTTAACCCTCTCGACTACATTTTTGCATGAAACAGTCTGTTTATCATACTCCAGTAGAGTCACATGTGGGTCATATAGCCCGAATCCACGCTGCAGTAATAATTCAAACGAGGCCTGGCGTATTAAATGTGTGCGCCACTACACCGTCGATGTACGCTCTGCAATGTGAAAGGAGGTGGATATTTTGAAAAATTGATATGACTGTGACAGTATTGTCAAGAATTGAGTCTTGAAATCGGAATACTTGAGAGGTTAGCTACTCATAGTTTCAAAACGCATCATTTCCGGACAACCGAACCTTATTAAAAATGATCAACATATCTCAATATACCACCTCACTTCCGTTGTCGGTGTTCTTTAGCAACGCCCTATATATATATCGCATATATATCCCTTGCATTACATTTGAAAAGATAAAACATTGAAACCAGGGAAGGGTAATATATAATATATTATGTTTTTCGCATTCTGACTTTCTCAGAAAGCCATTCACTACCATCATTTGCCTTATCTATTCACTCTAATAGTCATATGTTCCCTTTAAAACTTTTAAATGGTCTATCAAACTTCCTAACACCAAATTTACTATATTCCCAAAACTATGGAAAAATTAGGTGGCCAAAATGTTTTCATTGCATTACATAAAAAATAATAATTTTTAATGTAAAATTGTCATGAATATGAAATATGTATACATTCGAACAAATACAGTGCGGTTCATATAAACCTGAACTATTTTAATACTTTCTCTCTGAAAGCTAGTAGAAACGTGAAATTTGTTTGAATGATATCAGTGGCTCAGGGAGAACCAACAACAATGGATCAATCACGAAAACAGTCGATCAATGCCATCTGTGGACTATATTGTTGATTTCGATGGTAATTACGAGCATTTTCATGGCATTGTGGACGTCTTTAGTTTGAAGTCATCCCAGCAACATGCAGTATTTACTTCGAGTACGTGGTTTCATTGTGAACACATATTGGAGGAACATTCGTTGGTAACAACACTGAACCGAAAGTGTGTTTTTCGGCTCATTATTGTAGCGTCGTTCTCCTCCCTAGACTGGAATTTTATGAACTATGCCAATATCCCTTTCTCCTTGTATTTACCCCCTCTCTCCACTCCTTACCCTTCCAGCTGCGCAATGTTTACGGCGCATCTCCCCTCTACTTCGGAACCTTCATATACGTGGTGCACAGGCAGAACATTATCATTCAAGCATTCATTCTTTCTTCGTTCAGTTGTTCAAGCAGATTCAAGGTTTGAATCCGCATCCAGTCCGCGATGCGATTGGAGTTATAATGGACAAGCTCGTCTGAAGCCGAGAAGCGGCGTGCTTTAGTTGGTCCGGCAGACCAGGGAAGAAGTTGCCCCTGGTTCGGACGTTAGCATGAGTGTGGCGTGAGGTATGGTGTGGTTTTTTCTATTGTAAGAGTATCGCTATTTATTTGTTTCTATTTTTGTTGAATGATCGAAATGTCTTTGTTAATTTGCTTTTACTTCAGACAACTTGTTTCTATTAAAGGTCATATTTTATTCAACTTATCTGCTATTTCATTAATGTGCACGTAGTTGTTTACAATTCTATACGGAAATTCACTCACGTAGGAAACTATTTCCAGCTCCCTTACTATTTTGCTGTTTAGCTTTCTTGATTGACAATTATTGTCATTTTCACTCACTCTATGTATTTGAGAATTATTATTTATTTATGTCAATATATCTAAGAGAGAAAGATGAACCAATCGCTGCCTTCTATGGGCCCAAGGCAAGCAACTTTGTGATTGATAACCTTGCAGGATATCAGATCCACGTTAATAGAGGCATCAGCAACAAAACACGATCCCGGATAAATGGTAGTAGTAGCGTGGTTCTCTTGCCCACAACACAACGGGAATTTCGAAGAGAATTGAATATACGGGCTGTTCCGACAAAGGCAATAATTTTATCGCTAGCAATAAAGCTGGAGACAACTGGCACATGCCAAAGAGCTGCGAAGAAAACGGGATTACGACCATACACAGTGCATATGGTATAAAGACTGAAAGAAGCAGATTATGAAAAACGAATCCGTTATTGTCGATGGTTTCAGTATTTCCTTATTCCACATCCAGACTTTCTCTCCATAGCGTGGTTTACAGACGAGGCATCGTTTCATCTGTCAGGCTACATAAACACAAAAAAGCAACAGATATTAGGCTTCTGTAAATCCCCATATAAATCACGAAACACCACTGCATGATGAAAAGGTTGGAGAATGGTGAGCGGTGTCAGCTTGCAGGATCGTTGGTTCCATTTTCTTTGATACGACTGTAGACACCGAAGTTCATATGGGTATATTCAATACATTTGTTGAGCAGCGGGATGATATCGAATTGAGAGAAGGTTCTTTCCAGCAAGATGGAGCAACATACCATACTTCTAATGTCTCCATGGCCCTTGTAACCAGTTTCTTGGATAATCGAATAATCTCAAGAGATCTGTGGCCCTCCAGATCCCCTAATCTGACCTAACCGGATTTTTTTCTTGTGGGGGTATCTAAAAATAGAGTGTACAATAATAGGCCTCGGGCAATATATGATCTCAAGGAATCAATTCGAAACGAAATAATCAACTTTGGCGAGGGTACTCTCCTAGACCTTCACAGAATATGGTGAAACGTGTGCAAAAATGTATAGATGCTAGTGGAGGCACTTCCAACATTTGCTCTGAGAGGTAAACGGTGTAATATATTCTCCCAATTGTATGTAATGTAATCTCCCAATTTTGAGTTACATTCTCCCAAAGTTGCACGTGTATTCTATTATTGGTTCAAGACTCATGACCCCTTCAAATGATTCTGGTTTATATGGGTCGCACTGTATCTTAACTTTATTTGTGGTCTAATTTTGTGCATCTGCAAGCATATTGGATTAACTTAAATATGTTTTTTTGGAACACTGAAATTTCTCCTTACTTTCACGGCCCCATACTTTGCTTCAAAACAAGGGTTGAGAAACCGAAATAAGCTCCTAAAGTTTTTAAACGTTTTTTTTTTTACTTTATTTCCCAAAATTCATCGATTGTACAAATTTAAGGAATTATATTTCCTTGCTTTTTATCAATGATTACAAAAATGTCTTTGTAATAAAAAAGACGTATTTGCTCATATGAATTATTTTGCTTCATTACGAATAATTTATAATCCTCACATTATATAATTAACCTACAAAGTCTTCTATTTACGGCTGGGCATATATTTTCATATTATTTTGTTCTAAGTGATAATTCATTTTTAATAGCTGTCATCCCGATACCAAAATACGTGAGTATAAAGTTGAAATTTTAAGGATATAATAATAATAATTCGATTGGCCGTTTAAATCCATATATGGAATCTATTGAGCATTTATAGTCTGAAATTTAATTTAAATATAACATTAGATATATAGTTTATTAAAATCCGTCACTGATAGAAGCATTTGCCGTTTTCATGAAATAGTGTCAATAGCTGAAATTGGCAGAGTAAAAGAAGCAGCAGTAAAACGAAGTAGTAAAGATGCCGGGATAAGTAACTGCTGTTAAAACTGAATTTCACCCCATGGAATCTAAAATTCACTTTCAGAGAATCACACCTACGCTTCTTTCTAAATCGATCATCTTTTAAGAATTTATCAGTGAATCACTTAACATGATGGAGAGTTGATCTACTTGATCGGCGCCGGCTACAATTAATATGTTCTTGTTTTTATTACTTCTGGATTGTTTCTGTTATTTCAACAGGTATCCTCAACCAAAATATACAATTTCTTTCTTCCACACTTCCCGTTCTTGCGTGTTTGCTTCTGTCATATTTCTCTTCTTCGTGTTGTCTTGAATTCCCATTATCCATGTTGGCTTTGGTCGACCACGTTTTCCTTTTGCTGGTGGTAACCATTTCAATATTTCTTTGTTTGTCTGTGTCCCTTCTTCTCATTATATGCCCATACCATCTTACATTTCTTCAATCTCTTCTGTAATGTCCTTTACTACATTCATAATTTATCATATTGTATTACTCTTTATCTTCTCTAATTTTGATATTCCTACCGATCGTCTTAAAATGTCCATTTCTGTGACTAATAATTTATTTATGTGTTTTTGCTTCAAAGTCCATGTTTCCGGACCATATAATAAAATACTCTTCATAATTGTGTTATATATTAATAATTTAGTCCTATTGATTATGTTCCTACTCCATAAAGTATAATTTAATACGCCAATAACTTTCTTTGTCTCTATTGTTCTTTTGTCGATGTCTCATTAGATTATCCATCTTTTTGAATTATTGGTATTTTATTTGTATTAATACATAATATCGTCTCGATGATAACATATTGTGTTACACATTTCAATTAAAAACCCAAATCACCAAACTAAAATGTTAAAAGACTCAACGCGTTTCAATAGCGATGCTATCAATATCAAGACTAATCATTAACTCTTTAATATATCCTGCTGAAACCTCGTGTCAATAATTAGTTTTTATAATGATAGTGTAGCTATTTAAATGGGGTTTTAACATTTTAATTAGGTAATTCTTTGTTTTTATTGACAATGTGTAATATGTTTTTATTTGATTTATGATTCATTCTCGAACGTATTTTAACCTGTCACTTTATGGGTACTTTAACTTGCCTTACTCCACTCGGTACTTTATCTGACACGAGATGCGGAAGAGGGATTTAAGCTTTGGATTATGCGTAACGTTTGGATCAAACAAGGATATGGAAGCCTTTCCCGAGACAACACGAACATTTAAGACGAAACTCACCGTTCACTGATACTTCAAACTAAACATAGCGAACATGGCCAAATTATGTTAAGGAAAGTTTTGGTCTTAAAGATTCCGAACATTTGACTTAGGGATGAGGATAAACCCCGTAGAAAAATACTGGAACTACCCCGACCGGGACCGAACCCAGATCCGATACGTACGAGGATGCGACGCTACCCCGAAATCACAGAGGTGGACAATTATGAGAGATCGTGCTGTCTGAGTACATGCGTGGCTAGCACGTGCGGCTGCCTCTACTGGGGTCCCAGGTTCGATTACTGGTGGTTGCAGAGGGGTATTGGTGGTGGGTCATACCGGGATTTTTCGTCATTTCCACGGTATTCTCCCATATCCTCAATATAATTTCAGCAACAACGTCCGTTGCCCCCTCCTCCTTAATGTCACTTCATTTGTAATTCATTCATTTTATACCACCCTTCACAACATCTGATGTTAGGAAAAAAAAAAATAGTTTTATTGGCAATCCAGAGGTGTCGAAAATACGTGGTTGGATGGGGTGCCCATTTGGGTTGCTGCGTCATTCCACCAAACCTATACAATAAAAATGGCAGAAGGGGTAAACGGGAGGGATGAAGTACCCCTCGCAACCACAGTCTCTACCCAAAAATATGCTGTATGTATCTTGGAGTGTGAGATCACCAATAACATACATAACACCTAGAGTATCCTATCATCCCACGTATATCCATACCACTGGAATAGCGCAATAAATATTTCAGGTTTGCAATGCACAGAGCAATCTGCCTTCCCAATCTGAATAAAATATAATATACAAATTATGACAAACAAAGAAATTTGGCGACTTTCCCATTCAATATACGATAAGCATTTAATAATTTGCGTATTGACATTTTATAAATTCATCAAGTGATACAATGCTTTCTAAAATGTTTTCACTCAAATAAAGAATATACAAAACCTCAAGCAAATCATTCAACAAGGATACTAACCTCTTAAAGCGCCACAGTCGTAGAAGGTCATTTGCCTACCAACCGGCTGCTTGCCTCACATCCGCATGTGTTAATAACAGAGGTAGACGATCATCTAGCCAGTATAGGGGTGACATGTTGTCAGCATGTCCCTCAGCCGTTATAGCTGATCTTCTCAACTGAGTCGCTACTTATTGTAGCTACATAAATGCCTCACGATGCTGGGTGGGCACCGATCACATACTGGTCGAAATTCCATGAGAAAATTTCTTCCCTCATGGGTATTCGAACCAGCTCTGCGTCAAGGCTTCTTGCCTTAACCACTCGGCTACAGCGCGGGACTATCTCAAGGGATGTTAAAATATTCAATATACATATTTTGTCGCCATCCAAGAAAAGTTTATAATATCTTTCAAATTCTGGAATATTTCTTTATCTTCAGTCAATGCATATTCGCCTGTATCAATTTTAAGATAGCGTTTGTAAATCCATTCAAAATAATCATTTACGAAAATAATGTATTTCAACTTCAATGAATACTCTAGATATTTTACTAAGAATATTACATGTTCTTGTGGAATGCAGGCTTTCACGGCCTTTAACAATCAAATCAAATTTCGCTAAACACATTTCAGAAAGCGGCCACAGTTTCAACAATATCGATAATACAATGTGAATTATACAAAGAAAAAACAAGAGATACAAAATTAACATTCTAGAAGAAATCGAAATTATCAAGGAGGCCAAGAACACAAACATTCTCAACATGCCTAATGAGAAAAACCCTCTCCTAGACATATACATATAATTCAATACTACTACAACAACTCTAGAAGATGAAGCATGCTTCGAAAGGCCTAGGGTGAAATCAACGAAAAATTTAAAAAGTTGAGGAAGACGGTAGTATACAAGGTAAAAAATAATAATTTAACATTGTTATAACCTCAACGGTATAAAAGTATAGATTAATTCAAATGTCAAAATAAAATGTATTTAATTCATAAAACATTTTAATACAAATATGACGAAAAAGAAAACTACATAATTGAAGACGTGAACCTGCGACATTCATTAACAGAAACACTGCGTGCTTTACCGCTGAGCTAACAGGACACGTAGGACAGTCTTCAGTTCATGCCACATATCACAGTAGCTCAGGGACTGCACAATTATGACTAGTTTCCTAGTTTGAACCCAGCGCTGTGCCGAGTATGAACTTAGAAGAAATGTGCGTTAAAGAGATGACTCATTTTTTTGTCTAAGGGTGTACAAACATGTATATTAAAAGTATATATATTATAAATTAATAAAAATGTAACATTTCCCTAGTATTTAATAAAATTAAAAAAATAGTACAGCAATAATAATAATTCATTGAACATTTATTTAAATCAATAAATACAAAACACAACCTGGTACTAGAATAGACGAAAACTCTGTCAACAATTTATTCGGCACGTGCTTAGGAGAATGTTAGTTGGGTTTAGATAGGGAAAGAAAGCTGTTGCAAGAAAATATTTTAAGACTTGTCCCAAGCTAGCAAATACCTGTTTTCTTGCCAAATTCCTTAATTCTTTATTTAATAGTAATAGTAATTTTATATGCAGAATAAATAAAACAATACATTAATATAAATAGAGATAAAATTTTACTCTTCATCCGGGATTTTAATGCAAGATCTCCTCTTTAATGTAATGGAGCTCCCTAATTCTTCTCTCTATAATCCACGAGTTACCTACTAGTTGTGAAACTGCAATCATTATTTATCCATGATTTTTCAAATTCCCATTAGTTCCGCTAATACTATAGTTAGTTACCAAGATTATGGCCTATATGAACATGAATGCTTCAAAATTGCCCATTGATTAAAGTTAGCATAGAAAGAGAGCAAAATAAAAAAAAATCATTTTAGTCGGGATTTTAACGGAATATGAAGAGTTCTAATTATGTTGACTGTAGAAACCGTATGTGGCTTGTCTTCAATACAAATTAATTAGCCTGTATCAAAGTAAAATATTAAAGTTTACACAAATAATACTTTAGATACACTGTGTCTGCACGTTTAGACACCATGTCTTGATGTAGAGCTAAATGGAAACAATTTTCTCGTTGAATTTCGGCCATTATGGGACCAGTGCCCACTCATCGCCTTGAGGACTTTGAGTAGAAACAATAAATAGTGATTCCAGCGCGAGGAAATTACTTAAAACGGCTGGTGATCTCAACACGCTAAACTTATGTCACGCTTAAACTAGGTAGGTGATAGCCCACCTCTCCAAATAGCATATGCGGAGGTGAAACCAGCAGCGAGCTATTAGGTCAAGGGCATTCTAGGCCTGTAACGTTATGGAGATTATATCTGCACTTAGTTACAAAAAGATGAAGTAAACTTCTAGGCTTTTTACCTTGGCGAGGCTGCGGATTTATACCGGTATACACAAACAGTTGTAACGATGCGCCTAGAAATATGATCAAATATCATAAAAATATGCTGTTTCACGTTGCTCCCCAATTATTAATCCCTTAATTGTTTTTTACTCTAATTAACCAGAGATTTAGTATTTTATAGATGCACTTTTTACGTAGAATACAAAGCGTAGAAATGAACTTCCTTAGAAAATCAAAAAGCTGCACAAGAATGGATCGGATAAAGAATGAAGATATAAGAACAGAGGTAAATATATATCCATTGAATGATAAAATCAAAGAATATATAGAAAAATGGGTTAGACATGTAGAAATAATTAAATGTAACAAGATTACCAAACGCTGCATTTAACTACAAGCTAAGGGTTTGAAGGAATGTAGGAAGGCCAGTGAAAAGATGGACAGAACAACTGCGAGGCAGAACATGCAATTTACCTAGCCCGTGAAATGAAGAAGAAGAAGACTTTTTATATAAGATGCATTCTCCAAATAGTAATATACTTAGGATTTTTTCTGTACAGTTTACCTACTAACATAATATTTCTAGATACTAATTTTCCTTTGCATAAAAGGCAAAACTGAAAAAAACAAACAGTTTGTTTTCCTAGGAAAAAAACCTGACAAAACATATCTTCCATTTGATAGTAAGTTCTCCGGGAGACATTCTGAGCCAAAGCTCCCGAGTCTGAAGTTTCGTAAAATAACCTTACGTCTGAAAAAATATGACTCTAAGCAAAATTTTCCGAACTTCATCATCATCAGCTTCATCATCATCATCATCCATGCAAGTATTAGGCCATGTGACCTGTTACGGTCTCAAAACAGGAATTTTGCATCCAGCGCTTTTTTGGACGTCCCAACGATCTTTTGCCTTGTGGGCAGTAACGAAGCATGGCTTTTGGAATTCTATGAGGCGGCATAATTCTATTAATAACATAGTTAACTACTAGATGTCTCATTGGGTCGTATGTTGCCAGGATTATTCCTAAACAAAAAATTCTATTTAAATCCCCCGTTGATTCCATTAATGACCACATGCCTATTATGGCATCTGTAAGGAAAAAGCGTAACTAAATTTACTTGGTCTCCTACCAATAGAGAGGCTGCGTCTAAACTCAAATATACGTAAGTAATTGTTGATTTTATTTGTGAAAATGTAATATTTATGGGTAAAACAATCCTAATGGAATTTCAATAATAATATTTGGTATCAATTTCTCAAGCTCATGGAAGAAGCTCAGCCAAAATCGAAAAACGTGTAAGTACCGGTCGAAAAATAATTAGCATACTGAAACCAGTTCTTTGGAGCAAGAATATTGTAAATAACACTGAGGAATTATTCGTTAGTTTAAAGTGTAATGTTACAATGGAGCTTGAAACCTGGACGTTAAAAAGCCCACAAGCTAGTAATTATTGGCTATAGAAATTCACTATTGGCGTAGAGCGGTAAGAAAATTAAGAATGAATAAAATTAGATATCATAGAATTAAAGAGATGATGAAACTGGATAAGAATATTCTTGAAATAATTGAAGACGAATAAAATATTGAGATGGTATGAACACGTTAAAAGAGTGGGATAAAACAGAATTCGGAAAATTATTTTGGAATGGAATGCTGAAGGCAGAAGGAGAAGCGGAAAACCACATGAACAGTGGATGGATGGATCAGGAGTATGATTGAAATGAAATTGACGGAAGAGGATGCGCAAGATAGGATTTCAAGAATAAAATTACATTATGTTGAAGGAAAAATGATTCTAATGTAAACAAATTTCCTAATAAAATAGTAGATTACGATTCGAGGTTGGGAAGTGGTTTTTTATAGAAGAGAGCAAAGTGTTTAAAAACCTCAAAACACTTCGAAAATGTGCGATGTACAATATTTTTTGCGCAATGGTGTTTTCAAAATAATAAATAATAGTAAGATAATAACATTTTGTTGGAAATATTTGCGTTCATTATGAACAATTGACTTAACGTTAACAGTATGGGCAATGTTTACTAGTTGAAATAACAGGAGGTCGTGAGACCAATTAGTGATAAAATAACAGGAGACCGTGAGACCAATTAGTGATAAAATGGAGGCACGTACGTATGTATTGTCTCATATTGTTTCAAGTAAAGTTCAATTCATTTAAAATGCAGCGATTTATTTCGTATAAAGTATATTAATACTACCTTTTAGACAATTTTTTGTATATAGGCTACATTGTATATAGTATACATAGAAGGCAGTGGTTTTACTTCCCACACCAAATCGGGAAAGATTGGCATGCTACGAGTTATTGGTAAATCCAGAAAATTGGATAAACCTCGGTAAATTTCTGGACAAAACGCGAAAAATAAGGACAACACTCATTCATGAATAAATATATGTTATCAAAATGCAATACCATTAATTATTAACAATTATATATAAATTAATTAGTGTATAATGCTGTTGTGTTATTATTTAATTGTAATATTAATGTGTTTTCTTTATGTAATTGTAATGTTAATGTTTTTTTTTAGTGTATAATGCTATTGTGCTATTACCTAATTGTAATATTATTGTGTTTTCTTTATGTAATTATTGTGTTTTCTTTATGTAATTTAATGTTATTGCTATTGTGTTATTACTTAATTGTAATATTATTGTGTTTTCTTTATGTAATTGTAATGTTAATGTTTTTAGTGTATAATGCTATTGTGTTATTATTTAATTGTAATATTTTTATTGTGCTTTCTTTATGTAATTGTAATGTTATTGCTGTTTTTGTTTATTTTTCTTTACACTAGTACCAATTATTACTTTATTGTAACGGACTGTCAACAGCACGTACGGCTTACTGCCCGTGCGACCCATATTTGTAAATAATATTGTAAATATCTTTCTTTTTTGTCTAATAAAGTCCTACTACGACTACTTCCCACACGCGTGTTTGTAATATGTAATATTACAGTATAGTTATTTAGGTTGGCAACCCCAAAATGTAGGAAGTTGAACTTTCAACCATGGTCGGCATTGCTGTAAGTACGACAAAACGCACTATCGCGCAATTTTTTTTTTTGCATCAATATTACGGTGTAAAGGGGAGATATGTTTAATATTGTGCTTAGGTGTATTGTTAAATGGTGCAGTGTATTACTTAGTTTTTAATATTATTACTTCGCTCCAACAAAATTCAAATAGTATTTTAAGTAGTTTGAAGAGACTCATTAATTCTAATGAAATAATTTCAGGTAACTTTGTTCTTTGGTTATATAGGCACAAGCAATCAATAAACCAACGTTACGAGCTATCAATCAGCTGTCCACCTCATATTCTGGTCGTCTTTTGTTTACTGTCGCGTTGTTATCGCTGCTCATAGTCCTGCCTCTACTTTGTGAGATCAGAAAGCTGCCTCTTTGTGTTGGAAGATACAATGCCCTACATAACAAGACTTATGCTTCTTTCCAATAAGAGTTGGCTTTCAATTTCGGTTGAAATTTAATAAAGAAAAGATAGAGATGATAACATTGAAAATTGTATAGAAAATAAATTGCTCCATGTTAATTGATTGCTCCTGATTAAATTTGTCACACAGGCTTTTCTGGGGCAGGACATTTCGCTTTGTATCCGAAGTCAATAGGTTCTGTCCCGACTAGGACTCACGTAACAGTTTGCGTGAAGAAATTTGAGAATACATTTGGGTCACTCACACATAAAATGTGAACTTGATGGGAAAGTCGCTTTAACTTCAAGTAGCTATCGAATAATCAATAAAACAGAAAAGTATAGAACAAATTATTTGTGTTGAAACCAGACAAGTCAGACATGAATATTTATAAACATATAGAGATTACGTAACTGATGAAGCCCAAATGTGTAGGTCTATATGTCAGCTAATGAAACGATAAACTACATGAAAATATACATATCCTTTCTATCGTTATCGGTGGTTTAGTAAATATGTTCCTTACCTCTAATTCCGAGGATCGCGAATACCTCACCGATATCGATGGATGTTTCATCTTCTTCGGCTTTCGCTCCACTTAGAGGTTTAGATAGAAGATAGGGACGGAGGGAATCTCGTTAATACATTCATGTGCGTCACCACTTAGATAACGAGCCATTTGACTACCTCAAGAGAGTCATAGTTTCCTTTTATTTCCATCATTCCAATCTCCTTCTTCCAAATTCCTATCATTCATTACAGTTCTGACATAAGTTTTCCATTTTCATCTTGATCTGCCACGTTTATTTCTTCCAGGGAGTGAACATGTTTGTCCTGGTGAGTGGAAGAGAAGGCCACACGGCCTTAACTCCACCAGGCTAAATAAATCTAATCTAACATTAGTATATATTTTTTGGCCGTCTTTCATTTTCCATTCTTAGTACATGACCATATAATTTAAGAGTTTGATTTTCAAACCTCTTAACAACATATGTGTTGACATTCAATTATCTTCAATTCATTTCTTATTTTATCCTGTTTTGTTCTTTTGAAGGCTTTTTCTAAGATAATCAAATTCAACTGTTATAATTTTATTCTTTTGTAATTCCGTCAAAGGCCAAGTTTCACTTCGGTATGAGAAAGAGTATCTATATCATGATCTTATAGGCCTAAATATTGATTTCAGTTTCCTTATATAATATTTTTGTTCCAAACCGATAGATTTTTAAGATAAAAAAATATCCAAGGGACAAGCTATCTGGCAGGAACTTCAAACCGTGGGCCCTGATTTTGAAGATTGTCGAACTCGAAAATATTTACAGCGATGTGACAATTTCCCAGCCAGTTTAGGGGTTACATGTGGTCAGTAGTTCTGTTCCCCAACCGTGATATAGATGATTTTATCAACCTGTAATAATAATATTTTTCCTTAATATTCCATTCAATATTGCTGTTGATCTTTGTTAATATTTTATTTGCGAAAAAAATCTCTTTGGTTCAAATTTTGTTTTATGAATATTATTCTCTAATAAGAAAATGAATAAATACATTTTAATGAGAAATTAATTTCTATACATAGTGCTGATGAGCAAATACTCCTGGCCGCATACATTTCAGTTAGAGAATTTGATAGATGTACAAAATATACATCGTACAGTCATTAAGGTTTGAGACTGAGCGCATAGCGCATAGGTGGCGCCGTGGTCTGGTACCTTGTCAATTAGTCTTTCGTCCCAGCTAGAGACAGCTAATGCATGCACTGTAAGTAGAACTACGGTCTTTGTTGTGACGGTGATTTGAATGCGCACGTCGGAACTCGAGACGTCGCAGTTAGAGCAACATCAATTTATGTCGGAAATTAGGCAAGACTGCTGCCGAAACGTTTTCAAATGATGCAGCAAATTTACGGTGAGGACGCATTGAGGCGCAGTGTTCTTTACGGTGGCACCCACGTTTTTTGCAGGGAATATACATTTTGGAAGGTGATTTGCGTACTGGTCGGCCACAAATAATACGAACTAAACGCAAGATCGAAGAAGTTGTAACGTTCGTTCCTGCTAACCGCTTCAAGTCAGTAGACGATCTGGCAGCAGCGGTAGGGATCAGCCATGGTAGTTACTAC